>BKCH01001260.1:0-707716 GCA_008635985.1 Ficus erecta
AATTATCTCCTACAACTTCCTCAACAACATCATCTTTCGCTTTGTTGTTCGATGATGGATTAAAACACATTTCACCGTGTAAATACCACGTTTGGAACGAACAAATAATCCCACGCGCAAGCAAGTGTCTTCTAACTTCATCAACTGGATGAGATCTATGATTTCCACAATCCACACAAGGACATCGAATCTTATCATTCTTCATGTGAGTTTCCGCAAATGACAAAAATTCTTCAATCCCATCTCGATATTTTCTAGTCAATCTATTAACCCACATCCATTTTCGATCCATTTCCAAGAACCCGACCTAAATCGATATTAAATTTATCATACAAATTATTCAATAATCAAGTTTTTGCATTTAAAAACACAACGTATAGTCAACAACTAATCATACCGAAAAAGAAAAAAAGAGAATATATACCATTTTTGACATCTACAATAAATCGTCCATAAAAATCAAATAAATAAAAAGAAGAGTAAGTAATAATCACAATACTTACAAATATTCAATATACGCGAGTGTTGGTTTCGTAATGGAGGAGACGTGGTTTCGCAGGTGTCTGTGATGTTTTTCGCGGCTACGCGATAGATCTGTAATGAGATGAAATGAGGGTTGCTGTAAGGGTAAAAAAGTTAGGAATACACGACGGGTTCTTAAAACCCGTCGTGTAAAGTCAGACATTACACGACGGTTTCAAGAAACCGTCGTGTAAAGTGGCTCCGCGAGGCACTTTACACGACGGTTCTTTGGAACCGTAGTGTAAAGTCGGATCCGCGAGGCACTTTACACGACGGTTTTTTGGAACCGTAGTGTAAAGTTGGACTTTACACGACGGTTCTTTGGAACCGTAGTGTAAAGTTGCTCCGCGAGGCACTTTACATGACGGTTCTTTGGAACCGTAGTGTAAAGTCGGACTTTACACGACAGTTCTTTGAAACCGTAGTGTAAAGTCGGATCCGCGAGACACTTTACATGACGGTTCTTTTGGAACCGTAGTGTAAAGTCGGACTTTACACAACGGTTCTTTGGAACCGTAGTGTAAAGTTGCTCCGCGGGGCACTTTACACGACGGTTCTTTGGAACCGTGGTGTAAAGTCCGACTTTACACGACGGTTCTTTGGAACCGTGGTGTAAAGTTCCTCGCGGAGCACTTTACACGACGGTTCCTAAAAACCGTCGTGTAAAGTACGACTTTACACGATGGTTTCAAGGAACCATCGTGTACACGATGGTTTCAAGGAACCATCGTGTAATCTCCGTCGTATAATGTACTTTTTGTAATAGTGACATGAGGCTTGTAATTGTCCACAAGATTTCAATTAGAGTACCTAAACACCACGCAATACACCTGATGTAATTCCAATTATTTGGATGGAAACGAATAGCCAGAAAATTGAATGTGACATTCAAAACATATAACAAGAAACACATTATTAAAATAACTAACACGCACATAAAAAGAAGGTAATTAGGTGGGAAAAGCAACATTTTAGAACCTCCAAGTATATACAACAACACACCATATGCTTTATACTCTCATGAGTATCGTGAAGCTATAACTTGCAGCAAGTTCCAGCTCAACTAAATTCATTACATGTTCGTAAGTTTCAAGACTATGTGGTATGAACTATATATGTCATGGCATAAAAATATTTGGTTATGGCATGTTTTATTTGCTGAGAATACTCTATGTTGACAAAAGGAGATATGAAGAAAGGATTTTTAAGGCTCAAGTAATGATAGAATGAAGTTGATGTTCATAAACTATGTGAAATTAGTTTTTTTGGCATAATACAAAATAAATATAAAAATAATATTTTTAGTAAGAATTTCCCTAAACTCATGAAGAACAGAATGTTTCTCTCAGGATAAGCTATCAAAGAATATAATCTCTGATTAAAAAAAAATTATTAAGTGGGAAAATGACGTTTTTGCCATTGGAAGGTAAAACTGTGATTTCACTAGGCTAGGAGTGTCGTTTGGGTCCGAGACTTTACAGTCAAGAATAAGGGACTAAAATATGCTATATGTTAAATTTTCATAAGAAATGGACTTAAAATGACGCAAATACCCTTCAAAATGTAAATATAAAAATTTTATGGGTAAAAAGTGAAATTTATGGAAATTATTATTTTTGAGTTTAAAATCTGTAAGAGGGATCTTTAAGGGTTCCTCAAGTGTATAACGTTCAAGAGTGCTTAATGGGAACAAGTCGATCAATTTTAGGGGCTCAAATGCTAAAATAATCAAACCTGACATGAAGGCAGTGTCTTTCCTAATTTAAGGACATTGTGCTAAGCCAATTAAGTTGGGTAATTAATATGGTTAAGTTTTGGTTTAAGATTGGGCCATTAAAATTCAATATTTTGTCTTCATAAAGTGATTCTCATATGACTTGATTCACTTGATTATGATATCTTGAATGCATTTATCTATTCTATTATGAAACGTTTTTGGTTTTTGGTGTGGTTAAATTGGGTTTTATTTTGTCCTATCTTTCATCCTCCGTAAATATTATATAGCAAACTTCAGCAAGGTTGCATCACCCAAAAAGTATATATTATAGAGGCAACATCAGTTTTTGCGTTGTTTCTGCGACTATTAAAACCGGACATGTTTGAAGATGTATCCAAATCTTACCGTGTACCTATTCTTTTAATATTTCGCAGGTTTTTGTATGAAAGTTATTTTCTTCCTTTTTTTTTTTTTTTTAAATGAATGCAGAAAAACGAGTTTGACAAGTCAATTTTCAAACCTTTATTGTTATTATTATTTTTTTCATTTGACTGAAAATGCTATTGGAATACTTATTATGCATGCAAGTAAATCCAGCTAAATTCTTGCCATTGAAGCGGAGCCATCACTGAAGTCTTCAAGTCCATTAGCAATAATTGTATTAAGAACTTGTTTTTTTTTTTTTTTTTTTTAATAATTTTTTTGGCCCACAAGAGGTAACTATTTCTACCAAGCTTGACTGTTATGAATGTTGAATTTGTCTAACATTGCTTAGGTTATCGGGTTGTATAGTGTTTATTTATGAATTGAGTATCCTCTCTTTTAAGTTAGTTATGGAGATGAGTTCTACTCAAGCCCATTTAATATAGTATAAAAGCCATTTTTTGCAAGCGTCGTGAGCTTAGGCTCCAGTTCATTTGCATGACAGATTATGTGTGACGAAGTGTAAGCTATTGGATTTTTACGATGTTTTATTTATGAAATGAATCGTTTTGAACACCTAGTTGGTTTAGGGATTTTGTTTGGAGCTTGCTTGGGGTTGATGTTCTTAATGCACTGCAGGAGTAGGTCCAGTCTCTATGGAGAAATTTTGTAACATTCAACTCCTTTAGCTTCTAGTACTAGTATAACCTCTAAGAATTAAATCAGTAGAGTAAAATTTTTGCGTTAAGCTAGAAAGGTCTATGGAAAAAAAAAAAAAAGAAAAAAAAAGAGAGATTTCGATTCATTTTTTTTATTAGTACAACCCACATTCAGGGTGTTTTTGATCGGTGTAAGGGAATCCAATCTCGCCAAGTTCATGTTTACAAAAGGATGATAGACAACGTCGTTGGTACAGTTTGTTATATACTCAACGCAGCTAAGAAATACATGAGGGGAAAGGAAGAACATAACTAGTAGAGAAACATGGAAAAGTTTCCCGTTCAAAATCGATTTTTTTGTACTTCTGTTGTCATCCCTCTGTTTACTCTTTCCACTCTCTTTTTTAATGACATTAAATTTTGCTAAATTACCCCTAAATACGATTAAATGTAAGGATTAAAATGTTTTAAGAGATACTTTTAACACTCCCCATTTCAATAATTAGAAAATAAAATGATACACTCTTTTCTTTCGAATGCAATCACTACTACAGAATGTGGATACCACGACGGTTAAAAACCGTTGTGGTAATATTTCCACGACGGTTTTCTAACCGTCGTGGATTCTAGAGTCGTGGAATCTTTTCAGATTCCACGACGGTTTTTTACCCATCGTGGAATAGGTAAAAATAGGGTCAAAATTTGATATTTAGCAACATCTACCACGACGATTTTTATTGGAAACCGTCATGGTAATGAAGATACCACGGCGGTTGTGTGTATAAACCGTCGTGGTTGGCGACTTACCACGACGGGTTCTATAGGCCACCGTCGTTGTAGTTCACCTTACCACGACGGTTGCTGACAGTGGTCTAGAAACCGTCGTGGTATTGAGACCTACCACGACGGTTTATATAATCCACCGTCGTGGTAGTCCTCCTTACCACGATGGTGGCTGATACGAAATGACAAACCGTCATGGTATTTCTGTCATACCACGACGGTTTCTATAATCCACCGTCGTGGTATTTCGCTTACCACGACGGTGGCTGAAACAAACAATAAACCGTCGTGGTATTTGACGTACAACGACGATTCCTGTGAAAACAGTCGTGTTATATAGATTTCAACGACGGTTTCTGTTGAAAACCGTTGGGATATATTGATTTCCACGACGGTTTATGTAGAAAACCGTCGTGGTAGGTTGTAACGTATTCAAAAAAATATATATATTTGTTCAATTGAATATCAGTTCATTCATTCATGATATGAAAAAAAAGTTTTGCAAAGAATAAACTAATAACATAATTGATATGGCAAATACAATGTGACAATGTATAACAATTAATATAGAATGAACAGCTGCTATAAAAAAAATTTCTATTAGAGACTTTGCCTCAATATTGTACAAAGCTCATGACATATGTAGTCCACTCTTGCCTAACCAAATTCAAATCATCTTCAGAAGAAGAAGTCTTGTTTTGTAGTAAGGCAAGTCCATCGACGTTCAACGTTATTTCTCGCATGAACCCCAATACAAAATAGCCGCACTGCACATTTCCTTGCTGTATCGGGCATCGAGCAGTCTGAATCAACGTCTTGTTGTTGCGTCGTTTTGTTATTCCTCGTCCCACCAGTAATTTCCAATCGTTTAGTGCCCTGGACAATTTAACAAATATCAAAATCACCGGGCCACAACAATTATGGAATGTCAAATCATGGAACTATAAATCAATTTGAGAATACTTACAACGTTATTAGCTGTTGAAAATCTTCACCCGGATCGTTTCCAAGAGGATTAAAATAGAGGACGGAGTCATCCCACGGATTACTAACAGCCAGTATCCAATGTTGGCCGCTGTTATATGGCATGAGAATAAGCCGTCCCCTTAGTACGTTTCTTATGATCCGGATGATATTGTCGGCTCTCTCTCGAATGTAGGCTACGCGATCTACATTCTGTTGAACTGGCGAGACAAGGAATGGAGAAATAAACTCGAAACGTTGATCCAATCCTGCTCTTGCACAACAATCCGATAAGTAGCTGCAAAACATTAAGTCAAACTTGTTACGCGTGCAAAATCAACATATATATCTATCTTTCAAGCTAATTGGAACATTAATTAAGTATTGTTTAAGGAAAAAAACAATTACCTGATGTAAACCATTATACTACTTGCACTGATTTCTTTAAAGGTTATGAAATGGAATACATCTTCATACCCAATATATATGGGCATTTCATCGGGTTGTTGTGGTGGGCACGAAATCTGGCTACCGTCACTCAAGGAACTTTATGCGTAATAAGCCAGCGGTCTCATTCCTTCGGGAATTTCATTGAAGTCAAACGTAGGTACTTCTTCTTCGCTTTGCTGTTGTACCGTCGATTGTGACTGTAGTTTCTTCCTCCCGGCTATCTTTTTTATTCGTTTCCTTCCCGTTGCTTCTGGGTTGGGAGCTTGACTTGGACCTCGACTGGCCTGGCTTAAACTACTCTGAAGCATGACTAATTTTTTGGGCCAAGCAACAAAGCCCCCGACAGCCTCTTCAATATATGTAGCTTCATGCGTCGGAACCGGAAAGAGTGCATGTTTTAATTTTGGGACACTGATTGTCACTCGCACATTCCCCTCGCCCAAAGGAATCCCATGGACTGTGTTGGTTGGAACACAGTCTATGTATGCCCTGCCTATCACAACAAAAACTTCTCCACCATTAATAAAATCAGTAAGGAAAAGCTGGCATTCCTTACTTGCATTAGGCGTGGGCTGCGGTTCCGACGCGTCGGCTTCTTTCTCATTGAGGGTGCAACTCACCTTGAAACTGTTGTGCTGATCAACTGTAGGTGGGGCTGCCTCCTCGGACATCGTCTCACGGTTGATACCGTGCTTCGCACAAAGTTCATGCACCGTTCTTTCCAATGCAGCAAGCTGTCGTTTCATAAAGGCGACTTCAGGATTCTCCCTTGTTACGTGCATGGCATTGAAGTATTGCGCCTGCTTGACAAATTTTGATTGCCCACGAAGATGACTGGAATGCTCGGGATTGCCCAAAGACTTGGTCAAAATGTCTTCTATACCCACGGATTCGAAGCTTCCTTGGGTCTCTTGTTGTGTTAATTCGTCCTATAACAATTACACAATATGTTATTGAGCCAGTAAACATAATGGAGACAATCTTACTTTTTATTTGAAATAGGATCCGTAGACTTACTATTGCTTCGCCGATAATTTTAATCGATGGATTCTTGTACTCTCCATCGGACTTGAGCCGCGTGTCCCGCCAAATAACATGGCGGTCCGCAAACTCCCTCGTCTGTTCGAACTGCAATTTAGTAATTAAAGTTAGTAAACATAAATAACACACGTAAAAAAAATAAATTTAAATAGACTTAAGAACCGTTTCCCAATTAATTAATGTACGATTTCTTGATCACGTTTCCTATAGCCGTCTCGGCCTATGGTAGAACCGTATTTGCTCTTTTTCCTTATCTCACTTCCTTGTTGGTATAGCCTCTTGAAATCAGCTGTCCGTCGATAGGTAATTTACCTTTCCCAATCGTCCTGGCTGATGGTTGGGTGATTGTTAACCACTTTAGCCGAACGTTGCCAAACGGTTTCTTCACCAATATGATCCCTAACAAAGGCTTGGTAAATATCATATCTAAAACATTTAGCCGACTCCCCACAGGACTTCAAAACTTGCTTTTTGTGCGATTCATCAATCGTGAATGAAATTTTAACTTCCAACCACACTCGTTCTTTCCTCGGTTCCAAATCAGCACTTCTAAAATCAGCAATCCAAATCGGAATGTGCTTTCGAGCTAGCACTCCAATCCAACTCTGTAGTTCATCACCTTCCCTGCCAATTGGTTGGCCTTTTGAGTCAAACGAAACTTTAATTCGTTCTCCCCTCGTCCTAACAACGTGCACTCTTTTAAGGAGAGTTGCTCTTCGTTTCCCCCTCCTCGTCGGCATTGAATCTTAAAGGGTTGGTTTTTCGTGGTTTTCCAACTTGAGTTTGGGTTGACACTTCCTCCTCGTGATCTTTCGACATTGTAAATCAATCTAAAACAACAAAACACCCGACATGAGTATGACAGTGGCATTTAATCGAAACTGTAATTTACAAACAATCACCACAAACAAATAACTTGAATTTTATCTGGAAAATTCACAAATCCGAGCCTTACCAATCAATTTAATTCAATCTACAACTAATTCTCACACAAAGAGGTATTTAATCAAACACGTAATATATAAACAATTAACTAATAACAGAATCAAAAAATCTTAACAAATCCGAGCCTTACCCAACCATTTCAAATCATACAAAATCACGAACACAATCAACAAGAAATTGTAAAGGTTTTCTCTGGCTTTTGCCCATTTCGGCCTTGAATATAATCAATTTCGACAACCACAATAAACAACCACACTCAACAAAATATTGTGCATAGACCAAAATTACCCACATTTTTAGCATTACCCAAGCAATATGCATTAATACAACTTACCGGATAATAGAGAGTGGGTTGTGGTCGGCGAGAGAGACTGGGAAAGTCCAAAAATGAGCGTCGTTGGTGGAGGATGGCATCGGAGAATGGAGGAAACCGCTTGAGTGCTGCACGATGGCGTCAGAGTTTGAGTGTTCAGAGAGTTTTTGAAGATTTTAAAGGGAGGGAGCGACGAGAGAGAAATGGGGGGAGGAAATATACTGGGTATGGAAGTTCTGGTGCATTAGAGACTGCAAAAGTGAATGGTGTTTGGGAAAATGGGGTTTTTTTTGGGTTTTATTAAAAGCGACAAAAGTTAAACAATTTTCGAAAATTTCAAAACTTGCTGCTAAAACATCTACCACGACGGTCTTAAAAAAAACCGTCGTGGTATATATTATACCACGACGGTCAAATTTAAACCGTCATGGTAAACAATATACCACGACGGTCAATTAGATTTCTTGTAAATGGCACCATACCACGACGGTTTAAAACGAAGACCGTCGTGGTAGAATGCCTTTTGGGATACAAACCACTGAAATCTACCACGACGGTCTTTATTGTTGACCGTCGTGGTAGATTGGCGGTGGAGGGCCTACCACGACGGTTTTATTTAAAGACCGTTGTGATAGATTTCAGTGTTCTTGTCACCCAACATTATACCACGACGGTCCGCAATAAAGACTGTCGTGGTAAATTGGCAGTGGTGCGTCTACCACGACGATTTTTAAAAACCGTTGTGGTAGATTTCCACCGACATTATACCACGACGGTCAACAATAAAGACCGTCGTGGTAGGCTGCAGTAACTTTACTCTACCACGACGGTCTTCTATATAAACCGTCGTGGTTGATTAATCCCAACCAACATTTTACCACGACGGTCTTCGTATTAAACCGTCGTGGTATGTTGCCATTTCCACGAAATCTACCACGACGACTCTAGAAGAAAACCGTCGTGGTATTTGATATTCCACGACGGTCGTGAAAAAAACCGTCGTGGTATATTATTTACCACGACGGTTTTTTTCATTAACCGTCATCGTAGGTAGGAAATTTACGAGGACCGTTTTCAAAATTTTTAATATAATCCCTCTAAGTGGCCAAACCTGTATGTTGTACAATTATTCATTCTGGATTGTTATTTGCTTCCAAACGTATATGCATGTATAAATAATTCCCATATAATGTGCGTAATTAAAAAACCTTATCTAAATGTTTACAACGAACTTAAGAAAATAAAATATTTTATCAAGTATTTTTTTCTGTTTTTTTTTTTGGGCTTCTCAACACGTGTCCACTCGACGTCCAATCGAAGTAAGTGTGAAACATCATCGTCAAAATCATCAATCTCCTCCACCGGTGGCAAACCCGTTGTAAATGATGGAATGTCGGTGCAATCGTCAATATCTTCTTGGCCATCCCGGAATATTCTTGACTTCATTGGCACAACTAAAGACAACTCTAAATTTGTGGGATCCGTTGTATAAAATACTTGTACCGCTTGTGACGCCATGATGAAAGGATCATTTTTGTATCCCAAGCGCCTAAAGTCCACCACTGTCACGCCGTCACTAACCACCTTAACATAATTATTGTCAGCCCACTTGTATTTAAAGAGTGTTATTCGCAAGCCGCAATAATCAGTTCTCAAATATCTTCAATGAACCCGTAGTAATTCATGGAATTATACACCGGATTCTTGTCCTTTGCGGAGGAAATATGCATAGACTCGGCCCGTAGGGTGACACCACTATTCTGTACGGGATGCTTCTCATCTCTGTCCCGAGTGTAGAAGGAGTTGCCATTGACAAGGTACGATGTATATCTTGTGACTATCGATGACGGACCTCTGGATAGCTTCATTACGTCTTGTGAAACGTCAAGCTTCGTATGCAAATATTTTCTTATCCACTCCCGAAATGTCTGATTCTTCTCATCTTGAATCCACTTCTCACTTCTTCCTTTTCTTGGATTCGCAGCTCTTATTTCCGTCATATGAACCTGAAAGAAAGGCTCCATTTCCTTAGCATTGTGCAAAACATACAAACAAGATTTTTCCCATTCATCTTGATTTACTGATGAATGAACGGCCACGGATAGTCCTTTTGACGTAATTAGCCCGGTTGTTGGCAATCCTATTGGGTCCGCGTTCGACAAATACTCAGAGCAAAATTCAACTGATTCCTCGGTTATGTAGTTTTCCACTATACAACCCTCCGGCCTATTTCGGTTTTTCACATATCCCTTCAAAACCTTCATGTACCTTTCAAAAGGATACATCCACCTCAAATACACTGGGCCACATAACTTAACTTCCCGAACTAAGTGCACACATAGATGGATCATTATATCGAAAAAGGCTGGTGGGAAATACTTTTCAAGCAGGCACAATGTCATAACCAATTCCGATTGTAGCGAATCTAGCATCATTGGATCAATTACCTTGGAGCATATTGAATTGAAAAATGAGCATAACTTCGTAATTGAGTATCTCACATCTTTTGTTAAAACTCCCCGCAAAACAATGGGTAATAATTGTTGCATCAAGATATGACAATTATGTGTTTTCATTCCAACAAGCCGCAAATCTTTCATCGACACCAACCTTTTGAAGTTGGAAGAGTACCCACTTGGCACTTTAACGGAAGCAAGTCACTCACAAAGCTTTCTCTTTTCGTGTCTAGATAATGTGTGCTTTGCTGGCGGTAAGTAAGTGCCATTCGATCTTTTCTCGGGGAGTAAATTCGTTCTAATCTTCATCTCTTGAAGGTCCAACCGTGCCTTTTCACCATCTTTAGTCTTATTCGGAATGTCAAGCAACGTGTCAACTATCGATTCACAGACGTTCTTCTCAATATGCATAACATCTAAGCAATGACGAATGTAAAGTGACTTCCAATATGAAAGTTCATAGAAGATTGACTTCTTCTTCCAAGGTCCATCGACAACTGGATCCTTACGTTTCCTCTTTGCCAAAACTACCTTCACATCTTTAACCATCTCAAATACATCCTCGCCAGTCAAAATTCGAGGAGCGGTTCTTTCTTCGGTATTGCCATCAAAAGCCTTCTTCTATTTGCGATATCGATGATTTTTCGGCAAGAACCTCCTGTGACCAAGGTAAACGGTTTTCCTACCGTTTTTCAACCGGATGGAAGATGTTTCCTTCATACAAACGAGGCATCCTATAGAACTCTTCACGAGATAACCAGATAGGTTGCCAAGTGCAGGAAAGTCGTTAATTGACCAAATCAACATTGCGCGAAGATTGAACGTATCTTGACGGTAAGAATCTCTTACTTGTAAACCATCATCCCACAACCTTTTTAGGTCATCGATTAATGGTGCCAAGTAAACATCAATGTCATTCCCCGGTTGTTGAGGGCCTGAGATCAATAATGTCAACATCAAGAACTTCCGCTTCATGTAAACTTCTGGAGGGAGATTGTAGTTGACAAGTATGACTGGCCAGGTACTATGCCGACTACTCATGTTACTATGCGGGTTCATTCCATCGGTCTACAAACCGAGGCGTAAATTCCTTGGTTCTGCACTAAAATCTGGATGATTCTCATCAAAGGTCTTCCATTGCGGTGCGTCGGCTGGATGCCTAAGCTTGCCATCGTCAACACGTTTATCATGATGTCATGTCAAACTCTTAGCATGCTGTGCATTACGGAATAAACGACGGAAATGTGGAGCGGGTGGAATGTACCATAACACCTTCACTGGCACTCCTTTACTGCCATTCGATGGCACCTTGCCCTTCTTCCATCTTGACTCATTACAAACCGGACATTCATTAACTCTTCTTATTCTCTCCGGTAAAGCACGTAATCATTTGGACAAGCATGTATCTTCTCGTATTCCATTCCCAACGTGCTCAACGTCTTCTTCGCCTCGTACATACTAGGTGGCACTTTGTTATCCTCCGGTAAAAACATCTTTTAGAAAAGCTAAAAGAGTCGTGAAACTAGAATTCGTCCACCCTACTGACGCTTTCATATTCCATAATTTAACCAATGCCCCTAATTTTGTATATTTTGTACACCCGACATACAAGGGCGTTTTGGCATCATTAATCATTTCCTCAAATAACTCCGGACGGTGCACAAAGTTTTCTTCCAAATCATTAATCATATTGTACATATTATCATCATGACCAACGTTTTCCTCAACAATAGGCTCTTTACTTTTAGTACTAGTCGATGTATACTTAACATGGACAAAATCTTCGCCATGTAAATACCATGTTTAGTAAGAACAAATAATCCCATAAGCGCACAAATGCCCTCTAACATCATCAATGGAATGGGATCTATGATTACCACAAACTTGACACGGACACCGAATCTTATCGTCTTGTGTATGGGATTTGGCAAATGACAAATATTCTTCAACACCATCTTCATATGCTTTAGTCAATCTATCAAACCACATCCATTTCCTATCCATGATGTGCGCGCAAATCCTAAACCAATAAATCAAAGTTCTCGAGGTCAAGGTGTGCATATTTATAAATTGCATGCATGAATATCATTTGCATTTAATAATTAGTTACGTTATATATAAATATGTATCCCCGGCAAATGCATTAATTAAATCAACATTATATTTACTAAAAAATTCCAAAAAACATAACAAAACTAAAACTACAAATAAAAAACCGGCCCGGGTTATTTAACATAAAAATCCAAAATAAAAATACATCGTAATTTTAAAAATACATTGATTAGGATTTAACTAAAAAAATCAAAACTAAAAATCCAAACTACAAAAAAAAAACCAATCGATCTAAAAATACATTGATTGTGATCACTGAATTAAACACTTTGCAGTATTTAACGTATCAAAAGCAATCCAAAAAAATAAATATTAAAATTAATATTCTGGGTTCGTAAATAAAAAATTAATACAGAGGAAAGCATCAAAAAAATGAGTTAATTTGTGTCATCATGACTTACAAGAATGATGATCGACCAATGGATGGTGGTGGGTAGCGTCTAACAGCGGCGTATGGAACTGTTGTCGGAGCGATCTGAGTTGATTTTTGTTCACGGCAAGCTGGTACATGTATCGATGTGGGAAAAACAGGGCTACTCGATCTGATATGTCTGAACAAAAGGACGATGATTCCACGACGGTTTCATGGAAACCGTCGTGTAAATCTTGACTTCCACGACAGTTTTAGTTAACCGTCGTGTAATACGCGAGACTTCCACGACGGTTTCTTAGAACCGTCGTGGAAGTTGACACTTACACGACGGTTTCAGAAAACCGTCGTGGAAATTCATACTTTCACGACGGTTTTAAACACCCGTAGTGGAAGTCTCGACTTCCACGACGGTTTTTCGGAGATCGCTTTTTGTTCCGTGTTTTTTTCCTCAGCTTTCACGACGGTTTTTAAATAACGGTTGTGAAAGCTCCATCGTGGTATCCACATTCTGTAGTAGTGAATACGTATTAAACTAAAAAAAAATGAAGAAAAAAAATGAAGAAAAAAAATTCAAACCAAACTTCACATAAAATTCCACGGAAAACATAAAAGAAGTCTGTAACACTTCGTTTGCATTGTGCCATCATTGATAAAACATGAAATATAAGTAAGATAACAAAGAAAAGGATCACCCAACAATTAAGGTCCTATTTGGGTGAACTTTTTGAGACAGAGTTTTACCATTAATCTAAAACTCGCAATTTTACATCTCATTTTCTCTCTTTTTTATTTTTAAAAAAAACTCAAACTTTAAAAGTCTATAACTTTCTCATTCAAATCGAAATGTTATGCTTCTTTTATCAAAATATTCACAACAACGAGACGAATAAAATAAGAACTATTTTGTATATATATATTTTTTTTCTGAACACATTTTAAATTTTGCATGCTATTTTCTCTATCATAGTCCATTTCCAAAAATCCTTTCTCAAACACACATTTTCAATCTGACCTCTAAAACTCCATCTCCAAAATTCCCCTCAAACACGCCCCGGAAAGACATCTTACCATGGAGTTTAATTACAAAGAGAATAATCATCGATTTTTTTCAGAAAAATTTTGGTTTGAAAACATTTTCCTTTCAAAATTGGATCTGAATGATTGCCTTTTCCTTCTTTTCCAATACATTCATTTATCCCCGTTTAAGTAAGGAAATGGGAAACCATTATGACGTAAAATAATAATAATAATAATACAACAGTATTCAACTAATCTGGATTCTAAAGATTAGTTTATCATAAAAAAATAATTTTATAGGCACAACAATATCATTTAGTGAAATTGGAAACAAATATATGTAATAACGACTCCACGCCAATTGAAGTTGGAGAGATTTGATATTATTGGAAGACGAACGTATTTGATGACAAACAAAAAATTTATTTAACAAAAAAATAAAAAAAGAGATTACTTATTGATTGATGGGTGTAAAAAGTAAGAGTTACAAATATAGTTATAGGGACTTTTTTTGGAATATTAGGATAGGGGTGTATCAAATAATATGTTGTAATACCTAGTTTTTCGACCTTACGATCTCTTGTATAGAAATTTAAATTGAAGGTATTCATGAGAAAGCCCGATTAGGGTTTTTTGTTTAATTTTATGAGTTCTTATAATCTTATAAGACTCAAAAATGATTGCTTAGACTATCATGTGACTTTTTGAGTAAAAAGAGTAGAAAATTTTATGATTCTAAGTTGGTCAAAGTTTGACCAAGAAAAGTCAAAATTGACTGAGAAAGTCAAAGTTTGACTAGAATGGTCAAAGAGATGACCGTACAATTATGTGACAAAGCAGTATGGAAAATATACTGCGAAAACCACCATAAAAAAAATCAAGCACATTATTTAGGATATCAAAGGCCAAATGGCTTTAAGATATGAGAAAATTTTTATACAGTTCATTTTTACACAGATGAATTTTGGACTGTAGTTCAGTATAATAATATTGTGCATTAGTGAGCCCAGTATTAAAAATATCTGTGTTAGCTTAAAAATGGACTGCATATTGAAGAAAAGAGCCAAACAAGCCCTAATGAGGATGACATCACCTTATCCTCAAATTATGACATCATTTCTTTCATTTAAGAAAAATGATAAAAAATTTTCCTTGTTCCACAAGGTTATGGCCGGCCACCTATGCACACTTTTTGTGCAATTCCTTGCTTTTTCAAGGACTAATTTACAATTTTCAAGAGTTGTTCTTCACCTATAAATAGGTGATCCCATAATTCAAAAAAATTAGAAAATCCTAACTAAACTATGCCAAAATTTCTCCTCACCAAAAAACCGGATTTGAGAAGCTAAGAGAGAAGAAAGAAAAACCAAAATCCAAAGGGGATAAATCATAGGGAATGGTCGATTTTGTGTGGGAGCACAAGAAAAAGTTGGAAAAAAAAATTTGGAAACCCATATTTAGGCCAAAGACCGGTTGTGGGGAGCAAGAGGGAAGCAAGAGGAAAAAAAAATTGAAACTCAAAGGATTTGAGGTTTTGAGTGACCGGACTTCAACATGGAGCATCAACCAAGTGCTTAAAAACTTTGGTACCCATTGGAGGCCAAGAGGCCGGTTGGGGGAAGGAAGGAAAAAAGGGAAGAGAGAAGCTTGTGGTGGCCGAGTTTTGAAGCTTGTGGTGGTCGGGTATTGAAGCAAGGGGAGTTGAAAATTTTTGGAGCCAATTAACCCAAGTGGCCGGCTGTTGGTGAAGGAAAAGGGGAAGGAAAAGCCAAGTCAAATTCTTGGTCTAAAGTGAGGTATAAATCCCTTAAACCTTAAGCTTTTCATTTAAATTTCAATTGAGAAATTTAAATGTATTTCAAGTATGGTCTGTAATGGGCATAAGCTCACTTTCAATTCATGCCCTAGATTAGAATTTTAGGGTATGTGCTTGATTAATTAGGATTTTGATTGGTGGTTCAAATATGATGCATGTTAGGTGTTTGATATGTTGCTAAGGTTTTCTATGCTTGATGTATGTTGCTAATCTTGATTTGTATGATGAGAATTGGACGTTAGAAAATGTTCTGCATGACTGCCTGAGGCTCCCGATGTGATCGGTTGTGGTAGAGTGCATGTATTAGGACGTAAAGCGAATTTAAAACCGAAAACTGCCAATTCGGATAGAAAATGGCCAGTTTCTGGAAAAGCAGATTTTGAGGCTTTTAGAGGCCAAATTGGACAAAACCTAAAACATGAAAGTTGTAGAGAAGGGTGTTTCCTAAGGGGTGTTGTGGACGGTTTTGCAAAATGAGGCTTCAACAGCCTCGGTTTTCACTAAAACCTGAGCCTGACCATGCCCAGGACCCATGCACGGCCATGATGATTCAACAGAAAATATGAGCATGTTAATAACCGAACTGGGTTTTCCTCAAAACACAAAAGTTGTAGGGTTTTCGAAAGCTAAAACTTTCATGAGAACACTTTCTCAAATTCGGCTTTGATTTGTAAATGGAATTGGATTTCAAAAACTGTACAGGAAATAGGGAATTCCTGTACAGGATTTCTAGAAACAGTACAGAAAAAGAATAATTCTGCACTTGCACTGATAAGTTGGCATTGTGAAGCTGTTCCAAAGACAGTTCCCAATAGTCAATAATTTTTACCAATCTTACTTGATAACTTCAAATTTTTAAAGTTAAACAAAAGACTTTTAGACATAAATATAAGTTTTTTTCTAAAAATGGGATTTTAAAACTTAAAGTTAAAAAAAATTCGATTAGGGTAGATTTAAATCCTAGGGTTACTCCATGTAACCAAGTAGGATAACGTAAGATTAAGTAAGGGCATATAACTAAGGTTATATAAGAGTGTTGGTTATACTACCAACATTTCTAACCCTTACTTTTATTTGATAACAGAATATAGTACGAGACAGTGTCCTGACGGGATTCAGTTCAATATCGGACACAGTAAACACAAACAAGGTAAGTACAACTCCGCCTACAGCATAGGCTTTGTTGTGTATACTTGCCTAAGTATGTTTGTAAAATGCTATGTGTTGTAAAAGTTACCTGCTAAATGTTATAAAAAGTCATATGCTTTATATCAGGAAATGTTATGGAAAATGCTATGTTATATGCTATAGTATACTAAGTGCTATAATATGTTCTGGAATATGCCATGTTATATGCTATGAAATATGAAATGCCATGATTGTATGCCATGGATTATGAAATGTCAAATGCTATACTATATGTTAAAGTAATATGTTAGAAACATGTTAAGGTTATGATATGCTAAAGATAAGATTATGGATTAATTGTGTGAAACATCACGATGCATGTTCACCAATTAACAAGAATAAGATTAAGTATGATATAATAAAAGTTACGATGGCAAGCAAGCTTGCCTATGTCGTATCGACCCGCGTTAGGTCGGGTTGGACTATGGATTAAGTTGGAAATGGGCTGGCCGCCCCAACCAATTCATAGTTGCGCGCCCGGTACGAACACTTACGTTATGGGGCCCATAAGATAAGATAAGATAAGTTAAGATAAGAAAGTTATGAATGAATAAGAAAGCATAATGAAGCATAAATGGCTCATGCATATGCTAAGATAAGTTATGACATGTTATGATTAAGTTATGTTAGTTATGGTATGTTAGAATGTGATGTGTATGTGTGTCTGTTATGCTGTGTTGTGTTGCGGGATAGAATAGTTGTACTTACTGAGCGAAAGCTCATTGTCTTACGTCTATGCTGTAGGTAGGCAACCTGGCAGCAACTGTTGATACAAGATGGGAGAGCGTGGCCTGGCGGACTGTGAAATGTGGGAATCAAGCCGCTACGTATTCTAAAAGTTGATGTAATTATTTTATGAGTTTTATTTTGCGCCCAAACGACTTTGTTCAGTATCTGTTATACTTACGTAGATATTTCGTGTGTGAGTACGCAGTATAAAAAAAAAAAAAAAAATTCCGCTGTTTAAGCTAAGTATGTAAGTACGAAATGTATGTACGTATGTATGATAACGGCCTATGCTAGGCGGGTCGTTACATATGTAAATTTTAAAATTCTACTGACGAGTGGTTTAAGTAAGGGTGTGGGGAGAGCAGAGAGAGGGGAGTCAATAGAGCTCCCGTCAACAAAATATTAAACTCTTCTTGAAGTTTGAAAAACAGATCTCTAGTGCTACCCAGATCTCTGATCTTGTGCATCCAACAATTTATTGTCTATAACACTCTTAATGCTAGAAACATGACCCTTTTACATATCGAAGATGCTTTTATCGGCCTCTAATGACTAGAAACTGCTTCACAAACAAATCCTCAGGGATGCGTATCAACAAACAGAAATGAAGAGTAAATTAGTTGTTATAGACACAAAATAAGCTGTTTGGATTCTGGTAGTTGCCATGTCACATATTGGTGCAATTCGACATTTCCAATCATATCACTACAATTTAAAAGATACAACCACCCATGCTAAGGATATATAAAAGCAAAAGTTAATTCCTATTCCTACTTAAACCTCAGATTGTTGGACAGTATCAAGCCTATATATCAACATGGGCTGATTCAACATTTGAAATTGGCAGGCTTTGAAAACGAAAATATGTTGAATTATGTAATCTTTCCAAAGCTTACAAGTTGAATAGTGCACATTATATACAAATAATTACTGTCAGGAAACAAAATAAAAAGGGCATCATACATGATGATTATTGTCTATTGATGATGATCAACCCATGTAGCAAGGTCACCTTGATCAACTTTCGACCGTGTATTCCCACGAAAGAGACAACAACCAGTTGTTAATTGACACATGCCTTAACTAGGAAACAACCTGTTCATAAGGACATATTACACCACAAATCATAAAATCGATCACAAGATAGGAATTATTCAAAGTAGGCATTCTGTGTAATAAAAATGTAAGTGGAGAAAGTTCCGGAGAAAGAGATGGCTATTGACAAAAGTTCTCTGACGTCATAAGCTTATAGTTAATAACTTTATTTGTGTAAGAAAATATCAACTACCAATAAGTGCAGCTTAGGCTTTTTAAATGCATCTAATCTTCCTTTCATGTCATGATCACATGATCTTTAGTTGGAATACCAAAGACTAATTAACAAGGAATATCTGTTGGAATTTTATTATTTCCTATTATGAGCTTACAAATAATAATTATATTATAAGTTATTTAATTTAATAGAATCAAACAAGTAATTTATTAATTGGGCTCTTAAAATATCTATTGTGTATGAATTTTAATATGTAGAAACCCAATACTAATTGAATTGAGGTTGATAGGAATCTGATTTAAGTTAGTATATAAGGATCATTATAAGGGTTATGGTCCCAAAGTCAAATCATAATATATAATATTTGCTCCCCTCTTCTTCCTCATTAAGAGAGAGAATCCATAGAATACCTTAGAAACCTAAAGAGATTTGACTGTAGAAGACTTTATCCTACTCTAATTCATTTTCATGGATTCAAGTATGCCTTTCAATTAATTTTTCTTAATGATTTAACATGAGATCTTGAATTTGGTGATAGTTTCCATCAATTAAAGTTTTTTCCCAACAATATCACTTATGGGTAAATGAATATAAACATCTTAAAATTTTTTTTGCCAAAAACCTAAGATTGAAGAACACTTACTAAGAGATTAATCCAATAGAGGGCATAAAATAGACAACCCATAATTGGGGACCTGCAAAAAATTGTTAAAACGTATCAAGAGAAGATCAAAATTTTCGCATCAAAAGAATACGCTTAGCAGCATTATCTTTTTCTGTTGTCCTATGAGAAAAATGGTGGGAAATGATATAATTAATTCTTAATTCGTTTCGAACATAACAAAAATGAAAGCACCAAAAACATTAAATAGAAACAGAACTTTTTTTTCTATATAATCAAATAGAAGCATAAAGCTCCGAAGATTCATTGCAAAGTAATAAATTGATCATGTGTAGAGTATTGCTATACAGACTTGTAATTTATCCACAAGATTTCCTACTAGTATTGTTGATGAGTACCTACTACCTAAACACCATGCAATACGTGAAGTAATTCAAGTTAATTAGATGGTGACGGAAAGCTAGAAATTGAATGTGACATTCAGAACTCAACAAGAAATATTACATTATTAAAATAACTAACACGCACATAAAAAGTAGGCAACTTGAGAAAAACAGCTTTAGAACTGAGTAGATACAACAGCACAACCATATGCTTTATCCTTTTGAGTACCATGAAGCTATAACTTGAAGCAAGCTCAACTAAATTAATTACGTCTCTTAAAAAGCTCCTTGTTTTTTTTTTTTTTTTGAAGTTTAGAGATCAAAATTAGAACATACATGGAACCAAAAACACTATTTATATAAATACTGAGTATCTTGTCGTACATAATCTAACCTAGGTTGTAAACTTAAGAAGAGAATAATAGACATTCAACTTGAAAATTATTAGTAGTACCTGAGAGCATCATGGCTACTTATCAATTGACCAAAATATTCAACTAGAAGTTTCGCTTCTAACGAGACTCAAATGTACCAGCAAATTCTAAGAAAGGCTTGGGTGGAACTTGCAAGGAATCAAGACTTCCTTCCAACATCTTTAATGACTTCAGTCAGAAAAGCATAAGAACGCAAATTTAACTAATAGCAGCAAACCACAATCTTTACTTACCAACATTGAGATATCTAAGATTCATTGCGGCGTAATTAATAGCAGTAACAACGTGCTCCTGTGTAGATTATTGCTGCATATATGAGGCTTGTAGCTATCCACAAGATGTCCTACTAGCATTGCTGAGTACCTAAACACCACGCAATACACGTGATGTAATTCTAATTTGGATGGAAACGCATACCCAGAAAAATTGAATGTGACATTCAGAACACAAGAAGAAATAAATTATTAAAATAACTAAAACACACATAAAAAGAAGTGGGCAAGGTGAGAAAAACAACTTTTTAGAACTTCTAAGTAGATACAACATCACACCATATGCTTTACCCTCATGAGTACCACGAAGCTATTAACTTGCAGCAAGTTCTAGCTCAACTAAGTTCATTACATGTCTAAAACAACTATACTATTTTTATTTATTTAGTTATTTATTTATTTGTTATTATTATTTGTGTAGTTTAGAGATCCAAACCAGAACAATACATGGAACCATAAACGCTATAGTCTCTAATCTGCTACTGATGAAAAAAGGATTAAAAAGTTAGGAAGATTTGTTCGCTCAAGGAGAACATCATAACTAAATTTAAAGAAGTATCATACTGAGAAAGTCATCTCATGGTTAAATCAACTGATACCATTGACCAATCATAAAAAATTTGAAAATTATAAAAACTATAATAAATAAAAAATAGCCCTAGAAATAGAATTAGATCATCATTTTGGATGTGACTTCAACAACAATGGGGGCAATGAATGATAAAGAACACCAAGATTTAAATGAGTGATTCTAAAAGGCAAAGACATCTAACCTGCAATCAGCAATAAACGACGCAGATCAGTGTCAATTGACGGAGAGCGGAGGCAATCAACAATGCTTTACAACGATTGGCAATGCTTAATTGCAATTAGAGATGATTGACGGCGCACCAAGATCTGCAGTTAATTTAGGAGATGATATTATCCGATCACCAAGTAGAGACCAGAGTAAGCGATGATCAAACAGAGCAAGGAGAGTGAAAGAAGAAAGAAATGAGAGTGGAGAGAGAAAGGTGGTGGGTATGTTTGGTAGGAAGGAGAAAAAATGTAGTGCATCACGTAGGTAAGAGAAATAAGGAAGGAGGGAGGAGTTCTTTGTCTTATGATGTTTGATATGCAATTCTTTCAATAATCTCTTCAATTTAGAAGAGATCAAAATTTGGGTGTAGTTGACCGATTTGAAGTCCTCCCCTAATCGATTCCTTTCTATTTTCTCGCATCCTTCCCTCCACTTTCCTATCCTACCAAATACAGTCTAACTCTATCTTTAAACTAAAAATCAATTATGAATAAATTCAAATCAATTTTTATTATAAAGAAAAAGAAGAAAGAAAGTTAATTGAAAAACACTTTTCTATCCTACCAAATAAGTCTAATCTATCTTTAAACTAAAAATCAAGTAGAAATAACTCAAACCAATTATTTATTATAAAGAAAAAGAAGAAAGAAAGCTAATTGAAAAGCAAAACAAAAATGGTATATTACAAAATAGTGACGAAGACCCTATTGGTCACAAATTGAAACTTATATTTAGTCGTAATATAATTTTGTTATGACTAAAAGATTGTCATTAAATATGGACTTATTTTATTTATTTATTAATTTATTTTTAGTGTAGTGCTTCCCGATGTAAAGCTTTCAGATTTCCTGTTTGTTAAATGAATAGTGTATAAAATGATTAATGTGTAATTAATTTCAAAAAGATTTTACCTGTCTTGTCACCCTGTTTACTTTAACCAAAACCTTCATGTCACTAACCTAGTTTTGGGAGCGTGACCATCTACGACTGCACGTGTTTGATTGGAATGATGGAAGATAGAATGGAAGGAAGAATCAAATACCCAGATGAGCACAATTAAAAGGAAGAAGGAAGGGTTTTTTTTTTTTTTTTTTTTTAATGTTGTTTGATAGAAGAGAAAGAAAATAGGAAAAACAATGTTTAACTAGTTTATTTTACAATCATAACTTTCATATATATAAGAAAATGAGTAGTGATTCCGGTTACTATAATAAAAAGAAAAGGTAAAAAAACTGAACAAATTACCTGTCAGATGGAGTTGAAAAACTGAACACCCAAGAGATGTATTGAGATGTGGGTCGAGCTATGATTGCATTTCTTTGCCATATAACAACCGAACTCCCATCCTTTTCACTGTGGAACCAAGATTTAACTTCTGAATATTATTAGGAGGCAAACACTCAGCCAAATATCTCAAATTGAAAGAGGCCTCTATTTCGTCATAAGAATCATGTAACTGCATCCGGATGTTGACTTTTTTACAAAGCTTGATGAACACGTGATCTGAGCTAACACCGGCTTGTATCATATCTTCCTCCTCCGCATTAGTAATAAAATCACGACAATCGATACAAAAACAAGGAATACAACATTTTTGGATTTGATCAAACTTCGTTTTAAGATGTAGCTCACAAGTAATGTCTAGCCGGTTGTAGGGAGAATATATAACGGGGAGTGGAGCAACAAAGCATATGGCAAAACGGAGGATATTATTATTAAGCCATTCTTGAGAAAGCTTCACCGCTATTGAATCCCCCTCACCTTGATGTTTGAACCACTTTGGAACTTTATTTCCCGGACAACAAACCTCAAATGTAGAAAACGATCCTTGCTGCAACACCATGAACAAGAGTGTGAATGCTTCAGTCCTTAAAAATTATTCTATTGTTTCGATAATAAAAAATGTGATTATATATACATACAAACATACCTTTGATTCTTCAACTCTGCATAAGAATTCAGGCACACTGAGTGCATTCTGGTTCAATTTCCAGCACCTTAAAAATTCATATTTTTTCACTCTTGAAATATAATTGTCACTCCAATGCCGTAGTGTGAATCTAGAAAATGAACTTGCACTTGTTTCCAGTGAAGTACATCCACTTGCACCAAGGTAGATTATTGACGATGGAAGCAGTGGTAAAGATATAAGCTTCTTGCAGTTTCTTATGTGGAGACTTTTCAACCGATGAAGTTGTCTGATGCTTGAAGGTATTTTATCAAAATGATTCCCTTTTAGATTTAAATATTCCAAAGAGGATAAAAGGCCCAGCCAATCAGGGATTTCTACAATATTACAATCAGATAGATCCAGACTTTCCAAAGAAAATAAACAAAATAGTCTAGTTTGGAATTCTTCAAGTTTCAAACATTGGTGCTTAGACAGAAATTTAAGACAACTTAAATTATAGAGCCAATTTGGGACAAAATCGAGATTTTTACGCCAACTCATATCTTGACGACGAAGCCCAAATAACTTTTCAATAAGCGGGGATGACTCATGGATGCCTGATTCTTTTAAAGGAAGTATCCCTGTTAAACTTCTCAATCTTGAGCAACCCCAAATACCAAGCCTTTGAAGAGACTTCAACTTAAAAATGTTGGTTGGGAGACTTTCAAGCTGTTTACATCCTCCAAGATGAAGTTTGCTCAGATGAGGAAGACCCCCAATTAATGACGAAGACACTTGTTTTATTGCTGACCGACTCAAATCTAATGTTTGAATATTACTTGGAAGAGCTGGAAGATTCTTGAGGTTTTGACAACCAATGAGTTCCAAACTCACAAGACTTTCAAAAGACCCAATTGATGAAGGTAACTCTGTTATTGCTGTATTTCCTAACCATAAGTGTCTTACATTCCTAGATATCTTTGGAAGAGATTTAAAGCGAGAACAGCCGTGAAGATAAAGGTTTCCCAGACGTCTTTGGTAATTAAGTGGAGGAAGTTCAACCAAACTTGAACAGTGCCTAAGCATAATTCTCTCTAGTTTCGGAGCCCGAGATAGGTCTGGGACTTTAATCAGGTGCTTGGAAAAAGCAAGATCTATGCTTTTCAAATTTGCAAGATCCTACAAGAAAAATGAAGTGATTTAGAAAAGTTTAATTGTTCTCTCTTGTTTCTGACCGAAAAACAATAGTTTAAAAATAATTAAGGACTCATTTGAGACGCTAGTTACATATGGTAAAACACCATTTGGATTTCAAAATTCCAACTCTAAATCAAATTTTCTCTCTTTTATATTTTCCAGAAATAAAACTTTAAAAGACCGTAACATTCTTATTTTAAATCGAAATGATTTTTATGTCAAAATGATCATAACGATGGGACGGACAAGATAAAATCCATTTTGTATTTTTTTTTCTCGAACATATTTCAAATTTTTGTATTATTTTTTATATCACAAAATTATTTCAAAAATTTTCCCTCAAAGCACACATTTTCAATCAAACTTTCAAACCACCATCTCCAGATGTCCCCCAAATGGACCCTAAGTAATCGTGAACTCTACACATGATACTTAAAAAATTATATAATAGTACAACATACCTGCACACCATTCCAAAGTTGCTTAAGCTCGCTATAGGGCATGTCAAGTTGAACTAGCATTTGTGTCTTAAACTCCGATGGCAAAGACTTTGATGGATAGTTATACCAGCATAGATGTCTCAGAGAATGAGGAAGAAATGACAGATCACCTTGATCAAAATACACTCTGAACTTCTTATAATGTGTTGAATAATGAATTTTGAGCAATCTCAGCTTACGCATATTCTTGAAGACTGTAGGACTCAAGTGCAGATCTTCATTTATTTTAGACATGTCAAGAGACATTCCTTCAATTGCGTTAGTTCCCTAACAATGTAAAACAAAGAAACATGTATTTACGAAATACAAAAAAACAAAATAAAAAATAAAAAACAAAAACCAAAAAATAAAAATAAAAAATAAAAATAAAAGTAAAAACAAAAACAAAAACAAAAAACAAAAAACAAAAAACAAAACAAAAACAAAAGCAAGAACAAGAAAAAGAAAACTGAAAAAACTAAATATAAATATGTACATGGCAAATACTTTAAATATGTATAGACAAATATAGTCATTTTAGTTGCTTATTAGCTTACTTCATTATTTTCTAAGACGTGACGGACATCTGCCGGAATCCACAAACGACTTCGCTCTCCAAGCTCTTTGGTAGATTGTTGACGAACAATTTCCCAACCCATCTCTTGTATCAAATCATGCATCCAAACTGTACCATCATTTTTAATGGTCAAAAGAGACTTGTTCGCGAGAACTTCGATCCCTGAACTTGCAAACAAATCACAACCATCTAATATGCTTTCTATGAACCCTTTATTCTCCCCTTTAAGAAAACATGCGATGTCAAGGAAAATGTCTTTATTCTTATCGTCTAGCCCATCGTAACTTATTTTCAACACCTTTTGTATGTCTTCATGGGGAATAATTTTCAGTTTATTCCACACACTTTCCCAATGCTCTATGGTTCCAGAATGAAGGAACGAACCTATAACTTCTAGAGCTAATGGATTCCCTCCAGTATACTTCACTATAGCTTCTGACAGCTCAGCGTAACGTGTGTCGGAAGGCTTTCGTATGAAGGAATTGAAGTAAAACAATTCAAGCGCTTCGTCAAAATCTAAAGCTTTGACTTCGTATATCTCAACAGCATCTCTTTTAAGCAACTGTGCGTCTCTTGTCGTTACGATGACTCTACTTCCTGGGCCAAATAGACTGCCATCTCCAACCAAACGCTTTAGCTGCAGTACATTATCAATATCATCAAGAACAACGAGTACCGTTTTGTTTCGGAGCCTGTTTCTCACAAAGCAATTGACTACTTGTAGATTTGTTTCCACCAATAGCTCAGAAAACAGTTTTGTTTCCAACTGATGCAGTCCATGCCTCTGTGTATCTTCTCTAACATTTTCCAAAAAACAACAACCTTCAAATTGGCCAGAGAATTGATAGAAAACGGCACGAGCAAGAACAGTCTTGCCAATACCACCCATCCCCCAGAGGCCTATGATGCGAGTATTTGGTGATTTAAAACATAACAACGATTCAATTTCCTTTAGGCGTCTATCTATTCCAACAAGACCCTTGAAGTCCAGAGCAATACTCTGTGGCCTACGATTTAATATCCTCAACACATTCTCGACAATCATCTCAATTAACTTTGATTCGTACCTAGCATCCATAGAAGAGAAATTATTTATAGGAAATAACAACCGTGAAACTGAAAAAAAAAAAAAAAAAAAAAAAAGTTGCACATACAAAAAACAATTACATGATACACGCTTCACACAATTTTTTCTTTCTTTGGTTAAATATAAGCTTCACACACTTAAGACTAGGTATTTTAGATAAGGAATTTTACAATAAATTTCTAAAATTCCTTATGTAAAATATAGAAACTTACGTTATAATTTTAACCTAAGATTATGAAATAAATTTTACGATGTGACAAATTAGATTTTGTGTCACAAGATATGGTTATAAATATTTTTAAATGTGACCTCATGGTATGTATATTATGGTAAGATTGAGAATTATATACTAAGGTGTGACATTTAATGTCACATAATATAAAATTACTATACTTTATGAAAAAATAAAGTAAGACAACTTTATATTATAAGATTTTGTTATAAAGTTCAATGACATGACAATTATTAATTTTGTCACATAATAAGCTTAGGTCACATATTATTACTTTAAAAGGTTTGAATAGTAAAAAAGTGATCAGGGTTGCAGCACCCGACCAAGGGGAAAAAAGAGAGATGGAATTTTAAAAATATATATAATAATAAATTATGGTGTATTTTTAAAGGCAAACTTTTTATAAATTAATCAGATAAGGTGTAATAACTAAATTTTCACGACCTTACGTTTTCTTGTAAAGAAACTTGTGCTATGTTCTGAAAATACTCATTAAAATCTGATATGGGTTTTTATTTGGAAATTTTAAGTTCTCATGATCTTATGAGACTTAAAAATGATTGCTTAAACAAGTATATATCATTTTGAGTCAGAAGAGTAGAAAACTACACGATTGCATGGTTTTGCATGGTGGTCAAAGCTTGACCTAAAAAGTCAACGTTGACCTAAAAAGTCAACAATTGACTAGAAAAGTCAACCATATGATGATACTGTTTTATGGTCAAGCAGTATGGAAAATATACTGCGAAAAAACCATTTTACGGACAAGATATTAAGATTAAGATTTAAAATCACCTTAGAAAAATCAAGCACACTAAGTTAGGAATAAGGGCAAAAAGGACATTAGGAAATAAGAAAAATTTTATACAGTCCATTTTTATACAGATAAATTTTGGACTGTAGTATAATATAACAATACTGTGTAATAGTAAGCACAGTACTAGAAATATCTGTTTTGACATTAACGTGGACTGCATTTAAGGAAATTAAGGCAAACAAGCCTTAATTTTTACTTACATCATTAAAGCTCCAAATTATGACATCATTATGGAAATTAAGAAAAATTTGGAAAAAATTGGACCATTCTAGAGCATGAGGTGGCCGGTTCTTTTGGGGCCAAAATAGAATTAGTTTTGCTCCAAGGACTTATTAGCAAAAGGTGAACAAAAGTTATTTGCAAAATGATCCAAAAATTCACCTATAAATAGGCCTTTGGGGTGGGCGGTTTTTGGCTGAAAAAATTAGAGAAAAACAGCCAAACTCTTCCACAAAAATCCGGAAATTAGAGAAGAGAAAGGAGTGAGAGAAATCAAAAATTTTCTTGGGGTTTTGTTCCTAGGAGTTCGGGTTTGAGCTAGGGAAAAACCAAGAGAAGTTTAGAAATTTTTTTAGGTCTTTTGGGGTGTGTGGCCGTGTGAGTGAGGAAAGGAGAAAGGTTGAAAATTTTGGGGCCAAACCATGGTGAGGTGCTCGGCTTGGAGTGGATCTACCAAGGAGACCAACCAGAAAAATTTTTGGTGCCATTTGGTGGTGTGGCCGTGAGCCAAGGGAGCTAGGGGGAGGAAGGAATTTGGTGACCAAAATTTGACTTTGGTCTAAGGTGAAAATCTAGAGCCCTAACTCTCTTATTTGAGTTCAAATTTAAGGTAAAAAGGTGGTTCAATTTGGTTGTAAGGACATAAGTCCATTTCCCATTTTATGCCCTAAGTATGTGGTATGTGCTTGATTTGTAGATCTACGGGTGTATGGTTTAAATTCTTGCATTATTGTGCTTGTCTATGATTGATTTCATGCTTAATGCTTAGGGTTGTGTGTCCCCTAGTTTGGTCCGACAATCTGCCCTAGGGCAGTGCTTGAAGCATGCTAATTTAGGGAGTAAAGTTGATGCTTGTACATAAAAAGTTAGGGTTAAGGCAAACCTAGGCTTAGGGCTTTTGAATTTGGTTTGCATGGTTTCAATTGGACGATTTAAGGGTTCATGTGGGACGTTAGAAACACTGTGTGTTCGCCATATAGGCTCCCGAAGTGATCAGTCGAGGTAGATTTCACGAAATATGACGTAAACCGGACTTAACAACCGAAACTGCCAATTCGGATTCAAAACTGGCCAGTTTCGGGAAAGTAAAAATTAGAGGCATTTAGAGGATGAATTGGGTAGATCATAAAACACGAAAGTTGCTCGGAACGATTTTTCCTAGAAGACAGCACGAGCATAATCCAAAAATGAGGCTCCAATGGCCTCCGTTTTTAAAAAAATCCGTGGCTGGTCTGCCCAGACCCAGTTTACAGGATCAGCCAGTTTCAAACAAAAACTGATGCAAATACAAGCAGAACTGGATTTTTGTAAAACATAAAAGTTTTATCATTTTTCGAGAGCTACAACTTTCGTGAAGACAAGTTTTTCAAATTCCAAATGGATTTTTAAACTGGTATTGTTTTATGAAGAGTGTGTAGGGAACCGAAAATTCCTGCACATAAGTTTTTACAAACAGTTTCAAAAAAAAAAAAAACTGTATTTTTGCTTAAAACTGTTCCAAAGGCAGTTCTCAATCTTAAACGACCTTTATAAAGATTTGTTTTAAAGATTGGAATTGTTACCAAAAATATTAAAGGGATTTAAAGTTAAATTTCTCAAAATGGCAAAAGGATAAGAAAATAGAGCTTTTAAGATAAAATTTGTAATCAAGCCGATTACGGACGGTAATCAAGGATAATACCTGAGTTACCGGGCCTAGTCCCAAAGCCCAAGGTTTTAAAGAAACCCAGTATTTTGTCAAAGATTTAGCCCAAGGAATTGTCCAAAGTAATCTTTTAAAGAATGAATTCTCCCAAACAGTAGGATTAATATTTGTGACCAAACCAGATATCAAGTATCGGGGATATACAACTAGAAATTAGTAGGCATGTTGGTTAGGACACCAACACTGCACAATGAGAATTGAACTCTTACCTATGTCCCTATTCAAGCAGGAAAGGGCCTGCAGCTGTGCCAGTAAGAGAACAGTATCAAAGAGGGACATAGTAAGGGAGGTAAGTACAACTCCGCCTACAGTATAGGCTTTTTGGTTGTAACATGATACAATGTATGTTAGGTACTATGATTTAAAATACCAAGTAGATGGCATGACTAAGATATGATTACCAGTTATATTCATGTGACATCATGAAGCATGTTCACAAATAATAAGAACAAGGTCAAGATGACAAATAAGTATAATGGCAAACGAGCTTGCCTGTGACGTACCGACCCGTCCAAGGTCGGGTAGGACTGTGGATTGAGTTGGAATTGGTTTGGCCGCCCCAACCACTCCATAGTTGCGCGCCCGGTACGGTCATCCATGATAAGGGGCCCATAAACAAGTACGCATAATTAAGCATAATTGGACATGCATAATTAGAATATGTTATGATTTGCTATGTTAAGTTTATAATTGATTGTGTTGCGGAAAATAAAATTGTACTTGCTGAGCGAAAGCTCACGTTTACGTCCATGCTGTAGGTAAACAACCTACTGGCGAATTTTGATACAAGATGATGGAGTTGGCGGGGCAACTGTGAAAGAAGGGATAAGCCGCTACGTCTTCCGTAAATTTATGTTTAATATTTTATGTTTATATTATTCCAAACAGTACTCCAGTAGTAGAAAAAAAAAATTCCACTATTTTTGTTAAATAAGTAAGTATGTAAAGCAAGTTAAGCATGTATGTATGTACGGTAACGGTCCGTGCTAGGCGGGTCGTTACAAAGTTGGTATCAGAGCGGTTCCCTGCCACCTAATTTCACAGTTCGCCTGCCATCGCCACTATCATTGTAAGTTAAAATTAGTTTATGCGTAAATATTTATTATGTGATTATGGTATGTAGATTCGTCGATATGGATCCGGATCACGTAGATGCGGACCGAGATGCAGCGACCTCCTTTTACGAGACACGTCCATTATTATTTGACGGTACGATACGGACGATGCCCTTAGGAGCATGGTTGTATGATATGGAGCTCATCTTTCGCACTAGCCATATCCCGGATCGCGTGCAGGTCTCGTTGAGTAGTCGATGTTTTAGTGGCGACGCCCGTCTTTGGTGGATATCAGTAGGAGAGCCACAGCTACCCAGCCGGACTTGGGCACATTTTCGTACACTGATGATTGGACGGTTTGGACCGATACTGGATTACAGGCCAGGAGCGCCTCAGCGTGATCCCGATATTTATAGAGACATGTACGAGACGCGATACCACAGTTATGCGCTTGAGTGGCACGCATACCCTCTTGAGACCATGGCTCATTACTGTACGAGATTTCAGGAGGCCATGTTGCCCTACGTTCCTCAGGACATAGACCACCCTGTGATGGAGGCACTAACCGTTTTGCGAAACGGCTTACCTGGTCGTATTCGCCAGCATGTCCCTTTTCCCACACCCAGGATGTCTGTGGGGCACATGATTGAGGATATCTTAGAGGCTGAGGTGCGCGCTGACACTGAGCAGGCGGAGGCAGCTGAGGGTGATCATCAGGCACCCGTAGACGACGCTGGCATAGGGGAACCATTATACGAGGTAGGACCAGCACCCCCAGAGGAGCCGATCCCCGCAGTCCCAGAGCAGGAGGTGCCAGCCCATGAGGCCGGGGAACAGGAGGATGCTGAGGGTGACCAGGAGGCCGGGGACCCAGAGGAGGACGATGTTATGGTTATACCCCATGATCCACCAGCAGACCCTCCTATCGTAGATATCCCCAGTGACGAGGAGGATGATGTTGAGATTATACCAGCAGATCCACCGGCAGATCCTATTGTCATCGATATATCTAGTGATGAGGAGGGCGACGACGAGGATATGGAGCCGGTGCCCGAGCTAGAGCAGGCGGGATGGTTAGAGGATCAGGAGGATTTTGTTGACGACCCAGAGGAGATCATTTTCGACGACAGAGATTGGGAGACTGACTCCGACGTAGCCGCCTAGATGACGATAGAGATCAGCATTTTGATTGATCATGTATATTTATTTTGACCTTAGTACTGTTATGTACTCGCTTATTTCCTTTTGGATAGTAGGCTTGTACTGATGTATGATGGAAAGTGGTAGCCACTTCCATCGCCATTTTTGACTATGTATGATGGTGAAGTGTTAGACACTCTCATTACCATTTTTGTCCATATATATAAAATACTATGAAACAGGTATGTATTTACAGTATTGTAAGAATGATGTAACAATCTTGTATATATTATTTTGATAAATATAATGTACTTTTTGTAAATTTTCAAGAAAGAGATCAAATATCATGTTATGTTATGATCACAAAAATCATGTTATGATACGATATGTTATGATTACGTAAGCCATGTTATGATGAGAATGATTATGCTATGATCCGATGTATTACGATATGATGTATGATGAAAGAAAGGATATTACTAGTTCGATAATATCTTTTCTTATGGTTTAATAGGAAATAAAAGATGGTACGCCCTCGCAAAACAATGCCTGTGAACCAAAATCCACCTGCACCGGATCTAGCAACTGTTGTAGCAAATTTGCAACGACAGTTACTTGAGCAGCAACAGGAAACAAATAGACTCCGGGAGCAGTTAGCTCAAATTAATCAAAGACCTCAGGCTAATGAGGTTCCCCCTCAGGATAACAGAATGCCCCCGGTAGTACCCCCCGGTACCTAATATTCAACCAGAAGTTCAGCCAGAGGTTCCAATAGCACCCGTGGAAATACAAGCAAACTTACCTCCAGTACGGGAAGATCTGCTTTATGAGAGATTTAGGCGGATGAAAGCACCAGAATTCGAGGGACCAACAGATCCGATTGCCGTTGACAATTGGTTGATTGACATCCAAGTTATTTTGGATTTCATGCGGCTGACAGAGCAAGAAAAAGTCCTTTGTGCTTCCTTCACTCTCAAGAAAGACGCTAGACACTGGTGGATGACCGTCCAGATGCGTCGCGATGTTACGACTATGAGCTGGCAAGATTTCGTGTCAGAGTTTCGAACCATGTATTTTAACAGAGAAATCCTGGCAGCCCAGCAGGATGAATTTACTAGTTTGAGACAGGGAACGATGACGGTAATGGAGGCTATTAATAAATTTGAGCAGTTAGCCCGATTGTGCCCGGAATTGGTGCCCGGTGAGACAGAAAAGGTTAGATTGATGATGAAGATGTTTCGGTCAGATATCGCCAAGCAAGTCAGTGCTGGTGATAGTCCACCTACTCGGGTATCCGATTGTATAAGCCGAGCCATAAGAGCAGAATATTGGATTAACCGGGACAAGGAAGAACGAGCTCAGTTCTTTAAGGCAAAGAAGGAAGAAAAGGCCATGCGGAAGCAGACGCAACCCCGTCAGAATCTTGAAATGAACCAGAAAGGTCAGCCCCGCAATTTTGCTCAAGGTTCTAAACAGTTTGGAAAGAATAAACGAAAAGAAAACTCTACTGGCCAGGGTCAGCAAAGAAACTACCCTCAGAAAAAGATTGCTCGTGGAAATGAGGGTAATAGCAATAGCTACCCAGTATGTACCAAGTGCGGGAGAAAACACCCGGGAGTATGCCGAATGGGATCAAATGCATGTTATCTCTGTGGCAAGGAGGGTCATTTTGCAAAGAACTGCACTTTGAACACCCAAGGCCAGAATCCTTCATATCAAAGCCGAAACACCAACAGCCAGTTGCATGCGGTCCAAGCAAAGCTCGAGGGACCCACGATCGCTCAAGGCAGATTAGAGGCTCCTGAACCTCAAGCCAGAATCTACGCCTATACAAAGAATGATGCAGAAGCCGGAACTTCGCATGTGGTGACAGGTCAGATTTCTATCGCCACCTATGCTGCAACTGTTTTATTTGATTCTGGTGTCACCCACTCGTTCATATCATTGGAATTTGCTCAGAAGATAGGAAGAGGTGTGGATAGTTTAGAACAACCTTTTAAAACCTCTCTGCCATCCGGAGAATTTTTGTGGTCCAATTTTTGGATACGAAACACATCCGTAGGAATTTGTGGCAGAGAATTATATGTAGATCTCATTGCAATCAAGCTTCAGGATTTCGATGTGATCTTAGGGATGGACTTTTTAAGTAAATACAATGCAAATATTGACTGCTGCAAGAGGTGCGTGACGTTCAACCCTTACGGAGAAATAGAGTTCAACTTCTATGGTCAGTCTCGGAGTCCAGCAACTTGATTGTTTCAGCAATAAGGGCCTGGAAAATGTTAGCTAATGGTTGTCAAGGATATTTAGCTAACATGGTGGACAAGGATCAAGAAATGGAGCTGACACCGGAAGATGTTCCTGTTATAAAGGAATTTGTAGATATTTTTCCGAAGGATTTGCCGGGACTTCCGCCAGAAAGGGAAATTTCTTTTGAGATTGAGTTGCTACCTGGAGCTGCCCCAATATCGAAAGCCCCCTATCGTATGGCACCAGCTGAGCTGAGAGAACTTCAAGTACAGTTGCAAGAACTGCTTGACAAAGGATTTATCCGACAAAGTTACTCTCCGTGGGGAGCACCCGTTTTATTCGTCAAGAAGAAGGATGGATCATTGCGAATGTGCATCGATTACCGTGAACTGAATAAAATTACAATCAAGAATAAGTATCCTCTTCCAAGGATTGACGATCTTTTCGATCAACTCCGAGGAGCAGTTGTGTTTTCAAAAGTCGATTTACGGTCAGGATATCATCAGCTCAGGATTAGGGAGGCGGATATCTCCAAGACAGCTTTTCGCACACGAAATGGGCACTATGAGTTCTTGGTGATGCCCTTTGGATTAACTAACGCCCCAGCCGCCTTATGGATCTTATGAACCGAGTATTCAAGGAATATCTGGATAAATTCGGCATTGTCTTCATTGACGACATTTTGATTTATTCAAGGTCCAAGGAGGAACACGCGCAGCATCTTAGGTTGGTAATGGAAACGTTAAGGAGGAATCATCTTTATGCTAAGTTCACAAAATGTGAATTTTGGCTGGAGAAAGTTCATTTCTTGGGGCATGTAGTGTCAAAAGAAGGAATTTCCGTAGATCCTGCGAAGGTGGAAGCAGTCAGTTCATGGCCAGTACCCAAGAATGTTACGGAAATAAGAAGTTTTCTTGGATTAGCCGGATACTACCGACGTTTTGTCGAAGGATTTTCCAAGATTGCTGCACCACTTACCGCTCTCACTCGAAAAGATAAAAAGTATGAATGGACTCAGAAGTGTGAAGAGAATTTCCAAGAGCTCAAGAAAAAGCTGACAAGTGCGCCCGTGTTAATAATCCCAGATGTAGATGCGGGAAATTTCGTAATTTACAGTGATGCTTCCAAGAACGGATTAGGAGCTGTCCTGATGCAAAATGGGAAAGTAGTAGCCTACGCATCAAGACAATTGAAGAATCATGAACGGAATTATCCTACGCATGATTTGAAGCTAGCAGCGGTAGTTTTCGCACTTAAGATCTGGAGACACTATTTGTATGGAAACAAATGCGAAATCTACACTGATCACCAGAGTCTCAAGTATATTTTTACTCAGAAGGAGCTCAACATGAGACAGCGTAGATGGTTGGAACTTGTAAAGGACTACGATTGCGAGATCCTTTATCACCCTGGGAAGGCAAATAGGGTAGCAGATGCTTTAAGTAGAAAATCCTCGGGCATGCTAATGTCTATCGAAGCGTTTCCTAAGCCACTACAAAAGGAGATTTCTGAGTTCAACCTGGAAATGATCACGGGGAAATTATCTTCTTTGATTCTTCAGTCCGATCTATTGGAATCCATCAAGACGCATCAAAGAAAATATTTGTTTTTGCTAAAAGCACAACTTTTTGGCGGAAAGAACAAGGAGTTCAAAACCTCTGCCGATGGCGCTATCTACTTCAAGGAAAGGATCTGTGTTCCCGACTTTGAATTTCTGAAGGATCAGATCATGTCAGAGGCTCATAAGACGCCATACTCGGTACATCCAGGAGCTTCCAAAATGTACAAGGACCTCCGAGAGAACTTTTGGTGGCCAAAAATGAAGAATGAAGTAGCAAAATACGTGTCAAAATGCCTAACTTGTCAGAAAGTTAAGGCTGAACACCGACATCCTGGAGGAGAATTGCAGAAAATAGAGTTTCCTGAATGGAAATGGGAGCAAATTACTATGGATTTTGTAGTATGATTACCCAGGACGACAAGTGGAAATGACACAATTTGGGTTGTGATGGATAGATTGACCAAATCAGCCCATTTCATTGCTATCAAAGCCACCTTCTCAGTGGAAAAAATTGGCTGAAGTCTACGTATCTCAGATTGTTAAGCTGCATGGAGTGCCAAAATCGATCATTTCAGACCGTGACGGACGTTTCATCACCTCTCGATTTTGGACCAGTGTTCACAATGCCATGGGATCAAAACTGAAGTTTAGCACAGCTTTTCACCCCCAAACTGACGGCCAGTCGGAACGAACCATCCAAACGTTGGAAGATATGCTGAGATCATGTGTTCTGGATTTCAAAGGAAACTGGGATCAGAAGCTGCCATTGATCGAATTTTCTTACAACAACAGTTATCACGCTTCAATTGGTATGGCACCATTCGAAGCCCTATATGGAAGGAAATGTCGATCTCCCATCCACTGGCAAGAGGTTGGACAGAAGCAGCTACAAACAACAGACTTCATCAAGAAGACCTCTGAAGATATCAAGAAGATTAAGCAGAGGCTCGACATAGCTTTTAGCAGACAGAAAAGTTATGCCGATAAACGTAGAAGACCATTGGAATTCCAAGTTGGAGAGGCCGTGTTCATTAAGATTGCTCCTATGAAAGGGGTAATGAGATTTGGCAAAAAGGGGAAGCTCAGTCCGAGATATACAGGACCATTTGAAATCCTTGAAAGGATTGGAAAAGTAGCTTACAGGCTTGCTTTACCGCCAGAATTAGCTGCAATGCACGATATTTTTCATGTTTCAATGTTAAAGAAGTATGTACCAGACCCGTCACATGTGCTTAGTCAAGACCCGGTGGAAGTTCAAACGGATTTGACATACGAAGAAAAGCCAGTTCGAATTCTGGATCAAGAAGAAAAGGTCCTAAGAAATAAAACCATTTCCCTGGTTAAAGTATTATGGCAAAACCACAAGGTTGAAGAAGCAACCTGGGAATTGGAAGATGAGATGAGAAAGAACTACCCCCGATTTATTCTAATTTTCGAGGACGAAAATTTTTAAGGGGGGGAAGATTGTAATAACTAAATTTTCACGACCTTACGTTTTCTTATAAAGAAACTTGTGCTATGTTCTGAAAATACTCATTAAAATCTGAGATGGGTTTTTATTTGGAAATTTTAAGTTCTCATGATCTTATGAGACTTAAAAATGATTGCTTAAACAAGTATGTATCATTTTGAGTCAGAAGAGTAGAAAACTACACGATTGCATGGTTTTGCATGGTGGTCAAAATTTGACCTAAAAAGTCAACGTTGACCTAAAAAGTCAACAGTTGACTAGAAAAGTCAACCATATGATGATACTGTTTTATGGTCAAGCAGTATGGAAAATATACTGCGAAAAAACCATTTTTCGGACAAGATATTAAGATTAAGATTTAAAATCACCTTAGAAAAATCAAGCACACTAAGTTAGGAATAAGGGCAAAAAGGACATTAGGAAATAAGAAAAATTTTATACAGTCCATTTTTATACAGATAAATTTTGGACTGCAGTATAATATAACAATACTGTGTAATAGTAAGCACAGTACTAAAAATATCTGTTTTGACATTAAAGTGGACTGCATTTAAGGAAATTAAGGCAAACAAGCCTTAATTTTTGCTTACATCATTAAAGCTCCAAATTATGACATCATTATGGAAATTAAGAAAAATTTGGAAAAAATTGGACCATTCTAGAGCATGAGGTGGCCGGTTCTTTTGGGGCCAAAATAGAATTAGTTTTGCTCCAAGGACTTATTAGCAAAAGGTGAACAAAAGTTATTTGCAAAATGATCCAAAAATTCACCTATAAATAGGCCTTTGGGGTGGGCGGTTTTTGGCTGAAAAAATTAGAGAAAAACAGCCAAACTCTTCCACAAAAATCCGGAAATTAGAGAAGAGAAAGGAGTGAGAGAAATCAAAAATTTTCTTGGGGTTTTGTTCCTAGGAGTGCGGGTTTGAGCTAGGGAAAAACCAAGAGAAGTTTAGAAATTTTTTTAGGTCTTTTGGGGTGTGTGGCCGTGTGAGTGAGGAAAGGAGAAAGGTTGAAAATTTTGGGGCCAAACCTTGGTGAGGTGCTCGGCTTGGAGTGGATCTACCAAGGAGACCAACCAGAAAAATTTTTGGTGCCATTTGGTGGTGTGGCCGTGAGCCAAGGGAGCTAGGGGGAGGAAGGAATTTGGTGACCAAAATTTGACTTTGGTCTAAGGTGAAAATCTAGAGCCCTAACTCTGTTATTTGAGTTCAAATTTAAGGTAAAAAGGTGGTTCAATTTGGTTGTAAGGACATAAGTCCATTTCCCATTTTATGCCCTAAGTATGTGGTATGTGCTTGATTTGTAGATCTACAGGTGTATGGTTTAAATTCTTGCATTATTGTGCTTGTCTATGATTGATTTTCATGCTTAATGCTTAGGGTTGTGTGTCCCCTAGTTTGGTCTGACAATCTGCCCTAGGGCAGTGCTTGAAGCATGCTAATTTAGGGAGTAAAGTTGATGTTTGTACGTAAAAAGTTAGGGTTAATGCAAACCTAGGCTTAGGGCTTTTGAATTTGGTTTGCATGGTTTCAATTGGACGATTTAAGGGTTCATGTGGGACGTTAGAAACACTGTGTGTTCGCCATGTAGGCTCCCGAAGTGATCGGTAGAGGTAGATTTCACGAAATAGGACGTAAACCGGACTTAACAACCGAAACTGCCAATTCGGATTCAAAACTGGCCAGTTTCGGGAAAGTAAAAATTAGAGGCATTTAGAGGACGAATTGGGTAGATCATAAAACACGAAAGTTGCTCGGAACGATTTTTCCTAGAAGACAACACGGGCAGAATCCAAAAATGAGGCTCCAATGGCCTCCGTTTTTACAAAAATCCGTGGCTGGTCTGCCCAGACCCAGTTTACAGGATCAGCCAGTTTCAAACAAAAACTGACGCAAATACAAGCAGAACTGGATTTTTCGTAAAACATGAAAGTTTTATCATTTTTCGAGAGCTACAAATTTCGTGAAGACAAGTTTTTCAAATTCCAAATAGATTTTTAAACTGGTATTGTTTTATGAAGAGTGTGCAGGGAACCGAAAATTCCTGCACATAAGGTTTTACAAACAGTTTCAAAAAAAAAAAAAAAACTGTATTTTTGCTTAAAACTGTTCCAAAGGCAGTTCTCAATCTTAAACGACCTTTATAAAGATTTGTTTTAAAGATTGGAATTGTTACCAAAAATATTAAAGGGATTTAAAGTTAAATTTCTCAAAATGGCAAAAGGATAAGAAAATAGAGCTTTTAAGATAAAATTTGTAATCAAGCCGATTACGGACGGTAATCAAGGATAATACCTGAGTTACCGGGCCTAGTCCCAAAGCCCAAGGTTTTAAAGAAACCCAGCATTTTGTCAAAGATTTAGCACAAGGAATTGTCCAAAGTAATCTTTTAAAGAATGAATTCTCCCAAACAGTAGGATTAATATTTGTGACCAAACCAGATATCAAGTATCGGGGACATACAACTAGAAATTAGTAGGCATGTTGGTTAGGACACCAACACTGCACAATGAGAATTGAACTCTTACCTATGTCCCTATTCAAGCAGGAAAGGGCCTACAGCTGTGCCAGTAAGAGAACAGTATCAAAGAGGGACATAGTAAGGGAGGTAAGTACAACTCCGCCTACAGTATAGGCTTTTTGGTTGTAACATGATACAATGTATGTTAGGTACTATGATTTAAAATACCAAGTAGATGGCATGACTAAGATATGATTACCAGTTATATTCATGTGACATCATGAAGCATGTTCACAAATAATAAGAACAAGGTCAAGATGACAAATAAGTATAATGGCAAGCGAGCTTGCCTGTGACGTACCGACCCGTCCAAGGTCGGGTAGGACTGTGGATTGAGTTGGAATTGGTTTGGCCGCCCCAACCACTCCATAGTTGCGCGCCCGGTACGGTTACCCATGATAAGGGGCCCATAAACAAGTACGCATAATAAAGCATAATTGGATCATGCATAATTAGAATATGTTATGATTTGCTATGTTAAGTTTATAATTGATTGTGTTGCGGAAAATAAAGTTGTACTTGCTGAGCGAAAACTCACGTTTTACGTCCATGCTGTAGGTAAACAACCTACTGGCGAATTTTGATACAAGATGATGGAGTTGGCGGGGCAACTGTGAAAGAAGGGATAAGCCGCTACGTCTTTCGTAAATTTATGTTTAATATTTTATGTTTATATTATTCCAAACAGTACTCCAGTAGTAGAAAAAAAAAATTCCACTATTTTTGTTAAATAAGTAAGTATGTAAAGCAAGTTAAGCATGTATGTATGTACGGTAACGGTCCGTGCTAGGCGGGTCGTTACATAAGGTTGGATTTAAAAACTTTAGATCCAATTTTTCTTAGTAAAAATGTATCAATTAAATTTTGAAATACACCATAGTCTCGTAATCATAGATTAAATCTTAAATTTTTTTTTTTTTTTTGAAAGGGAATTTAGGATTAACCTTATTTAAAGAGTAAAAATGTTAATACTCGATTTGGATAAATTTCAGGATGGAAATTTTAGACTATGGCTTTGAAGGAAGTAACATTTATTTGTTGTGAGCAAGGTAAGTACAAATATCACTTGCAGTTGAAATACTTTTAATTATGTATTAGGCACATGCCATGATAAGGAAGTTTTTCCTATGTTCAAAATGATAATATGAATGATATGATTTACATAATTACCATAGTATGTAACATAATTTGATATGATAGACCACAATCACGTATATGTCACACATATGATTATGCCATGGACCACAAGTATACCACATTTACATACTTGCCATACTTTTACTAGCATGCTATGTAAATGTCACACTTTACAATTATGCCATGATTAAAATTATGCCATAGATTAATATGTCATGTCATTGCATTATGACTAATTAGTTCATGATGAAAAAACTTAAAGTTTTAGTCTCCAAGATTGAGTATGATATTGAACATACTCGAATTCAATTAAGTTAAGGCTAAGACAAACTAAAGATAAGTTAGGTGTCATACCAACCGTCTTCCAGACAGAGGAGGATTATGAATGCCAGATATAATTCCCATATTTATTAGAAACCTTACAAATCCTAACTTATGTGAAATACAAGTATCTGATACGTACACATAGGGGCCCACAGATAACCATGATAATAAGATCATAATGGGAAATAAGACATTCATAATTTGTTATAATTGGATCATGTCTTAATTAATCACGCATCCATACATGCCATGCGAGTTATATGTTTTTACTTATTGAGTGAAAACTCACAAGTTATGTACAACAATACTTCAAAGACAATTTGCGGGTAAAGATGTGAAGCAAACGAAGGCGGTGTGAGATACTACTACGTAAAATTTTCTGCAAAGATATTTTGGATATTAAATATTAAATATTTACGTATAAAGTTTTATTATGCAAGACTCTTTACAAACATATGTAAATACATATATATATATATATATATAAGTTTGTAATAATTAAGTAAGAGAAGAGTTTTTGTGTTATAAAAAAAATTTATTATGGAATTTTTGGTACCCAAGTCTATGTTTTATATAAGGACTTAAGGATGAAGTTGAAGAATAATAAGTAAGTTTAAGAAATCAAGTAAGTCAAGTAACGGTCTGTATATGTAGATGGGTCGTTACAGTTGATGTATTTAATATTTTAATTGATTCCACATCACTATTTCAAAGTGGAGGAGCAAATATATCTTTTTTGTATTTTTCTTTTCATTTTGTTGCAAGGTTTTAATAAGCTAAAGAAATAGTGCAAAGTGAGAAATTGAAAACGCAAGCGTTTAGCTGCAACTATAAAATACAATTAAAAAAAAGATAAATTACCTTGTTGGTTCCTAACTTTTTTACGAAGTTATGATTTGGTTCTCAACCTGTTTTTTGCTTTTTTGTTTTTTTGTGGCTCAAAAATTCTCTAAACTCTTTAAAAGAATAGAAAATGGTTATTTTTATTAATAGACGTTAATGATTTAACAAAATATGTCACATTCAAACTATTTACTATTTAAGATACTTAAGAAAAAAAATTTCATCTCCACTTACATTTATCATATATTTGTTCTATTCTATCCAATTTTTAATTTTGGTTGGTAAAAATGATCAAATAACATTCTTTTAAAAAGTTTAGGGACATTTTAGTCACACAAAAAAGATTGGGGATCAAATCACAATTTCATAAAAACTAGCAACTTACAAAATCTATCTTTTTTTTTTTTTTTCTAAAACAAATTGAAAACGATTCAAAACAAATAAATATTAACCGAGTCAATCACACATAAATATATCTTACATATAATTAAATATCCTAAGAGAGAGAATTAAGAGAAACATCCCAAGGATCAACAAGCATGCATGTATGATCCGGGTGCGCCTTTCTCTTGTAAATATGGATCCTAGTTATTCGACCTAATTAAATACCACAGCGATTATTTGACAATGTAATTTTCACAAAACAAAAATGTACAATCACAAAGTAAACTTACTGATTCCCTGAATCAAAGCCAGCTATATTGGCCGCTTTAGTCAAAGCATTTCTCCAGTCTTGTACTTTGTCCTTTGTGACCTTAAAACTCTCTTCATGTGCAGCAAAGACATCACCATAACTCCCCTTCTGTTTCCTAACATCCGATGGATCGATGCCGTAAAAGATTGGGAGAACGATCTGCCCTCTTTCTTTCTTACACTTGAGTATGTGCACTAGCTCATCCAAGCACCATCTCGAAGACGCGTACTCTTTCGACAAGACGACTATTGAAATCGTTGATTCCTCAATTGCTCTTAGAAGTGCTGTCGAAATTTCCTCTCCTCTCTCGAGATTTTCCTCGTCTATGTAGGTGTTAATTTGGTTCCGACATAAAGCAGCGTAAAGATTACTTGTAAAGTTTTTCCGAGTGTCGCCTCTGAAGCTAATGAAGACATCGTACTTAATCACGATGGAAGAAGTAGCAGCAGCGATAGCCATAGTCATAGGCTCAAGCCAATATCTTTGGGACAAAAAGAAAAAAATGAGAAAAGAGTGAGTTGAATTCTGGTGTGAAAGATGAACATAAGTAACTGACAGGATATGTTTTAAAGGTGGAACTTAAAGACCCCAAACCCATTTTTCTCTTCTTCCCTTGGATTGTATTCGCGTGGAAAGAGAGAGGAAATAGTCAGGAATTTTTTTAATTTCTGACGTATGTGGATGCTTTCCAGTGGGTCCTCCATATTTGTAATTCATGGAAGCAGTCATGAAACAACCCAAAAGCGGACAAAATAACAATCGTGGTTCGTGACTCCTTCCTGATATATAAATGGGATTTAATACAACTATCTCAAATTAAACTAGCTTAACGAAAAAGGACCTTCAATTTCCCTTAAAAAAAAAAACGATTTTCAATTCAAATTTAAATACCACAACAATCTAATAATTTTGCTCTGTGTGGGGGGGGGGGGGGGGTGGGGGTGGTGGTGGGTGTGTGTTTGCCTTTGTCCCGCGATCGGAGCACGATGAACTCATCTAGTGCTAGTATGACCCTCGTCATGACCTCCGGATACCAGAACAATACTTGTTATTGCCGTAAGATCAACTCATTCATCGCTTTCGGGTTTATCAACTTTCAACGCAGTGGTGTCTGTTTTTGGTAATGCTGGGAAGCTGCCCAAGTTACTCCTCGATTTAAAAAAATAGTTTACATATTTAGGCAAAAATTCACAATCTAGCAATTTTTCAGGGGCTCTTGTAAATTAATACAAATAAATATGGGATAAAAACAGGGGTTTAATTTATTCGCGGAAAACTTTGTCGTTTCTTTGTGTTTGGTTCAACCAAAAGAATATTCAACTCAATACTTTGACATGATTTCTTGCACAGAAAATTCGAATTGGTGGAAGCAGGTAGCCAGTCAATTCTGATTAGGTTAAAATACTGTATATGCTAAAGTTGAAATAATAATGAGAATTCTTTGCCTGGATTTAATGGAAAAGAAAATCATACCCCCAGCAATATGCGAGTTCTTATCCATCAGATTTTATAAAATTTTCATTACTAAATTCAATTTGTTGTCTATATGAAGTGATCCTCTTATGAGTTCTGACATGATGTGCTTGATTATGATATCTTGGGTGTATTCTTATATTCTACTATAAAACTCTTTTGGTCTTGGCGGGGTTAGGTTTGGTTTTGCTTTTGTCCTATCTTTCATCCCTTGCCCGTAAATATTATATAGCAACCTTTAGGAAGGTTACATCACCCGTAAATATCATATGGATGTGATTTCAATAGTTATTTATTTATTTTTTATAATTATAGATGATTACAGATAAAATTATAAAAATAAAAATATATTATTAAATTATATTTGATGATGTGACATTTTATATAATTTGTTATTATAAATTAAGCAACTTACTAATTTTAAACTACTATTCACATATTTTTTTAATAAATTCTTTTAATGCGGAATTGCCCTTCTATAATATTACTTTCATTACCTTCTATGTTCTAACTTTTGATATCTTGGTCCTATCAGTCAATTAGAAATAGAGGCATTGATATTTTTACTTTGCATGATTTTTTAGTAATAATTTTATGTTCTTTAATATGAAATTCATGGTTGATCATTTTGTTCATGTAATTATGTTTTTGTTTTATGTTTAATAACTGAGAATGAGGACCAAGACAGACAGGAAAGGTAGAAGATGGTATCTTCCCGTAAGAATAAAAATGATTAAAAACAATGTAAATAGCAATAAGTTTTTTAATATTGGTCAGCATTAATGGGGTGTTTGGTGAATAAATTTGAGTTAAGATTTTTAAGTTTTAATAGTAAATTATATTGATTTTTCAGAAAAGGCAAAAAACTTTTTGGAAAAAAAACAAACACTTTTTTGGAAAAAACAAAAAAAAAATTTTGAAAATGTAAGTTTAAACTTACAAACCAAACTAACCTAAGTCTCTAATGCAAGTCATTACAATTTTAACTGTTTTGTTTTACAGAAAGATACACTACCCTTTAATAATGATTTACCACTACATAAACGTTCGGAGAAAATGCAATACTATGAAACGTTTAAGGGTAGCATTGACATTTGCGATGAGGCAAGGAATAATTTTCTTTAATTTGTTCGTGTTCCAAAGCTAACATTATAATAACTGAAGAAAAAAGTGGATTCAACAAAAAAAAAAAAGAAAAAGAAAAAAAAATGTCTATGAAAAATATGTGATGATTAATATAACAAGTATGAGATGGGCATAAGATTGTAGCTCTCAAAATATTTTCGAAATATACTATTAGAAAAAAAAAATCATAAATAAAACAACGATTACAAAAAAAAAAAAAAAAGAAAAAAGAAAAAAAAAGGAGAATAAACAAAATTGGGAATGGAAACGAAATTAAGAATAAGATTCAAAAACTATGAATGAATATTTTTAATTCATAATTTATTTTAAAAATATTTAAAAATGTCATGTTAGTAAGTTATCAATAAATTATCCGTACAAATCACATTTAATGATCTTTCTAAGTTTTATGTTCATTAATTATCATTAAATTTTTTTAATCAATTATTTAATATGATATAACCATTTAATCAACATCTTACAATTAAAAGAACAAAAACTATAAAAAGGTAAATATTAAAATAATCATTAAAAATTCTACCATACATTTATATACACATATATATTATAGTAATAACCAAATTTTTGAACAGACTCATGATTCCATATAGGAATTTAAGTTTGTACTATGTGTTTATGTAATGTTTTATGAAAATTATGAGTATCAATGTGAAATTCATAATTTTATCAATAAATGTTTGAGTTCTCATTTAATTAACTATGAGACTCAATAAACAGTTTGCTTAGCCAAGCATGTGACCTTTGAGCAAAAAGGGAAGAAAAATTTCATGATTTTATGTTGGTCCAAGTTTGACTGAGAAAAGTCAAAGTTGACCAGAAAAGTCAAAGGTTGACTAGAAGGGTCAAATCTATGACTATACTGTAAAATGACAAGCAGTATGAGAAATATACTGCGAAAACCGTCTTTACGGACAAGATAGTAAGAATAAGATTTAAAACCACCATAGAAAAATCAAGCACATTAATTAGGGTATCAAGGGTCAAATGGCTTCAAGTTATAAGAAAATTTTTATATAGTCCATTTTTACACAGATGAATTTTGGACTGCGTTCAGTGTAAAAATACTGTTATTAGTAGATAGCAGCATTGCAAATATCTGTGTTAGCATAAAAATGGACTGCATATCAAGAGAAAGGCCAAACAAGGCTTTATGATGACATTACCTCACCTTGGATTTATGACATCATAATCAATTAAACAAAAAAATTGAAAAGTATTATGGAGTGTTCTAGATAAGCCATGGCCGGCCACCTATGCACCCTTTTGTGCAATTTCTTGCTTCTTCAAGGACTTTTGGCAAATTTAAGAAGTTTTCCACACCTATAAATAGGTGTGAGGTGGTGGTCATTTTTGTTCACAAAATTTGGAAAATCCAGCAAAACTTTGCCCATTTTTCTTCTCAAAAATCCGAACTTGAGAGGCCAAGAGAGAAGAGAGAAAATCAAAAACTCAAAGGTGAAATTTAAGGGGAGTGGTCGGATTTGAGCTAGAACACAAGGAAAAGTTTAGAAAAAATTTTTGGTACCTAATCTAGGTGAAAGGCCGGTTGTGGGGCGGAGAAGAAAAAGTAAGAGAGAAAAGCTTCCAAGGTGACCGGATTTAGTGTGGAACAAAGTTAGGTGGCTGAAATTTTTGGAGGGTTTCCAAGCTAGGGAGGCCGGTTCTAGCACTAAGCAAGGGAGGGAAAAAGTTGAACCCAAACCTAGCCCTAACCTTTGGGTGAATTAAGGTAAATCTCTCTTGGCCCTAAACTTTTTAAATTAAGCTTCAATTTAAAATTTAGGTGTATTTCAAGTTGAATTTGTAAGAGCATAAGCTCAATTTAATTTATTGTCCAAGTTTAGAAATTTAGGTTTTGTGCTTGATTAGGTTTAAGGGTGGTTTGATTTATGAGCTTTGCATGGTTATATAATTATGCTTACTTGATTATTATGGTTTGCATGCTAGATGTTCGATAATGTTGTATGTCCCCAAATACGTTCAAGATTGTTGTAGAAGATGCATGCTAGGTTGCTAAATGTATGAAATGATTATGTACAAACTCAAAACCTCATGCAAACCCTAGATGGTGCAAAATCACCAATGGGTTGCATGAATATGATTGAGCATGTGAATAATTGAACTTTATGTTAGAAAAGCGCTGCATGTCTGGTATAGGCTCTCTGCTGCGGCCAATTGAGGTAGAGTGCGCGTATTAGGGCGTAAAATGAATGTAAGCATGAAAACTGCCAGTTCAGGTAAAACTGGTCAGTTTTCTGGAAAGCTGGATTTGAGGCCCTAAGAGGCCGAATTTGGGAAAACGTAAAACATGAAAGTTGTAGAGAAGGGTTTTTCTTAGAGGGTATCATGGACCATTTTCCAAAATAAAACTCCAACAACCTCGGTTTTTATAAAAATCCGAGCTTGACTGTGCCCAGGCTTCATGCACGGCCAGGCATGTTCAACTGGGGAAACAAGTGGGTTAAATTCCGAACTGGGTTTTGAATAAAACATGAAAGTTGTAGGGTTTTTCGAGATCTAAAACTTTCATGAAGAAAACTTTTTCAGATTCGACCTAGATTTTTAAATATAATTAGATTTCAAAAACTATGCAGGAAACAGGAAATTCCTGCACAGGATTTACTAAAACAGTACAGGAAAAGGACATTCCTGCACATACACTGATAAATTGGCAGTGAGAAACTGTTCCTAAGGCAGTTTCCAACACTTAACAATTTTTACAAACCCTACTCTAAAAGTTACAATTTTTGATAAATTAAACGATGATTTATGGTATTTAAAGAACATAGATAAAGAATACTAAGTTTTTCCAAAACAAGAAAAGTAAGTATTGGTCTACAAGTGGTCTTAATAATTTGGTAACGGTATGAAGACCAACAGTAACTGGGTAGGATACCCAAGTTACTGGATTGGGCCCGGAGCCCAAGGTTAACTATAGTAACCCAGTAGAATTTAAGAAATTGGGCTTTAGCAACCCATTAAGTTAAACCCAAGATTAAGAAGAGTTGTAACGACCCGTCTAGCACAGACCGTTACCATACATACGTACATACATGTTTAACTTATTTCATAAAACATACTTACTTAGCAAAATAGCGGAATATTTTTTTTTTCCACGGAGAGTATGAGCGTATAACGAATATTAACTAAAAGTGTGAACATAACATAATATACATAATTATTAATAAGACGCGTAGCGGTCGTCAATCCCACATTTCATAGTTCACCTCGCCACGCTCCACCATCTTGCATCAAAATTCGCCGGTAGGTAGCTTACCTACAGCACAGATGTAAGACGTGAGCTTTCGCTCAGCAAGTACAACTATATCAACCGCGACACAAAAATATAACATATCATGTCGTAATATTACATAGCATAACCTAACATGTTCTAATCATGCATGATCCAGTTATGCTTCATTATGTTTTCTTTTTCTTTCTTATCATGCTTCCATAATACTTTCATTACTTATCTTGCTTATAGGCCATTTACCATGAGTGTGCGTACCGGGCGCGCAACTATGGAGTGGTTGGGGCGGCCAAACCAAATCCAACTCAAACCATAGTCCAACCCGACCTGACGCGGGTTGGCACGACACAGGCAAGCTTGTAGGCTACTTTCCCAATCCTTTCAAGGATTTCAAACGGTCCTGTATACCTCGGACTAAGCTTCTCCTTTTTGCCAAATCTCATTACCCCTTTCATAGGAGCAATCTTAATGAACACGGCATCTCCAACTAGGAATTCCAAAGGCCTCATACGTTTATCGGCATAACTTTTCTGTCTGCTAAAAGCTATGTCGAGCATCTGCTTAATCTTCTTCATATCTTCAGAGGTCTTCTTGATGAAGTCTGTTGTTTACAGCTGCTTCTGTCCAACTTCTTGCCAGTGGATAGGAGATCAGAATTTCCTTCCATATAGTGCTTCAAATTGAGCCATACCAATCGAAGCGTGATAACTGTTGTTGTAGGAAAACTCGATCATCGGCAGCTTCTGATCCCAATTCCCCTTGAAATCCATAACACATTATCTCAGCATATCTTCCAGTGTCTGGATGGTTCGTTTCGACTGACCATCAGTTTGGGGGTGAAAAGCCGTACTGAACTTCAATTTCAACCCCATGGCATTGTCAACACTGGTCCAAAATCGAGAGGTGAAACGTCCATCCCGATCCGAAATGATCGATTTTGGCACTCCATGCAGCCTAACAATCTGAGATACGTAGACTTCAGCCAATTTTCTACTGAAAAGGTGGCTTTGATCGCAATGAAGTGGGCTGATTTGGTCAATCTATCCACAACAACCCAAATCGTGTCATTTTCACTTGCCGTCCTGGGTAGTCCTACTACGAAATCCATAGTAGTTTGCTCCCATTTCCATTCAGGAAGCTCTATTTTCTGCCATTCTCTTCCAGGATGTCGGTGTTCAGTCTTAACTTTCTGACAAGTTAGGCACTTTGACACATACTCTGCTACTTCATTCTTCATATTTGGCTACCAAAAATTCTCTCGGAGGTCCTTGTACATCTTGAAAGCTCCTGGATGTACCGAATATGGCATCTTATGTGCCTCTGACATTATCTGATCCTTCAAAAATTTAAAGTCGGGAACACAGATCCTTTCCTTGAAATAAATAACACCATCGGCAAAGGTCTTAAACTCTTTGTTCTTTCCGCCAAAAAGTTGTTCCTTTAGCAAAAAGGAATCATTTCCTTGATGCGTCTTGATGGATTGCAGCAGATTGGACTGGAGGGTCAGAAAAGATAATCTTCCGATTATCATTTCCAGGTTGAACTCAGAAATTTCCCTTTGTAGTGGCTTCGAAAACCCTTCAATAGACATCAGCATGCCTATGGATTTCCTCCTTAAGGCGTCTGCTACCCTGTTTGCCTTTTCAGGGTGGTAAAGGATCTCACAGTCGTAGTCCTTTACAAGTTCTAGCCATCTACGATGTCTCATGTTGAGCTCCTTCTGAATAAAAATATACTTGAGGCTTTGGTGATCAGTGTAGATTTCACATTTGTTCCCATACAAATAGTGTCTCCAGATCTTGAGTGCGAAAACTACCGCCGCCAGCTCCAAATCGTGCGTAGGATAATTCTGTTCGTGATTCTTTAATTGTCGTGACGCATAGGCTACTACCTTCCCATTTTGCATCAGGACAGCTCCTAATCCGCTTTTGGAAGTGTCACTGTAAATCACAAAATTTCATGCATCTACATCAGGAATTATCAGCACTGGCGCACTTGTCAGCTTTTTCTTGAGCTCTTGGAAGTTCTCTTCGCACTTCTGGGTCCATTCATACTTTTTACCCTTTCGAGTAAGGGCTGTGAGTGGTGCAGCAATCTTAGAAAACCCCTCAAAAAATCGTCAGTAGTATCCGGCTAAACCAAGAAAACTTCTTATTTCTGTGACATTCTTGGGTACCGGCCATGTGCTGACCGCCTCCACCTTTGCAGGGTCTACGGATATTCCTTCCTTCAGCACCACATGACCCAAGAAATGAACTTTCTCCAGCCAAAATTCACATTTCGTGAACTTAGCATAAAGCTGGTTCCGTCGTAACGTCTCCATTACCAATCTAAGATGATGCTCATGTTCCTCCTTGGACCTTGAGTAAATCAAAATATCGTCAATAAAAATAATGACGAACTTGTCCAGATATTCCTTGAACACTCGGTTCATAAGATCCATAAAAGCAGCTGGGGCGTTGGTTAATCCAAAGGGCATGACCAAAAACTCATAGTGCCCATATCGTGTTCGAAAAACCATCTTGGAGATATCTGCTTCCCTGATCCTGAGCTGATGATATCCTGATCGTAGATCGACTTTTGAAAACACAACTGCTCCTCAGAGTTGATTGAAAAGATCATCAATCCTTGGAAGAGGATACTTTTTCTTGATTGTAATCTTATTCAGCTCACGGTAATCGATGCACATACGTAATGATCCATCCTTCTTTTTGACGAACAAAACAGGCGCTCCCCACGGAGAGTGATTTTGTCGGATGAATCCTTTGTCGAGCAATTCTTGCAACTGCACTTGAAGCTCTTTAAGCTCAGCCGGTGCCATTCTGCAAGGCGCTTTCAATATTAGTGTAGCTCCAGGCAGCAACTCGATCTCGAAAGAAATTTCTCGTTCTGGCGGAAGTCCTGGTAAATCCATCAGAAAAATATCCACATATTCTTTAATAATGAAAACATCTTCCGGTGTCAGCTCCATTTCTTGATCCTTGTCCACCATGTTAGCTAAATATCCTTGACAACCATTAGCTAACATTTTCCAAGCCTTTATTGCCGAAACTAGTTGGGTTGTTGAGCTTCGAGACTGTCCGTAGAAGTTGAACTCTTCTTCGCCGTAAGGGTTGAACGTCACGCACCGCTTCCGGCAGTCAATCTTGGCGTTGTATTTACCCAAAAAGTCCATCCCTAAGATCACATCGAAATCCTGAAGCTTGATTGCGAAGAGATCTACATATAATTCTCTGCCACAAATTACTACGGATGTATTTCGCATTCAAAATTTGGACCACAAAATTTCTCCGGATGGCAGAGAGGTTTTGAACGGTTGTTCTAGATTATCCACACCTCTTCCTATCTTCTGGGCGAACTCCAACGATATAAACAAGTGAGTGGCACCAGAATCAAACAAGGCAATTGCATCATAGGTGGCGATATAAATCTGACCTGTCACCACATACAAAGTCCCGGCTTCTGCATCTCCTTTGGTGTAGGCATAGATTCTGGCTTGAGGTTCAGGAGCCTCTAATCTGTCTTGAGTGATCGAGGGTTCTTCAAGCCTTGCTTGGACTGCATGTAACTGGCTATTGGTGTTCCGGCTCGGATAGGAAGGATTTTGACCTTGGGTGTTCAAATTGCAGTTTTTCGCAAAATGACCCTCCTTGCCACAAAGGTAGCAAACATTTGTCCCCATTCGGCATACTCCCGGGTGTTTCCTCCCGCACTTGACACACACGGGGTAGCTATTGCTATTACCCTCATTTCCACGATTATTCTTCTTCTGAGGGTAGTTTCTTTACTGACCCTGGCCAGTAGAGTTCTCTTTTCGTTTATTCCTCCCAAACTGCTTAGAGCCTTGGGCAAGACTGCTGGGCTGGCCTTTCTGGGTCGTCTCAGAATTCTGATGGGGCTGCGTCTGCTTCACCATGGCCTTTTCTTCTTTCTTCGTCTTAAAAATCTGAGCCCGTGCTTCCTTATCCCGGTTGATCCAATACTCCGCTCTTATTGCCCGACTTACACAATCGGACACCATAGTAGGTGGACTACTGCCAGCACTCACTTGCTTGGCGATGTCTGTCCGGAACATCTTCATCATCATTCTGACTTTTTCTGTTTCATTTGGCACTAATTCCGGACACAAACGGGCTAACTGCTCAAACTTCTTGACAGCCTCCATTACTGTCATCGACCCTTGTCTTAAACTCATAAACTCATCTTGTTGAGCGACAAGGATTTCCATGTTGTAGTACATAGTCCGGAATTCAGACACAAAATCCTACCAGCTCATAGTTGTAACATCTCTACGCATCTGGACGGTCATCCACCAATGTCTAGCGTCTTTCTTGAGAGCAAAGGAAGCACAGAGAACTTTTTCCTGCTCTGTCAGTCGCATGAAATCCAAAATAACTTGGATGTCAATCAGCCAATTGTCGACGGCTATAGGGTCTGTTGGTCCCTCGAATTCAGGCGCTTTCATCCACCTAAATCTCTCATATAACAGATCTTCCCGTATTGGAGATAAGTTCACTTGTGCTCCAATGGGTGCTATCGGAACCTCTGGCTAAACCTCTGGTTGATCATCAGGTACCGGAGGTACTACTGGAGGCACTCTGTTATTTTGAGGGGGGACCTCGTTAACCTGAGGTCTCTGGTTGATTCGAGCTAGTTGCTATCGGAGTCTATTTGTTTATTGCTGCTGCTTAAGCAACTACCGTTGCAGATTTGCTACAACGGTTGCAAGATCCGGTGCAGGTGGATTCTGGTTCACGGGTATCGTTTTGCGTGGGCGCACCATCTTCTAGTTTCCTATTAAGCCATAAGAAAAGATATTATCGTACTATTAATATCCTTTCTTTCATACACATCATAACATAGTCATACTTATCATATCATTACTACTCATATCATAACATGGCTTCCATAATCATAACATAACATGGTATTTGAACTGTCTCTTTGTACATTTACAAAAAGTACATTATATTTGCAAAATAATAAATACATGATTGTTACATCATACTATACATACATGGGCAAAATTGCGATGGAAGTGTCTACCACTTTATCATCATACATGAGTACAAGCCTATTGTCAAAAAGAATAAGCTAATACATCTGGTCCTAAGGTCAAAAGATACATATATACCGTCTAACTAGGTCTAATCTATATGCTCAACGGTAACCACGGAGGAAGCGTCGAAGTCGGCCTCCCAATCTCCGTTGTGAAACAAAATCTCCTCTGGGTCGTCCTCGAAGTCTTATTCCTCTTCTAACCAGCCCGCGTGCTGTAGCTCTTGATCCTCTTCATCTTCTTGTTCCAGCTCATGCTCTTCATCGTCGCTCGGGATGTTGATAACCGGGGGATCCTCGGGTTGGTCTTCCGGGCAACGATAAAGTCGTCAACATCCTGATCATCAGCATCCACCCCCACCTCAGCCTCCTGGGCTGGTATCTCCTGTAGTGGGATGACGAGAATCGGATCTTTGGGTAAAACCGGACCCGGCTCGTAAATCGGCTCTTCCATCCCGGCATCGTCGACTGGTGCCTGATGATCTCCAACTACGGCATCAGCCTGTATCGCATGAGCAACGATCTCGACCTCCATGATGTAGTCGATCATGTGTGCCACGGTCATATCAGGCGTAGACTCTGGAATGTACTGTCAAATCTGGGGTGGCAACCCGTTACTGAGTATCACTAGTGCCTGTATCCCCGGACTGACTATGTCCTGTGGAATATGAGGCAGCATCGCCTCCTAGAATAGCCGGCAATAATGTCCTATGGACTCCTGAGGGTAGGCGTGCCAGGTCGCTGAAAAGCTCAAATATCGGGTGTGGTGCATATCCCGGTAAATTTCGGGATCACGGTAAGGCTCAGCGGCTCCCTCCTCATGTAAGGGTCCAAAACACTCTATCACTAGGGCACGAAAATCTGCACAGGTGCGACTCGGCAATGCTCGCTCGCCCAGCGTCAACCACCATAATCGGGCGTTCGCAGTCAAACATCGGCTGGCTAATGAAACCTGTAAACGTGCTTCGACGTGACATAAGCGAAAAATCAGCTCCATGTTGTATAACCATGCCGCTAATGATACTGGCTGTCTCGTGCCGTCATACTACAGAGGATGCGCCTCATAAAATGATGATATCGCGTCCCGATCCTCAATTACTCGGTCCGGATCCATATCGTCAAATCTATCATATCATAATCATATAATAAATATGCATGCATGAAAAATAAATTTAACTTACAATGATGGTGGCGATGACAGGCAGACTGTGAAATCGGATGGCAGGAAACCGATCTGATACCAACTCTGTAACGACCCGTCTAGCACAGACCGTTACCATACATACGTACATACATGTTTAACTTATTTCATAAAACATACTTACTTACTTAGCAAAATAGCGGAATATTTTTTTTCCACGGAGAGTATGAGCGTATAACGAATATTAACTAAAAGTGTGAACATAACATAATATACATAATTATTAATAAGACGCGTAGCGGTCGTCAATCCCACATTTCACAGTTCGCCTCGCCACGCTCCACCATCTTGCATCAAAATTCGCCGGTAGGTAGCTTACCTACAGCACAGTCGTAAGACGTGAGCTTTCGCTCAGCAAGTACAACTATATCAACCGCGACACAAAAATATAACATATCATATCGTAATATTACATAACATAACCTAACATGTTCTAATCATGCATGATCCAGTTATGCTTCATTATGCTTTCTTTTTCTTTCTTATCATGCTTCCATAATACTTTCATTACTTATCTTGCTTATGGGCCCTTTACCATGAGTGTCCGTACCAGGCGCGCAACTATGGAGTGGTTGGGGCGGCCAAACCAAATCCAACTCAAACTATAGTCCAACCCGACCTGACGCGGGTCGGCACGACACAGGCAAGCTTGCTTGCCATCATGTTTCTTATCTCACTTGATCTTGTTCTTATCAGTAGTGAACATGCTTCATGATGTTATACATACATAAATCATAATCACATAACCATGTAACTAACTTGAAATAATATCACATAAGTCTAACTCACATCATAGCATACATTTAACATACTTAGGTAAGGAACACAAAAGCCTATGTTGTAGGCGGAGTTGTACTTACCTCGTCTGATATGTCCAAAAACGTGCTATTCTAATTCAGGGCACAACAACAGGTTACCTCCTGCTAAAAGACAGAGGTAGGAGTTATTATGTTGGTAATTTAAACCAACCTTCATGTATAATTTTAGTTATATGTCCCCTCCATAAACCCATAATATCTTACTTGGTTACTATAAGTAACCCTAAAGTTTACCCAGTTCGGGTCAAAACCCCCTTTTTTTTATTTTCTTTTTGGAAAAGCTTAACATTCCAAAGCATAAAAAAAAAAAAAAAAAAAAAAATCCTTCGTTCAACCTTTGAAAAATTGCAACTCTTGGGTAATATTTATCAAAAGACTTCAGTATTGGAAACTGCCTTTGGAACAGCTTCCCTTAGTCAATTTATCATTGTATGTGCAGAAATGTCATTTTCCTGCACTGTTTTAGAAAATCATGCGCAGGAATTTCCTGTTTCCTGCACAGTTTTTGAAATCTGACTTTATTTAAAAATATAAATCGAATTTGAAAAAATTTTCTCTTCAAAAGTTTTAGATCTCGAAAAATCCTAAAACTTTTGTGTTTAACACAAAACCTGATTCGGACTCTAAGCCATTCTTTTTCTTAGTTGAACTCACCTGGCCGTGCATAAAACCTGGGCACGGTCAGGTTCGGATTTTTGCATAAACCGAGGCCGTTGGAACCTTATTTTGGAAAACTTCTCATGTAGCCCCCTAGGAAAAACCATTCTCTACAACTTTCATATTTTAATTTTTTCCAAATTCGGCCTCTAAAGGCCTTAAAATCAGCTTTTTCAGAAACTGATCAATTTCCACCCGAAATGACAGTTTTTGGTTTTAAATTCGTTTTACGTCCTAATACGTGCACTCTACCTCAACCGACCGCATCGGGAGCCTAAAATTAGTCATGCAACGTTTTTCTAATATAAACTTTCTTTAAACACATTACCAATCAAGCTCATACAAATCATTACTCAAATTCCACCAATTAGGGTTTGCATGGTTATAGGTTGCACAAATCATCATAAAATATTTCTAGCAACCTAACATATACATATTCATCATGCTTAGCACATTATGGGGACGTATATAACATATCATTTATCAAGCAAGCATACCTAACTAGTCATGCGAACATAAACATAGAATTATGCAAAATTAGGCATATAACCATGTAAGCTCATAAACAAACCACCCTTAATCTAATCAAGCACAAACTCTAAATCTAACCTAGGGCATAAAACTAAATTGAGCTTATGCTCTTACAAACTCATTGGAAATACACTTAAATTTCTCAATTGAAACTTGAATTGAGAAGTTTAAAGTTCAAGAGGTTTACCTTGATTTAAAATCAAGAGATTGGCTAGGCTTTTTGGATTTCCCCCCTTTCCCTTTGGCTCCACCTAGAACCGGCCTTCTTGGCTAGTTGGGTTCCAAACTTTTTCAATCACCCTTGCTCTAAACTCCAGCCTCCCGAAGCTTCAAAAATCCGGCCAATCTTAGCTTTTCTCTTCCTTTCTTCTTCCTCCCCCACAACCGGCCTTTTGGCCAAAAATGGTTCTCCAATTTTTTTTAAATCCTTGTTGGTGTTCTAGCTAAACAAAATCCGGTCACTCCAACACACTCTTGCTCTTGGTTTTGCTAAAATTTCTTTTTCCCCTTCCTTCTCAAGTTCGGATTTTTTAGAGAAAATTTTGACAAAATTTGGCTAGGATTTCTAATTTTTGTGAATGAGAACTTTTTGAAATTACAAAAAGGTCCTTAAAGAAGTAAAAAATTGCACAAAAAGTGCCTTAGGTGGCCGGCCATGGGTGGATCTAGAACATCCAATTTCTTTCCAAAATTTCTTTAATCCATAATGATGTCATTAATAAAAAGGTGGCTGATATAATCACCATTAGGGCTTGTTTGGCTTTTTCCTTAATATGCAGTCCAATTTCATGCTAACACATATATTTTCAATACTGCTATTTACTAATAACAGTATTTTTATACTAAACTGCAGTCCAAAATTTATCTGTAAAAAAATTGACTGTATAAAAATTTTCTTATAACTTGAAGCCCTTTGGCCCTTGATACCTTAATTTATGTGCTTGATTTTTCTATGGTGGTTTTAGATCTTAATCTTGATATCTTGTCCGTAAAAATGGTTTTCGCAGTATATTTCGCATATCGCCTGTCATTTCACAGTATCATCAAATGTTTGACTTTTCTAGTCAACCTCTGACTTTTTAGGTCAACTTTGACTTTTTAGGTCAAACTTTGACCAACATGAAATCATGAAATTTTATACCCCTTTTTACTCAAAAGGTCACATACTTGGCTAAGCAATCATTTTTGAGTCTTGTAAAATCATGAAAACTCATAAATTCAATAAAAACCCTAATAAGGTTTTTTCATGAATACCTTCATGGCACAGCGTAAGTTTCTTTACAAGAAATCGTAATGTCATAAAAAAAGTTCAGTTATTACAAGAGTAACCTAATACTATTCATGTATGTTGGGCTTAGTACCCATGGTTACTCTAAGTAACCTAACAAGTTATGATTTAAGTATGATAGGTCATAAACCCTATGGTTACTTGTAGTAACCAAGCAAGTTATCATGAGTATGTATGGGGACATATAACTAAGTTTATGTGTGGATATTGGTTAAGGTTACCAATATTTTATGGTTATAAAATCCTTACCCTATGTCCTTTGTAATAACAGAAAGAGGCATGTTATTGCAACCTGACTTGGAACAACACAACAAAGGACATAGTATACGAGGTAAGTACAAACATCACCTACAGTATGAAAATTAGTAAACTATTTTCAAGCATGATTTATTCACATGTATACCATGATGTGCCATGTTTTGAAATGATGTCATGTTTTAATATAAAGCTATGCTTTATTAATATATCACAAGTCATTAGATGTTAGTGATCTTTATGTCATACTATATTTATGCATCATGTGCATTATGACTATTAAGATCACATGTAAAGGTTCTTAGTCTTGAAAAAAAAATAACAAGGCCAAGACTAAACCAAGACAAGTAAGGTGTCGTACCAACCTCCTGTTGATGCGGGAGGATCATGTATATTCAAGAAAAAAATTCTCAGACCTTCTGTTAATGCGGAAAGGTTATGTTTCAAGATTCCCAGAATTGTTAAGGGCTTTACAAACCCTAACTTTCTGTGAATTGCGCGCATTTGGTACGTACACTAGGGGCCCACATGTTAAGCAAGATAATAAGTTCAAGTTTATAATTGAACATAAATGGTTCATGCATAAGTTGCATCATATTTGTTACGTTTTGTGAGATTATGTTTGTACTTGCTGGGCGAAAGCTGATCAGTATATTTTATACTGTAGGTAAAAAAGCCTGTAGCTTAATTGGTGGGCCATGCAGACGATGCGGCGGCAAGTGAATGGCGGTGTGGGATACCATTACGTAAATTTTTCCGCAAGTTCTTTTGAACAAAGATATATGTATATATATGTATTAGAATAAATTGAGTTATACTGTACATATAAAGTATGATGACTCAAGTTAAAGGTAAGGATTTGTTTGACTGCTTATTATAATAAATAAATAATATATGTATATGAAAAGTTTACTTATACTGACTAATTTATTTATATATGTTTTAAAAAAATATTCTGAAATTTTTAAATAAATTTAGTTTAAATATATATGATAATGATCCTATGTAAATTGGGACGTTACAATTATATAGGTAACATTAGATTCTTGTTTCCAAACCCCATCGTGAGCCTATCTTTTTAATATTTGGCAGGTCATTGTACGAAAGTTATTTATTTATTTATTGAAGAATGGTAACAAGGCTATGTATTCCGTTCTGCCCTTGGATTCTTTTTGTGTGGATAGCGGGTCCTACGTATTTAATGATGGAAGCACGCACGAAACAACCAATAAAAGAAAAAGGACAAAATATGATGTGATGTTTCAGGAAGTTAATATGGGAGAAAAGACAATTAACGTGAGATTAAAGGGTTTTGAATTTTGGGAGTCAGAAAACATATCAATCAAATCCAAAACAGTATTATTTGTATATCCAGAATTTTTTTGGACGATTGAATTGGTTTGGATTGGATTTTATGACCACCATTGACAGGGCGCCAAGTAACTAGCAAACATAACACAAAGTGGTGTTAATTTTTATTGGGTAAATTATTAAGTAAATTTCTTATTTGGTCCTTAATTTTTTTAAAAAATTGTGATTTAGTCTTTAATCATTTGTTTTTTATTAGAAGATCCATAAGCTCTTAAAAAAAAAAAAAGACTGGGGTTGTAATTGGATCATTTTTTCTAACAAAGGTGAAAATAAATAAATAAAATATAAAGTATAAAAAATAAAATAAATAAAATAAATAATAAAATAAATCACGTATATGATATCCATAAGTTGAATTATATAATTTTTTTAATCATCCTTAAAAAATAAATTATCTGTAATTAACCTAACATTTTTATTATTAAATTTTCAACCTCTGTTGACAAAAAAATCCATTTTACAAGCCTGTTAAATTATTGGTGCTCTTTATCTTTAAGACGTCAGATAAAGTAAACCAAAGCCACTTTTTCCACGAGGGAGATTGCAGGAAACCTTCCAAGTCCTCAATGAAGCTTGTTTGGAAAATGACTAGTTGACTAATTGACTTTCTCAAGGTTGGAGAAAGACAGCTCGGCTGATCTGATTCCTTCCTGTTCCTTATTGCCCGTCAAATTAATTATGGATTATCAATACAATAAACCTAATTGGTTAAGACTTGATTAGCCTCACCATTGTTCAAGCGAGGTGGACAAGAATAATTGATTAGGCACGGAAGGTGGAGACAGTCACAAGACTGATTGTCGTCTATTTTCAGTTTTTTTTTTCTTTTTTTTTTTTTTTAAAGTCTGTTCTTGTTCAATAAATTCCTAATTTTGCAAATGCAAATTATTGTTTTCCTAAAGAAAACAAGTAATTCACACCTAACAAATTAGGTTAATCATCGTTACAGTGCAACACTATATTTAAGGGAGGGGACAAGTGACTACTTTGTGTAGTTAGAAAAGCTAAAATATTTCACGCACAAATTAGTACTTAATCAGAGCAAAGCATGTGGTTTTTTTTTAATTTTTATTTTTAAATCCAGCTTAGCAGATATCCCCTTTCGGAAATCACTATTATTCCATCTTTTTCCAAGATGACAAATGTTCTTATTCATTTGAATAACAGTTAATTGAACTAAAATTTTTAATCCTATAAACTATAAAAAAATCATGGTCTTAATTCTAAATTTTGAAGTAAAACTAATTAAAACACGACTGTTATGTACAAGATTCGGAATTGTGTCCACAATGTAGTAACCGAAAATTTCTACGGACTCGTGATTTCTTTGTAAATAAGAAATTTAAGTTTGTACTATGTATTTATGTAATGTTTCATGAAAATTATGAGTATCAATGTGAAATTCATAATTTTATCAGTAAATGTTTGAGTTCTCATTAAAAAAAAAAAAAAAAAAAAACTATAAGACTCAATAAGCAGTTTGCTTAGCCAAGCATGTGACCTTTGATCAAAAAGGGAAGAAAAATTCTATGATTTCATGTTGGTCAAAATTTGACCAAGAAAAGTCAAAGTTGACCAAGAAAGTCAAAGTTTGACTAAAATGGTCAAAGGGATGACTATACAGTATTATGGCAAAGCAGTATGGAAATATAATGCGAAAACTGTTTTTACGGACAAGATAACATGAATAGGATTTAAAACCACTATAGAAAAATCAAACACACCAGGTTAGAAATAAAGGGCAAAAGGACTTAAGGAATTAAAAAAAAATTTTATACAGTCCATTTTTACACAGATGAATTTTGGACTGCAGTATAGAATAACAATACTGTGTATTAGTGAGCACAGTATTGAAAATATCTGTGTTAGCTCAAAAAATGGACTGCTTTTAAAGGAAAAAGCCAAACGAGGCCTTAAGAGGATGACATCACCTCACTTTAAGTTTATGACATCATTTCTTGATTAAAGAAAATTGGAAAATATTTGATGGCTCTAGAACCTCCCAATGGCCGGCCACCTATGCCCCCCATTGTACAAATTTTTGCTTCTTTTGGGGTCAATTTACAATTTTAAAGAATTCTCCAACCTCTATAAATAGGTGAGCTCTTATTCACAAAAAATTAGAAACCTTAGCTAGATTATGCCCAATTTTTCCCTCACCAAATCCGAAATCTTAGGGTGAGCAAGAACCAAGAGAAAAATCTTGTAATCCAAGGGAAAAAGAGTTGGTTAGTGGTTGATTTTCCTCTACCTCATCAAGTAAAGGTTTTTGAAATTTCTTGGTGTTTTTCCTAGCCTAGAGGCCGACGATTTTAAGGGGGGAAGGTAAGGAAAAATTTTGATTGGTTAGTGGATAGCTTTGGTTCAAGAAAATACCAAGGGATCAACTAAAAATTTTGGTGCAAAATTTGGTGAAGGAACCGGTTGGTGGAGCCAAGGTGGGAGGAAATTTTGGAAGCCAAACCCTAACCCTAAAATTTGGGGCTGATCAAGGTAATTATCCCTAAACCCCAAACTCTTTCCTTTGAGCATTCAATTTGAAATTTACATGTATTTCAAGTTGAAATTGTAAGAGCATAAGCTCAATTTATTTTGTGCCCAAAGTTAGGAATCTAGGGTTGTGCTTGATCTAGAATTAGGGGTGGTTTGATTTTTTATGTGCATGCTTGCTTTAATTTTCTTAATTTGCATGCTAAATACCAGTTTATTATATGTCCCCAATCTGCCCTAGTGTTGGTGAATGATAATTTTGTGCTAGGTTGCTAGAATTTAATTAGTATGCTTGCTAGGTTTTGTGCAACCGAAATCATGCAACTTAGTTGATCCAATATCAATTAGGTTTGCATGGTGATGTTAGAAATTGTGATTAAAGAAAATTTACGCTAGAAAACCGCTGCATGTGTGTATTAGAGCTCCCGCGGTGGCTGGTTGAGCTAGGTTCCACGTCTTGGACGTAAAACGAACTCTAAACCGAAAAACTGCCAGGTTCGGGTGGATCCTGACCAGTTTGACGGAAAGCCGATTTTGAGGCCTTTAGAGGCTGAATTTGAAAAAACTTAAAACACGAAAGTTTCTCAGAACAGTTTTTCCTAGGGGGTACCGTAGACAGATTTGCAAAATGAGGCTCCAATGGCCTCCGTTTTTACGAAAATCCGAGGCTGATCTGCCCAGACCTAGTCTACACGTCCAGTAAGTTTCAAATTAAAATTGACAAGAATCCAAGCAGAACTGGGTTTTTCTTAAAACACAAAAGTTTTAGAATTTTTTAAGATCAAGAACTTTCGTGAAGACAAGTTTTTCAAATTCAATCTGGATTTTTAAATACAACCTGAATTATAAAAACTGTGCATAGAGCAAGAAATTCCTGCACATGAATTTTTAAGAACAATGCAGAAAAAACTGTATTTTCACAGAACCCAATATTTTGACTGAGAAAAACGGTTCCAATGACAGTTTTCAACCCTTAATAATTTTAAAAAAAAAACCCCACTTAAGAACCATTAATTTTATAAGTTAAATTTTTGGATTTAAACTTACCAAATTTTCCAAGACAAAGAAAATGATTTTTTTAAAGCCAAAGTTTAGAAAAACAATAATAACATATGGTAACCGGAAAGGATACCCGAGTTACTGGGCCAAGCCCAAACCCCAAGTTTGACCCATAAAGGGTTGACCATAGTTGACCAAAAATGTTGACTTTGATTGACTAAGTTTGACCACCTCAAGGGTTACCCAATGTAACCCAATAAGTTATCATGTATGACTGGGGGACATATAACTAAGATTGTGTATGAATGTTGGATAGGTCACCAACATTTTATAGGATCCTTATCCTATGTTCTTTTTAATAGCAGGAAGTAACCTGCAGTTGCGATCTGAGCTGAAGCAACAAAACCCAGAATATAGCATATCAGGCAAGTACAGACCTCACCTACAGTATGGAAAATAGTAAATACTATTTTCAAATATACATGCTATGTTATGCTATGACATGTTATTCCAAGTATACAAGAATGCTATGTTTTCAAGAAATGTCATGTATACAAGAATGCCATGTATTCAAGAAATGTCATGTTTACAAAAATGTCATGTTTTCAAGAATGTCATGTTTTCAAAAATGTCATGTTTACAAAAATGCCATGTTTACAAAAATGCCATGTTTTCAAGAATGTCATGTTTTCAAGAATGCCATGTTATGTCAAAGGTTAAGTATAATCTGATATAGTGACATCATGAAGCATGTTCACTAATGTTAAACCATATGGTAAGACAAGACAAGTAAGGTGTCGTACCAACCTCCCGTGATCGTGGAGGATACATGTTCAAGTCAAGTTATGATTATTAACCTCTCGTTGATGCGTGAGGGTCAAGTTTATAATTCCCAGAACTGTTAGGGCTTTGCAAACCCTAACTTTGTCTGGAGGCTGCGCGCTTTTGGTACGTACACTATGGGCCCACATGTTAAGACAAGATAATAAGTTCAAGATTGAGTCTATAATAAAGCATAAGACATTCAAATCAATCATAAATGGATCATGCATAAATTACATGATGATTGGCATGTTTTTAAGAGGTTTAAAATGTTTTGTGAGATATGTTTGTACTTGCTGGGCGAAAGCTCATTTGTATATTTCATACTGTAGGTAAGAAGGTCGCAGCTTAAATGGTGGGCCATGTGGATGATGCGGCAGGTGAAGGGCAGTGTGGGATACCACTACGTAAAATTTTCCGCAACCACTTTTGAGTTAATATGTATATATCTCAAAAGTAAATTATGTTATACAGTATGTATAAAGTATGAAGACTTGAGAAATGTAATTTTCAGTATGGTATGCATGCATGACAAGTTTTCTCTACAAGATAATCTATGTATATATGTTTCTTTTAAAAAAAAATTTTACCCTGAAATTTTCAAGTAAGTTTAGTTTAAGTATGCATGGTAACGGCCCTACGTAGGTCGGGGCGTTACACACAACAAGTTCGCTGACCTCTTTATATAGCTTCAAATAGTAGTTTACAACAATTCAAAAGTACCAGAATGATTTGCGGGTGGCGACCTTGGAGGAGAATACAAGAAATTACTAGAAAGGCTTTGGCGGTACTTGCAAGGAATCAAGAATCCCTTCCAGCATTTCTATGACTTTACTCATTGCCGGTCGGCTTGAAGGGTTAGTCTGCATGCACCAGCCCACAATTATCATCTCACTCGTTCTCCTTCATTTGTGATTTTCTTCAATCCAAGTTCTTCATCTAGCTCAAGGCGCTTGTAAATCCAGTGATGAAAAGCTATTTCACTTGTATTTTCGTCTCCAATATTGACATTCTTTTTCCCTCCTGCCATTTCTAGAGCCATCATTCCATAACTGTAGAGGTCAGACTTGTGCGGGATCCCTCCAAAGCTTCTACTAACAACTTCGGGAGCAATATCTCCAATCGTCCCTCTTGGAACCAATGTCCAGATTAGACTTTCTTTTCTTGTACAGATACCGGCGAGGCCAAAATCTGAGATTTTAGGCACAAAGTCTGCAAAAAGTAGAATGTTACGAGACTTTATGTCAAAATGCAGAATCCGTGTACTGCAACCACGGTGCAAATATTCTAGTTCCTGAGCAATGCCCAATGTGATTTGATAGTAATTTTCCCAATCCAAGTGGTGACTATTTTCAGTCAAATTTTCATCAAACACAAACTTCTCAAGAGATATCCATTAGGCATGAACTTGTGAATAAGAGCTCTTTTAGCGCCCTCAGAGCAAAAACCCAACAAAGAGACAATGTTGACATGGGAAGTTCTGCTAATGGTTGCTACCTCATTGATAAAATCTTCGCCATTAGCTTTTGACTCGTCTAAGACCTTAACTGCAACGAAACAGCCATCATGCAACGTTCCTTTGTACACACTGCCAAAACCTCCTTGGCCTAATTTTTCTTTGAAGGAGTTGGTCATTTTCTTGACATCCAAATAGAGCTTGAGGCGGACCATGGTGCTTTAGAAAGGCCTCGATATTTCTTTGTGTCGGACTCTGTTTCTTCCAGAAGAGGATTGATTTAATTACCTGTTGCTGCTTTAACGACCATTTTTTTCCGAATAATTTCCCCGAGGCCCTGCAAAGTAAGCATTTTATTAGTAAACCACTCGTGAGTGGCAATTTTTTTGGAGGAGAAGGCACAAAACTGAATTAGAGGCCTCTTTAGAATGTAGTAGACAAGAACTTCCCAAGATAACTCTTGTGATTATGGGGTATTTCTTGTACTCTTAAGCATATTTACTCATATGAATACCCACTTGTTTTTCTTTATTCTTTAAACATATTGTAACCTTATTTGTTTCAAGGGTAGTTCCTGCGTTCCACTGTTTCTTATTCTTTGTAAGCAATGAATGTTGTTGTACCTTAAAAGCTAAAACCTACTTAAACAAACTTTTGCTTTTGCTTTTGCCATTGGATAACAAAAGAAGAGAAGAAAAATCACAAATTTTTACTTACTATTTTGTTGTTGTACCTTCTTAATTCAGAAAAGCTTTTTCCAATTTGGAATATGGGTTTAAATCGAAATTTTTATGTTGAAGTTAAATAACTTTTCAAAAAGTAATTATAATTTTTATTGATTTTTCAAAAAAAGACAAAAATGAACTCAAAAGCTTAAGTTCTGGACTTGTCAACCAAATAAGCCTAGTGTTCGACATGGCCATTTGAAAATCTCTTCTAATACACATTTATAAATGAGAAAATTACCTAGATTACTACCTTTTTGTAACAACCCAACTACGCCGGTCATATCTATGCTTAAATTAAATCTTACTTTTAAATATTTAAACTTACTAAAAATTTTAGAATAATTTTTTTAAACACAAGATAAATAGACTAATCCATGTAGATAAACTTTACCATGTATATACATTACTTGTTTAACAAATATAAAATCATACATAATTTTTACATTTAATCGATGTATTGAAATATCATATACATAGCATAATACAAATTATTTAAATATATATGTACATATTTATGGTTCAAAAGAGTTTGCGGAATAAGTCTGCATAGTAGTATCCCACACCACCATTCACTTGCCACATTGTCTACATAACCCACTAAATTAAGCTGCAGGCTTCTTATCTACAGTATGAAATCTACTAATGAGCTAACGCTCAGTAAGTACAAACTTAATCTTGTAAAAACATAACAAGCATCGTATATAACTTATGCATTAACCATTTATGATTCGTCATGGGTTTGTTAGTGCATGATCCAATTATTGTCGATTATAAGTCTTTTATCTTCCATTATGGACTTATTAGCTTGCTCAATATGTGGGCCCTTTGTGTATGTATCGGATGCATGCAATCTACAAAAAGTTAAAGTTTGCAAGATCCCTAACAATTCTGAGAATATTGAAACATGTATAATCCTTCACGATCTACAGAAGGTTGGTATGACACTCTACTTGTCTTAAGTTAGTCTTGGTCTTGTTACTTAATTCATGATGAGTATTCTTAAAATCATACTTCTACATGAAGTCTTTAACAAATACTAGTTCTAAAACTAAGATTTTTAACTTGTGATCTTATTAATCATGATGCATATGATACATAGATATGGCATGACATAAAGATCAATGACATTAAATAACTCGTGGCATGTTTGTAAATCATGACCCTATTATAAAACATAACAATGTCATAAACTATGGCATAATAGTAAAGTATGACATAGTTGAAATCATGCTATAATTGTAAAAGAGGCATTTTTTTAAAACATAATATAATCGATAAGTGTGTCATAGTCATAAAGTGTGGCATATACATGATCATGGCATACAGATTAAAACATGACATATCATGTAAATCATGGCATATATATAAACATGTCATACTTAAAGATAAGATTTACTCTTTTTCATACTGTAAGCAAGGTATGTACTTACCTTACTTATAGTATTTTCCGTTCTTGAGACTATGGATAAAAGTTATTACCTGAGAACATATCCATTATGAGTATTAATTTACACCCCATAAGGATAACATTTTATTTATATTCCTTAATTAAAGAAATTCTAAGTTTAAATTCATTAAATAACTAGAACTTAAATTTGTTATCTAGACTTTCATTTGAAAATTTAGTCAACGCACGTTAATTAAAATTTTCTCTTGATTACCTCCTTGGTCCCACTTAATGGTAATTTAATTTTTCAAGTTGTGGTGCATTTTTAAATCATATAATAGTCTTAAAACTCACCTTTGGGCTTACTAGGTAAATTTAGGCCGAAAGTCCAACTCCATTTTTTTTAATGGCCTTTCAAGGACTTCTTAAAAATCATTTTTCCCAAGGCCAACTAGGTCCAAAACATGGTTTTTAAGCTTGCCAAATATTTTCAAAACCTTGATTGATTTTTGGTGAAAACTTAAACTATTTCGGTTACTAATTTTGAAAACGGTTAGTTTACTATAATTTAACACACAAATCTTGGAAAACCTTTCCTACAACCGATCAAATAATATCAAGTTTGAAAACAGTGTCTGAACATTTCTTTTAATCACCGGGACATTGGATCCCACACTTTTGAAAGTTTTGAAACCATTAAAACCTTCTTAGTTGTTTACATATCACGACAGTTTTATACGAAAAATCAAAACTTAAAATCTGTTGAAAATTTGACAAAACTTTCTACAGGAAAAACATTCATTTTTGAAAGATCTAAAACTTTCATGTTTCTCTTTGAGGCTGGTTCGACCCAGAAGGTATCCATTTATCACAAAATCAATGGCCCAGTGAGTGAAAAACTGTTGTAGAAGTTTTCGGAAAGACGCCCGAAACATCATCTTGGAGTCAAAATTTTACAACAATGCCCCCTACAAAAATATTCTTAACATTCATATCTAACTTTTGTTGGATGATTGCGAAGTCCGGATCTACCTATAAAGTGTTCAAAACGCAGCTTGAAATCAAGACAGAAAAGCTATCCAGTTTTTCTTTAAAAAAAACAAAAACAAAAAACAAAAAACAAAAAACTGCTTATGTTGTTTTGTGTATAAAACAGTTTTCCTCCCACTGTTTTGTACAGATTTTTAGCACAATTTTAGAGCTTGAAAACTTGTCTAATATACCACAATATCTACTGATTAAGTTAACCTTATTTCTTTGGCGATATAATATACTGAGAATCCTCATAAACTTTACTTTTTTTTCATGAACAAAATCATGACTATAGATCATTGATTTTGTTTACGTCCTATACGTGTTAGACAACTTATTTCATGTCACTTTTAGACTATTAATCATCTTTAATAATCTGATCACATACATACATGGTCATGAACATACAAATAAATAAATAAAATAATTACAAAACCACAACCATAACCAAGAACAAATCACATAGTAGCAATCCATAAATCCATTAACCATGAGCTAGAGTTTTTACCTTGGTGTGGAGACTTGATTACCCTCTAAAATCACTAAAAAAAAGCTATAACACAAAAACAATATTTTCTCTTTACACTTAGCTAAAAACCCGTGGGTAAGCGGAGTAAAATCACAAAGAAAAGTTTAGATTTCTAACTCAAAGGAACGTTCTAGTCTTGATCCAAGCTTAAACTGTCTTGGAGGCTAACTTTTGTGAAAGATTATAATGGATTTTCTCACTGGGTGGTGAGAAAGTGAGGGAAAATGCGGGAAAGTTGGAGAGAGATTTTTCTTGTGGTTAAAAAGACTAAAGGTCGAATTTTGTGGTAAATGAGGTCTATTTGTAGACCAAAGCTAACGGTGTTTGATTAGTCCACTAATCATGGTCTTGATATTTCTAGAAGACTTAATCAATCTTAATCTAACTTAAACATAATTCAAATCATAGTCAAAGATGGAGTCAAAGTTAAGATACATAAATTAGATTGTCGCTATTCATAATTAGTTTTGTTCAACTTTCTAGCTTCTTTGACAAGGGAATTTACGTACATGAGAATGGAAACAAAGCCAAAAGTTTGGTTTAATCCTAACATTTGATTCTTGTACTAACGAGTTTCTAGTCTTTAGATCAAAAATTCCTATATTTTCCTTCGATTAAATAGGAAACTTGCTCAAGTACAAGTTCTTATACTGAAAAAGTTGATCAGTATAACTTTTGAATGCTATAAAACTTGTCCTCCAAGTTTTGATACTAAAAAAAATAGGCAGTATAATTCTCCATCAATCTAGAAACTTGGCCATCAATTTTTGATTGATATAAAACTTGTCGTCCAAGTTTTGATACTGAACAAAAAAAAGTAACTAGTATAATTCTCCATCAGTCTAGAAACTTGGCCATCAAGTTTCAGCATCGTATTCTAAAAAACTATATTCTCCTTATTTGTTCTAAACTTAAATTGCTAATCCCCCTCTAGTTGCTCGATTCAAGTTGATGGGTTATTGTGATTTGACATCATACCATGACTTATATCACTTGGTCACTTTTCCTTTTACTTTATTATATTTTATAAAAGTTATGTGACCTTACATTATGTGACAAAAATAATTTGTCACATTATGAAGTATATTCTTAATCTTACCATATACCATTTAATCACTCTATTTTGTCTTTACTAAAATATTGTGATTTTATATTATGTGATATATCATTTAATTATCACATAATGAAATATTGAAATATGTTCATTTCATTATCTTAGGTTATAAATATAACCTAAACTTTAGTGCATGAAGATTTTGATGAATTTTATAATCAATTCACTAAAATTTTTCATACAAAAACTTGGTTATAAAATTTTTTTGAACTATTAATCAACAGGATATAAATTTATCATTCTTCATCAATATGACATAAATTTGAGTTAACTTAATTTAATTTTATGTTATATTGGTCTAGTGTTAATTTTTTGTGTCATATTGATGCGATGGTCTCTAAATTTATGTCATTCTTGTGCTTTCCCTTTATCAATTGAAAGCTTTCTTACAATTATTTATATGTGTGTATATTTATAATAAATATATATCTAATAGTCATAAATGAAGTTTAATTTTTATTTAGAATATATAAGAAAATATAAAGGGGGAGTCTATTTAACACTCTTATATCTACTCTTCCCACGACCGTATTTAATGTATTTTATAATTATTAAATTGCCTATGAATGAAATTACTTTTAAGAACAAAAGTGTTCTTAAAAATACTATATGCACCCTTCTCTTATAATTAAAAAATAAATCATATGAATCTTTTAAAGCAAACTTGTAAAAGTTATTTTCGTTAAAATATTATGTTTATCATTTTATTTGCAGAATTTTTCTTTTTCATTTTTTCTTTTTTAAATAGAGATGGTGATGTAAAATACGATGGAAATTTAATATTTATTATGTTGCCAGAACAAGATTTTTTTTTTTAAAATTTTAGCAATATATTGAAAATTGATTTAAAGCAATCCAGAATAAAGAAAACAAAGGATGTAAAATCAAAGTTTTATTTGAAACGACAATTTTTATATGCTGATGTAAAACAGAAAACTATGTATACATATTATTTTATTAATTCCAGAAACAAAGAAAACAAATTATGAATAAATCTGGTGACGTTGGATGATTAAAATAAAAACCTAAAAACGTGGAAAAACAGTAAAATTGAAAAAAAAAACTTTTGTTTAAAAAAAAAAAAAAGAGAGAGGGAGGGGTTATTTGTTTATGGATAGATGAAAAAAGAACTAAAAATACAAATTAATTATAAGTACTTTTTTGGAAAAATAGAAGGGTGTGGAAATTAAAAATTAGATTTTAGCATGCCTTTGGTACTAAGGTTTGGATTATATAATTTGAGTTTGAATTAATTATGCGTTTATCGAGGTATTTGAATTGCTGTAGTTAAAAAGTGTAAAAACTTAAAATGTGTTTGGAAAAAAAAAAATCAATATTGAATTTGTTTCGTTCGTCTCAAAAATTTCATGTAAATTTTTTTTTAATAATCTCATTTGGATTTGTTTATGCAAATTAAGTTATGGACTTTTAAAATTTGAGTTACAAAACTCTATGAATAATGAAGCTAAGGGAAAAGGACAAAAATTGGATTGTAATTTTAAGGTTTGAACCATAGTACCAAACACATGCTTAAACTTTAATTGATGGGTGGTTTAAGAAAACGGGTGGAAAAAGTAGAATAAGTGGTGTCAATAGAAACATAAATAATTGGTGCAAACTGATACATGTACCTCTTGGTGCAGTTGAATTTGAACATTGGAATTCATTTTTGGTATTTGTCTCGCACTGACCTCCACTAAAGTGACAATTAAAACAATCATCAGTTACAGACACTTCAACAGTGAAATCAGTCGAAAACAGAATTTCATTGTTGGGAGTTTGGAGAGAGAATGGCGAAGCCGGATGGTTGAACAGTGTTGTCCGAATGGAAAATCGTTATATAAAAGAGTAGTGCAGTAGATATCATAACCTCTGCAGCAAGTACGATTAAAATCTTCCGGGACAGAAATGCCTAGACTTTGGCTGCAGTTGTAGACAGTCCATGGATCCGCAAACTTCACTGTAGAGAACGGAGTACTATTTGTAAGTATAAAACTTTCAATAGATTCGCAGCTGGGGGAATCCAAGCGTAACGGTGAAGATGTAGCATTGATGAGAATAAAGTTTAACTGAGAGACGCGCTCAATCGAAAATCGGTGTACTCCTTCTTTTAATTAAATCGTCGAAACTAGCTTTGAACAATTAAGCGTGAATCCAATCTGGCCAAGTTCTCTACAAAAGTACGGGCAACGCGGTTCGTACGGTTTGTCTTCCTCGGCGCAGCTAAGAAACACAAGAGTGGAAAGGAAGAGCATAAGAAGTAAAGAAAAAGAGGCCATCTGGAAGGTATAACAACGAAATACCAAGTTTAACTGCGAGATGCGCTCAATAGGAATTCAGTATCCTCCTTTTTTGAATTGGATCCTCGGAACTGGCTTCGACCAAATTAACTGTGAACAACCCACAGTCAAGTTGCTCTTGATCCTTGTAAGGGAATCCAATCTGGCCAAGTTCTTCTTTACAAAAGTACGGGCAACGTGGTTCCCCCTGTTTGTCCTCCTCGGCGTAGCTAGGAAACATTTTAAGTAAAGAAAAGGTCATTTGGAAGGTAAAAACCCTTTTTTTTTTTCTTTTTTTCTTTTTTTTTTTTAACCTAGAGACAGCCATAATGTCTTTCTACAACAGATCTTCTTTTTGTTTTTGTTTTTTTTGTTTTTGTTTTGTTTTATTTTTTTTACCTAGAGACAACCATAATGTCTTTCTACAACAGATCTTTTTTTTTTTTTCTATTTTTTTTTCCTCTGCTAGCTGTGTCTTATTTCTTAGCACGCGTCTGAATATGGTTCATAGCCAAAGATGACTTGGTCAGAAATAGACTGCAGTGGGGTACTAACTTTAATCTTTGGGCGAGTAAATTAAATGGTTTTTCCACGAGGGAGATTGGTGTTACCTTCAACGTTAAATAGCCGCAGGAAGGAACTTCCAGGTGGTAGTTACAATGCTATGGAAAGGACTCTGAATGCTCATTAGGAAAAATGATTCAGTTGACTTGATTATTGCAGCACGACTTGGTACGACATAAAAAGATTGGCTATTATTAACAACCTTCCTTGGAGACAGCATGGAGGCAGGTGGGGGCCAGTGGTGTTACATGGTGACAAATATTCCCGCAAATGTTTTTTTTCATATTTTTAAGGGCCCACAATCTAGTGGTTTCGTATCTTCTTAGGGTCTGTTTGGTTGTCCAGTTTAAACCATTTAACTCAAATTTTTTTTTGTCTTTTTCTCAAAAAAATTTTTATCTTTTCTAAAAATTTAAAAAAATTTACTATTGAAATTTAAAAATCTCAACTCAAACTACTACACCAAACAGGCCCTTAATTTCCTTTCATTTCCCAATCTAAACTGTAAATACCTCTTTTTTTCTTTTTTCTTTTTTTTTTATGACATCACCCGCACTCTTTCTCTCGCTGCTTCCTATCTTTCCTTTTTAATATTTTTTCCCCTTATTCCTATTATATGGATTTAAATGAATTTTTTCACCTATTTGATTTTTTTTTTTTTTTGAACTTCCTATATGATTCTTTTTTATTACCCCTGAAATGAGTGCTAATATACAATATTCTATTATTTATTTTTCTCTTTCTATTTTTCTCTCTCTCTCTTTATTATTATTATTATTTTCCTTCTCATGCTTTGTTCTTAGGAGAAATTTACGGTGTGACTATTTCTCAAGATCTTTAATTTCAATGAGCCAATTTTTTTTTTAAGAATAATATTCCATGATTAATATTTAGATAAATTTTTGTGTTTATGATTTCAATATAACTTCTAATTTTTTTTATAAGAATGTCTAGAAACTTTCTTTTGTGTTTTTTAGTGAATTTTTTTTTTCTTTTTTGGTGATCAATAAATTTGTTTCTCTTTGTTTTATTTCTTTAGGCCCATAATATTATACTAAAAATATGTACGATGAATTATTGCTGCCATTTAAACTTTTATTTTAAAATTCCATAGCAAATAATATGGAAATCTATTTTCAAATAATAGAAAAAATAAGTAAATATCATATAAAAACATTATTACCAAGTAATTTAACGTTTTTCTTCATCTTATTGTAATATTTGAATTTCTTAAAATTTATTTGTTCTCTCACTGAGTTAAATCATGGCTTTGTCACTGATTAGAGATATACATATATGTTGCCTATGGGTCACGTCACATTAAATTTCGCATAGAAATTGTTTTTAAAAAAAAAGTAAAATAAAATAAAATTCTATTATGAAGAGGGAAAAAGAAAACTTATATTACACTTATATGTTTCCCTTCAAAACATTTTAACAGTTAGAACGTAAAACTGTTGACTTGACTCTTAGCAATTTAGATTTTTGACATGAATTTATAAGTATCACACAATTTACATGCCTAGGTTCTAATTAAGTCATGGTTAATTAGCTACATCACTGTTCAAGTATAACACCCCAACTTTGAACTAATTATAATTTATTAATTAGACGTTAGAAACTCACATAAAGGGGCGACATTAATATGTATAGTTGTTTCTAACGTTAGATTGAGTTATTTTTTAACTGATGTGACGTGAACTTGAGGTACTAGAATAAAGTTCACGTCAAATTGATATTTTTTATGTAATGATTTGATGATTTATGGACGATTAGATAGTATAAATGTGCAATATAATATATTATGTTGTATATATGATATTATGTTTACATTTATTTTTATATTAGCAATATGATATATATGGTTTTATATATGTGTGTGTGTGCATGTGTGTATCGTTGTGTAGCAATTATTTGAGGAGGTATATATATATATAAATATATATATATATATGATATATATATATATGCAAATAATCGAATAACATTTAGTAGAATACGTGACAAAAACAAAAAAGAAGAGGAAAGGACATTAATTTGAAAACGTGAGGAATGGGAATAAAATAAAATGCAAAAAAAAAAAAAAGGAGGGGAAAAGAATGTGAAGAAAAGAGAAAATTTTGCCGTTTTAATTTCCATTCAATTTCTTAGTTGTTTGACAATTTTATATGCCTAAAATAAGTCCTTGATGACAATCTTTAGTCACATTTTTTTTTCAGCCAATTTATATTCAATTAATTCCCAATTTAAGTCTATAAAGTCTATAATTTTTTTTTTCAACGCTTACTCTCTTCCTTGTCACTTACTCTCTCTCTCTCTCTCTCTCTCTCTCTCTCTCTTATACGCTCAATACATGGGGGGGGGGGACACCCTCTAAGACTATCCGCCAAACCTCCATATTCTTCCAAATCATAATCAAGAGAATTTCTAGATATGATTCGTTTCTAGCTTGGGATTTCATTATATGGATTTCAAAATCTTATTTTAAGTATGGAAGGTATTTTGAGAAGATCAAATTAAATTCTAAGAATTTTCTATCTAAATAAAGTTTTCTAATAAGTCAAGATATTTATTTTAAGTTTATTATTTTTCATAATTTAAAAGAGATGAAGTTGAAAAAAGAAGTTAACTATAACAATTCGTGAGGGATCATTATATCAAGTAGAGGACATAAAAAATAAAATAAAAAAAAATTACATAATTTGAAGGCAACTAACACTTCTATGCTAAAGCATGTGTTTGGTTGGTCCGTTTGAGTTGAAAAATTGGTGCTACTTTATTGTAGTTGAGATTAATTTTGTAATTGTGTATTTAGTTGATTAGAGTTTTAAAAATGTAAAAACTTGAAATATGTATACGAAAAAAAAAAAAAACAATATGGATATTGTTTTATTCGTCTCAAAATTTTATGAGTTAAAAAAAATCATCTCATTTGAACTTAGAATAACAAAATTACGAACTTTTAAAGTTTAAATTTTTTTTGTTATAATTAGAACTGTTAATAGTGAAACTGAGTTGAGTTTTCAGATATATAAAAGATAAATTGGAAATTTTCAATTCCAATAGACGTAAACTAAAAAGGAAGGTTTTGTTGCTACCAAACGTGCTCCAGTCTCCTCACACCTTCTTAAGATAAATTAGTCAACACTCTTGAAAAAACAATTTTTTAATTTACCTATAAAGATGTGAAAAAAAAAAAAAAAACATTAAAAAATTATTTTACACACTCCTAACTTCAAAAGTTAAAATAATTATAAATTATACCTACTTAATAAAATGCTTGTTTCATTATTTAAAAGAAAAAACTCGTGATTTTGATTGTGAAACAATAAGTAGATTTTTCTTTTTTAAGACACTCGTCAATTAATTACTTATTGTATTGTTCTTTGAAAACGTATATATTGATACAAAATTGTCAGTACGAAAAACAAGTGCATCGGCAATTGTTGTAGTACCACGGTTATCATTTTTTATTAAAGAAAGAAAAAAAAGAATCATTTATGTTATCATCTCGCTATCCATATAACAGTTCATGAGGGATCATTATATCAAGTAGAGGACATAAAAAATAAAATAAAATAAAAAATTACATAATTTGAAGGCAACTAACACTTCTATGCTAAAGCATGTGTTTGGTTGGTCCGTTTGAGTTGAAAAATTGGTGCTACTTTATTGTAGTTGAGATTAATTTTGTAATTGTGTATTTAGTTGATTAGAGTTTTAAAAATGTAAAAACTTGAAATATGTATACGAAAAAAAAAAAACAATATGGATATTGTTTTATTCGTCTTAAAATTTTATGAGTTAAAAAAAATCATCTCATTTGAACTTAGAATAACAAAATTACGAACTTTTAAAGTTTAAATTTTTTTTGTTATAATTAGAACTGTTAATAGTGAAACTGAGTTGAGTTTTCAGATATATAAAAGATAAATTGGAAATTTTCAATTCCAATAGACGTAAACTAAAAAGGAAGGTTTTGTTGCTACCAAACGTACTCCAGTCTCCTCACACCTTCTTAAGATAAATTAGTCAACACTCTTGAAAAAACAATTTTTTAATTTATCTATAAAGATGTGAAAAAAAAAAACATTAAAAAATTATTTTACACACTCCTAACTTCAAAAGTTAAAATAATTATAAATTATACCTACTTAATAAAATGCTTGTTTCATTATTTAAAAGAAAAAACTCGTGATTTTGATTGTGAAACAATAAGTAGATTTTTCTTTTTTAAGACACTCGTCAATTAATTACTTATTGTATTGTTCTTTGAAAACGTATATATTGATACAAAATTGTCAGTACGAAAAACAAGTGCATCGGCAATTCTTGTAATACCACGGTTATCATTTTTTATTAAAGAAAGAAAAAAAAGAATCATTTATGTTATCATCTCGCTCTCCATATAACAGTTCGTGAGGGATCATTATATCAAGTAGAGGATATAAAAAATAAAATAAAATAAAAAATTACATAATTTGAAGGCAACTAACACTTCTATGCTAAAGCATGTGTTTGGTTGGTCCGTTTGAGTTGAAAAATTGATACTACTTTATTATGGTTGAGATTAATTTTATAATTATCTATTTAGTTGATTAGAGTTTTAAAAATGTAAAAACTTGAAATATCCCACGCTCTGGTCTGAAAATACTATTGAGTATTCGGCCAGGCAAAGCACTCCATAACAAAAATATTCTAAAAAGACTTGACCCATTGACCTTTCAAAGTCATTTAAAATAAATAAACAAAAGTTAAAAGTGAAACACTGATCTGAGAAGATTCCTGATCACTTTCTGGATCTACTAGAAAAAGAAATGAAAGAAACTTTCACATAATACGACAAGAAAAATCACTTTTAACGACAAAAATATTAGTTGCAGAAATAGCAGAAATTGCAAATTTAGTCGCCGAAAACATTGTGACTAAACAAATTTAGTCGCGCAATGGTGACTGAAAATCGGTCGTATAAAGCGTTGAGTGACTAACAAAGTTTAATCATTAAAAAGTGGAATTTTAATGACTAAATATTAATCACTAAAAGGTCTTTAAAAAATCACTGATATATTATAATTTAATCCCTTAATGTAATACTAGAATTCATATACAGAATTGAATGTATTTTATTTTTCTTAAATTATAAAAATTAATAAAATATTTTCTTTTAAATTTCAAATTACATTAAAAAATTTTTTGTAAAAATAATTAAAAAAATCCGATTATGAAATTAACAAATATTTTCTTTGAAATTTCAATTATATTTAATTTTTTTGGTAAAAATAATTTGAAAAATCCGGAATATTTTTATTTTACTTTTCAAATTATAATTAACTAGTTTTAATCTTTTTTTTGTTATTAGTGTTTTATTTTAATGAATATGGTTCAAGATTGTATTGTCTCTAATGAAAGTTCTATAACAATTTGAAGAGATATATGTGTATATAAGATCATGACACTAATGCTGAGAACAATTCCAGAAACAATGGGAAATAGTGGAACAAAAGTTTCTTCTTAAACTAATAATTTAAGAATCTTAGGTGCATAACAAAGATTTTGGCTTTGAGTTTGCCCGGAAATAAGAAATCCAAAAGAATCAAGGTACGTGCTTCAGGCTTTGTAGTTTTTTGAACATATGAAACAAAGTCAGGTAACAATTAACATCTTTTCAATAATGATTTGATTCAGTCATCTCCTTTTTTTTGTCACTGCAAAATAAATTTTGGAACTGCAAAGTCTAAGAATTAATCATGTAAAGTAAAGTACCAATAAAGCCAAAGAATTTTTTATCTTGGCTAGATGATATACTTACTATGAACTTTTGTTTTTAATCAATGGCTTGAAGAGATTGAATTCTGAAGAGCATTCCGAGTAGATCCATAAGCTTTGACATGAGAGAACATGAGAAATGGAGAGGTACGGTGGTGTGATGAGAGTGAGGGGAAGAAATACTTGGGAGAGAAAGGTAGAAAGTGTTGAGTAAAAAATTAGGAGAAAATGAGAGATGGAGAGGAACGATTTTGAGATGAGAAAGGGGTGAAGAAGTACTTTAGAGAGAAGCTGGAAGGTGTCGAGTTAAAAATGTGAGGACGTGGGGAGTGTGGAAAAAACTCACTGGGAGGTTTTATATTTAACTTTAAATTTCTTTTTTTTTTCTTTGTTAAATGGCTTTCAATATTTTGGAGGAACACTCCCAAATAATTTGGAGGGAGAATAAAACACTCCTCTTTTCAGTTTTTTTACCATGAGGTTTTATATTAACTTTTAATTTCTTTTTTGTTTTTAAAGCTTTCAATATTTTGGAGGGAGTGGACACTCCATAAAAAAAAATTAAAAATTTTTTTTTTTTTTTAACTGGGAGGTTTTATTAACTTTAATTTGTTTAAACTATATCAAAATAACATTCATAATTAAAATATATATATTTTTTAAAGCCCATTTTATGAAATAAAATCTAAGTCCATATAAATCCTTCAATCAAAATAATAATAAATGAAAATTCCAAATTTTTATTTGAAATCAAAAGTATTCATTCTATGATCGTTCCGCCCGTTTTCCTATCACACATCGTCCCGCTTCCGCTCCAAGCTCCACCAATACTATATCTTACCATTTTCTTTATCTGCAAAGTGAATTAACTTATGTAGGCAAAAGCTTAGTAAGACACTTAAATTTCACAAACATGAATAAACATTTTTCTTTTATCATCATAAATATAAACATAATTTAAAAACTTTTTAACTTTTAAAACAATAATATATTGGGCTCGGCATTATACCATCATAGCACGCTAGTCACAGAAGGAGTGGGGTAGCAAATCCCAAACCAACAGTGACAAAAAGTCCGCTCACCGGACAACATCATCATCATCAAGGATGTACAACGTCATTTTAAAAGATAAAAATACATATACATACAATACATATACTTTTCATCAAAACGTCATCATAAAAGAAATATTATTTAAAAACATCATAACATCATTATCAACATCAAAACATATACTTCTCAAATCTTTAATTCATGTTATGTTAGTTGTTTTTGACGTTAGGTTGAGGTATTTTTTAGGTGATGCAACTAAGATTCGAGGTCATAGAATAAAGTTCACGTCAAGTAGTTGATATTTTTTATGTAATGATTTGATGATTTGTGTGATGATTAGATAGTATAAATGTATTACGTATATAGATTTATGTATATAACTATGTTGTATATGTGATATTATGTTTATGTTTATTTTTTTATTAGCAATATGATATATATGGTTTTTTTATATATATGTGTATGTATATGTCTATTGTTGTGTAGCAATTATTTGAGGAGGTAATTATATATATATATATACATATATGTTATATATATATATATATATATGTATGCATGCAAATAAGCGAAGAAAATTCAGTAGAAATTGTGAAGAAAACAAAAAAAGAAGATGAAAGGACATTAATTTGAAAACGTGAGGAATGGGAATAAAATAAAATATAGAAAAGGGTGGGGGGGGGGGGGATGTGAAGATAAAAATAAGTTCTTAGAATTTTCTAAAATTATCTAAGTAAAGTTTTCCGATAAGTCACGATTTTTATTTTAAGCTTATTATTTTTCATAATTTAAAAAAGATGAATATTGAAAGAAGTAGTCAACTGTAATAATCTGTGAGGGGTCGTTACATCAAGTAGATAGGACATAAAAAATAAAATAAAATATTTACATAATTTGAAGGCAACTAACACATCTACGCCAAGCATGCATTTAGTTGGTCCGCTTGAGTTGAAAAATTGGAGCTGTTTAATTGGAGTTGAGATGAATTTTGTAATTGTGCATTTAGTTGATTAGAGTTTAAAAAATGTAAAAACTTAAAATATATGTTCAGAAAAAAAAAAACAATATGGATATTGTTTTATCCGTCTTAAAATTTTATGAGTTAAAAAAATCATCTCATTTAGATTTAGAATAACAAAGTTATGAACTTTTAATGTTTGAATTTTAAGTTATAATTTAAACTGTAAATAGTAAAACTGTGTTGAGTTTTCTGAAATATACAAAAATAAGTTGGAAATTTTCAATTCCGATAGTTGAACCAAACGTAAGCTAAAAAGGATGGTTTTGTTGCTACCAAACGTACTCTAGTCTCCTCACACCTTCTTAAGATAAATTAGTTAACACTATTGAAAAAATAATAATAATTTACCTATAAAGGTGTGAAAAAAAATATTAAAAAAAATATTTTACACACACCTAACTCCAAAAGTTAAAATAATTATAATCATACCCTAGTTGATAATATCCTTGTTTCATAATTAAAAAAAAAAGGACTCGATGATTTTGATTGTGAAACAATAACTGGATTTTTTTTTTTTTTTTTTTAAGATACTCGTCAATTACAACGGACAGTTTATTTCTTGTATTGTTCTCTGAAAACGTAGATATGTTGATATAAAATTGTCCGTACGAAAAACAACTACATCTGCAATTCTTGTAGTACCACGGTTGTCATTTTTTATTAAAGAAAAAAAAAAGAATCATTTATGTTATGTTGCTCTCCATTGCCATCATCTAAAGAAGAAAACATATATGGGGCCTATCAATATAAGGAAAAGGATTTTGAGGACCAACTCTTTAAAGATGACTTTTCTTAACGTGGCAAGCCATTGATTTGTTGATCATTGTTAGACAATTTGGCACTGACCCTAAAGTCATGGATGGAAACATACAACCGTGAGGGTACTAATTAATTAGTGGGTAACTCCATTTCTATCTTCTACGAAGCCTGAAACTTGATATTTCCCTAAAAGCACGCTACAACTTGGAAGAGATTAACATAATAGACTAGCTGGAGAGTACATTGCAATATGGTTTGCCGGACAGAGGGAGCTAGGGCATAAGGGGCTTAAGCCCCCCAACTGTTGCTTTTTTTATTATTATTTTTTTAATACTTTATAATTATGAATAAATTATTTTAAAAGCCCCTAAAAAGAAAAATTTTACCATAATAACCACGAATTACTTATATATAGTTACTAGCTCTTCCGATAAAATGTTTTGTCTTCATCGGTAGTTGTAGTTAAACTTAAATACCAAAATAGGACTAACTCAGCATGTAAAAAGGAATAAGTTTAAGTAGAATATCTCAAGTTCGAAACTTATCACTGTTTTCATTTTTTGTATTAAAAAAAAAGCATTTTCATTTAAAAATTATCTTCTTAACCTCCTTTTGATTCGATAGTTAGAGATGAGATTTTGAAGTTGAAGTTGGTTGACTTTTTAAAAAACTAGTAATAATTTTTATTGACTTAAAAAAAAAAACAACTGATATTGAAATTTGGAATTGGAGAGAGCAAACCAAACGCACCCTTAGTATTATTTTCATTTTTTAAAGGTTTCCAGTTCGGGATTCTTTTAACCATGCTCCTTCACTCTATAGTTTCCCACGTGTTTCGATGGATCGTTAGTGGATATTCATGATCTTGTGTTTCAAGGTTCATCGTAAATTCCTCTTCTAAGTTGGAATTTTAACTAGCATGTGAGACAACCAGTTTTCTTCTTTCCCTCCGCTTTCTTGGAACTCAAAGCTCGATTATGCTAGTAGTGGATAAACAATCATGGCTCTTAAAGCACACAAAAGGACTAAAAAGAAAGAAAAGGATCAAGGTTTTAAAACTTAAATGATCTTAAAATTAAGTACAATCATCAATTAAGTAAATGACTTGAAATTGTCTTAGCAACATGATAATTGACCTCATAATTCAAATGTACTAGAGAGATCTGCTGGTGGCGACCTTGGAGGAGAATACAAGAAAGGCTTCGGCGGTACTTGCAAGGAATCAAGACTCCCTTCCAGCATTTCTATGACTCTACTTATTGCCGGTCGGCTTGAAGGGTTAGTCTGTATGCACCACAAGCTCACAACTATCATTTGCTTCACTTTCACTCGATCTCCTTCATTTGTAATTTTCTTCAATCCAAGTTCTTCATCTAGCTCAAGGCGCCTGTAAATCCAGTGTGGAAAATATATTTCACTTGTATTTTCAGCTCTCATATTGACATTTTTTCTCCCTCCCACCATCTCTAGAACCATCATCCCATAACTGTAGACGTCAGACTTGTGCGAGATCCCTCCAAAGCTTCTACAAACAACTTCGGGAGCAATATATCCAATCGTCCCTCTTGGACCCAACATCGAGATTAGACTTTCTTTTCTTGTACAAATTCTGGCGAGGCCAAAATCTGATATTTTAGGCACAAAATCTGCATCAAGTAGAATGTTATGAGGCTTTATGTCAAAATGCAAAATCCGTGTATTGCAACCACGGTGCAAATATTCCAGTCCCCTAGCAATGCCCAACGAGATTTGATAGTACATATCCCAATCCAACTGACGACTTTTTTCAGTCGAATTTTCATCAAACACGAATTTCTCTAGAGATCCATTAGGCATGAACTCGTAAACGAGAGCTCTTTTGGCACCTTCAAAGCAGAAACCCAACAAAGAGACAATGTTGACATGAGAAGTTCTGCTAATGGTTGCGACCTCATTAATAAAATCTTCTCCGTTAGCTTTCGATTCATCTAACACCTTAACTGCAACAAGACAACCATCGTGCAACTTTCCTTTGTACACACTGCCGAAACCTCCTTGGCCCAGTTTTTCTTTGAAGGAGTCGGTCATTTTCTTGACATCCAAATAGCTATATCTTCTAGCTTGAAGGGGACCATAGTGCAGTAGAATGGCCTCTGTGTTTCTCTGTGTCGGACTCTGCTTCTTCCAAATATGTGATCCGAAGAAGAACTTCCACGAACAGCAGAATAGCAGTATTAATACAACAATTCCAAATAACACCCCTGTAGTCAACGGACGAAATGAGAAACTCACACTTGCAAACGTATACTAAATTGTATCTAATCTACTTTGAAATAAATGGTGTTTTCTAATTCAATTAACACTCTTACCCAGTTCCAACTTCACTCCCAAATTCTTAGACCCTGCAACACCAAGAGTTACAAAGAAAAAAATTGTTAGATAAAGTTACAAATAATAAAAATATTAGATAAAGTTCGCACCTCGCGAAAATCAAGTTCTCATAGTAAAAATTAAACAAAATTAAAAAACAATTTTAAAAAAAGGCCAAAACTATCAGAGCATTTTAATATGGAATTATTTGCACTAGAAAACAGTTACATACTTCTTATATATAATCCAAAAGAAGAAGACTAAATAAAACAAAGCTATCTTCGTATGAGAAATGAATAAGAGAATTGAAAGATAGAGGATGAGCAGCAGTAGGCCATGTAAATGCACAAGTATTTCAAGAACGAGTAGTCCAAAGAGAAATGCGTGTGTCTGTAAGCAGACCTGTTTTCCAGTTATGCATACCATTTTCTTCCGTTTCGTAACAAGAGAATTTATGATCTATGGCACTGAACCGGCATAGTCCTTCCTTAAGGTAACAGTGATAACAATCAAGGCTTACACGCACATCAAGAGTGAAGATAGATAAACTTGAAATATCATGGTCGGGAGTTTGCTCATAGCCTGGGAGCTGGAACATCGAACACTGAGGTGGAAAAGGTGAAGTACTATTATTTGAAAGAGTATGGTAGATATCATCATCTCCGCAGGTAGAGAGCTTAAAACCGCCTGGGGTGGTGCTAATGCCAAGGCTGTGGCTGCAATTGAAGATGGTCAACATGTTCGATGTAGACAGGTTAGATATCATGGAAGGGCTAGGTAGAGCATAACTGTCATTGGCTCTACAGGGATCAAAGGGTTGGGGTGGCACTCCGCTCTTGATGGAAATATGACCTTCATAAGGAGAGAGGTACTCAATTTCATACCAGTATCCTCCTTCTTTCAACTGTACCTTCGGAACTGGCTCCGAACAATTCACTGTGTACAACCCACAATCAGACTTCGTGTTATTTCTGAAGGGGGGAGAGAAATTCCCAAGTTTTCCACATGGAAATGGTGGACATGGACTCTGGCTGTATTTCTTCTCTTCAGCTGAGCTCAGAAGCACAAGAAGAGGGGACAGAAAGAACACAACAAGCAAGGAAAGGGAGGCCATTCTCAGGAACGGTAAAACAGAGTAACTAACTATGCTTCTGCCATGTGAAACCGTAAATGGCCTGTTTCAAGTGCAGAACTTTTCTGTTCACATGACCTTCTTAGACGTGTATTGACTTTTTTTTTTTTTTTTTTTTTCGTGATCGAAAAGTCATGTTAGGAAATTGATAGTAGGTGGGGCACCAAGAAAACATAGCTTCCTCTCCTCACGGAAGATTCCCGGTAATCTCATGTTGACTTAGTCGTCGAAATCCGTATGCTTTGGGGTTGAACAATCCTAGGGCATATCCGCCAGAGTACAAGAAAGTTGAGAAGAAAAACAGCTCAGCACTTGACTAATTTAACTACATTCCATGTCTTTATAGCCCGTCAAATCTTTTATTGACTATGATTAGTATCGACGCAATATACACTATGGTTCAAGCGAATTGGAGACGAATTAATTAATTAGCCACAAAAAGGTGGAGACAATCACAAGACTCGTGATAGTCGTCCATTTCCGATTAAATTTTGCTTTTTATTCCCTAGGTGTATGTTGTGTTTTGATGTTTTGCATTTTTATACCATCAAATTACATTTAATACACAAATCCGTAACTTTTGTCAACCAATACTTAAATACTTAATTTTGAACTTAAAAATACAAAAAATACTTTTAAATAAAAAAACTAGGTTATTTACTTGTTTATACCATGCATTTACTTTCTACTTATAAATTATATCCTGCATTTTTAAAGTCGTGGTAATGGAAACATACAATGGTGGGGGTACTAGTGGACAAATCTATCTCTAGCTTCGTTATAGACCAAGAAAACCAAACTTTCCCACGACCAGGTAGATTAATATGGTCACCTTCTACATTCACAGCGAATATCTAAAGCACTAACGAACTTTTGAACTGTTGGATGAGCATGCATTTGAGAGATTAAAAAAAAAAAAAAAACACACACACACACACACACTCACGCACGCGCGAGCAGGAAAACAGAACCAAGTGTAAATGGTACAGTCAGAATCTCTCTTTGCTGACACTAGGAGATATCGTGGCCTTGGTGGTAAATCTGACTAAAGGGTTAATACAAATTATCATGGTGCTTAATATTGAACTGAGGACTTCAACCATGACTATTTTGTTCCCAAGAAACACAATGAAGGAATTAACAGAATTGAACAAAAGTCGTAACAACAAACAAATACAGAATGAAATAAGGCAATTTAGATCAAATCCTGAAGTTGCAGTGCGAAGTTAGAAGATCTAGAATTCCAACATATGTCGAATTTGAGATGTAGGAAACAAAATGCATGGACCAGATTGATTACTAACAAATTAATTGCTGATCAAGATTAGATCTTGGATAATTAAATCTTGTACTTCGGTGCCTATAAATAGAGGAAAACTAGGACAGTTGTACGCTTTTGCTGATTTGAGAATCCATAAGAAGTTCCTTTGAGGCTTTTCTTTAACTCTCAAATCTGATAGAGGTATCTAATTGTTTGTCGTTTGATTAATTTTTGCTACGAACACTTATTATTATCTATTGAGAGTAGTGCATGTGGTACTAATCCGCTTATTGTGCCTTAAATGCAGAATATTGAGATGGCTGACAAGCACAGCTGACCAACAACATATTTCTAGCATTCAGATTACTTAAACATCTCTGCATGTGGTTTTGACTCCTCTGAAATCCGAATGAGTGTTTGTTCTCTCTTTTCATGTATGTAAACAGGACATGTTCGCACGCTTTGATATATGTACCTTTCCTTTCCTGAATGCCACAATAGAGGTTATCTTTGTCATAATTAATTTGGCAGTAGCCTTTCTTATGGTTGTAACACTCATAACAATAGCAGTTTACATGCACTTGAAGATTGCGAGGGGTAAACTTGAAATTTCATGGTCGGGAGTTTGTTCATAGCCTGGGAGCTGAATCATCGAGCACTGAGGTGGAAAAGGTGAAGAACTAAAATTTGAAAGAGTATAGGAGATATCATAATGTCTGCAGTTTGAATGATAAAAATCTCCCGGGAGGGTACTAATGACAGGACTGTGGCTGCACTTGAAGACGGTCAGCAAATTCGATGAGGATAGGTTAGCTAACATGGAAGGGCTAGGGAAAGCATAACTTTCATTGAATTCACAGTTGCTGAGAGTAAAGGGTGCTGGTGGCGCTCTGCTTTTGATGGCAATATAATCTCCAATAAGAGAGGTGTAAACAATTTCATACCAGTGTCCTCCTTTTGTCAAATGTATGCTCAGAACTGGCTCCGAACAATCAACTGTGTACAACCGACTTTCAGTGTTGGTCTTGTTGTTGAAGGGGAACCATAAGTTTTCCACAGTGGAACGGTGGACAACTTGGGTAATGTTTCTTCTCTTCGGGCGAGCTAAGCACAAGAGAGGAGAGAGAGAACACGACAAGCAAGGAAAGGGAGGCCATTAGGAATGGTATATCCGAGAAACTCACCATGTTCTCCAATATGAAACCATAATTGCCTCTTTCAATTACAGATTTTATTTTCACCTGTCCTCTTCTTCACGTATTGACCTGTTCCGATCAAAAAGTCATGGGTGGACAAAAAATTTTGGTGGGGTGTACCAAGTGGAAATTTCCATCTCTAGCTTATCATAAAATGAAGCATACCAAGATTCTTCCACAAGGGAGATTCCTGGTCGTCTTCTACCTTTACTAACTTGCTATAGAAATAAAAGAAAATCCCAAATTATTGACGTAAACAAGTCCCCGGTGAAGCATGAAGCTTGTTTGAAAATGACGGTTGACTTGATGTAGCATCTATCCCGGCACCTGCTCTAAGAAGATTGGCTGATAAGTTGCATTCTCTTGTGGTTTGGGATTAAACTTTCTAAAGGCGTCTCCATAGTAGAGTAAAAAATGGAGAAGAAAAACAACTCAGCCGATCTGATCACTCTGTCTTTATTGCCCGTCGAATAAATTATGGATTATCAGTAACTATACAAAACCCATGCCTTGGTTAAGACTTCATTAGCCCCATTATTGTTCAAGCTAAGTAGACGAATTAATTGATTAGCCACAGAAGGTGAAGATAGTCACAGGCAAAATGTTATATGACTTACTAACAAAATTGTAAAAAGTCTATCATACACTTAAAACACATGACTCCACCAAAACTCGGTTATTTTTATTAATTGTGGCTATCTTTGATCTGGTGCTTCTTTTACTTGAACCATCTATCAAACTGAGTCGGGGCTTATCATCTCTCAGAGCAAGTGCTTCCAAAACTGCAATTGCAATCAAACGGTTCAAAGAATTTCATGGAGACACATTAGACAAAACCGAAGCGCTAGGAAGAGAGAAGCTTTCAATGAATTCACAACTGTGGAAATCCATTTCATTTCTTTTTTTTTTTTTTTTTTTTCCTTTTGTTCTCTTCCTACTACGCATACAGACTTGGTGTTAACATGACATTAGTATCCAATCTCAATTGCTATTCGGCCCTAGCTTGAGCATTGAGTGAGCATATCATTTGCTAAAGTGGAGTGACTCTCTCAATTTTTCCAATGGCACTCGTAGAAATAGTGGTTGACCCCTATTGTTGAAATACTTTTCATTGCCTTTTGACACACTTGCAAACTTTTGGAGGAGAGATTCCCTTGCCCTGCTTTAGGCCTTTTGACAACCATTCCCCTTCTCAAATTATCTGCTTTTTCTTTTGACAATCTCTAGGGGAAATTTTTTGTTTAATGTTCGCATGAGTATTGATTTTTCACTAAACTTGGTGGCGCCATTTGGAGTATGAGATATTAGAGGGAAACAAAGTTAAATTCATAAACAGCACAAAGAATCTGAAAGGCGTGAGGTATGTGAAAACATATAGCTCTCTGCTCTCATATTAAGAATGAATCGCTATCTTGCATCTGATTGTTCGTCTTTTCTCTATATAATCGGTATCGTGGACAAAAACTTTTGAGTTTTTAATGTGTAACAAAGATTACATAAACTAAAGAGAGAATCAGAAATGGCTTTGTTTCTTCCACCATAAGAAAATGTGCAGCACATGGGGATGGGGGGCTACATGAGAATAAGTGAGAGATCTGGCTGACCTGTTAAATTCTCTTCCCTTTTCTTTTAATCCTCCGCTGAAAATAGGCTACTTGTCTCCCATCCCCACTTGGGTCCAAGTTCCCAAAAACTGCACCTTTATTTAATCCTTTTTCAGAGTCAGTAAATTGTCCATACATGAAAAATGTATTTTGGATTTTTTTTTTTTTTTTCTAAGAATATATTTGGAGTTCTTAAAACAGCCCCACCATGTTCTAAACTTACATCCCCACCATGTACTATACTTACAGCTCTGAAAAATTCGTTACAAGTTGTTTGTTTTGTTCCCATATTGTCAAAATAGCTTTCTTTTTTTCTGCCAACGAAGCATTTTTTTTACCCTGTGGGGCATTTCTTTTGACATGTTTTTGCAACGTTCCAAAATGTACTTTATTAGCCAACTGCAACTGCATACCTAATCTTTTTATTCCATGAAAGCATCCAAGAACGTCTAGACAATAAAAACAGCCATCAAAGAATAATTAAATCAGAAAATCCAGATCTGTGAGTGGATTATTGTTGGATATAACCTGGTCTAGGTTGTGAATTCTGAAAAAAAAAAAAAAAAAAAAAAAGAACTCATTCAATAATAAAATACAAGAATTCTATGCTCCATCAATAAGACAATTTTTTTATCGTCAGATCATATAACAGTCATTTCACGTCAAAAAAGAGCATGATGCCATAATAGAACTTGATAAAGAACAAGGCATTCATTTCCTAGAACCAAATCATTTCTCAATTGCTAATACTCATTTTTTACATTATTTTTGTCCATTACATATACATTTGATGCAACATGAAGCTAAGATTTAAACAATGCCTGGCCTACGAAAATGGATTGGGAGAAGCAAAAAGAATCAAGGGTTAAAGAATATGAGGGCGGTAAACGAATCGATAAGCTACGCTACTTTAACTCCGCTGGGGCGTTTTCCTTCCATTGCGTCCTTCTTGTCACGACACCCAGCGCAGAGGAACGGCCCTTGCCAGGGCTTTGCGCTGGTGGAGAAGATGGAACCAGCATGAACCGAGATGCCCTCACTTGGTGCAAGGTCAACTTGACATACCGCACACATGAATAGTCCAGATGTCGATTGCCCCATCGAATCATCGTTTCCTAATCTGCAGGACAAAAGCAATTAACTCGTGTTAATGTTGAGAGTAAAAGATGAAACTTCCAATGGAAACCGAAAAACGCATGTGAAAAGAAGCCCGAGCAGCATCCACACGTTAAGTGGACAGTGTAACGATTATGTCACAGGCATCATATCATTATAAAGTGTCAATTCTAAGCTAGAGGTAAGCTATAACCTTTCTGCAAGCATTGCCGAGCCTTCCTCGAAAAGTTCTTCCACAATCCCAACAGCTGATAGCTTCTTCGATAGTTTATTTACGGAATCACGAGACTTCTTCCTGAATAACAGAGCGCTTAACTTGTTCTGCTTCTTTGGAGGAGGTGAGGGCTGCACTGAATTATCCGGCGGAATTATGTCAACAACTATGCAGGTCGTATCATCCTTTAGCCCCCTCGTTCTTAAAGCTTCCTGAACGACAATCCATCAAAAGAAATTAGAGAAAAAGGAATCGGACAGGACTATGCCGGAGAAATAGGAATGTTAAGAAACTGTATTCACCTTGACAACTTGCCTAGCAGCAAGTTCGGCGGGCAACCCACGGGAAGACTTTGCAGCCATCTCTGAGGATAGAGCATCCCAGATGCCATCGGAAGCAATTACAAGCCTGCCACCTGCGCTGGATAGCTTTTATATGGACACGAACGTTAGAGTTTATGGATACATATAAATTTAATGAGTACAGAAGAACTTAGATTGCAAAGAAAACTACCTTGACTTGTTTGACATAAGGTATCGGGACTATAAACTCTCCAACATCCATGTCTCCAATGGATCTAGAAAGGCATAAACCCCCAGGCCAACAACGAAGCGGACCAATCTGTAAATGTTAATGAACAAACTAATGAAGCAAATATCCAGAATAATACGAACAAACATCTACCATCTTGCACTAGAAAATCAAAGAGTAGTAACGTTAAAAAGCGCCTCACCTCTGCTCCACCAACAATGCTAAGCCTCCCAACTTCGCCGCCACTTGCCGTCACACGCTCTCTCCTACAAACACATGACGAAAAATTAAAAGGTAAATCAACAGGCAGGCAAGAAAGAATCAAAGGGCTTCACAATAGGTACATACTCTTCGACATTCTCTTCGAGTCGATGATCCACAGTCAAGTTGGAAACTCCTCCCTGAGTATCCAAAATGCAACGGGAATCTCCGACAGACGCCACCGTCACAGTCCACCCATCAACTATCACAAATGTGGCTGTGGTTCCAGAAGTTTCTCCTGAAGACAATGAGCAAGCTCAGGAATAAGCTAACTAACAATTGGGTTACTGGTTAAAGAAAGGTCAAATTTCAATACCTCTGCGCTGGAATTCCTTATCAGTCTTCACAAAACCCGCAACCAATGCCCGTGGCAAAGCTTGAAGCCACTCCTCTCTTCCTAGGCCGCGAGGAATGGCACCCAACACATAATTCAACAAGTTCTCTCTCGTATATATTGCCGCCGCATTTCCATTGTGCCCATCAAAGATCTGAAATTTGTTAAGATTCAAGATGCTTATGAGACAAAAAGAAATGACTAACAAGTCAAGAAAATCTCACTAATCTACTAAATTAGGAAATTTTCTTGAAGCTCATTACAAAAAATCAAGATTTCCTTATAAACAAAGATCAAAAAGCAAACTCTATCAGAGATTTCTAACAAAATGAATGAGAGAGAGAGAGAGAGAGAGGATTACAGCAAAAGCAGAAAAAGAAGTAGAAGGATTTCCAGGAACTCTTTGGCAATCAGTTTTCATGAGGAAAAAGTCTTCTCCTTTCCTGGACTGAGCAGCAGAACCACATCTCACAGTAGGCTTTTCCATCTTCTCACTCTTTATCTCTCTGCTGATCAGCGCAGCCAGAGGCACAAGGTTGTGATGATGACGATGTCGTTTTCCTTCTCTAGATGCCATGATTTCTCTCAAACGACACTTTTTTTTTTTTTTTTTTTTTTTTTTACACCAAAGGCTCTTTCTTTCTTAAACCACCCTTCCTTTTCCTCTCAAAAACAGACTAATATATTTATACAAATTCCCAGCTCAAAACACAGAGTTCAGGCTTCAACTATTTGAAAACTTCTACCGAAAGATCTGAAAATCCTCAAATAATGGAGTGAAATTCGGTTACTGCAAATACCCAGTTGATAAAAACAAGTATAAGACAAGATGCCAGCCTCTTTAGACTAAATACTCGGTCACCCGAAAACCAAGCATTTTCTCAGGAACCAAACAGAGAACAAAGATTTCCCAAAACACTAAGTAGGAGGATATATAAATGTGTGTACGAGGAAGAGAATGTCTGAATATTTCTCCACGCAAAGCCGAAATGGGAGATCCGTTTTGAAAGCTAAGCAACAAGTGGACGAAAAACAAAGAACAAGAAGGAAAATCAACACGGAAACGTAACGCGTGTTATGATCTGTAAAGTAAAACCCCAATATTCTAAACCCAAATCTTCAATTTAAAAAAACAAAACCAAAGAGACATTGAATTTCTTTTTCTTTTCTTTTCTTTTTTTTTTTTTTTAGTCAGCAGCATACCATTTTCGTCGTCCACCGAATACCCACAAAATTTAAGAACGAGATCATATTTTAATGCAAATTCTCAGATTCAAAAAATAATTAAATAGAAAATTGGAAAAAAAAATGACAGGAAATTCGGTGCCGAAAAGTAAAAGGCTTTTTCATATTTGACGATGATGGGATTTAGCCGACTCATTCATAATGAAATCAAAACAAACCCACATTCTGCTTCTGTTAAAAGGTCGGTTTCTTACAACCAAAATTTTCCCGAGAAAGGCAAACTGAGAAAAAGTTTTTTCCTTTTTTTTTTTTTTACCCTTCTCTTCTCCTTCGGTGGAAAAAAATAGGAAGTTGTTAACTATGACGAATAACTACCGGTGTCTCTGTGCGTGTAGTGTGAAATGGGCATTGAATGGATGTAATGGAAAAATTAACGCGGATTTTTTAGTAAAATTTTTTTTTTTTTTTTAGCTTGTCATGTAAATTGTAATTATGTTTTATTTGTTTGGTCTAAAAAATACCTAACAGGTTACAGATCTGGCAAGTGGAGTTTCCCGGGAAAATAAAAAGAAAAATGAATGCTAGATCGCCCTGTTTTGTCGTTTTGTTCTTTTTCATGTGCTGAAGTGGAGGGTGGGTGGTTACGCTGCTCAATGCCAGTCCGGTGACTGCACGCATATGTCAATTTAGAGCGTCGAGGTTATTAATTTGTTTGACATTTTAATTTAATTTTAATTAAATTATATTTTATTTTTTATTTTTTATTTTTTTTAATTAATAAAAATTATAAATAATTTTTAAAAAATTAATAAATTATAATTTAAATTTTTCATTTTCAATTAATGATTCAAACACATGTTAAATGTAATTTTTTAAGACTATCAATAATTTGATTCATTGATATTATTTAATCCAATTTAATCTAAATTAAATTTAATCTTATTTAAGAATGGATTAATCCACATAGTTTGAATTTTCATTGGACAGGATTAGATTTAAGTTCCATTGGGCTTTTAAGTTTGAACCTAAAGTTTTCATCTCAGTTTTTATATTTTTTTAAAAAGTCAATAAAAATATTAGTTTTTAAAAAATCAATCAAGTTCAATTTAAAATTTTCATTTCAAATCCGTACACTAAATGCAAATTTAGTTTTTAACAACATTCCATAAATGTAACTCATCCATTAAATTTTTTTATGCTAACTTGATGAGAATCATTTATTATTAATGGATTCACCCACATAGCTTGAATTTTTTATTAGGTAGATTCCAGTGTAATTTTTAACCACACTCCACAAAAGCAGCCCACCCAATAAAATTTTATACGCTTTCAAAATATATTTTAAACATATATCCGTTAAATTTTGTTATGATTTTATTACTTATATATTTAAATTGTTTTATTTTTCTAATTTATTTTAATGTAATTCTTAAGAAATTATACTTGCCAATTTGATAGGATTCATATGTCATGAATTTTTTTTTCTTATATTTCTTTTAGTATGTTGAATAATTTTTTAAGTAACTCAATATAACCCGAACTTTATTTGGATGGAAAAATTTTTAGCTTTATATGACTGAATTTTTTTTTTCCCCCTCTAACTAAAAAGTTTCACAAAACCTATCCAATTCACTTCATATTAGCTTGCTAATTTGATCAGATTTTTTTTTTTTTTTTTTTTTTGGGGTCAGTTTCTCTCTAAATAAATTAGATTTGAGCAGAGTCAGTGTAAGTGCATTTATGAACATTTTTAATTTCGGGAAAAAAAAATCCCATGACCATTTTGCTGGCCTCTACTAATAAAAATCAATTTGGAATAGAAAAGACATGTGTAAAATTCTTTAACTGATTCTTTAACTGTTAATGCAAATTATTATCCATAACCCCCATAAATATGCAAAAACTGTAAATAACGAGGGGAAAAAAAGAGTAGCAGCATAAATGCATACATAAAAAACGAAAAGAACACTTATCAAAAATAAAAAAAAAAAAAAACGAAAAGGATCAAAAACGACAAAGTAGCATAACTTTTAAAATATTATAATAAGCTTGGGAGTTATAAAGATAAATTCAGAGGACGAAACAAGACATCCTTTGTTTTTATTTTCAGAAATGGTACATCTATTATTTGTGTTTTGTAAATCACATTATTAATTAACACCTTAAAATGTTTTTAATGGCCAAATTGTCATTTAGTTAATTTATTTTCAAATCAGAAACCAAAATTATATAAACAAAATTTAATATACTTTTTTCTCTTCTTCGTTCAAGGAGTTCAAATCTGTTATCTCATTTTCCTATCTTAATGATTGTTATCTCAATAATATTTTGATAACTTATCAATTTATTTAAGAAATTTTAGTATTTAATTTTTTTTGTGGCTAAATTTTTCAATTTAGATGATATGACATAACACTATTGATAAGAGAGTCAATAAAACAGAAAATCCGTGAAAGCAAAACTTGAGTCTCGTTGGAGTACCCTCCTCTAACAAAAGCGGCAAGTCAATCCCCTCACTACATTAAAAGTTGTCTTTTTACACTTTTTTTTTTTAATCCAATTATAACCCAGCTAAAAGATGTTTTTAACACGATTCATTAGTTAACAAGGAAAATTGTGCAGGTGCAATGCAACATTTCCATAAAATAATAAAGAAGATTTTTGATATTATCCTATATCCTTATTAAAGAAAAAGAAATTAGATTAGAGGACTGTTTTGGTTCAACTACTTAAAAATATAAATATACAAAATGATCATTGGGCACTAATTAAATATTGATTGATCATAATCAATTAGATCTAAGCAAATAACATAGTTAAATCAATAATATAAGTATGAAAACATATATTAATATTGATCAGTGAGTAATCATCTACCAAGTATTCAATCATTGACAAATAGTTTTTGACAAAACAATTTGTTTCTTAATCGAATAAAAGTTCGGACGTTTATTTGTACAAAACTTGGAACATTTATAAACAAAATACTTTCCCTAAGCAAAATCTGTTACAATTCGAGTGCTTGTCCTCTTATTAAAGTAAGAAGAAGGTTTTCTTCTTCTTGTTCTTCTTGTTCTTCTATTTTTTCCTTTTTTCTTTATTCTTTTTTTTTTTTTTTTTTGATAAATAAAAAAGAAGTTTTACTTGAAAGCTAGGGTTTTTTTTTTTTTTTTTGGGGATAAAAAAACATTAGCAAAAAAAAAGGGGGTGCGGGGATATATAAATATAAAGAAAAAAAAAAAGAAGGGAATTTTGCAGAGAGGAAAAAGGAGAGACACGTGCAGGGGAGGTGGCGCATGTGTTTTGAGGAGGAGAGGAGGCAAATGATGTGGACGCGCTGCCCAGTGCGCACGTTGCGTTTGTGGTCTGAGACTCTCTCCTATTTTTCTCCTATAATTTAATTAATTTTCTCATATTTAATTTTCTTATTTTCTACTGCTTTTTCTCTACGCTTCAACAGACACAGTCACACACAGACAGACAGAGACAGAGACAGAGACAGAGACAGAGACGGAGACAGAGACAAGTTTCTGCGCCGCAGCTAAGCTTCCGCAGCTGCCCCCACTGTCCTATCCACTAATAATTTTTGTTTAAAATTTAAATTTAATTCTAATTAAATTATATTTTTTATCTTAATTTTTATTTTTTTATAATAAAATTTATAATTAATTTTTAAAAAATTAATCAATTTTAATTTAAAAATTTTATCTCAAATCGATGAACTAAACGTAACTTTACTCTAATGTTTAGTCCGTAACACCAACCCCCCCCGGTTGTTTTCTGTTATTTTATTTTCTGCGCTCTCTGGTCCCCGCACCGCATGATCCTCCCCTCCCCCTCTATCTATCTATCTACACATGTATATATATATATATATATATATATATTGAGAGATGTGTGTGTGTGTGTATAATAAATTTAAGGTTAGCAGCACATTGTTTTTGGATTAGTTGATGATCTCTGTCGGATGATTAGGGGATTAATGTGCTCTTGATTATGTATATCTCCATCTATGACTTTAATGCCATACCCACTTTTTTTTTTAATTATGAATAATAAGTCTGAGTCTATCTATACTTTAGTTTAAAAAGATTTATGATTTCTAATTTGTTATGATGTTGTTGAAATTTTCATGAATCAAATCTAGAACTTATTCGATTAAATTGTGAGAATTTGTAGCAAAAGACCACTTTTTAGGGGAAATAAAAACTATTGAAAATGACTTCTTTTCTAACCTTTTTGACAAAAATTGTTGGTTTCTGACTGACGACCGTGCGGCGAGCAAAGCGCTTCGGGCTCAAAAATGGGCACTCGGGGGTGGGTGATGACAATTGGCGTGGGGGAGAGAGGGATTGACGATGTTGGGTGCGGAGCTTCAACGATGGCAAGGCCGATAAGCTATGACAACATGGGGGCGGCGGCTAATGAGAGTTTTCTCAAACTATTAGTTTGTGTTAGTGCTAGGGTTTTAGACTTTTTAATTTGGGGGTTCATGTGATAAAACCTATAGATTTAACAAATTTGTGATAGCTAGGATAAAGTTGGTAATCTGCAATTTATCAAATTTGATAATGAGATAAAGTCGATAAACCTTGAATTTATCTATTTTGATTATGGGATAAACTGGCCAAATCTAGTTTTAACAAATCCAACCATTTACTAATTTCTGCAAAAATTTGACCATTTACTTTATTACTCTATAAAAATAAAAAATAAAAAAGGAGGCTATTTTCCGTCTTTTCCTTGATTTATCTCCTTCAATATGTTTGACTTTACAGACAAATTTTTTAGGGTTGCAGATGCAATTTCTTTTAGTAAGTTCTTTTTTTTTTTTTCTGGAGTTCTTAAAATATTTTCTTAATTTGAAGAGTTCTTAATGTTAAAACATAAAATATAAAGTATCAATATGGTTTTTTTTATTGTAAAAAATAATTGTAATTTTTGGATGGCAATTAAGATGGAAAATTAATGTTGGAAAACCTATAAAACTCACATCTTTCAAGAGGAAAAAACCTCACATCTTCCGCAGATAAATGCGCCTAAAAAATGATATAGTAGATATAATTTAGTAATAATTTCATATTTGATTTTATTATAAGGTGTAAAGTTAAAAAAAATGAATATTAATTATTTTGACAGGTTGTATGAAATCATTTGAGGGAATTGTTTGAAATTTTATCCCTATGTATGCTTAGCGAAAAAAAAGAAAGAAAAAAAGATAAAACTAAATTTAAAATAAAGTGCCAAAACATTGGATTCAATACGTATAACATATTCTTAAAAAAATACATATAAATATATATATATATATATATATTATTGGTATTCCAATTCCAATGTCATGTATATGGTGAAACATGAACCTCGGACTATTATAAAGATCTGTTCTCTACAATTTTAACTCATTTATTTACTTATGGGGTTAGAAAACTCCCAAAATTGGCCTCTTTGCAAGAAATTATGCGCCCGACCTCATCACACCTTTTGATGCTGTACCAATTTGTCAACTAAGAATCAGGGCCTTAAGCACATGATTCAGAATATTTCTTCATGTTTAAAGACAAAAATTGCAAGAATTTCTCTATAATTTCCATAGCAATCAATATATGCTCTATAATTCTTCCTCAAAATTCTACCAATGAAGCTGAACTTAAATCATGACTTAATATCCTATTAGTTGTTCTCTTCTTTTATTTTCTTTTCCTTGGGTACAAGTCATGTGGCTTATTCAACTTCTTTTTTTTTTTTTGTTTTCTTTTTTTTTTTTTTTTTTGAAGTGCTTATTCACCATTTTTATGCACATGAAAGAACACAAATAATTTTAGGGTTAATTTTATAAATGGCATATGAATTATACACAATGTCTTATGTTAGTCCCTATTTTTTATTTTATACATCACACTACCTTAAAATTTTCTAATGTCACATCAATAGTCTCTTTGTCTGAATTCTAAAAAAAAAAAAAAAAAAAAGGACAGAAAGTGAGCACATTTTGATCACATGAGCATTAGACAAAGTCATAATTAAATGTTTTTTGAAAGAAAATTGTACCTCAATAAGAGATATTTTGAAAATAAATTGTACATTATTCAAAGATATATAGCGCAAATTATATTTTAATCAAGATATATAGCATCGTTGATCTATTTCGAGGTACAATTTTCCTTTTGAAAATATTAATTATGAAATACCAATATAGGGGGCCGTTTTCATAACAGTTGAAAAGTTTGAGATAGTGTGGTGTGTAAAATTGAAAGTCATTAATCAACTTGAAACTAAGAGTATAATTTAAGAGTCATTTGTGAAAATAACACTTAATTTTAATATGTGATTATATCTCTTAAAAGCAAGATAAATATTTAGATAAAACTATCCAATGCCCTATATGGTAGGCTCTTACTTTTACAAATTTGGTTCCATGACAAAGCTGCTAAGTTGGTTAAAACCATGTGATTAATTAGTTAGTGCTTGGAACAGCAAGTTCAGGGCATCTCGTGTGTATATTTATCTATATATATGACTATAATTAACAACTAATGTAGTATAGCAACTACAGAGCGCTTGTTGGTAGTGTAATTTTTTTAGTCAGTTGATTCAATTTTAAAGATTTGTTACATTAATAAAGTATAGTTAGAAATTTTTTTTCAATGAGACGCTATGAAAAATAACAGAGATATATATATATATATATATATATACTATCAAAGAGAGACATAATTATATATTCAAATTATTAAATGGGGCACGGTTATTATTTTTCTAATAAAGTGGGCACATGAACACGGATTGGTCACTTGGTACAAAAATGCTTCCCCTCGTAGATTAGGCCATTAAAATTTAGTCAAATAGCTTAAATAAATTTTTTTTGCTTACTAGGAAAATATCGGGATTTATAATTGAATTCTAAACAAAAAAAAAAAAAAAGGGTGATATTATTGAAACCACCAAATGATCCATAACATTTTTAAGTAGTATATATATTAAAATCTATGACCTAGTTTACAAGAAGTGGCATTCCTTTGGGGTATTATGGCGTGTGGTGTATCGAGTAACTATGGATTGTTTTTTATGAGAGAATGTATTAGATCTTAATATTGTTTTTCATGTGATTTCACTATATTTACCAATGAGCAGTGAACGGAGGCCTGAAAACGCAACCAATCACATTTTTTATTAGAAAAAAGAGTAAATTGCTAAGTTGGTCCTTAAATTTTTAATTTTGTGCAACTTTGATTACTATTATTCTTTTGTAACTAGAATGATCTTAAACTGTTAAATACATTGTCACAATAATCATTTTCGTTAATTTATGAAATCCATTAGTATGCATCATTTTTTGATCAAATTATTGATGGATTCCATCTAAAATAAATCAAAAATGATTATTGTAATAACATTTTAATACTTTAGGATCAACCAAACTATTAAAAAAAATTCTACAAACTTAAAAATTTTAAAACTAAACGAGCAATTAAAAATTACAAAAAAGGAATAGACATGGAAAAGATTTATAAATGGGAAATAGCATTATTAGCATCGCTATAAATATGGAAGTCAGTTTATATATTTTCTGTGGCTGCGGCAACATGTATTAATATTAGAGTGATAAGGCAAGTGGGAAATGGTCACACTACAAGAACACTTACATATTAATTAATGAGAACGTAGTTGGATAGTAGAGAAAACTGAATATTTGCAAATAGGAAAGTTTTTTTTTTTTTTTATTATTATTATTATATTAGTTGTGAAGAAAAGGATGGTGCAGTCGGGGGAGGAGATAATAGACACCTTTTGAAATGGACTCAAAGGTATGGAGTTTATGAAAACAATGACACTTACTTACATATTTATTAATTTTCCTTTCCTCTTCTCTCCCATCCCATCATATATCAATTCATGACAACGTAGTAATTCAATTTCAAAATCCTTATGAAATTCAGTGCTTTCTCTATGTCAGTCCCCCTTACAAACATGTGGCCCCATTTCATATTTACATCCCTAGCTGGCTATAGATATAGTTCATCTCTGTGTGTGTGTGTGTGTGTGTATATATATATATATAAAACTTGCTCTTTTGCTCATGGGGGCAAGTATAATCAACAAATTAAGCCGAAATGAGTTTTGTTTTATACTTTGTTTGCCATTTCATACTAGCTAGAAACCACTAAAATCTTCTCTTCAACATGATTCACATTAATTAGCGTAGAAATTTTGGAAAATATTTTGCACATTTGTTTGCCATTGGATATGTATTAAATTGTTATATTTTTCATGTTGGATATAAGTTGATAACTATTAGAATTATTATATACGGGTGAATAGCATATTTAGAAAAACATAAAGAAGTAAATGGCAGAGTTCTAAAACTGTTAAAATAAAAAGTATATTTACTAATAAAGAAGTCATTTACTCTAATAAATAAGCTATATACTAGTCCATGTCATTTGCTTTTTTAAAAAGCTGTTATTTTCTTATTTTTTAAGTTTTAAAAAAATCCATATTTATTATTGTATCGTATCCTATCATTTAATTTTGATCATAACTAATAAATAACACTCTCCCACATAAAAACTTGTGTTTTTACTTTTTCTTTTTATTTTTTATTTTAGTAACAAAACTATTAAGAACTACGTACATAGAGACATCTTAGAGAGGCAACATATACATATAACAAAGCTTATATAATTGCTTCTTTTAGCACCCAAAAAAATAATAATAATAAACCAATATAATTGCTAAGAGACTATATATTAGAAGAGCAAGTGGGCTAAATTAATCAAACAACTACAAATCCGGTGGTCTTTTTATACTACTAGTCCAAGCGTGGAATATCTCTGGAAAATATAGAGAGATCCCCCACGCCATATGCCCATGTTATTTGATTTAACAAGGTTCATATCGTTTGAATATTATTCATCAACCAAAAAAAAAAAAAATCCTCGAATATCTCTGTACCCTCTCAAGCTGCAACTTGCACTTAAATTATTTTGCACATATATGCTTTTCCAACAACCTCCTGAAAATATTCCTAGCAAAAATAAATAAATAAATAAATAAATAACAAAAAAAAAAAAAAAAAAACTCTTGAAAATATACCTGACACACTTTCCAGAATTCCCACGCTCTAGAAATTTGGTCGATCGACCAACCCCTCGGATCAGTTATTCGCATGTTTTTCCTCTCTTTTTCGTGCTTGATGAAGACTCATGTATTAATAAAAAGCTATCTTTTCATTGTCATGTTTTATGAATTACTCATATTATATCAAGCATCAATTTAAAATAGAGATTTTTAGACACTTCAAGTATTTTTATTGATAGTATGTGTTTCTTGTTTTAGATCCGATAGAAAAGAATATATTCATATCTAGTTAAAATGAGTACAATGCTATTAATCTATCTGGTGGTTAAAAATAGATTAATACTGGTAAGGTACTATTCATACCCCCTAATAGAGTTCTCCTTCAAAAATATCATATTTTTGATACATTGTTTATTTATGAAATTTTTTTAAGGTAATTTTATCGTAAATATACTTTATAAATAAATTATTTATCAAAAATATGAAAATTGACCACAAATATTTTATTCTCAATAATATTTTTAAAATACTTTATTGCGAATATGCTTCATTAAATATTTCCAATAATACTTTTAATATACTTTTATTGCGAATGCGCTTCGTAAAATACACTATGTACTGTAAATATACTATTTACCATCATCCAAAATGTCTTCTATTATTTATTTTTATTACTAGAGGTTTTTAGAAGTATTTAGTAATGATATCCCCTAAATTTGTTAGTATTCTTTAACAACTTGCGCCTCAAACTTTTAAGTTTGGCAATTCACCCCATGAACTTGTTAAATTGTTACAATGTACCCATTTTAGTTAATTTTACACCAAATAAAATATTTGAAATTTGAATATTTACATTAGGATTTGTAATAGATTTAGAAATTTTTGGTTGAAATGGGTTTTTCCGTCTTCACAAGATGTATACGTGGGCTTTTCATAACTAATGTAACCGAAAATTAACTTATAAGGGTTACATTGCCACCGTTTAACAAGTTAAGGGGGGCAAATTGCCAAAACTAGTAGTTTGGGGGGTAAATTGTCAAAAGGTAACAAATTTAGAGGGCATCAATGCTAAATACCCAGTTTTCAGTCTACTTTCCTTCTGCTCTTACTCTAATTGTTCTTACATGTACCTATTCAATGTTAGGGTAATTCTCCTTTGGCTCATTAAACTACAAAAAACTTCAGATTGATATTATACTCGCACGCGTATTATTCTTCGTTTCCTTCCATCATTTTCTGTTTATAATTAATTTTGAGAGACTTCTAAACCACACACACTACCAATACGAAAACATGCATGATTTTGTCTCTTGCCAATGAATTTTTCATAAGAGAAAATAATACATGGTTAATCTCTGAGAGGATACATGTACTGAACAACCACAAGTGGTGACGGTATGGCACAAAAACGGCAACTAGTCTTATATAACAGATATTCGATTTTTTCTTCGGTCCATACTACTTCTTCTCAAATAATAACGTTGTGTATTTGGCGTGTGTGAATATAAAAAATAATTCTCAAGAGTGTGTATTAATGATTCCATATCTATTTTATTTATCGTTTCAATAGATTCTGAAAATAATATCGAATATAGGAACGTAAAGACACCATCGATAGAAAATAAATAAATAAATAAATATGCATAACAAGCTGGAGGAGGAGGAGGTGTTTATATAAGAGAGGCGTACAAAAGGAGTGACCCTGCTGCTGGCGAAATGAGAGACAGCCAACCACTGATGATGGGGAGCGTTTTGGGTCCGGCATTATTCTAGATTTGCGTATCTCTCCAATAGGACCAAACTCATGAGCTGGTTCCTACTTCTTCCCATTATTCCCTTATTGTTTATCCTTTTCTTTTTTCTTTTTCTTTTTTTTTTTTTCCCTACGAATAATTAAAAAACAATTTATTTTATAATTTTATTCTTTTTTTAGTATATTGATCCATCATGTGATTTTAGTTTTTTTTTTTTTTTTTTGAAGCAGCAATTACTTTATGTCCCTAAAAATAAAAAGGACAGATTTGAGGTGCATTATATTGTTATGATTATTTTTAGGATAAATTACATTTTTTTTCCCAAAATTTAGATCTTGTTTCAAAATGCCCCATAAGCTTTAATTTGTAATATTCTTTTCCTCATGAACTTTGGAAAAGTTCAAAAATTTGCCCTCTCAATTAAATTTTTGACGAAAAAAATGCATCTAACACTCGTTGGAAGCATCAGTTGGGGGTTTTAAGTATATAATTATGAAATAGCACACATTGGTAGGATTTCTGACACCTGTTACCCTTGTTAATGTGAATTACAAAGTTACCTATAAGATTAAGATATGAGAAAAAAAAAATGACAATAAGCCCTAAATATTTACTCTTTTAACTTAATTATAGGCGTTTCATCTGTAATTTCCATAACTCATACTTTAAATGAGTGTTATGCATGTTTTAAACGAGTGTTATCTATATTTTTTAGTCAAAAATTAATTCATGGGGAAAATTTGCAAAATTTTTCAAAATTCAAGGTGAAAGAATGCTACAAATCAAAATTTGGGGAAATATTTTGTGACATGACCTAAAGTACGAGAGGAAAAAATGTAATTTGCCTTATTTTTATTTGTATTTTTTGGCAGGAGATGAGTATTGTACAGTGTCTAGTGGCTACGGCTATTGAAATATCTTGATGCGGTATAAGAGATTTAGCATCGAATTTCGATTTCACTTGTTATTTTTTAGAGTAAATTAGAGCTTGTAAAAAGAGAAAAATATCAATAATATTGGTAAATGATTGAATTTTTTTTTTTTTTTGAAAACTTGAAAACGGAGGATTCGAACTTTACACCTTACAGTAAAGTTATACATGAAATTTTAGTTAAGTTATATCTAATAATCACACGTGTTTGAAGTTTCAATGTTTCATGTTTCAGTAATTTAAAAACCCACAAAAGGTGAAAAACATTAAGAAAAAATAAAAATAAAAATAAAAACTTTACAACACTTTACAACCCTTTAAAAAGTTTATTAGATCACTGTCAATTCTAGCTCAAAAATGGACCCAATGGTAAGGCCCAAAGTGATTTAAATTGGACCTAATTGTTTTAGAATAGTCTGATCCGGTTCAATCTATATACAGAATAAAATAATATTTTTGACAAGAATAATAATAAATTATAATATATAATTTTAAAGATAATAAAAAATAGTATAATCAATTTATAATCACACAATAACAAAAAATCCCTCCTTCCTCCTCTTTCTCACTCCTCCTCTCTCTTTTTGTTTGTATGAAATTATGCACGTAATTTTGTTATTAAAAATTAACTGTAAAGCCGTTATTTTCTAGAAAATTTAAGGAAATCTGTGGATTTATCAGAAAATATTCTATAATTTATCATCTTTTAAAAAACTTGCTATAAACTTTAAAAATACCTATAAAATATGCTATTGGCTAGAATTTCTCAAAAAAAAAAAAAGTCTGATCCGGTGTTTCTTAAGACGGCAAATAAGGGTCAGATTTTTTAAACCTGTTGAACCAGAGTCTATACATCCTAAATTAAACTATAATGAAGTAGTTGAATGTTAAATTTATATATATATATATAACATTTATATATATATATATATATTAAAAACTGATAATAAAGAATTCTAAAGTGAAAACACACCAACTCTTTTCTCTTTCAATCAATTTATGTTGGAGCTTAAACTCGCGTTAGTTATTTCCAGAGAGAATAATAACAATTTAGAAGAAAATAATTTTTTTCTTAAAAAAAAATTTACAATAAGGTATTCTCATCAATATTTCTAAAAGTTAGATAGGGTAAAAAAAAATCAAAATTTAAATAAAAAGTTAAAAGTATACAATATTGACCGAACCTAATATAAATCCAATGACTAAAGGTAAAGCCTTATGGAGTGAGTTTTTTTTTTTTTTTTGGTCATCTTCTCTCACATCCGATTATAAAATACTATAAAGAGAAAGGGCAAATGTCCTTTTATTTGTTTTTTTTTTTTCATGTCATTCTAATAAAATTATGACACATGTATAACTAATATGATTTTTTTAATTAATGTGATACGTTAATGTAATTAAATGCATATTTTTAATTGATGTGTCATGATATTACAGAAATTATATGATGTATTTGAAGGTGGTTAGAGATAAAGACAGTTTGTTTAGCCCGCTCGCCACGCGCATACGCAATGACCACATACTTCCAAGATGTAAGAAACGAGGGCTTTGGAGGAATTAAAGGGACAAAAGTAAAGGATTACAAGAGTCAAATCCACAATATAATACTAGAAAGAGGTAGTAGAAGAAATGAGAGGATCGGAGAAATATAACATATGTGTAAACACTTGAGAAGAATGAGAAAAACAAAAATTAAATAACTGCGACCCTCACTTGCTATTTGCTAATCCCATGTGGAGGTTATCTATGAAAAATGCTAAGGGCATCAACTTTAATTCTAATTTTTTAGTATCAATTTATATGATATAGGAATTATTATTTTTTTATTGATAAGTATTTAAAATATTGTAACATCAACTGATTACATCTGTTAATGATAATATGATACGTGAGTTGGTATTTAAAAAAATTAGGATTAAAATTGATGTAGTTAGTATTACTCTTTATCAATATAAATATTTGTTTGCCGCCATAATTGTTTCGTATCGATTTTTCTCGGAAAAATTCCAGATCAGATTGATGGGTGATGACCGAGTAAAAGGTCATGTGGGAATGTGACTTGTGATGGGCCGTGTGCAATGGGTTGAGTGGGCCCAGTTGAATGTCATGGTCAACAGTTTTCATGTGCAATAGTGGTGCTGTTTCTGAACTTTATGGACTTGGCCCAAAATTTGAAACTGGTCAAGGCTTCAAACAACAGGCCCCGGTTTCAAAGCCCATCGTTCACACTTCCTTTTTCCACAGGGGAAAAGAGGCTGATTGATTGATGCAAATTTAAACACATGTACTAACATAACACAAAAAATTAACACTAAATTAATATTATATAAAATTAAATTAAAATTAATTAAAATTTAAGTCATGTTAATTAAGAATAGAGAATTTGTATTATGTTGATTAATAGATGAAAAAAATATAATTATTTGGATAATTTTTTCTTTTCTCTCACGTGGAGAGATTCTCAAAATATGCTAATTTGAAAACAGAAAACATATTTTGATCCATATCATATCTCTTGATTCTTTTTTTTTTTTTAGGGTGTTTTCTAAGCACTATTTTTAATCAGTAATAATTAAATGTGCTTTAAATTCATTTTTTTTTTTTTTGGAAAACAAAGCAACTTTCGAATGACTTTTTGTTTTAGGTAAACAAAAGTTTTTTTTTTTTTTTTTTTTTTTTAAGTACCAGAATAGTTTTAAAGAAAAGCTCCCTGTAAATTCACTATTTTAAAAAAATATTATTTCTATTTATATAATTTTCGCCATTCCATTCTTTCACCTCTCTTTTTCTCCTCCTGACTCATCAACATTCTTTCTATGAGTTTTTCAACAAAAAATAATAACCACAGCAAATAAAGAATGTAAAGTGAAAATTCATTGAAAAATGGATTAAAAAGTCATTGGAATGTTTGAAGAAGTTTTGAATTGTTTGGTCATACTTTCCGAGTAATATCATTCTTTTTTACTCCTTTTTTTTTTTGTTTGGGGGGGGGGTGGTCAAATTATTGACTATTTTTGCTTGAACTTTATGATAGTTATTTTACTTTTTGTCACTGTAGTGTTTTATTCAATTATTTGGTTTTTGAGCCTATTTAGCAAGGCAAAAGTTTGTCTAATAAATAAATTATGAACAAATATGTCTAATTTTTTGAAAACGCTCCCTAAAAAATTGTTGTTTAAGGTCCCAAAATTGCTTGATTCGGCTCTGAGAATTATCATATTATCATAGACAAATACACTGGTGATTAAGAACATTTTCAATGGAGTGTCAGATAAATATGCTAATATTGTATTTTGACATCTGGATGGAAAAAAATGTTATATAATAAAGTGCTATATTTAATATTAAAATTTCTTGTTGAAGAATAAAGTAAAATAATATTATTTTTACATATTTTTTTGACAAATGTAACTTTAATGTTGATATGCATATGCATAGTAGAATACAAGATTATGAGGGTATGAATGTTTATAAATCACAAAAAAGATATCAATGCTTATTTATTTATTCTAACATAATTTTGGCTGTTGATATTTGGCGTTCAATTATATTTTTAGGCAATCTTATCTTTTCTCCTTAAATCATAATATTAGTTTTAATTCATACTGTAAATAATCTTTTTTAAGTCACCCACTTAATTAGATGGTTTTTTAAAACGTGGGAAAGAGATTATTGATTTTGTTTCACAAACAGAATATGATCAAATTTCACAGATAGATTAAGGGTTTGTTTGTTTGTTTTTTAAGGTTAGTTGTATTTTGAATCAATAAAATACAAATATCTATATTTTGAATAACTTCATAACATAAGAAAACTTAATCTCAATTACAGATCGGTTCCATTAGTAAATTCTACTAAAACGGACAAAAAGGTGAAATTTATTTTAACTTAAAATCTTATATATATATATATATATATTTATATGAAAATAGATAATCGAATAAACTAGATACCCGATGAACACTACTCATTCCCATTACCTTAAATTGAGTTTCAAGGCGAGAGTGTTTTTATTCACATAACGAATTGATGAGAAGACCACTTTGTTCCAAACCCGCCAATTGCAATCCCTAACTTAGCATGTGTTTAAACCTACAATTCAAACCTTATTTTTACAATCTAATTTTTATTTTTTCCCTCAGTTTTACTATTTACATAGTTTTATAATTCAAACTTTAAAAGTTCAAAACTTTGCATAGACAAGTCAAAATGAGATATATATTTTTTTAAATTACATAGAATTTTGAGACAAATAAAATAGACTTCCTATTGATATATTTTTTTTCGAACACATTTCAAGTTTTTACACTTTTTAATTGAAACAATTTAAACTTCTCAATAAACGCACAATTAATCAAAATCTAAATTTCACAATCTAAACCTTAGCACCAAATACATGCTTAATTTTATGTTCAACCTTGATTTTATGTTTGTTGAACTTATTAATTCCTTTGGCAAGTGGAGTAGAGAGAAAATGAAAATGAAATTAAAAATAAAAATAAAATAAAGGTGGTAAGGGGATGCGCTGGCGGTTGGAGATGACTCAGAATCCGAACAATTTCCATGTTTGGAATCCCAAGAAAAGGGCACTTTAAACTAAGCTTTTTTATTATTATTAAAATTTAAAATCCACCTGTTGCAAGTGAGGAGAAAATTATCAAGAAATTCCCAAAAGCTTGAATCCCGTTCAAATTAGAAGTTGCCAAACACGCCCTTATCAGCTATCTCCTCCCTCCGACCGGTCCAAACTCCCAAATTCACCGCCTAAACCCCTTCAACCAAGTCCTTCTTGGTCGCCTCAGACGACACTCTTTCTCTCTCTCTCTCTACATCTCGTTTGAAAACTCCATTCCCGGGTCAAATGTAAGTTATGTAACGGACCAAAAGCCAACAACTGTATATACATACATACATACATATATATATATATATATAGGTTCATCGACGATGAGATCTTACATAGATTTCATTGAACACTAGAGAGAGAAAGAGAGAAAAACAGGGCTTCCGATATGGCTGGAGATCATGGAGAATCCTGCCACACCCAAAGCTTCAGAGATTTGGTCTGCCGCGCCGGCGCCGGCGGCGCCGCTGGTTGGGCTTTCATTCATTTCCTTGCTTAAATTTTGCTCCATTTAATTCTTTAAAACTTTTTTAAAAGATTTTATTTGTATTTGTTTGTAGGGGTAACTGCGGCTACAGTTGTGTGTCCTTTGGATGTGATCAAGACCAGGCTTCAGGTCCATGGCCTTCCTTCTGGTCACAAAGGTACTTCAAAATTCAATTTTAATTCTTTTTAGATAAAAGATGATGTTTTTGAAATGCCCTTTGGTTAATTTTGCTTTTAGGAATGTAGGTGAGTAATTATGTATTGCAATGACAAACTAATTTGCGGTTGCCACTTAGTGATTTTAGGAAGGTTCTGGTTTTTATTGTGTTGAAAATTTGTATACTTATTTTTTAGTTTATTTGATAATGAAGATTGATTGTTGCTTAATGTTCGATTGAGTGACCGTTGTTTGTGCAACTTTTTTGGTCTGCACGTAGGTAGTGTCATTGTCAAGAGTCTACAGGACATCGTAAAGACGGAAGGTTTGAGGGGGATGTATCGCGGTCTTTCACCAACGATACTAGCTTTGCTTCCAAATTGGGCTGTGAGTATTGATCTTCTTTATTTTTTGAGAACGAATGTTGGGAATTATTTTTCGTTTAGTTATAAAATTAGCATCCCATTTGCAATTTCTTCATTTTTATAAAGTACTGAGGTGTTATTGTGTTAAGAGTGGCTCAAATTCTATCTTTGTATTGAAGTTCATCGTTGCCAATCCGCTTTTTTATTATTCAAATTTTGATTAGTGGATTGACATTTTTCTTTCAAAAGAATGTCTTGAGTGCCACACATACGTGTCACTTATGTTACAAAATATCAACCAAGTCTCTAAAAGAACCATTTCTACTGCAGTTCTTTAAGAGATTGCATGACACGCTCTTTACGAGCGTAATCGCTCATGAATGACATGTGGGTCTTATAGGTCCCAGGTACTGGAAATTAGTTCTACATTTAGGATAAGCAGAACCTTCTACGGTGTGGTTTAGAAATTAGTGATAATTCTCTGCCAGTAGAATGTTTTCCCGCTTGGCTGTCCGCACTTGTATTGACTTCAAGTGAATTCTGTAATTTTCTAAATGACTTTCTTATCTCATTTCTATTTTCTTTGCCATGGTCATGTGAATCCATTCAAGGTATTGAATTTATCAAAGTGACAAAAGCCTTCATTTCGATTGTAGGTATACTTCACTGTTTATGAGCGACTAAAAGACCACCTACATTCACATGGTTGGTTTCTAAATGGTGTTTTTTCCCTTGAAACTTTCTTTTTCTTCTCTTTGGAACTGCTTTGCAGTCTCGGGTGTTAGCTGTAGGCTGTTTCAAATGGGTTTGTTAGTTTTATTTAGTTTAACATCCAGTGTTTTAATATTGTAGTGAATGAAAACAATGAGCTCACCATTGGTGCTAATATGGTGGCTGCTGCTGGTGCCGGGGCTGCTACAGCCATTACCACAAATCCATTGTGGGTTGTTAAGACTAGACTTCAAGTAAGTTTGGTACTCTTAACGTTCATATTTCTCTTTCATAGGACATATTTTATATGTTCTCATACTTTGGTGCTCCGAGTTCTTATTAAATAACTATGCTGACCCTGATGCATGGGCCAACGCCCAACAACACGAGTACTGTAAATATAATAGTTGTGGTAAGGCTACCTTGCAAGAAGTTATGAGAAGGAACTTCGAGCTATTTAATAAATCGTAGAATTTCATTCAGATCAGTATAACAATTAACTTAGTTTTTTTCCAATTATAAAATTTCATTCAGATAAGTATTACAATTAACTTAGTTTTCTTCCCAAGGTTTTTGGCATACTTAGTTGATTTATAATGTGATTGGATTATTTTCAAAGGATGCTCTAGTGAGGATTAGCACAAAGTGTGTTGAGAAGCATATGTTTGTGAGAAGAGAGGAAAAGATAGTAACTGATGAACATACAACGCTTGGCCTAATTCCAAAGGCCCTCGTAGCCTTTTAATTAGCAGTAGCTGGCACGTAAAGTTTTATATATATTTATATAAGTACACATAGCCATATGCAATACTTTATTTGTTGCCTTATGTTATTGTGCTATTTTGTGTGTTCATTTGCTTTTCTTATCTCCATGTAGACACAGGGAATGAGGCAAGATGTAGTTCCTTACAAAGGCGTATTTTCTGCTTTAACAAGGATTACACATGAGGAGGGTCTGCGAGGATTATATAGGTTAGTTTTACAGTTACTTTCGATAGTTGGGTAGATAGTCTACCACTTGAATTCAAACTGTCAAACATCGAAAATAGCTGCTATATGTCATTTTTGATGAGTGACAAGAACTGCAATATTTGATATGGTTTTCTAGTCCAATATCTCATTCCCCTGGATTATTCACAAGAATCATCAGATATCTGCATGATTTATTGTACGGACACTATTTTATTCTGTAGCTTTCTCTTTATGAAACAATGATACTATTTCATATTGATCTGAAACAGTGGTGTTGTGCCTTCATTGGTGGGGATAAGCCATGTTGCAATTCAATTTCCAGCATACGAAAAGATCAAGCTTTACATGGCTAAACGAGGTAGCTTTATCTGTCTACTTTTCTGCTCGGTTTTATGCATGGAAATTTTGTGTTTAAAGCCCACTGATTTAAAGACAAAAATTCTCAGAAAACACAACTGTTGATAAGCTAAGCCCGGGCAGTGTCGCTATTGCCTCATCAATATCCAAAGTAATTGCCTCTGTATTGACTTACCCTCATGAGGTATGTTCTGCTGGACCTCATAACTCCTTTGAGGGCTTACTCTCAAGTACTTCTTATTCAATCTGTACATTTCCTCTGTTTTTCTATGTTATGGCCAGGTTGTACGCTCGCGGTTGCAAGAACAAGGTCAGGCCCGAAATAAAGAGGTACATTATTCGGGGGTTATCGATTGTGTGAAGAAGTTGTTTCAAAGGGAAGGTCTTCCTGGTTTCTATCGTGGCTGCGCAACAAATCTATTGAGAACAACTCCATCCGCTGTAATCACATTTACGAGTTATGAAATGATTCATAGATTCTTGCAGAGGGTTATTCCTCCAAACAAGAATCATTCCCAAGACTACCTGAAACCCGATGGCGATGTCGATCCCCAGCAGGGAAATGGAGGCATGGTGAAAGAAAATAATAATCCTGTTTTCGTTCAATCACAAAGCCAACTAAATAAAAGAACTCCGTCAATTCCTCTTGGAAGCAAAGAGCAGCTAACAAGAAGACACTGATTGAATGTAAGTTTTGTGTTGCACGATTTTCCATTGATGAAATTTTCTTCAGGAATCGAGTTTAGTTATTGAAAGGTGAAATAAGTGTAAGTTCATTAAAAAAAAAAAAAGAAAAATTTTGGTTGGAGTATAGTTTTAGCATTCTTTTGATGTACATTGTGAAAGCATGCAAATAATTCTTCCTCCTTGTATTAGAAGTATGAAAAGCATCACTACAAGGATATCTGTCAAATTTCAATAAATCATTTTTTGATTTTTTAAGGGAAGTTCATTTATCATTTTACAGTTAGGTGCATAATATTTATTATTATTATTATTATTATTATTATTTTTCGCTTACACTAGGGTATGTTTGGTAAGGAGAGAAAATAGAAAGGAAGGAATGGTAGACTATCTGGGATGGAAATAGAGAAAGGGGAGAGTTATTTTTCTTATGATTTTTGGTATGAAATCCCTCGAATAACTCTCCAATTTAGGGGAGATAAAAAATGGAGTATTATGAAGTATTTGAAGTCCCTCCCCTAACCGCTTCCTTCATATTTTCTCTCCGACCAAACAATCATGAATGTCAAAGTCCTTTAATTAATCCCTCTGTCTCTCTACTTCCTTCCACTTTTCTCTGCTTCCAAACACACTCCCAACTACACACCCCATTTGGTTAGACACCCGAGGGTGAAACGAGGGCTCGAACTTTAGATCAAACCCTTCCTTTGCAAGAGATGCCTTAAGGTTTAGCGCCTTACCACTTAGACCTCCTCGCAGGGCAGGTGGATTAGAAATTTTGGTTGGTTGGGATGTTTTTAGAAAATTTGAAAAATGATAAAAGTGAAAAATGGCACCAACGAAAATGCAGGAATATGCGAAAGCAGCATGATGTGGATATATCAAGGAAGCGGAAGAACGGACCACATATTCATTTTTTTTTTTAAACCTTTTACTTTCTTCTTTTTTCTTGAGCGATGAGACTCTCTGTCCAACAATTGAGTGAACTTATCGGGATCTTCATTCTGAAGTGATAATACGCAGCATTATTGAGCATCTTACAAAAGCGCACAAAATTTGAACGAATCTACTTATCTCTTATAAAAAGAAAATGAAGTCTCCTATGACATTAAAGATGTATAGTCAGATTACATCATAATCAATGGCGGAGCTACGCAAAAGTGAATAGGCACAATCGTCCTTGTTCATATTTTGCAAATTGATTTTTAATTATAAAATTTTAGTTGTGCCATCATTTTATAATAGTAACTGCATCCTAACTAAAACTTTGATATTTCAATTTTTTACTACTAAAATTCCAGTAGAGTTTAGTTATGCATCCATTTTATAAGGAAATTTTGACTGTGACCATACCCAATGAGTAAAATATATAATTATGTCCTTATTTAAGAAAAAAAAACGTTTTTTTTTAGTGTCCTCACTTAAAAAATTCACTGGTTATAATTATATCAAATAAAAAGTAATTTGATTTAAAAAACCTACACAAACAAAATTATATACAATAAAAATTAGTCCACCACAAAAAATATACCTTTTTTTTTTTGTTGAAATATAAAACTATTGTTGACCCAATTCCTAAAAGCTTAAGCTTTTGGGAGAATTGATAAACTAACATGGTATCAGAGCGGGAGGTCCTGAGTTCGAACCTTTGCAATTACACTATTTATAACCCCTTTATTATCATAGCGTGTGTTAAAATATAAAACTATTGTTGACCCAACTTCTAAAAGCTTGAGTTTTTGAGAGAATTCGTAAACTAACATTAAAAAAAAAAAAAAGGGAAAAAAAGTACAATGTGTAACAAATATAAAATTTAGGATACACACAAAAAAAGTATAGTTTTGGTCCTAAAAAATTTAAATGTCCCAATCGAGCCTTTGCTTGTGGAGGAAATAACACACACACACACACACACATATATATATATATATATATTGCCCTTTTCCGAAGGGAACGTGAAAACGAAATGAATGGCTTTTTTAAGCATGTTACCCACAAGCCCTGGTCCAAACTGCACTTTAACTTTTGAACAGATAACCCTTCCCTATGAAAAGAACTTCATTGGTGCTTATATTATGTTATTATGTATATCTTCGAAACAAAGTTGGATTTTCTTTGATTCTCATTGATTTTTGCAAAAATCGAACTCCAAAAAAGGAGTTGGTGAAGTGTTACTTTAGACTTTAACCTCTTCATCTGTTATGAGTCATGACCAAACCGCATTTCTATGCATTTCTAAAAAGTGTGGGTAGAAAAAAGAGTTCAGGGATAGGGCATCAACTCAAACTTACAATTTTGAGTTTCAAATGTTTGTAATCCTTTGTCCAATTTTAACACCAATAAAGTTTTAATAACAAACTTTCCTTTTCCTTTTTCTTTTTGTTGGATATTGGTTGAGCAACTAGATTTTTGATGTTAATGGCTGGTTAAGAATAGTTAAACGAACCGTAAAAAAAAATAAAAATAAAAATAAAAATAAAAAGAAAAATAAAAATAAAAAAATGAGAAAACTTGTAAGGATAGAAAGAGTTGTCCCTTTCCTTAATTAAAAAAAAATGGAAATAGAAGGAAAAAAAAAAAGAGTTTAGATCTATTGCTCTGAATTTCTGATTACCTTCATTATCTACCCAAAAGTGTTTTAATAACTCATCTAAATTTAAGAGTTTAACCATATGTTAATTATTAAATAATACAAATACTTAAACAATTAGATGAATTTGTCAAAATTGCATTGGACAATAGTCAATTAAATACAAAAATGAGACAACTGATCTTAACTTAAAAAAAATAAAAGATGACCTGACTTCACTTAGATCTCTAAAGAAACTGAATCCTTCAATCCAATTTATAGAGTCGATATGACATCTTCATATTAGTTAGCATTCATTTTGATAGAAATAAATCTTTGATAATGTTTCTGAAAAAGATCTTTTTTAAAAAATAAAATAAAATAAAATAGTACTATTTTATAAATTAACAAAATAGTACTTTTTTTTATAAGAAATAAAAAATTATCAAAATTGTACTTAGTACTATGGATTTGATGTCTAAATTTGTTTGATGAGTATTTGGAATTCGGGCATTAATAATAGGCCTGGTTGATAAACTTCATTAAAAATAAAAATGTTGAATATTTATCAACTACCAAAATTAAAAATGATGCATTAGAATCCGAATCTCATGATTTAGTGATCCATGTTCCCATATCCTTATCTAAATTTAAAAAAGAAAGTACAGTAAACACTAAAATTCCACAGAAAATCGTATCAAAATTTTTTTTTTTTACATTCGTAATAATTCACAAAAATTCACTCAGGAATAGTAACGAGCACGGGGCGCCAAGCCCTCCTCAGCAACGACCTGTTACGGAAACCCGACCAGACCGGCCTCGGCGAACCCGGTCCACCTCTCAAACCGGCACCAACCAGACCCCAACTCTCCCGGTTCTCATTCGTCTCCTTCACGAAACTTCGTCGACCGCCACCACCTTCCATCTCCCACGGCGGCGATTGCGACGACGCGCCAAACAGCTCCTTCAGACTGTTCCTCTTCACCAGAACCTTCTCCTCCTCCACCTCATCCGGCAGACGACGATCTTCGGCGGCGGCGGCGGCAGAAAGGGGGAGGGAGTCACGGCGCCGAGGCAGCGGCGGATGCGGCGGAGCAGAGGTTCGGCGGCCGAGGAGCATGGAGCGGAGAGTGGATCTCCGGCGGCGGAGGTGGACCACCGGCGACGTCCTGGGGCTCCTGGTGGGGCTCTGGGCGACGCCGCACTGCGTGGCGAGGAGCTTGAATCTCTGCAGGGTGGCCATGGCCTTGAGGTTGGGGTTTGGGTGGTTCTGATCTTGGCGTTTTATATCGGAAGTTAGGGCGAATTTGAATTTGAACGGCTTCTTTACCAATGATTGTTGTGGTTTCGATGCTGATGATGATGTTGATTGCATGTTTTTCTCGGCCTATAGATACATCGATACATAGATATATAGATATAGTTTGGTTTTGTTTCGTTCTTTTCTCTTTTTGTTGTTTATTTTTTGACGAGTCTTTCAAAGAAGAGGAGGGGGCTGTAAAAAAAAAAAAAAAAAAAAAAAATTAGGCAGGAAAGAGAGGAAGAGAGAGAAAAGGTGGGTTCATTTTCCGAGAAAAAAATTTTCCCGAGAAAAATTCTAATTCAGAGATGTTGTAGTAAATCTATTGGATAGGAAAAAAGAGTAACGTCTTGTTAAAAATGATAATCAGTCGCTTCGGATTGTTGACTAGACAGACTAACAACAGGGAACCTCAAAAGTCAAAGGTTCTTTGATTCTTCCGGAAGAAATTTAGTACATGACAAAACCGACATGACCTTATTTTGTTTTCTTTTTTTGATTAATGAAATGACCTCATTAGGTATATTAAATTATAAAACTAAAATAGATAAATTTATAGCAAAAACTTCATTTTTAACTTTTCACTATGACTGGAAGTAGTTTGGTGCGTTATGTTGTAATTTTTTATTATATGGATATTTATGAATTAGATTGTCAAAAAACTAATTAACGGTTAGAATAACAATATATATTAGTAAAATTAAAGTATAGTCTTTATCATAAGTTTTGTTAATAAATAGTTCCCTTCAGTAAAAATAAAAAATAAAAGAAATAAAGAAGAGAAAAAACTTCCAAGTTTTTTACATGTGATATGAGAAGAAGAAAAAGAAAGTACTTTTGGCAGTAATTTATTATTGCTTCTTTATTGAAAGAGAAATTAAAGATGTCACTTGAATGTGTATTTTCTTCCAAAAAATAAAATAAAAGTTACTTTTGAAATGGTGATCTATTGGTAAGTTTTTGAATTTTCAGGGCTTAGTTGTGTTCAAAATGAATTGCTACAGAAGGCCAATATTTTAATTATTTAGTTGTGTTCATTTTTCAGGGGTATGTTTGTGATATTATTGTGGGTATTTTTGTTGACATTTCAAATGAAACATGTTCTGTTTAAATTGCACTTGTCACTCACTAGTACTAAATTAAGCATGCTTGATAATAGTCATCATTGAAGACAATAGACACTAGCTACCTCTTATTAAAAAGACTAAAAAAAAAGAAAGTATTATTATTATTTTTTTGAAATGGAAAAAGACTCAAATGGCGTGATAATGTAATTATTAATAGTAGGGTGACCTTTCTCCCACATCTTTGGCCATAAAATCATAATTGGAAACATATATAATTATTGCTACAATCTCTTGGAATTTTCTTGGGCCATTCAGATTTTGAAACCTCAGAACTAAAATAGCTACTTGAATATTGTTAATTAATGAAAGTGTCAATGGGCAATTACGTTCACTCTAATTAGTTATTAATCAACTAAGAGATTCACGTTTTAGGCCACAAAAGATCCAAAGGAAAACAAAACAAAGAGAAAAATGCTACTTGTGCTATAACTAATGCATTAGGCAGAAAAATTAGTATCTATACACACACACACACTCACACACATATATGTTGGGTCGTGTAAAATATCAATTAAGCAAACGTGTAACTTTATTAATGTAAAAATAAAAGAAATGAAGTTCATATAAAGTTAATCAACTTTCCATTATGAAAATCAAAGACCAATAAGAAAACAAATATACTTGTTAATTCAATATTTCGATCAACACCAAGAATTCGTTCTAGATCTCGAATTTCAGATGAAACATGCTCTCTTCAAGAGAAGTTATGAAGAATACCAAAACAAACTCGAATTGGGTTCTAGTTATAATAATCTACAAAACAAACTCGAATTTGGTGTTAGTGGGATACTAGCAAATAAGACTTTGATGATTAAGTAAACAAGTTAATTTCTGTTCTATTGGTGAGCCTGACATCTTTTTTTTTTTTTTTTTAGACGACAGGGATAAGAACGGGAAGGATGCACCAAGTGTAAATTATCAATATTTTTCAATCTAAAAATTTTGTTAATTAAACAAAATTCGTTAATTAAAAATTTGTCACAAAATGTCCATTAGTATAGTATGTGTCCGTATCACATGTCACATTTTTATGTGCAAAAAAAAAAAAAGAATAAAAAAAATAGAGTGACCAATTGAGATAAGTTATGGGATGCCATTTGTCATTTACACATTCCAACAACATGAGGACAAATAAAAATTCGGATTTTACCAAGTCAAAACTACATTAGAGCTTTAGTAATCTTGTCATACCACATTAGCAAGCTTTTTAACTTGTTTTCTTGTTCAAAATTAAGCTTAATTAGCAATAGGAAATAAAAAATAACTTAACTAGATCTAATGGTAGAGATCTATCATAGACACAAATCAAGGGCTATGATTTGGAGTATGACGGGGACAATTTTTCCCTCCCCAAATTCGAATTTCAAGCCTAGAAGACAAGGTCTTGATGCTTTCTCTATAAATAGTGCGAACAATGTGGTATGAGACCAAGAGGCATGATAATAGCTTTATTGTTCATTTTAGCCAAATTTGTTGACCGAATTGTTACTTGGAGGATGGGTTTCATTAGGAAAGGATAAGCAAGGTTTTGGTTAATAAAAGTTAGCTTAATCAAGCCTTACACATGACTATCAAGTTAACTAATGATAAACAGAAATACCTATAAATATGCCTCCTAACAAGAAAGCTCATTTTCTTTCTTTTTCTCTCCATCTCCAAAACTTCTCTCTTCCTCTTCCTTGTATGGCCGAAACTCATCGCCTTCAAATACCCAAAAAAAAAAAAAAAAATCATCACCTAAAGTAAGTTTTTCCAACTTTGTGATTTTCTTCCCATGACCCACGGTTTTTACTAGTTAAAGGGACTAAGAAAATTTCTTTTATTTGCTTGCTTTAAGGATTAGCATACTAGTGAGGTTTGAAGGACGTTTTTATTCCAAGAATACCTAGAGCAAAACAAGCCACAAACGTATAAATATTTCACTCCTCATTATAAGTGTTGTTGGAATATGTTTATGCATGAGTTTCAAATGAACCATGCTTACGTAATTCGTGTCTAAACCATGCTTACGTAATCTAGGCCTAGACAAGCTTTATGTGGTTATTATTTATGAGGCTGCATGCTTTAAAGTTAGGAATATTTTTATTTTTAGTTCTTGAATATGATTCAAGATAGAATGTTTACTATATATGGGTTGGTGTTTAAACATGCTTGATATGATATATTCATTGATAGGCCATAGTAAAACGCCTACATTTTTTTATGGTTGAACATGTTCAGGAATCAATCTTTATGTAGTAGACACGACAAGTTTACATTTTTGGTTTATAACAATATGGAAAAGGACAAAAATACAATTTTGGACTCACCACTTAACTCAATGGTGTATTGAAGGATTTAACAAGATAAAATTTAGAATGAAAAGCTGAGTAAATCGGTGGGTTACAAGAAAGCAGGCTTCTACTCGGTTTTGCAGGCTCATTTTGGGCCACTTAGAGGCCAAAGTGGGCTTCGATCCCAACTGAGAAATCATAGACGGAGTGTTAGGAACATTTTTTTACAAGAAATTGCCACTCCTAAATTCCGACTCTAAGACGATGTTTTGGGCGATTTTTAAAATCTGATATGGGGGATTTTTTTTTTTTTTTTTTTTTTTGCGTAACATCAGTTTCATTTTTTGGAAAACAACCCTCTTACAAGCCAAACCGGCTTCCAGCCGGAACACGAAACTTTTAGAACATAACAAAATGAACATTTTTCATGATAGAAGTTTTGTCAAATTAGGATTTTAAAATGCGAATTTTAACTTGAAACTTATACTTTAGGCGAATGGTGTTTTTACTTTTTTTTTTTTTTTTTAAAGGAAAGCATTTAAGTTTCGAACCCTTGAGACCTCAACTAATGAACCAAATAAACGCTCTATCAACCATGGCCCCAAACGTGGGAAAACTGTCCGGGGCAAAATAATAATTTTGCACGTATAGTGCACAAGAAGAAAAGAAAAATGGTTTTAACTAACAACACAAATTAAAGCAAGTAGTAAACTAGTTTAGTTAAACTCGTTAATATCAACCAAGTCTGGCAACAGCGATGACGAACGGTAATGTTCAAAGTTAAAAAATAGATATAAATAACTATATATATATATATATATATATATATATAGAAATTGCCATATCATTGTCTGAATTTGTATTGAAAGCTTTAGCATTAACTATAATATGTCCCTTTACTATCTACATTTCTTCAAGCCTCATACCTAGTAGATCAGAAAACAAATTTAGGAACGGTAATTAAATCTGACTTTTATTCCAAACATTTATCATTTATCTTGACAGTTTCAGAATGGAAAAGAAAACTTTAGCAGCTGAGATATGAAGAACTACTACTAGGCCAGTTTTCAGTCACGGTATTCGGTGACTTTGGCTGCTCTTTCATGTTCTTCAATAACCCAACTTCGTCGCAATCTGGCGAAGAAGGTAGCTTGTTGCTCGCCGTTGCGCCATCAACTTCATTTTCAGACTTGTTTTTCCCACTCTCTATCCTCTTCAGTTCCTCCAATACCTCATCCATGGAAGGCCTCATTTCCTTGTCTTGTTGCAAACACCGAAAGGCCAACTCCGCAACAGCAATTGTCATCCTCTTAGCTTCACTATCTGAGTTAAACCCGAATCTCATATCCACCAGCTCGTTGTATGCTCCTTTTTGAATCTTACTTATCGCCAAATTAGACAGATTTATCTCATGCTTTTCCCTAGTTATGTCAACAGCAGGCTTAGATGATATGAGCTCAACGAGTACAACTCCGAAGCTATAGACATCGCTCTTACTGGTTAGCTGGTAACATTGGTGATAGTCCGGATCAACATAGCCCGGTGTCCCCTGTGGAGCCGTCGAGACATGAGTAACGTCGATGGGAAAGAGTCGGGAAAGTCCAAAATCAGCAACTTTGACACAAAAGTTGTCGTCAAGGAGAAGGTTGTTAGTCTTCACATCGCGGTGGACAATGTCGGAGGCATGTAGATAGGCCAAGGCAGTCGCGGTATCTATGGCGATGCTCATACGAACTGGCCATGTAAGAGGACTAGTTTGTGCTTTAACTCCGTGGAGATGATCAGCAACGGTGCCGTTTGGAATGAACTCGTAAACAAGGAGGAGTTCCTTGCTGCGGCGTGAAGTGCAGCCATAGAGGGAGACCAAGTTTCTGTGGCGCAGGAGGGTAAGGATTTCGATCTCATTGATATACTGTTCTACTCGTTTGTAGTTGTGCTCGTAAAAGCGCTTGACTGCAACTTCCCTCCCATCTTTGAGTTTGCCTAGTTTTGAAAAGGATTAGATTCGAGAATAATTAGGCCATAAAAAATATATATATATATATATATATATATATATATATTTGATGCCAATACCAAGTATTTACATTTTCCCTTTTAGTCTCCCCTGTCTGTGAGAGGAAACTTTTCTTGAAGAGAATGAAAGAAATTATTGATCGTACCGTGGTAAACAGTACCAAAACCGCCGTCTCCGAGTTCTTTTTTGGTATCAAATTTGTTAGTCGCTTCTTCAAGATCTTTGTAAGAAAAGACATGGATCCCGAAGTAGGCACTTCCCCCCTCTTGGTCTGAATTGTCATGTCGATAAGCAACGTTTCTTGAGAGGAAAAGCGAAGCAGAACGTTTGCATTTGTAGCCCCAGAGAAGAAAGACTATTACGCAGAACAGGAGACTAAGTCCGATACCTGAAGTGGCAAAGTATTAACCAAACAGCCTGGGAGAAAATTGATCGAAAAACAGGAAGATAATTTAATCAAGTTATATATGAGTCCGTTTAATGGGAGTTGTAAGAGCAAAGAGCCTTCAAGAATGGAGGCAATAAAGACATTGATAAATTGGATTTCCATCGCTTTTCAGAATTGTTGCGTCTTACCTAGTCCCAACTTCAATGCTGAATTATGTCCTGCAAAAAAAGGAAGCATGAGTTCAAGCCGTAAAAAAGGAACCGATCTTTTGTAGATCAAAATTTGCATTCAGCAAAAATCAAGTTGTGGAGTGAAGATGCAATATGCGAACCTATCCGAAAATAAAGTATCTAATACAAATTTGTTTTTCTTGCTAGCTCGTACTACAAACAACGAACATTAACTGAAAAAAAAAAAAGAAAAAGAAAAAAAAAAGAGTGAAGCTATATCCACATTAGAGAGGAATAGAACAGTGGATGGGCAACAAAAGCATAGCGGGTCATATAAATGCATGACAACAAAGCATTATGAGAATGTCTACTCCTAAAAGAAAGACATGTTAGTGCAAACCAATATATATTTACCTTTTTGTGCAGTTGAATTTGAACATAAGAATTCGTTTTTGCTGTTACTCATGCACTGGCCACCACTGTAGTGACAAGGAAAACATGCAGCAGTAACAGACACTCCAACAGTAAAATTAGTTGAAAACAAAATTCCATTGCTGTTATTTCTTTTAGGAGAGAGCGGTGGAAGCTGGATGGCTGAACATTGTTGTGCGAATGGAAAATTATTATTTAGATGAGTAGTGAAATAGATATCATAACCTCTGCAGCTAGTACGATTAAAATCTTCCGGGACAGAAATGCCTAGACTTTGGCTGCAGTTGTAGACAGTCCATGCATCCGCCTCAAACTGCACTGTAGAGGACGGAGTATCATTCGGAAGCATAAAACTTTCGATAGATTCACAGCTGTGGGAATCCAAGCGTATCGGTGATGATGAAGCATTGATGAGAATTAAGTTTAACTGAGAGATGCGCTCAATCGGAAACCAGTATCCTCCTTCCTTGAATTGGATCTTCGAAACTGGCTTCGAACAATTAACTGTGTAGAACCCACAGTCAGCTGGGTGCTCTTGATCCTTGTAAGGGAATCCAATCTGGCCAAGTTCATCTGTACAAAAGTTCGGGCAACGTGGTTCCCACTGTTTGTTCACCTCGCCGCAGCTACGAAGAGCAAGGTGAGCGAGAAAATAGAGAGCCAAAAAAAGTTTAGCAGCCATTCGCAACTTTCCAACTAAATGACCAAAACAAGAAACCGAAAAGAGGATCATGGTTTTGTAATACAAAAAAATATAGTCTATTAGCTTTTTTTTTTTTTTTTTCCCCTTGTTCTTCTTGTGAAGTAGAGTTATTGCTCTGCTCAACACGGTAGATGACTTGAAAATTGGACAAACACAAAAGACTTTAAAGAAGACAAACAAGAAAAAAAAAAAAAAAAAAGGGCAAAAATGAAGATGAAAAGGTTGAAAAAGAAGGTGAGCCTGTAGGTCCCCACGAACCTTCCCATGAAGTGTTTTTTTGCCAAGGAATTCCAAGGACTATTAATGACGGAGCAATTTTCCAATCCTCCTTCGCCACGTTGACAAGCAGCAAACTTATCAAAGGAAAAAAATACAAAGACTTGACTAATTCTACAAGGAAAAGTTGTTATTTATTTATTTATTATTATTTACATGGTTACCTTATTAGGAGTTTTGTTTTGTTTTGTTTTGTTTTTTTTTAAATTTATTTTCGCTCTCTTAATTTAAGGAGATTTGATGGTATTAAATAACTTTCAATTATATAATTGTAAATTTAATATTTATAAGAGCTCATTAATAGCTTTTTTTTTTTTTTTTGGGTATTTGCTCAAATAAGAACCCACATAATTCTACAAGACAGATCGATCACAAATGTATGGTACTTATAAACTATTAGTGGTAGCTCATTAATAGCCTTCCTCACCGGTAAATCTTCCTTATATTCCTAGTCGTGGAGGAACAACTTTAAACCGAGTCCAGATTTTGTCTCTTTTTCCTGCAATTCTACAATAATATTTTGACAATTCATCAATTTGCTTAAGTATTTTTAATATTTACATTATTTATATGGTTGAATTCTTAAATTCAGATAAAATAACATAACATTATTGAGGGACAACCAATGGGATAGGAAATTTGGAGAGTAGCTCTTGACTCCGTTAAACCTTTCATGTTCTCTCCTTTAGTTTTTTTTTTAATTTAAATTTAAATTTAAATTTCAACATAGTCACCTTTTAAAATCTCTCAAAATTTTCACTAACAATAATAAAAAGAATAATTATATGCCCTTAAATCCTCATACATTTTTTATCTGATAATGTGATTAGACGGTTCAAAATTATAATCTTTTATCTCCATATCATAACATAAAATGCAATAAAATGAATTAAAGCTTTGCCGCTCTTGTGCGTAACAAAAAGGCAGAAAAGGTAAGGATTATCTCACCAAAACATGTCTTGACTTGATTGTTTTCGTGTTGTGTTTTATTTATTTATTTATTTTTTGTAAAGAGTAGTGATATGGACACCAGCTCATGTGACAGTGAATTATTATCTTTTCGTTTGTAGATATAATTAATTAATGTGACAATTTTTTAAATATCTATAAAAAAATAATGATAACTTATATGTCGTAAAAATTGGTATTCAAAAATTATGATTAAAGTGGAAGTGTATCATTTTTCTTTGTGTGAATAATTTTTACAGCGGCAAAAACCATCTGGTTGAATGACAGTAATGGTATAGAATACGACTTTATCAAACGGAAACTGAAATAATAAATATCATGAGTTGGACCAGAAGACTTTGAAAGTTTGAATGTGAGGTTTGGGGTGTCAGCTTGTGGGGAAGTAAACGGAAAATGATACATGAAGAAAACAGCACAAGCGGGCCATAATTAGAAAAAAATAATAATATCCAAGAGGAGGTTTGTGGGTCGTAATGGTAGGGATCGGAATGATTGATTGAATTTCAGAATTTTACAAGTCCCACGTATTGAAAGTTTAAACCAAATATGAGGTTTGAAACAAAGCCAGTTTTGTTTTGTTTTGTTTTTATTTTGTTTTTTTGTTTTTTTTTTTTTTCCCACTGTTGGTGTCAAGTCCACGGATTTGGTGTAGAAGAAAATTTGCTATTCAAAATCAACTGGTTCTTCATAGTGATCTGCAATATAAAGCATTCATTTGTATGTTCCTCTTTCCTCCCACAAAAACCCAAAAATAAATAAATAAATAAAAAGGTGTGAAGGTTTCCTTTTTCCTTATTATTAATCCTCTACACTGAAGGAAACCAGAAAAAAGACTTCGTGTTTTGGGAGGTTACAAAAATTACACCACTAAAGACCAGTTTAGCAAAGCTTTTGCTTTTACTTTAGCTTTTTGTTATTTAATTTTTTAGTATTTGTAACCATGTTTTTTAATCGGCTTGTACAGGTTATAATGATTTTAAAACTTTCTAATAAGCAATAAAGATATTAGAACGAGATTTATAAGCCATTATAAAAAATCTGATACAAGTTTTATAGGTGGCGCTTCATAAAAACATTTGAAAATATTCTAAAATTGAAAATATTTAAAGTGTTTTCATTTGGTAATATTTTAAATGGACATTTGGCTGGCAACATTTCAAATGGCGATTAGACCATTTGAAAAGCTTATGACCATTTGAAATGTTTCATAATGTTACCTTCAGGCAAAATTCCAAATGGAGGGGGTTAAATTTTGGCCATTTGGATCTTCATCTACAGTGTCAAATGTTTTCATCCAAAATATTTACATTCAAATGATTTTCCCAGATAGAGCCATAATCATTTTAAAAGAGTTTTTTATTTAAGTTAAATTTTTTTCGTTGATTAAAAGTTCTTCCGAAGAGTTAAAATACTTCTCATAGATCATCTAAACACTTTCAGAAATATATTTTGAACTCAAAAAGCTAAAAGTAGTTTTTAAAAAACTTTACCAAATATCAGACTGATTTTTGCATGTGTTGGATTTCGCTTCTTCCAAAAGAGGATTGATTTAGTAGATGAGAACTTCTTTCTCAAGCAACAGACTGACACAACTAATACAACAGCGGCAACAGCTGCGGCAGCTGCAATAAAAGGAAAGTAATGACAAATTAACAGATCAAAAGATTCCAAGAATTTTAAAGGAACTTTTCCAGAGGGATTAGTATCCATGCCACAATATACATTATATATATATATATATTTTTTGAATAATCAATATACATTATATAATTATTACCTGCTGTTGCAATAATTACCATTTTTCCCTGAGGCCCTGCAAAGTGAGCAATTTATTAATAAAATACTCGTGAGAAGCAAAATTTTTTTTTAGAGGAGAAGACACAAAACTAAATTAGTGGATTCTATAGATCGTAGTAGACGATAACTTACCGAGATAACTTTTGTGATTATGTGGTATTTCTCGTACTCTTAAGCATTATTTTCTTATGCGAAGATGCACTTGTTTTTCGTTGTTCTTTAAACATATTGTAACCTTGTTTGTTTCAAGGGTAGTTCCTGCATTCCCCTGTTTCTTATTCTTAATAAGCAATGAATGTTGTTTTACTAGTATCTCGTCAAGAAAAGCTAAAACCTACTGAAACGAATATAATATAAATCTATATGGATTGCTATTGTTTATTTTTCACAATCCAAGTAGAAACACTAAATAAAATAAAGCTAAGTCCACACAAGAAAAAAAAGAAAAAAAGAAAAAAAAGAAAAAAAAAAGAAACAGAGAATAAAATGGCAGACAAAGAAAATCAGATGATATGAACGCACTAGTGTTATTGTAATGCAAAACGTGGAAGGAAAAGTAAGGAAATGAAGCCGTTTGGACGGTATAACCGGGAAATACCATGATTTTTAGTATGGAACTTTTTTAATGTCCTGTTATACAGTATGCATATTAACCAGGTCCTGACATAAAAGTAATGGTTGGAAAAAGGACCAAAAGTTGGGGATCAAATAACTGAATTTCAAGGAGTCCACTTTGGATGGACACAAACAAAAATAAATAAATAAACAAATAAATAAATAAGAAAGATGTACGTGTATATGCAGGCTGCAGACATGATACTTTTTGGTGCAAACTGATAAATGTACCTCTTGGTGCTGTTGAATTTGAACATTGGAATTCATTTTTGCTATTAGTCTTGCATTGGCCTCCACTAAAGTCACAACTAAAACAATCACCAGTAACAGACACTTCAACAGTGAAACTAGTCGAAAACAAAATTCCATTGCTGTTATTTCTTTTAGGAGAGAGCGGTGGAAGCTGGATGGCTGAACATTGTTGTGCGAATGGAAAATTATTATTCAGATGAGTAGTGTAATAGATATCATAACCTCTGCAGCTAGGACGATTAAAATATTCCGGGACAGAAATGCCTAGACTTCGGCTGCAGTTGTAGACAGTCCATGCATCCGCAAACTGCACTGTAGAGAACGGAGTACTATTCGGAAGCATAAAACTTTCGATAGATTCACAACTGGGGGAATCCAAGCGTATCGGTGATGATGAAGCAGTGATGAGAATTAAGTTTAACTGAGAGATGCGCTCAATCGGAAACCAGTATGCTTCTTTTTTGAATTGGATCGTCGGAACTGGCTTCGAACAATTAACTGTGAACAAGCCACAGTCAAGGTGCTCTTGATCCTTGTAAGGGTTAAAACTCACATGATTTTAAAATATTTAATGTCTGTTTAGTTTTTTATTTGGAAACCATAAGGGCCATTTTCGTCATAATAGAAAAGTCGAGATTGTGTGACATGTAAAATTAAGAAAAAATTAGGTAGAAAGCCACATTTTGAGTACATCTTTATAATTTTATCTACTCTAATATTAAAGTTTATAATTTTAGTCTTATAAAATAACAAAATTAATAACTTTAATGTTATGATAAGTATAAATATAAGGATATATATGCCAAATTTATGACATTCTTGCATATAATATTAAAATTAAAAGTCATGAACCAATTTAAGACTAGGAATATAATTCAGTGATAATTATTCAAAATCAACCCCAACTAATCATATACTTGTTATACGTAATTCTGTTTATTCTTTAATGTTTTAAAACAATTCCAAACTATTTCAAGGTGGAGTAAAAAGATCTTACTTCGTTTATTCTCTTTATTTTCTTGCAATATTTTACGATAGAGAATTATAATATTAAAGAAAATCTAGTGACACATAAATCTATCCATTTTTTTCCCTTGAAATAAATTGAAAACGGCCCATCTACCTATTATGGTCTCGTTTGGAGGAATTTTTCCAGACATAATTTTACTGTCTAATTCAAAATTTCTAATTTTACATTTAATTTTCTCTCCCTTATATTTTCAAAAAACTCAAACTTTAAAAATTCAAAACTTATTTTAAATCGAAATAAAATGATTCTTATGTCAAATTGCTCATAACAACGAGACGAATAAAATAAGATCTATTTTACAATTTTTTTTCTGAACACATTTCAAATTTTTACACTATTTCTATATCACAGTTCATTTCCAAAAGTCCTCCACCCAATCACACATTTCCAACACAACTTCCAAAACTCGATCTCCAAAAGTCCTCCCAAACGGACCCTAAATATCAACCTAGTCCATAACTTGTAAATCTATGATTCTTATTCTCATTATTATACTTCTTTCAAATTGGTCACTGGTTTTCAATTTTATTATAAATATTGGCTCGTTTCTCTTAAAATTCTGTGCAATTTATAAAATTAAAAAAAAAATCATCTCATTAGGACTCAAAATAGTAAAGTTGTAGACTTTTAAAGTTTAAGTTTTCTGTAGACATTTAAAAATATAAAGAGTAGTTTTCACTTGGAAAAAAAAAAAAAAGGAGGAAACCAGATGTCAGTATGTATCCCCAAACAAACCGTAAGAGTCCTCTTAAATCAATCTAATACAAATTTAGTGAGCCCCATGAAAAACATGTCATTGTCATCAAAATGTAGACAAGCGCACTGATGATCATCAGTGATTGACTCTTAGCCATATTCATTTGTAAATGCTTGTTTCTTGAGGGACTGTTGTAAATGATCAGTACAACGAAACATGGGATAACAACACAGGAGGAAATGTTGTAAATGAGTACAAAGAAACATGGGATAACAACAGGGGTTTAGAATTATTCACCAAAAAAACAACAGGGGTTTAGAATTCACCAACCAATAAAAAAAAAAAGGTTTAAATGAATGCTTTCTTAAAAGATGCTTTCTTAAAAGAAAAAAATGTAAAAATTTTACTTTAAAAAGAAAACGGGTTTAATTTATTTGCTAGAAGCTTGTCGTTTGTTTATGTTTGGAGCAACCAAAATCATATTATGCTCAATTTCTTGACCTGATTCCTTGCACGAAAATGGGCCAACTATGCTAACGTTAAAAAGCGATGAGAAGAGGTTGCAAGTCCTATCTTCCTAAACTTCATGTTTCCAAACCTTACAAAATTTGATGAATCTTACTTGAGCGTTTAATTTTAAAAAAAAACGAAAAAAAAAAACGAAAATCAACAAAGAGGAGTTTGATAAGTCATATTTCAGACCCTTTTTTTTTTATTCTCTCCAATTAAATGAAAAAATTTGTGAATTTTCCCCGTCAATTACTTTTTTGATGAAAAAATACACAACACTCGTTTGAAGCATGTGCTCCAAATATTAAATGCGAAACACTAACCCTGCCCTCCGATGTGAAACCGTAAAGGCCTCTTTCAATAACTGGCCTTTTCTTTTCACATGTCCTGTTCTAACTAGTGCGTATTGACTTGTTGTGGTGACCAAAATATGTCAAGGTTGGAAATACAGAGTTGGCGGGGAGCCAAGTGGAGAACATTATATAGCCTATCTTCGGAGTTCAGATGAAGTAAATCAAAGGCCTCTTTTCCACAAGGGAGATTCCCGGAAACCTTCCAAGTCCTTAATGAAGCTTGTTTGGAAAATGACTAGTTGATTTAATATACCATCTACAAAGATTGGCTGAAGAGTTGCATTCCCGTGTCGTTTGGGGTTTAACTTTCTAAGGGCATTTTCGATATTAAATTTCAAAAAAAAAAAAAAGAAGAAGAAAAACAGCTCAGCTGATCTGATCACTTCTTGTCCTCATTACCCCGTCGAATAAATTATGGATTATCAGTAACTATGCGATACACACCTTGGTAACGACTTGATTAGCCCCACCATTGTTCAAGCGAGGTAGACAAATCAATTGATTTGCCGCGGAAGGCGGAGACAATCGTCTATTTTCGAGTTTTCTTGCTGGTTTTTATTTTTTTTTTAATTTCTAATTCTATAATCATTTGATGTTTCGTTTTATTTATTCCTTTAGTTTTCACGTGACAGAGTGCTTTCTTTTATGGGTGCTTATGCGGAGAGACTTTGGTTTGTTTGTTTTTGTTTTTGTTTTCAGTTTTTTCTTTTTTCTTTTTTTTAGGCTGTTCATGTTAAATAAATTCCAAATAACAAAAATTTGAACTTAAATATATAATCCTTCAAATCTCACAAAATCACTCACAAAAATTATAAACAATAATGGTCTTATTGAAACCTGATACTATTATATAGTACCAAAACCCAACCCCGATCCCGGCACTAAAACCCAACTCTAACCTTGATCCCGATCCAAAACCCAACCCCGACCCCAGTTCTAAAACCCGAACCCGACATCGATCATAAAAACCAACCCCGACCTAGTCTTGAAACCCAAACCCGACTATTGTCCAGAAACACAACCCCGACCCCCGTTACCAAAACCCAACCCCGAGTCCTATCCTGAAACCCGACCTCAACCCCGATCCTGATAAACTATAGAAGTTCAATTAAAAAAGAATAATAAATATAGTTTTTAAAAATTTAAATCCAAACATGTGTATTCTGTTTTCATTTTATAAATCTACTTTCTCAAAACAAGTATCAAACACCATACGTTTTTTATAGCATGTGAGAATTGTTTTTGTTCTTATATTTGGAAACACAATTTCAAAACTGAAAACTGAGAACATAGCCAAACAGGCCCTTAGGTTTGTTTGTTTTTGTTTTTGTTTTTGCTTTTTTTTTTTTAGGCTGTTCATGTTCCATAAATTTAACAAAAATTTGAACTTAAATATATATAATCCTTCGAATCTCACAAAATGACTAACATAAATTATAAACAATAATGGTCTTAAAGCTAAATTTTGTAGTAGAACTTAAACTACGCCTACTTGCACAAGATTTGATACTGTCTCCACGACTAGTTAACAGACCTCTCTATTTAGCTCCAAAAAGTAGTTTACAATTATTCCAAAGTACTAGAAGGATTTGCAGGTGGCGACCTTGGAGGAGAATACAAAAAAGGCTTTGGTGGTACTTGCAAGGAATCAAGACTCCCTTCCAACATTTCTATGACTTTACTCATCGCCGGTCGGCTTGAAGGGTTAGTCTGTATGCACCACAAACTCACAATTATCATTTGCCTCACTCTCATTCGGTCTCCTTCATTCGTAATTTTCTTCAATCCAAGTTCTTCATCTAGCTCAAGGCGCTTGTAAATCCAGTGCGGAAAATATATTTCACTTGTATTTTCAACTCCAACATTAACATTCTTTCTCCCTCCTACCATCTCTAAAATCATCATTCCATAACTGTAGACGTCAGACTTGTGCGAGATTCCTCCAAAGCTTCTACTAACAACTTCCGGAGCAATATATCCAATCGTCCCTCTTGGACCCAACATCGAGATTAGACTTTCTTTTCTTGTACAAATTCTGGCAAGGCCAAAATCTGTGATTTTAGGTACAAAATCTACATCAAGTAGAATGTTATGGGGCTTTATGTCAAAATGCAAAATCCGTTATTGCAACCACGGTGCAAATATTCCAGTCCCCTAGCAATGCCCAATGAGATTTGATGGTACGTTTCCCAATCCAACCTATGACTATTTTCTGTCGCGTTTTCATCAAACACGAATTTCTCAAGAGACCCATTAGGCATGAACTCGTAAACAAGAGCTCTTTTAGCACCCTCAAAGCAGAAGCCCAACAAAGAGACGATGTTTACATGGGAAGTTCTGCTAATGGTATCTACCTCATTGATAAATTCTTCGCCATTAGCTTTCGATTGGTTTAACACCTTAACTGCAACAAGAGAGCCATCATGCAACTTTCCTTTATACACACTGCCAAAACCACCTTGGCCTAATTTTTCTTTGAAGGAGTCGGTCATTTTCTTGACATCTAAATAGCTGTATCTTCTAGCGTGAAGAGATCCGTAGTTCTTTAGAAAGGCCTCGATTTGTGCATGTGTTAGATTCCGCTTCTTCCAAAAGAGGATTGATTTAGTAGATGAGAACTTCTTTCTCAAGCAACAGACTGACACAACTAAGACAACAGCAGCAACAGCTGCGGCAGCTGCAATAAAAGGAAAGAAATGACAAATTAACAGATCAAAAGATCCCAAGAATTTTAAAGGAACTTATCCAGAGGGATTAGTATCTATGCCGCAATAAACATTATATAATTATTACCTGTTGTTGCAATAATTACCATTTTTCCCTGAGGCCCTGCAAAGTGAGCAATTTATTAATAAAATACTCGTGAGAAGCAATTTTTTATTATTATTTTTTTTTAGTGGAGAAGACACAAAACTAATTAGTGGATTCTATAGATCGTAGAATTTTAAAGGAACTTATCCAGAGGGATTAGTATCTATGCCACAATAAACATTATATATGCCACAATAAACATTATATAATTATTACCTGTTGTTGCAATAATTACCATTTTTCCCTTAGGCCCTGCAAAGTGAGCAAATTATTAATAACATACTCGTGAGAAGCAATTTTTTATTATTATTTTTTTTTTAGTGGAGAAGACACAAAACTAATTAGTGGATTCTATAGATCGTAGTAGACGATAACTTCCCGAGATAACTTATGTGATTATGTGGTATTTCTCGTACTCTTAAGCATTATTTATTTATATGAAGATGCACTTGTTTTTCGCTGTTCTTTAAACATATTGTAACCTTGTTTGTTTCGAGGGTAGTTCCTGCCTCTCCCTGTTTCTTATTCTTAATAAGCAATGAATGTTGTTTTACTAGTATCTCGTCAAGAAAAGCTAATACCTACTGAAACGAATATAATATAAATCTATATGGATTGCTATTGTTTAATTTTCACAATCCAAGTAGAAACACTAAATAAAATAAAGCTATGTCCACACAAGAAAAAAAAAAAAAAAAAGAACAGAGAATAAAATGGCAGACAAAGGAAATCAGATGATATGAACGCACTAGTGTTATTGTAATGCAAAACGTGGAAGGAAAGGTAATGAAATGAAGCCGTTTGGACGGTATAACCGGGAAATACCATGATCTTTAGTATGGAACTTTTTTCATGTCCTGTTATACAGTATGCATATTAGCCAGATCCTGACATAAAAGTAATGGTTGGAAAACAGACCAAAAGTAGGGGATCAAATAACTGAATTTCAAGGAGTTCACTTTGGATGGACACAAACAAAAATAAATAAATAAACAAATTAATAAATAGGAAAGATGTACGTGTACATGCAGGCTGCAGACATGATACTTTTTGGTGCAAACTGATAAATGTACCTCTTGGTGCAGTTGACTTTGAACATTAGAATTCATTTTTGCTATTAGTCTTGCATTAAAACAACTAAAACAATCACCAGTAACAGACACTTCAACAGTCACAACTAAAGTCACAACTAAAACAATCGTCATGTTTGCTATTAGCCTCCACTAAAGTCACAACTAAAGTCACTTAAACATTAGAATTCATTTTTGCTATTAGCCTCCACTAAAGTCACAACTAAAACAATCACCAGTAACAGACACTTCAACAGTGAAATTAGTCGAAAACAAAATTCCATTGCTGTAATTTCTTTTAGGAGAGAGCGGTGGAAGCTGGATGGCCGAACATTGTTGTGCGAATGGAAAATTATTATTTAGATAAGTAGTGTAATAGATATCATAACCTCTGCAGCTAGCACGATTAAAATCTTCCGGGACAGAAATGCCTAGACTTTGGCTGCAGTTGTAGACAGTCCATGCATCCGTAAACTGCACTGTAGAGAACGGAGTACTATTCGGAAGCATAAAACTTTCGATAGATTCACAAGTGGGGGAATTCATGCGTATCGGTGATGATGAAGCATTAATGAGGATTAAGTTTAACTGAGAGATGCGCTCAATCGGAAACCAGTGTCCTCCTTCATTGAATTGGATCTTCGGAACTGGCTTCGTACAATTAACTGTGTAGAACCCACAGTCAGGGTGCTCTTGATCCTTGTAAGGGAATCCAATCTGGCCAAGTTCTTCTTTACAAAAGTACGGGCAACGTGGTTGCCACTGTTTGCTCTCCTCGCCGCAGCTACGAAGAGCAAGGTGAGCGTGAAAATAGAGAGCCAAAAAAAGTTTAGCAGCCATTCGCAACTTTCCAACTCAATGACCAAAACAAGAAACCAAAAAGAGGATCATGGTTTTGTAATACAAAAAAAATATATTCTATTAGTTTTTTTTTTTTTTTTTTCCTTTTTCTTCTTGTAAAGTAGAGTTATTGCTCTGCTCAACACGGTAGATGACTTCAAAATTGGACAAACACAAAAGACTTTAAAGAAGAGAAACAAGAGAAAAAACAAAAAGAAAACAAAAATGAAGATGACAAGGTTGAAAAAGAAGGTGAGCCTGTAGGTCCCCACGAACCTTCCCATGAACTGTTTTTTTGCCAAGTAATTCCAAGGACAATTAATGATGGAGCAATTTTCCAATCCTCCTTGGCCACGTTGACAGGCAGCAAACTTATCAAAGGAAAAAAAGACTTGACTAATTCTACAAGGAAAAGTTATAATTTATTTATCTATTTATTATTATTTACATGGTTACCTTATTAGGAGTTTTGTTTTGTTTTTTTTTTTTTTTTAATTTTATTTTCGCTCTCTTAATTTAAGGAGATTTGATGGTATTCAATAACTTTCAATTATATAATTGTAAATTTTATATTTATAAGAGCTCATTAATAGCTTTTTTTTTTTTTATATTCACTCAAGTAATAACCTACATAATTCCACGAGTAAGATCGGTTACAAAGTATGGTACTTATAAACTATTAGGGGTAGCTCATTAATAGCCTTCCTCACCGGTGAATCTTCCTTATATTCCTAGTTGTGGAGGAACCACTTTAAACGAGTCCAGATTTTTTCTCTTTTTCCTGCAATTCTACAATATTGTTTAGACAACTCATCAATTTATTTAAGTATTTTTAATATTTACATTATTTATGTGATTGAATTCTTAAATTCAGATAAAATAACATAACATTATTGAGGGATAACCAATGAGATATGAAATTTGGACAGTAGCTCTTGACTCCGTTAAATCTTTCATGTTCTCTCCTTTAGTTTTTTTTTAATTTAAATTTAAATTTCAACGTAGTCACCTTTTAAAATCTCTCAAAATTTTCACTAACAATAATAAAAAGAATAATTATATGCCCTTAAACCCTCATACATTATTATAATCTTTTATCTCCATATCATAACATAGAATGCAATAAAATGGATTAAAACTTTGCGGCTCTTGTGCGTAACAACAAGGCAGAAAAGGTAAGGATTATCTCACCAAAACATGTCTTGATTTGATTGTTTTAGTATTGGTTTTTTTTGTGAAGAGTAGTGCTAATGACACCAACTCATGTGATAGTGAATTATCATCTTTTCATTTGTAGATGCAATTAAATAATATGATAATCTTTTAAACACCTAGTAATAAAAATAAAGATAACTCATATTTCATGAAAATTGATATTCAAAAATTGATATTAAAATGGAAGTGTAACATTTTTGTTTGTGTGAATAATTTTTACAGTGGCAAACACCATCTGGTTGAATGATAGTGATGGTATAAAACACGACTTTATCAAACGGAAACTGAAATAATAAATATCATGAGTTGGACCAGAAGACTTTGAAAGTTTGAATGTGAGGTTTGGGGTGTCAGCTTGTGGGGAAGTAAATGGAAAATGATACATGAAGAAAACAGCACAAGCGGACCATTATTAGAAAAAAAAAATTAATAATATCTAAGAGGAGTTTTGTGGGTCGTAATGGTAGGGAATGATTGATTGAATTTCAGTATTTTACAAGTCCCAAGTATTGAAAGTTTGCACCAGAATATGAGGTTTGCAACAAAGCCAGTTTTTTTTTTCTCCTACTGTTGGTGTTAAGTCCACGGATTTGGTGTAGAAGAAAATTTGCCATTCAAAATCAACTGGTTCTTCATATTGATCTGCAATATAAAGCATTCATTTGTATGTTCCACTTTCCTCCCACAAAAACCCAAAAAAATAAAAATAAAAAATAAAAAAATAAAAAGGTGTGAAGGTTTCCTTTTTTCCTTATTATTAATCCTCTACACTGAAGGAAACCAGAAAAAAGACTCTGTGTTTTGGGAGGTTACTAAATAACACCACTAAAGACCAGTTTAGCAAAGCTTTTGCTCTTACTTTAGCTTTTTGTTATTTAATTTTTTAGTATTTGTAACCATGTTTTTTAATCAGCTTGTACAAGTTATAATGATTTTAAAACTTTCTAATAAACAATAAAGATATTAGAACGAGGTTTATAAGACATTATAAAAAATTTGATACAAGTTTTATAGGTGGCACTTCATAAAAACATTTGAAAACATTCTTAAATTGAAAATATTTAAAGTGTTTTCATTTTGTAACATTTCAAATGGACATTTGGCTATCAGCATTTCAAATGACGTTTAGACCATTTGAAAAGCTTATGACCATTTGAAATGTTTACAATGTTACCTTAAGGCAAAATTCCAAATGGGGATTTTGGCCATTTGGATCTTCGTCTATAATGTCAAATGTTTTCATCCAAAATATTTACATTAAAAAGATTTTCCAAAGCAGAGCCATAATTATTTTAAAAGAGTTTTTTTATTTAAGTTAAATTTTTTTTTGATTGAAAGTTTTTCGGAAAAGTTAAAGTACTTCTCACAGATCATCTAAACACTTTCATAAGTATATTTTGAACTCAAAACTAAAAGCAGTTTTGAAAAAACTTTGCCAAATAAGTCCCAAGTCCACATATTTTCATTTTAGCCTTTTAATTTCCCTCTACGGTTTCTAGAAATTGGATTTTCTCTGTTTTTTCCGTCATTGGATCTTCAGCATGAAAAAATAATATAATAATAGAAGGAGATGAAACTACTTTTAAATTTTCCAAGAGTAGAATTCAAAAGGAGGAGAATGGTAAACGATGACACATTCTGCACTTCCTTAAATCTAATTTTCTAAGTGACTATAGTCAATAAAAAAAAATCATAAGAAATATATATATATATATATATGTGTGTGTGTGTGTGTGTGTAGACTAACACATATACATCTACTGATGCTTTGCATATACATTGAACTGATAACACATCAAAATTAAGGGTGTATAACTTGCCAAAGACCTTGAGGCCACAGTAGTCTGCTCCAACGCCCTCTATGTAAAACGCATAACTTATGTCGAGACCGACACCGCAGTTTCTAGGCTCACAAGCTTCATAACCGTGATCTGCTGATATAACTGACTCTGGGGGAAAGTGATTGAAGACGAGAAATGAAAGAAACTAGAATATTGCTCAACATGGAGTAAAGCAGAATAACTAATGTATAATGGCTTGTCTTCTTGAATAATCTAATCTCACTCGTGTTCTTCGGTCGGCTTTGCCTTGCCTTGACTTACTAGCTATTAGTTGTTCTTAATGTCTTTTCGAGATTCTCAAATTTCCAGGTTTTTCTCATTGGGTTTTACTGGGAAAAGATTTTCAACGAGGCATCTTCTTGGATTTCCACGAGGATTTATCTTGCATTAGCAACTCTCCATCGTTTACTTAGGTTTTAAGTTGTTTTAATGTCGCTCTTGAAAATTTTAACTTGTGTATTCTTCTTCTCTTTTTCTTTTTCTTTTTTTTTTTTTTAAATTAATTTGAAAAGAGAGTTTAGGTGGGATATTAAATATATTATTTAGTGCCAACTTAATTGGGATGTATTAATGACTTTGCTTGAAAGAAGGTATTTAGGCTTGTCTTCTTCATCTTGACTACACGTGATAAACTGCTAGAAATGACGAATAACAATACCAAAAAAAAAAAACAGGATGAAAATAATCATCATGATCACAATTATATTCAAAGTATGGACAGAAACTATAATAGATTCCTTTACTATGTACACGCTCAAATCTTTGATGCAAAGTGATGTGTGCGTCAGATAATGGATAAACGACTTAAAACAAGCAACAAAACATGACGATGAGAGAACAAATTACGACCCATCACTTAACTTCTGGTCATCTATGCCAACTGTTCATCATTTCTTTTGAAAATTTCATAACGGAAAAAGACAGCTTTAGCCACTGACATTAGAGGTTGAAGATAAACTACTAGACCAGTTTTCGGTGACGGTATTTGGTGACGGTGGCTGCTCTTTGATGCTCTTCAACAACCCAACTTCATCACAATGTTCTGGTGAAGGCGGTGGTTGTGTACTTGCTGTCACACCATCAAAACCCTTCACTTGATTTTCAGGCTCACTCTTCCCGCTCTCGATCCTCTTTAGTTCCTCCAAGACGTCATCCATTGAAGGTCTCATTTCCTTGTCTTGTTGCAAACATTGAAAGGCCAAATCCGCAACAGCAATTGTCATCCTCTTAGCTTCACTATCTGAGTCGAACCCAAGACGCGGATCCACCAGCTCGTTGTATGCGCGTTTTTTAATCTTGCTTATTGCCAAGTTAGATAGATTAATCTCGTGCCTATGCCTAGTTATGTCAACCGCAGGCATAGATGATATAAGCTCAACGAGTACAACCCCGAAGCTATAGACATCGCTCTTACTAGTTAGCTGGTAACATTGGTGATACTCTGGGTCGACATAACCCGGTGTCCCCTGTGGAGCCGTAGAGACATGAGTGACGTCGATGGGGAAGAGCCGGGAGAGTCCAAAATCAGCAACTTTGACACAGAAGTTGTTGTCAAGTAAAATGTTGTTAGTCTTCACATCGCGGTGGACAATGTCAGATGCATGCAGATAAGCCAAGGCAGTCGCGGTTTCTATGGCTATGCTCATACGAACCGGCCATGTAAGAGGACTAGTTAGTACTCTATCTCCATGAAGATGATCAGCAACCGTGCCATTCGGGATGTACTCATAGACAAGGAGAAGTTCCCTGCAGCGCCGTGAAGTGCAGCCATAGAGGGTGACCAGATTCTGGTGTCGCAGGCGGGCGAGGATCTCAATTTCGTTTTTGAACTGTTCAAATCGTTTGTAGTTGTGCTCGTACAAGCGCTTAACTGCAACTTCCCTTCCATCTTTGAGTCGTCCTAATTTTGAAAAGGAGATAATTAAGACAAGCCATTCAACAAAGATGCTACATATGCTATGAACATATCTTTATATTTATTATCTCTTACCGAGGTATACCGTTCCGAAACCTCCATCTCCGAGTTCTTTCTCGATGTCAAAGTTGTTCGTTGCTTCTTCAAGATCTTTGTAGGAAAAGACATGGACCCCATAGTAGACACTTCCGCCTTCTGGGTCATTCAGATACGGATCAGAAACGCTCCTCGTGATGAATTTCGAAGCAGAACGTCTCTGCTTGTAGAGCCAGATTAAAAAGAATGTTACCGAGCCGATTATAAAGACAGTAAGTCCGATACCTAAAGCAGACAAATCAGAGGGGTCAAATATCAACCAAAGCACTACCTTGGAGAAAAAGTGACGAATAAAAGAATTATCACTGTAACAATTAAATGTCTGATATTTAAAGAAGCATCTTACCTAGTCCCAGCTTCAGTGCTAACTTCTTATTTCCTGCAACATCATGAGTTACGATGAAAATTGTCGTTAGCTAACATAATAGATAAAGAAAAGATTTGGATAAAATTGGCGTTCACCAAAATGAGGACGTGGTGTGTGAGTGAAATAATACAAAACTATCAGAACATTTTAATATGGAATTATTTGCACAGAAAACAGTTACATACTTCTTATATATAATCCAAAATAAGAAGACTAAATAAAACAAAGCTATCTTCGTATGACAAATGAATAAAAGAATTGAAAGATAGAGGATGAGCAGCAGTAGGCCATGTAAATGCACAAGTATTTCAAGAACGAATAGTCCAAAGAGAAATACGTGTGTCTGTAAGCAGACCTGTTTTCCAGTTATGCATACCATTTTCTTCTGTTTTGGAACAAGAGAATTTATGATCTATGTCACTGAACCGGCATAGTCCTTCCTTATTATGGTAACAGTGATAACAATCAACGCTTACACGCACATCAAGAGTGAAGATAGATAAACTTGAAATATTATGGTCGGGAGTATTCTCATAGCCTGGGATCTGGAACATCGAACACTGAGGTGGAAGAGGTGAAGTACTATTATTTGAAAGAGTATAGTACATATCATCGTCTCCGCAGGTAGAGAGGTTAAAACCACTTAGGGTGGGCCTAATGCCAAGGCTGTGGCTGCAATTGAAGATGGTCAACAAGTTCGATGAGGACAGGTTAGACATCATGGAAGGGCTAGGGAGAGCATAACTTTCATTGGCTTTACAGGGATCAAAGGGGGGTGGGGGATTTGGCGCTCCGCTCTTGATGGAAATATAATCTCCAAGAGGAGAGATGTGGTCAATTTCATACCAGTATCCTCCTTCTTTCAACTGTACCTCCGGAACTGGCTTCGAACAATTCACTGTGTACAACCCACAATCAGACTTCGAGTTATTTCTGAAGGGGGGAGAGAAATTCCCAAGTTTTCCACAGGGAAATGGTGGACATGGACCCGGGTGGTGTTTCTCCTCTTCAGCCGAGCTAAGAAGCAGAAGATGAGAGAGAAAGAAGAGAACAAACAGAGGAAGAGGAGCCATCCTGAACTTCCTAAAGTTAAACGCCAAATAAGAATCTATTTTCCTCATCTAGCTTCTCATCTTCAAGGCTTTTTCTAATCTATGTCGAAATATATAAAGAAGAAGAATTTTCCATGCTTAACACGGTAGTTGACTTGGAAATTCGAACACAGAAAGACTTGAAAAGAAAACGGGGTTACCCACGACGAAGCTTCCAACGCTCTGGTCTGAAAATACTATTGAGTACTCGGGCAGGCAAAGCACTCCATAACAAAAAAATATGCTAAAAAGACTTGACTCATTGACCTTTCAAAGTCATTTAAAATAAATAAACAAAAGTTAAAAGTGAAACACTGATCTAAGAAGCTTTTGCGGCCTCTTTATCTCGTGTAACATGTCTTTGGCTAGGTTGCATGAAAAACGGCCTTACAGCAAGACCAGCAAAAGGAACTTGACTTAATTGGGTGGCTGAGAATACTTTAACGGCTTTCGTTATACGGTCGGGGTTGTGGGACAAAGGAGTGGAAAATGATTGAGGAAAAAAAGGAAACAAAAAGCAAGAACCCACCATTAGAAAAATCACGAGGTTTGTGGGTCATCACCACAAAAATACATATTTGGGGTCATTTTCATCCACTATATTCTGGTAAGAACGGTCAAACATATTGAAATTTTGCAATAGAGTAAGAAAAATGGCAAACTGATATGTTTGTTGGTTGGTCTTAAGTCTGATAAGTAGGAAACGGGGTAAAAGACAATGCATTCACATGGAAGATATCTGCTGGTCTCAACGGAGACTTGTTAGATTCTGGTCGTTCGGCCGATCAGTCGGTCGGTCGTCCCGCCTGTCGTCGATCGCTAGCTACTTTATGTATACATCAATGTCCCCAGTAATTCACCACAAGAAAGACTGAGCATGATTGTTCCCTAAGTTTCAGGAAATCGTTTCTGTGTTCTAATAATTTTTTTTTTTTTTTTTTTTTTTGGTTCCTCAGCTTGCCTTTTTCTTAACCAATAAAAACCAGAAAAATAGAGATTTTGGGGATGGGAGTTTATTAAAAGGAAAAGAACTTGAATTACATAAATTTAAAGATTATTGTATCAATATGACATAAAAATATTAACACTATATTAATATAACACAAAATTAAATTAAAGTTAACTAAAATTTGTGTCATGTTAGTTAATAATGAAAATTTTGTATCATATTGATCAATAGATGAAAAAAAATGTGATTATTAGGTAATTTTCTATTTATTTCTACCCCTAAATAGGACCACTAATTGGTTTCTCATATCAGCTTGAGTATAAATAACCAAGCTGAAACAACTCCCTAACCATCGAAACCGACTCTTTTCGTCATTCTTTTTTAGGACAGGAATTCAGAAGGAAGAGGGTGGGAAGTGATGAGATTGTTTAGATGACTTCGAATCTTACAGCATGACAAAACCGTAAAGGAATATAAAGTAAACAAATAAGGTGGATTATTGATTCATTTTCTACTATTTACTTACCTATTAATCTAATGTTTATTCAACTAATTAAGAATGTTAATCTTATTAATGTAGTTACTAAAACATCTTTTTACACAATCAAATAATCATTGATAATTGAGAACTTACTAAAAGTACATAAAATAAATTTAGTATTCGTGTTCATTGATTAGGAATCAATGTAAGGGATGCGAGGATTGATATTCTCTTTTCTCATTTCTTATATTGTATGAGATCCACTAAATTCTAATTTCCTTTTCATGCAAAGTAAACGCATCCTCATTACTAAATAAACCAAACTAACTGGTAGAGCATGGGATGCCACATATGCTCTATGCTTCTTAACAATTTCTTAAACATAACTTTCTTAAGTGAGCAGAATCAATAGAAATTCAAAAGAAATATATGTGTATATACACAGACACATATATGCACAGCACAAGCCAGCATCATTGACAACATCCAAATCAACCAACCATGACTGGTTCTTGTGAAGATTGGAGAGAAGAAGCAAGATTTGAGACTACTAAGGGATTGAGCTTCCACCTTAAAAGGTCAACCTATTAAGTGAAGTGGCTCAATATCCTTATATGTCTGTTGTTGTGATTATATATTTTCGATATGGGACTTGGGTTTCTTTTTGCGTCCTCTAAAGGTCCGATAGGCAGGTTTGTTTTCATGACAGGCAATTCTAACGACTTTGAGGCTATAGTCTGCTCGGGTACTTTCAATGTGAAAAGGGTAGCTTATGTTGGGGACCACTACCGCAGTTTCTAGGCTCACAAGCTTCATGACTGGGATCTACTGATATAACTGACTCTACTAATATAAGCCCCAGAAAAGAACACTAATCCAAACGTGATGGAGTAGTTTCTCATTGATGAACAACTTCTGCAGCCTCATTTGGGTGAAACTGGTTGGAATCAACCAAACTATAATGTTCCTAAACATAGAACAGAACAAAATGACTATGGAAAAATGGCTTGTCTTCTTGGACATTCAATCTCGTTTATGTTCTTCATTCTACTTTGCAATGTATAGGTCAACGTAGAGCTCATCCCAAAAGCTAGTTTAAGTTCCACCTATAAATTCCATATCAGTCTAGTAACTTGACAACGTAGGACAAAATCACAATCTAACATCTTTTCTCACGTCTAGCGTGTCATGCAAATGAGTCGGGATCCCAACTCATCATTGCCTACAAAATTAGCTCTGATAACATGTTAAATGGACTTGGGTAAAACTCATTTCCAAAAGCTAATTTAAGGAGAGAGGGTGCTCATTTCAAATATAAATATCATATCAACCTAATAACTTAGCGATGTGTAATAAATTCATAATTTAAGAGTTTTTTAATGCATTGTAATTGTTAATTTCACAAGTAACATCAGAGAAAGTCATAGTAGTCGTCAACACCCTTTTTCTCTTGACAAACTCCAACCTTAACTATAATCAATTAGTAGAATTGCAACTAGGTGTAATTGTGTTTTAAGACCAAACAAACAGAAATGAAAAAATGATCATTTAATAATACATAAATTTAGGATTTTCTGGGTTAGGAAAATTTGACTGGTGGGCATGTTGGGAGAATCTGAAACCTCCAGGCTGTCAAGATCTATCTTCAAGGTTGTCTTTTTTCAGAAATATATGTTTATGTGACAAATTGTAAAATAGTCCTTGGACCATTTGGAAATTGATATGGAAATAATGTGTATATATATAAATATACACACTCACACAGTAAATTCTCTAGTATATTCCTCAGGATTAAACTAGAAGTTTGAATGCCCACCAAACAATTGGGAGATCATTGAAACAGTCCAAGAGAGGTAAAATGTGCCTATAAATAATTATACAAATGGCACATAAGTGTACAAATTATGGATCACTTTCGTCACCAAGAAACTTTTTTTTTTTTTTTTTTCCTGTAAAGTAATCAAGGGAATTGTTTACTCTGGTGGGTTTTAATATATTTGTTACCTTCTAAAGATCTTGGGGAAATGTGTTGAGCGTGCCACACTAGCATGCACTAAGAAATTTATAACCAAACCATTATCCTATGAATATATGACCTTGCCTTGTTATTTGTGTTATACACCTATTTGTGCCCAAGTATTTTGAATATTTTTAAGTTACCTTTCATATCAATACATAGTCCTTAATATAACATACTATTTTTTTCTTTTACATATGTTATTTACGAGTTTCATTTATTAAGAATTAAAATAAACATCCTTCAATTTTAAATTTAAAGGTGCATAAGTCAGTAAAAAAAATTTAAAAAAAAAAAAAAAAAACCTTATCAAAATACAAATATAAAGATTTATTTTGTTTTTATAAGGATATTTCTACGTTCCGGCATGTGTTTTTTGTCATATTAATAAAGCAAGATTTTTTAAGTATTGGATTGAATTTTTATGAACGAATCTACAAATTAATAACATTTTTATTTTTTTTTGATATATTTTTTTTTTATGTAGTCATTTATAAGCAAAACAAATGTATCCAATTACAGAACTATCCTTTCGTCAAAAAGCAAAGGCAGGAAAAGTTTCAAACAAATTGAAGTCTGGTAATGAAAGGAATTTCTAATTCTCTTTTTTGCGTGGCAGCCCCTTTTGACCAGATAAACATGTTTTCTAACTCAAAATGATTAAAGGAAGGATTTTAGAAAAATATATATATAATATATATAGATATATATGAATTGACTTTTGTTACGTGTCTTACAAATAATTGTTCTAGTTTATAATAATTACATATATCTTTGAAATTAAACAAACTCTCTAATACGTCTGTTTTGACGACAAACTTGTACAATTATGTAAATATTTTTTGTCCTATACAATCTCATAACATTATCTTTTTCGGAAAAATAAACACTGTATTTTTTCTTGATTCTTACTACATTAATTATTTATAAAAATATCTGCTAATTAGTTTATACTTGGACGTGTGGCAGAGTGGCAGAGTAGTTCTAGTTTCTAGAGACTAATTAAATATTTTGTTTCCTGACGTGTTCCATGTATCATATTCTACATGACACTGGTAAATTCAATATGATCAAACATTTATATTTTAAGGAAGTATATCAATATATACATACCCTATATATTTATATATTTATATGAGTACACAGTAAGCATGTATTTTAAAGGAGGCACCGCTGTGTGGCTGCTAGGGTTATTGAAGATTTATAATAAGTACTCTTTTATTTGTAGCAAATATTTATGTGTGTGTTTATGTATGTGTGTGCATCTTTGAATAGATATTCCTTGAAACAAAGTTTTTTTTTTTTTTTTTGAATAGAATCAAACAGCACATAATTTGTTCGTAGTTAAATATTTTATGTCCATAATAGAGGAGAGATGGGAAAAGTATCATGTAACAAAACGATGCAGTTTAAATAATCATTGTTGCCGTTCAAGGGAGTATTCCCACCGGCCACAACCAGAAAAAGAGTCTAGATTTGTTGTTATATTTTTTTTTATCTCAATAACAGTCTTCTCAATAGTGTTTTGAGAGTTTATCGATTTGTTTAAGAATTTTTAATATTTAATATTTAACATTTTGATGTGATTAAAATTTTAAATTCAGATGATATAACATAACATTATCCGAGAAACAGTTAATAAAACAGAAACAGAAAATTCGAACAGCAGATCTTGACTCGAATATCAATGCCTACAGCATGGTTGTGCCTGCTATGTTTAGCAGTGATTTTTTTACCATATTGGGTTTCAAATTCATATGAGAGAGCAAACAAGTTTGACCGCTCAAATAATTGAAAATCCTATACTCAACTAGTTAAAATAGTTGATAATAGAGATATATACAAGAACTAAAAATGGAGCATTCCACTATAAACCAAATTAACTCTACTAGTTATAGTGGTTCATAGCATAATCAAAATCCCCCCATTAATTATCACATATATATGATCAATCCACAGGTGGCAGGTGAGAATGTGGTTCTAATTGAAAGTAGATTCTAGGTGATGTGAGGTTGTGGTTCTAGCACTAACAATGTTACACCACCGATCTCTCAGTGCGGTCAATAAGAATGCCAGTTTTCATCAACAAGATTTTAATTGTAAGGGCCTGTTTGGTGCACAAGTTCAAGATGAAATTGATAAGTTTAAATAGTAATTTTTGTTGACTTTTTTCAGAAAAGACAAAAAACTTTTGGGAAAAAGACAAAAGTTTAAACTCATGGTGATGAGTTTAACTCATCACCCAAACAAGCCCTAATTAATCTCAAATTAAAAACTGACACAGTATATATAGATTATTGACTTTGTATGAACATTTTTGTGAAATATCTTGTAGTTTTTTAAACAAAAAAAAAAAAAAAAAAAAAAAACCAGAGAGAGAGAGAGAGAGAGCACTTAGAAGGTTAAATGATAGTGATTTTCTTTTTTTTTTTTTTTTTTTTGGTTGTCTGCCTAGAGAAAGTAATCTCAAAATGGTACACATCCTAGCCGCCGATGTGGTTGGCAGGCAGTGGTCTATAGACGACTTATTCAACGCGGGCGACAATTGGACTTTTCCAATTTACCCAACGAATCCCCCACATGTGGACCAGGCATTGTCATCATTGTATTACTTATTAGCTAATTTTTACCACCACTAATCAAAGATTAAAGTTATTTATCTATAAAACTAAGATAAATTAAATTATAAATAAATAAATAAAGAAGAAGAAGAATTAATTACTCACTCGTCGAATCACATTGCACGGTGTGAGGCCTATCCGAGCAGTAGCACTTGAAATTAGACGACTTAAAATCGAACCCGCACTTCCCTCCGGAACTGTTGCAACGGCTACAGTTGCTCGCAAACCAGCTAAGCATGAATCCTCTGCTCAGCAGCTCTGCAGTCATATCCTTACTCTCTCTGCTATATCCCATTATGGGCACATCCACTTTACTTGATCCATTCCCACACTTCTCATACGCTTTCTCCACTTCTTTCTCGTCGTTTTCAGGCAAGGCCAGAACCAAACTGTTCTCGTTCTCGGCAGAGCAGCCGATCTTGTACTTCAGGAGATCATTATCCGTCTCGACAGCAGATGAGCTGCAATTTTGGAGCAGTGTGATGTTGGTGTCTTTGGAAGGAAGATCAAAATTAGTAGGGATAGACAGGTTCCGGAGAGAAGGAAGACAGGCGTTGTTGTTCGCATGCGAAAAGGCGGCGTTTGAGACGATAAGGGACTGGTTTTCGTAGAAGATGGTGCGGATGGTGTACTCGCTGTCGGTGAGCTTGAGAATCGGGATACCAGATCCATTACTGTAATTGCAAGAGAGGCGAAAACCCGGGTATCCGCAGTAGTTGTGCTCGTCTTCCAAATAGAAGGGGAAACTTATTGGCTGACTACCACAGAATCTGGAAATGTTGCAGTTCTGGAAATATTGGTCCACGGCACCAACAAAATTGTAAGAAAAGAGGCATGAGATGGTGATGAGGAGTATGGAGATCAGGTTTATCAAGGGCTGAGGTGAGAAGGCCGATGATATGGTGAGATTAGAGATGAGGATTTTCATTTGGGGCTGTTGAAACTTGTGGTGTGGGCCGTGAGAAAATGACGATATACATTAATATGTAGGTGTTTTAGAGAGAGAAGAGTTGAAAATAGAGAGAGAGAGAGAGAAGAGTTGAATAATAAAGCTAAAGAGTTTTCCATATATGGCCAATTGGGGGGTCAGCTTTATAATACACATGAAAAACAAAATGTATATATAAATTGAAATAGAAAGTCGTCCAACTTGACCAGAATCAGCATTCAACCTTTTTCCCTGTACTTCATTCAAAAATGCCCTTCTTCTTTTCTCCAAAAACAAAAAAAGTTCGGGGCCCAATTGGTATTATTTCCGGAACGTTTGTAAAGAAATCTCACAATTTTCAATAAACTTATTTTGAAAATAATTATGAAATAGGAATTTATTTTGTACAAAGTTAGAGAACAGAAAAAAAAAATTTAAAAATCATACTTTTTAAAACTTACACATTCAACAAATATTTTCACAAACATATCCAAATAAAATTTTTTTTGTGTACTCAAATTAATTTCTCTAAAAATACAATCAAACACAATCTTAAAAAATATCTCAAAGTTGTTTTTAAAATATTTTTGTTTCTATTTTATATTCAAATGGGTTCGACCAGGTCAAAATTACATAAAGAAAAAATTGTATGCATCTTTTTCTTTTGGTAGTTTTCGAGACAATGTATCTAATTCAACTTAAAACTCCCTTTTAAACGTTTGGGACATGTGCTTAATTTGAACAGTGTCCATGAAGTCATGGTTGCATTTGAAAATTGAATTATAGAATATGGCCCTTTATGAGGCCTTTTATTGTATGTAAGGTATCCTATTAATTGTGTAATAAACAATCAAATCAAAGTAAAAAACATTTAAAATTATTAGAACATTCGACTCTTTACAAATAGTATATTCTTTTTCACACATATAATTAGGAATTGTCATACTTATAGTGGGCTGATATTAGAGCTTAGAATGTTGTCGTTTTGTATTAAGTTATGGAGTCTAACTAAGCAACAGAGATGGTCGGGGTTGGAAAGGGGTGGAACCCCCTGATGGTCTATTATATTGACAATTGTTTTGTTAATTATAGTTTAAATATTTTACACTTATAATTTTGATTGCCTTAATTTTGCTTTATACGTAGGAATGGTCGTCGTTGGATTTTGATGAGAGGTTAAAGGAAAAAAAAAAAAAACACACAAAATTTGAGGATTGCAAGTTTTTCTTATAAACTTTTTTCTTATCATAATTAATTCCTATAATAACTGAAAGATTATGTAATCTAATATTAATATTAGTATTAATATTAGTATTAATATTAATTTGGCGTATTTGTGTTTATTTATTTTTCAATATGGATTCTTAACCTTTTTGTGTTCCAAATAAATGCATTGGAGATGTTAGGAATTATGTGTTGCCTTGCCTTTTCTCCATGAGCCTAATAAATCCCAAGCTGGTCCCCCGTTATTTAGTTTCATTTTTGTTTATTTGGATTTAGAAAATAATAAAGACATTTTTGGTCATTAATTTCCACCAACAGCAACACAGTCAAATTGATTACCAACTTGTTTCTAGCCTAAGAAAAAAGAGATGGAGAAAAAAAAAATTTGCCAATTGCAGTGGACCGAATACCAACTAGTAGAGAGAAAAGATTGAAAGAGATATCACTAACTTTTCAATATGTGGCCCACAATTTTTTTTTTTTTCCTTTAAAAAAAAATTGTGACCTCAGACGCAACCTGTCAAATTTCAATAAAATCAAACATTGAAATTTGCCCTAATAAATTCAAACCACCCACTATAAATTCATGTCTCTATAGATTCTACATTTTCCTCTTAATCTTGATTGATGCTTAATCTTTTTTGCGCAAGTCTTAAATGGGAGGCTTGAAGTTCCTATTTCCGAGATCCGAACTACCTATTTCTTTAACTATACTCTAATAATGTTATGTTATGTATCTATACATTAAATATAAACTCTTTAAACAAATTGATGAGCTGTTAAATTAATATTAGAGGACAGCTATTGAAACGGAAAGATAGAACTGTAGATTTGAACTCCTAATCAATAGCTCCCCAAGCCTTAGCTATGTGTACCTACCCCTTTAACCCTTGCTCTTGTGAAAGGCAATAAAACAACCTTTTATTCCACAAAGGATGCCGAGTAAAGGAGTTTGGCAGGTCTTTGTACTTCCATCAATCGGAAAGTTTATTCTTGTTTGAATTTAAACATGAGCTAATTAGTCTTTAATTAAAGGTCAGAAGAGTTGAATCAAGCAAATGGAAAATGAAGTCATAATTGAAGTAATAATTTTTCAAGATCAGACCGAATAATGCCAATAATAAGGTAATCTCATGAAGAAGTTCTTTAATTTAAAGATGCCTAAAGGCAATTCGATGGTAGAGTATCTAAATAAATTTAATAATGTGTTGAATCAATTGGTCTCTGCAGAGGTTAAATTTGATAATGAGTTTTGTGCCCTAAACCTCTTGGCCTCACTACCCAATAGTTGGGAACCCATGAGAGTGGTCGTTATTAATTCAATTGGGAATGCGAAATTGAAGTTTGTTGATGTTAGAAACTCTATTCTAACGGAAGAAGTTCGTAGGAAGGATTCAAGAGAAGCATTATCGTCAAACTCGGCTCTTAATGTCGAGAATAGGGGTAGGAACTTGGAAAAGCATTCCAACAAGGGTAACGGAAATAGAGGAAAGTCAAGGAATGGGAGAAGCAAGTCTAGTAACGGTATAAATGTGAAATGTTGGAATTGTGGCAAGACCGGCCACTTGAAAAAGAATTGTAGGTATGACAGTCATCAGTCCCTACAAAGAAATGATAAGATGTGCAGTTCCACATTACTTGTGGATGAATATATGTAATGGTTTATAAGTAAAAAGGCCACCTCCTAATGGAATAAGACCTTTTGAGGTGAGTCTAAAAGCAAAACCGTATGGGCACGAAGTTCAAAGTAGACAATATCATATCAAAGGGAGGCACGGATGGTTATAAATGATATCAGAGCCTATACCCAACCGGAAATGTGACCAACGAGGACGTTGGGCCCCAAAAGGTAGGGTGATTATGATAGTCATCAGTCCCTAGAAGGAAAATGGTAAACTTGCTTGGAAATTGATATATATGATGGTTTATAAGTAAAGATATCACCTCTTAATGGTATAAGTCATTTTGGGTGAGCTACAAAAATTTAACACCCACTAGCCTAATATTTAATTAGGTTAGTAAATGTCACCAATAGCATTCCATAGTAATTTAATCAAGCGGAATTTAAATAATAATAATAATAATAATAATAATAAAATAAATTGAAAAATTAAATGTATATATAAATTGAAACAGAAAGTCGTCCAACTTTACCAGTATCAGCATTCAGCCTTTTTCCTTGTACTTAAAAAAGGCCCCTCTTCTTTTTTCCAAAAACAAAAAAAGTTCAGGGCCCAATTGGTATTATTTCCGGAACGTTTGTAAAGAAATCTCACAATTTTCAATAAACTTATTTTGAAAATAATTATGAAATAGAATTTATTTTGTACAAAGTTAGAGAACAGGAAAAAAAAAAATCAAACTTTTTAAAGCTTACACATTCAACAATCTCATAGCACTATCTTTTTCGGAAAAATAAACACTGTATTTTTTCTTGATTCTTACTACATTATTTATTTATAAAAATATCTGCTAAGTAGTTTTATATTTGGACGTGTGGCACAGTGGCAGAGTAGTTCTAGTTTCTAGAGACTAATTAAATATTTTGTTTCCTGACGTGTTCCATGTATCATATTCTTTGTAGACACTGGTAAATTGAATATGATCAAACATTTAGGGCCTGTTTGGTTTGCCAGTTTGATTTAAACTAAACTGTACTTTTTTCATCATGTTTTTTGTCTTTTCACCAAAAGTTTTTTTGTCTTTTCTGAAAAAGTCAACAAAATTTACTATGCAAACTTAAAAATCTCAACTCAACTCAAACTGAACTTGTATACCAAACGGGCCCTTAGGGAGTGTTTGGTGTATAAGTTGAGTTTGAGTTGAGTTGAGATTTTTAAGTTTGAATAGTAATTTTTGTTGACGTTTTTCATAAAAGACAAAAAAAAATTCAGAAAAGATAAAAAACATAATGAAAAAAGTACAGTTTAGTTTGAGTTGAGTATGAGAACCAAACGGACTCTTATATTTTAAGAAAGTATATCAATATATACATGCGCTATATATTTATATATTTATATGCGTACACAGTACGCATGTATTTTAAAGGAGGCACCGCTGTGTGGCTGCTAGGGTCATTGAAGATTTATATCAAGTACTCTTTTATTTGTAGCATATATTATGTGTGTGTATATGTATGTGTATGCATCTTTGAATAGATATTCCTTGAAACAAAGTTCTTTTTTTATTTTATTTAGTTGAATAGAATCAAACAGCACATAATTTGTTCGTAGTTAAATATTTTATGTCCATAATAGAGGAGAGATGGGAAAAGTATCATGTAACAAAATGACACCGTTTAAATAATCATTGTTGCCGTTCAAGGGAGTATTCTCACTGGTCAGAATCAGAAAAAAATAGTCCAGATCTGTTATTCTATTTTTTAATCTCAATAACAGTCTTCTCAATAGTATTTTGAGAGTTCATCGATTTGTTTAAGAATTTTTAATATTTAACATTTTTGATGTGATTAAAATTTTAAATTCAGATGATATAACATAGCATTATCAGAGAAACAGTTGATGAAACAGAAAATTCGGACAACCAATCTTAACTCGAATATCAATGCCTACAACATGGCTGTGCCTGCTATGTTTAGCAGTGACTTTTCTCCCATATTGGGTTTCAAATTCATATGAGAGAGCAAACAAGTTTGACCGCTCAAATAATTCAAAATCCTATACTCAACTACTTAAATAGTTGATAATAGAGATACATACAAGAACTAAAAATGGAGCATTGCACTATGAACCAAATTAATTCTACTAGTTATAGTGGTTCATAGCATAATCAAAATCCTCCCATTAATTATCACATTTATATGATCAATGGCAGGTGAGAATGTGGTTCTAATTGAAAGAAGATTCTAGGTGATGTGAGTTAGTTGTTCAAGCACTAACAATGTTACACCATCATCGATCACTCGGTATAGTTAATAAGAATGCTCATTTTTATCAACAAGATTTTAATTGTAATTAGTCTCAAATTAATAACCGACACAGTACATATAGATTATTGACTTTGTGAAAGATCCATATATCATATGAATTTTTTTTTTTTTTTAAATATTTTGTAGTTTTAAAAAAATAAAAAATAAAAATAAAAAAAGGAGGAGGAGCATTTTTTCGGTTGCCTGCCTAGTTATAGTAGTCTCAAAATGGTACACATCCTAGCCACCGACGTGGTTGGCTGGCAGTGGTCTATATACGACTTATTCAACGCGGACGACAATTGGACTTATCCAATTTAGCCAACAAATCCCCCACATGTGGACCAGGCATTATCATCATTCTATTACTAATTAGCCAATTATTACCATCAGTAATCAAAGTTTAAAGTTAATTATCTATAAAACTAAGATAAATTAAATTAAAAAATAAATAAAAGAAGAAGAATTAATTATACTCACTCGGTGGATCACAACGCGCGGCGTGAGGCCTATCCGGGCAGTAACACTTGAAATGGAACGTCGAAAAATCAAACCCGCACTTGCCTCCGGTACTGTTGCAAAGGCTACAGCTGCTCGCTATCCAGTTAAGCATGAATCCTCTGCTCAGCAGCTCTGTAGTCATATCCTCACTCTCTCTGCTATACCCCATTATGGGCACATCCACCTTACTTGATCCATTCCCACACTTGTCATACGCTTTCTCCACTTCTTTGTCGTCGTTTTCAGGCAAGGCCAGAACCAAATTGCTCTCGTTCTCGGCGGAGCAGCCGATCTTGTACTTCAGGAGATCATTATCCGTCTCCACAGCAGATGAGTTGCAATTTTGGAGCAGTGTAACGCTGCTGTTTTTGGAAGAAAGATAAAAATCAGTAGGGATTGACGGGTTTCGGAGAGGAGGAAGACAGGCGCTCTTGTTCGGATGCGAAAAGGCGGCGTTTGAGACGACAAGGGACTGGTTTTCGTAGAAGATGGTGAGGACGATGTACTCGTCGCCGTAGAAGTTGAGAATGGGGATACGATATCCATTACTGTAATTGCAAGAGAGGCGAAAACCCGGGAATCCGCAGTAGTTGTGCTCGTCTTCGAAATAGAAGGGGAAACTTATTAGCTGATTACCACAGAATCTGGAAATGCTGCAGTTCTGGAAATATTGGTCCACGGCACCAACAAAATTGTAAGAAAAGAGGCATGAGATGGTGATGAGGAGTATGGAGATCAGGTTTATCAAGGGCTGAGGTGAGAAGGCCGATGATATGGTGAGATTAGAGATGAGGATTTTCATTTGGGGCTGTTGAAACTTGTGGTGTAGGCCGTGAGAGAATGACGATATACATTAATCCGTGGGTGTTTTAGAGAGAGAGAGAGAAAAGAGTTGAATATAGAGAGAGAGATTGGGGAGAGAATGTCGATTGATGATGACTTAATGTTACAAGAGTTTAAATAAATGGGGTTTGACTTGGTAATTGGGCTTTTTTTTTCTTTTTTTTTTTTTTTTTTTGGGACTGATGGTGTTCATACTTGATATGTTACTGTTGAATTGAATAAAGCTAAAGAGTTTTCCATATATGGCTAATTGGGGGGGTCAGCTTTATAATACACATGAAAAACAAAATGTATATATAAATTGAAATAGAAAGTCCTCCAACTTGACATGTATCAGCATTCAACCTTTTTCCTTGTACTTGAAAAGGGCCCTTCTCCATTTTTCCAAAAAGAAAAAACTTCAAGCTCCATTGGTATTGTTTTCGGAACGTTTTAGAAAAAAATCTCACAATTTTCAAAAAAATATTTTGAAAATAATTCTGAAATAGTATTTATTTTGAACAAAGTTAAATAATAGAAATAAAAATAAAAAATTATACATTTTAAAATTTACACACTCAATAAATATTTTCAGAAACATATATAGATACAATTTTTTTTTGTACTCAAATTAATTTCTCTAGAAATACAATCAAACACAATCTTAAAAAATATTTCAAAGTCGTTTTAAAATATTTTCATTTCTATTTAATATTCAAATGGCGTTCTTCCATGTCAAAATTACGTAAAGAAAAAAATTGTATGCATCTTCTTCTTTTGGTAGTTTTCGAGACAATGTATCTAATTCAACTTAAAACTCCCTTCTAAACGTTTGGGACATGTGCTTAGTTTGAACAGTGTCCATGAAGTCATGGTTGCGTTTGAAAATCGAATTATAGAATATGGCCCTTTATGAGGCTTTTTATTTTATGTAAGGTATCCTATTAATTGTGTAATAAAAGATCAAATCAAAGTAAAAAACATATAAAATTATTAGAACATTCGACTCTTTACAAATAGTATATTTTTTTTCACACATATAATTAGGAATTGTCATACTTATAGTGCGCCGATATTAGAGCTTATAATGTTGTCATTTTTTGTTTAGTTATGGAGTCTAATTAAGGCAACAGAGATAGTATACAGTCACTGTAGGGGGGTAGAAAGGGATGGAACCCCAGAAGGTCTATTATATTGACAGTTGTTTTGTTAATTATAGTTTGAATATTTCACACTTACAATTTTGATTGTCTTAGTTTTGCTTTATAAGTAGGGATGGTCGTCATTGGATTTATGATGAGAGGTTAGAGGGAAAAAAAAACACAAAATTTGAGGATTGCAAGTTTTCCTTATAAACTTTTTTCTTATCATAATTAATTCCTATAATAACTGAAAGATGATGTAATCTAATATTAATGTTTATTTATTTTTCAATATGGATTCTTAACCTTTTTGTGTTCCAAATAAATGCATTGGAGATGTTAGGAATTATGTGTTGCCTTGCCTTTTCTCCATGAGCCTAATAAATCCCAAGCTGGTCCCCCGTTAGTTCGTTTCATTTTTGTTGACTTGGATTTAAAAAATAATAAAGACAATTTTGGTCATTAATTTCCACCAACAGCAACACAGTCAAATTGATTACCAACTTGTCTCTAGCCGATGAAAAAAGAGATGGAGGAAAAAAAAAAAAAAAAAAAAAACATTGCCCACTTGCAGTGGACAGAATGCCAACTAGTTGAGAGAAAAGATTGAAATAGATATCACTAACTTTTCAATATGTGGCCCATAATATTTTTTTTCCTTCTTTTTTCTTTTTTTCTTTTTTTTTTTTAAACTTGGGACCTCAGACGCAATCTGTCAAATTTCAATACAATCAAACATTGAAATTTGCCCTAGTAAATTCAAACCACCCACTATAAATTCATGTCTCTATAGATTCTACATTTTTCTCTTAATCTTGATTGCTGCTTAATTTTTTTTTGTGCAAGTTAAATGGGAGGTTTGAACTTCCTATTTCCGATATCCGAACTACCTATTTCATCAACTGTATCCCAATAATGTTATGTAATGTATTTATACAGTAAATCTAAACTCTTTAAACAAATTGATGAGCTGTTAAATTAATATTGGAGGACATATATTGAAACGGAAAGATACAACAACAGATTTGAACTCCTAATCAATAGCTCCCCAAGCCTTAGCTATGTGTACCTACCCCTTTAACCCTTGCTCTTGTGAAGGGCAATAAAACAACCTTTTATTCCACAAAGGATGCCGTGTTAAGGAGTTTGGCAGGTCATTGTACTTCCATCAATCGGAAAGTTTATTCTTGTTTGACCTTAAACATGAGCTAATTAATCTTTAATTAAAGGTCAGAAGAGTTGAATCAAGCAAATGGAAAATGAAAAGTCATAATTTAAGTAAGAATTTTTCAAGATCAGACCGAATCATGCGCTAGAGAGCTTTATTAGTCTCTACCCTGCCTACTCTTATGAATGAATCAGCTAATTCAAGTAAGATTTGTTAGACAATTTATATAGGGAGCATAAACAACGAACAAGTGAATTCAAATAATTATAATTAAATAAGATTACATCGAAACTCAACCTTTACTTGAAGGAAATGAAACAAAAAATAGAATGTCGAGGCACATGAATCACGTTCTCCTTAAAGCAGATTCGTCCCCTCCGGTAGGTGCACGAGGCTTCAACGGATGTCTGTCTCCCAAGATACAACGACAACAACGGTAGTCTAGCACGATCGAAAACCGCTTCCGGCGAACTTGAAACCGAAGTCTTCCCTCTATCACCAAACCACAAAACAAACTCGACCACTACAAGGAAAAACCGGAAAAACAAGAAAACAAGAGAAAGAAAGCTTGTGCTTGTGCTCTTGGATTTTGTGTGTGTCCAAGGTGTGTCTTCAATCTTGTGGAGGCCTCCTTTTATAGGAGCAAGAATTGGGTGTTACAAAACCTGAATTCATGAGGCTTTAGTGCTGCCCATTAACTCCTAAAACCGCCCATTTAATTTGGTTTTAATTTTTCGAAATTAAAAACCATCCATTAAATTTGATAAACGTTTTAACAGCCATCAATGATGACTGAAAATTCGGAATTTTGTTGGTGGAAAGGAAAAAAAAATTCCAAAACAAAGCCCGCGCGAGGGCAAGCTCGACGGACCGGCATTCGCGTCGCCCACGTTGGGCCCCTAACCCTCTTGGCTGTGATTTGCACCCCCCCCCCCTGCGCGTGAGAGAGCATCTTGGGTTCACAATCTTACCCAAGTCCAAAAGTGCAAATCCTTATAAGTCCATCATGCTTTCATGCCTAAGCAATGTGGAACTCCACATTTACAACCAACTTTCCAACAAAATTCTATTTCAATTGGCACACTTTGAGCATCAATTTCTCATTCACCCGAATACCATTTTGAGCGTATGAATATACGATTTCGATCTCCTTGCGACGGAGAACGCAAATCCACCAAGACCCGTTAATTCTATTAAGTGGGTCCCACTCAAATTTGGTCCTCAAAATGATTCCTCAAAATGGTTTAAAACCATTTTTTTCCAACAAGATTTTCTCTGTTCAAGAAAAAAATTGAAAACACAATATGCATGTCATAATGTTTAAGAGGCATCAACTCTTCAATACTTAAATTTGGGAAAATCGTACTAAATCCAATGTTTGTCTTGTGTTTTTGATAATCGAAAAAGCATCCCCTAAGTTTTTAACTATCCTAACGTTATCCCCGAAGTTTTCTAAAAGAGCGAAAAAATATCCCCTGAGGTTTTAAATAATATTTATTTAGCGAAAACTCAAGGGATGGAATTCAATATTACGAACCGAGGAAAATCTAATTGTGTGACGGATAAAATTAAGGGTATGCATCTCGTAAATACGTACATGGATGTGAAAAGCACAAAAATTCATCGGAATTTTTGTTGTAACCACATTGCCCAAAAGACTCGATGCACTCTCTACAAGCTTTTCCATCGTAAACATCCATATATCTCAAATTGAAACCTGTCTTCAAAACCTCTTTTGCCGTCAAGAAATGGTACCTCAAGTCCTACTGATGCTTCTCCAGAATCGGGACGTTGATCCTACTATTACAAAATCAATCTCCCTGACCAGGTTGAACTTCATAAAAACCGTTATAAACCGGTCTAGTATTTCCATCACACTCAAATAAGAAGGTATTGTACTTGATGAAACATTGCCAATTATAAAAATAAGTGAGTTTGGCATTATTGGAAGCACACTCAAAGGGACTATCACCAACTGTTGTGTTGAAAATTATGTGGGGACAACCATCATCCATAACATCTGTGCCCAAAACCGTAAGAGTTTGGTCCATTTGTCTAATTGCCAAGACGGAAAATTTTCTTGAAAAAATCTCTATCTCAGTGTTGTGAGTATTACTATTAATTATGGCACTCTAGCTTGAAATTTTCTTGAAAAAAATTTCTTGAAAATTTGTCTTCTTCTTGTTGTTGTTGTTATGCGTTATTGTTCTCCGACAATATTATAGTGCTTCACTGAGGACGAATCGGGCAAAGATAGGGCGCTTGGGCCACTGCATGGCCTTTTTAGGAGGAGGAGAAGAAAATTGTAGTTGCTGGTCGGATATTACGACACGTGTATATAAAATGATCTGTTTTAAATATATATAGCATATAAATAAACATTTACCTAATATTAAGTGACGTATTCATAAATGAAAAATGTGGGGTTTGTAGTTTTGTAGGTTTCATTTTGTGACGAGAAGTCATATTTGATTAGAATGTACAATTAAACTGTATTGATTGGAGATAAAACGAATAAGTAATGATATTTTACAACTTGAAACAGAATAGAGAAAAACTTATAAATATGAAAATATTACTCAAGAAAATAAGTTTGAATTGTAAATGAAATAGTTAAACGAAAAAGAGGATAATTTCATAAATGAGCTTGAAATGTGGTCACCACAAACCATTTTAATTTTAAAATTAATTAAAATTAGTTAAAACTACGAAACAAATATCCCAGTAGTTTGTGATTTTGTTAGTGGGCACTTACTTTTAGCTGGTTATATACATACATACATACACACACACATATATATATATATATATGTGTGTGTGTGTGTGTTGGGAGGAGAGAACTTGACACTGCAAAAGGCTGGCTAGAAGTCAGGTAAGTTTAATATAAAATAATTGAATAAAGGGCAGAATGGTAAATTAATATAGATTTATAGGTGGAAGAAAATTAAGTAAAAAGAAAAGAAAATAGGAGAAATATGCAGTGATGAACAAAATAATGTAACATGTGAGGGAAAGGTAATGCAAAACTATGATATAAGCAATGTAAAATGCAACAGAGAATGTCGTTTGCAAAGGAAAAAAATTTTGGGGGTTACCATTTATATAACAGGGTAACAAAAAATGTAACAATATAGTAAAAGAATTTTGAGATGAAGTAGGTTGTCGTAGGCACGGGAAAGTGGGAAGTAAAGGAAGAACATTTGAGAACGGAAGTTGTAACTTATTATGACGATAATAGATTGGAATAGATATGATGAAGAGATGAAGATATTAGATGAAAAAAGCAGCAGCAATGTGAATGGGATGGGGGAATTGCGAGTGTTGGAACAAGTTTATGGAAGGGAGACAAAAATTAGGGAATGGTGTGTTGAGAAGATGTGTGGAGCCAAATCTAGCAAGAAGAAGAAGAAGAAGGGAAAAAAAAAAGTGGGTGCAGCACCAACCAAAGGCGTTGCGGCGCTACGGAGGCTGTTACGGAGTGCCGCAGCACCGGGTCAGGGAGCCACAGAGCCCCGAAGGATTTTTTGAAGCGTCGCAACCCCGGGAAGAGGCGTCACCGCGCTACGACTTGTGCGGATGACGCTTTGGGCGCCGCAACCCTAGCCAAAGGGCACCACAGTGCCGTGTCGCGTGCCAAGTCTGTATGGAATCCGACTTTAGGGTTTTTGAAGGTTTTTTCATGTATACCTATAAATAGGAAGGCTAAGGTTAATTTATATAATTAAGAGAACTTAATTGGGAGGGTTTCAAACACTGAGAGTGATTGAAAAAGATTGGGAAACACAATTGAGAGTTTGTGTGAGTGATTTCTCTTGTAATCTGTAATCTTCGTCATCATCATAGTGGAATCTATAGCGGTAGAAACATGACGTAGTTTCGAATTTGGGCGAACCTGTATAAAAGTTTGGTGTCTCTCTTGCCTTTCATTTCTTTTGCAATTATTCGTTCCCGGTGTCCTTAGAATTAGGAGGCGCCTAATTCCTAACAACCGATATCAAAGCTTTTGGTTCGGATTGAGAATGATGGCGAGTGAAGAAGGGTCGGCACCGGGTATCACCAAATTTGATGGTTTGGATTTTTCCTTCTAGAGGATGGAAGTGGAAGACTACTTTTACAGCAAAAAATTGCATTTGTCCTTGGGTGGTAAGCCCGAAGGCAATGAAGGATGAGAAGTGGAATCTCCTTGATAGACGGGTATTGGGGGTGATCCGTTTGACGTTGTCGAAGAATGTGGCCCATAATGTAGCGAAGGAGAAGACCATGGCAACAATGAGAAGCCCTTGGCCAATAATAAGGTAATCTCATGAAGAAGCTCTTTAATTTAAAGATGCCTAAAGGCAATTCGATGGTAGAGTATCTAAATAAATTTAATAATGTGTTGAATCAATTGGTCTCTGCAGAGGTTAAATTTGATAATGAGTTTTGTGCCCTAATCCTCTTGGCCTCACTACCCAATAGTTGGGAACCCATGAGAACGGTCGTTATTAATTCAATTGGGAATGCAAAATTTAAGTTTGTTGATGTTAGAAACTCTATTCTAACGGAAGAAGTTCGTAGGAAGGATTCAAGAGAAGCATTATCGTCAAACTCGGCTCTTAATGTCGAGAATAGGGGGTAGGAACTTGGAAAAGCATTCCAACAAGGGTAACAGAAATAGAGGAAAGTCAAGGAATGGGAGAAGCAAGTCTCGTACGGTATAAATGTGAACTGTTGGAATTGTGGCAAGATCGGCCACTTGAAAAAGAATTGTAGGTATGACAGTCATCAGTCCCTACAAAGAAATGATAAGATGTGTAGTCCCACATCACTTGAGGATGAATATATGTAATGGTTCATAAGTAAAAAGACCACCTCCTAATGGAATGAGACCTTTTGGGGTAAGTCTAAAAGCAAACCGTATGGGCACGAAGTTTAAAGTAGACAATATCATATTAAAGGGAGGCACGGATGGTTATAAATGATATCAAAGCCTATACCCAACCGGAAATGTGGCCAACGAGGACGTTGGGCCCCAAAAGGTAGGGTGATTATGATAGTCATCAGTCCTTAGAAGGAAAATGATAAACTTGCTTGGAAATTGATATATGTGACGGTTTATAAGTAAAGATACCACCTCTTAATGGTATAAGTCATTTTGGTTGAGCTACAAAAATTATAACACCCACTAGCCTAATATTTAATTAGGTTAGTAAATGTCACCAATAGCATTCCATAGTAATTTAATCAAGCGGAATTTAAAAAAATAATAATAATAATAAAATAAACTTGTTTCATTATAATAATCATTCAATTAGAACTATTTAAATCACAATATTTAGATTGAAATTAAGAAAAATGAAAGTTCTTAAAATAAATCAAGTTTAAACTTCCAAACTCGAAATTCTTTTATTCAATACCACTATGTCATGCCGCCTAGTCATGTCTTGCAGCCATTCGATCACAGACAGTAAACATTTTTAATAAGAAATCATGACATAGTAAAAAAAATGATAAAACAAAATAAATCAATCGATGCATGATAATATGATATGAGATTAAGGGTTTACCTTATAGAAGATTGAATCAATCACTTGCTCCACTGTTAGTAGTAGCTTTTTTTTTTTTTTTTTTTTGTCAAAGAGAAGAGAAAAGAAGAGTTGGAAATAGACAAGTAAAGGGAAGAGGGAAATGAAAAACTGAAGAAAAAAAAATTATTAATGAATGAGATATAGCTGTTTAGGGTAAAATGAATTTGAAATATATAATAAGACCTTAACTTATTCGTACATGGAATGTTAAAAAATAAATAACTAATTATACTAATAATAAATAATAATAATAATAATAAATTTCTATTCTTAGGGAGTAGATAAGCCAATTCCGAAGAAGGAACAAAAATAAAACGTAAACACCAAAATATTGCATTTTCGATAGCTATCAATTATATGCATTAAGCAAGAAAACATATATGTGTCCTTAATTATACCTAATAGGTCAAACAATGAAATGCACCAAAATTTGATCACAATTTGATTCTGACTAATGTATATATGGCATACATGTATACATATAAATGTTGAAAACCATCATATAATGAGGATATATATATATAAACATTTCTGTTCTTAATATAAAGAATGAACGTGAAAAAGAAAATAATAATTGTAATTCTACGCATAATTTACAGGATATATGAACACAATTATGATAACCTAGTAATTATATACTTATGCGCGTTTATACACATATAATAGTACACAATAATAATAATAATAATAATATACACATATTTTCTAGACAATAATTATGGAAAGAATTTCACAATGAATGTGAAAATTTATAATATTATGAAATCTGTATGTAGAAAAATAATGTATCAATTTAGTGAAGATTCCTAATTATAATAAATTTCTTTAACATTAGTTAAGGCACATTGTAATGGTTTGAGACCTTTTGGGATGAGTCCAAGAGTAAAACCGTACGAGTATGAAGTCTAAAGCATACAATATCATACCAAAACGAAACATAGGTCATTACAAAATGGTATCAGAGCCTATACTCAACCAAAAGTATGGCCAACAAGGACGTTGGGCCCCAAAAGGTGGGGTGATTGTGACGGTCATCAATTTCTAGAAGGAAAATGATAAGATGTGCAATCCTACATCACTTGAGAATGGATATATATGATGGTTGATAAGTAAAGAAACTAACTCTTAATAGTATGAGGCCTTTAGAGGTGAGCCCAAAGAGCAAAACCATGTAATCACGAGACCCAAAGCGAACAATATCATACTAAAGGGAGACACATATCATTATAGTAGGGTTCCAAAGAAGAACAAGGACAAGAACACAAAAACCGCAAACACCATCACTGATGAGGTATATGATGCTTTACTCTTGTCTGTTAATAATTCTTTTGATTCATGGGTAATTGACTCGGGAGCGTCATTCCATATAACCGCTCATCGGAATGTTTTGGAGAATTATGTTGTCGGAAATAATGGAAAGGTTCACATTGATCAAACAAGACTTTTTATATTAGCAACAGAGTACCAAATTTAGGGACATTTTAAATAAAGAAGAGAAAAATACATCCTTACCATTATATCCTAAAAAAAAAAAAAAAAAAAATCTCCTCATAAGTAAATAATTACTTACCAGTAAACGTTCTATTTTCTTACATTGTCGGTCTCATAAAATAAATAAAAACACACAATAATTTTTCAAAATTTGTCCTATTTTGGGCATTTTGATAAATTACTCAAATTATTTGGACATGTTACTAAGGTTTAGGCCTAGAAAATTGTGACCAATCACAAAGGCCTAGCACATTCACTGCCCAGCCCATTACTCAAACCATGATGATATCCCTAGAGCTCCACCTGAGCTTCAACAAAATCATTTTTCGAAAGTTGACGTTTTACTGTGAAAAACTGATGAATATTTTGTTTTAAAAAAATTTTTGTTTTAGCTTGAGTTTTTCTTCCCACTTGTTTTAGGTTTCAATGTCCAAAAACTCCACATAAATCAGAAATGTAAGATACAGTTTCTCTTTCGATATGGATTAATTCGTTAGTTCTGATTGAGGTTTTTTTTTTTTTTTTTTTTTAATGGTCAAATACATAGTTTATTTGCACAATGATTGAGCAACACATGCATTGGCCCACATGTACAAAACAAATATTAAGTTTCAAATATTGGGAAAAAAGAAAACAAAAATTATGTATAATTAAAAAAAAAAACAAAAAAAAAAAACAAAAAACAAATCTCAAGAAAATTTGGATGACCTCCTAGTTGTATTATTAACGAAAATTCACTAGTTACTTAGATAGAAAGAAAAGAAGGAGGGGAAAAAAAAAAAAAAAAAACTAAAAGTTTTGAGAACGCTAAACTTAGCTCCTGGCCATCTAAAAACTCAATCATTCCATACCCTCCTACGTTTTTTTCATCCTCTCTTAACAAATCACCACAGATTCTTCCTCCATCATATTTATATCAACCTCATTTACATTAATTGCACTAGACTCTTAATACTTCTCAGAATTGGTTTCCTAGATTCTTTTTTGATTGGGATATTTGGTAATTTATGTCTTACTAAATATTCTTTTGTTCAAAGTTGGCTTAATTACATTACTAAATTATAGGCAAAATTGTAGATAAACTTTTATACAAAGATATATAAAAATTGAAAAAAAAAAAAAAAAAAAAAAGAAATTTAGATGATGTGGTATTATGTTGGTTTTACAATTACATCTTTTTTTTTTTTTCATTAAAGTCTTGTTTGGCAAAAAAGCTCTGTTTAAACTAAACTGTACTTTTTTTCATCATGTTTTTTTATCTTTTTCCTTAAAAAATTGTTTGTCTTTTCTGAAAATTCAAAAAAAATTCAAAAAAATTTACTATTTAAACTTACAAATCTTAACTCAAACTTACACACCAAACACCCCCTAAGTATTTTAAATGAAAGAAGCATAGTAGATTACACTTCTCTATACAATGTGGGATATAATCAATTATCACTTTTGCAATTATATTTTTTTCTATTGATTTTCCAAAACTTTAAACATCTTTTGTGTAATTTGATTAGTTTTTCTAATCTATTTTTGTTTATTATCCATAGTAAATTTATAAGATATTTTATTACTAAATATATAAGTAAAACCAATTCTAACGCGATAAGAAATCTTGGGGGAATAAAAACCATTGATAGTATGATAATATAAAAGTTTAAAAAAAAAAAAAAAAAAAAAGATATAGAACACATTTAATTTGTTAGCTAAAAGATTCATCTATTTCCAAACTCTACACAAAAAATGTGAGAGAGTATGATTAAGGTCAAAGTTGAAAAGAAATTATTTAGTTGGAAAAAAAATAATAAAAACAGCTATGGATGGAGGTGTTTTGAGACAACTAAAACACTTAAAATTCTCAAATCTTGATTTTTTAAATTGAAATCCTTCGACACCAAGTTCTAGTGGAAAGAGAGGTTTTGTTTGATTTTTTTTTTTTTTTTTTTTTTTTTTTCCTTTTCTTGTTTCTCCGGGGTGAGAGGAAATAAATGGGAGTTTGTAGAGAGAGAAAGAGTGGGACGAGAGTGGGGGAAAGAGAGAGATGATTTGGTTTGTGACCTGTCTGAAAACCATTAGAGGGACCTGGGAATTATCGACATTGGGGTTTTAAATTTAGCATTTCAAGGCTCTGTCCTTGGGCAAGAGCGTTTTTGTAAAACTTTTTACATATTGGGAACAAAATGCCACTTTCCCAAAAATTAGGGGAGAAAATTATAAAAATTAAAAAAATACATGTTTTTTTTTAAAATAAAATTTAGTTTTTAATGCAAATTTAAAAAATGTTGACGATAAAAAATATATAATTATTTTGGTGAATAAGAAAATATATATAATTTTTAACACACCATTTATCCTCTATTAACTTAATTAATCTAATTTATTGATTTAAATAATATATACAATAGGCGTCACACTATATCCAGCAACTATAGCAATAATCAAAAGATTTTTTCTTTGTCCTTTTACTTTTGAATTGAAAAGTTACTTGGAAAAGGATTAAGAGATCTTGAGGAGGGGGAAAAAAAATCTCATTAGAGTTAGCTTAACGAATAAGAGGAAAGGAATTTGAGCATAAATTTACAATCACAAGTTCCACATCTAAGAATGTTATTGGAGAATCATGACCTGATGATTGTATTTCAAAAAAAAAATTCTATATGAGAAATAAATAAAAAAAATACATTAAAAATTATTTAAAAAAAGGAATTTTCTTATTATAATTATAGCACTCTGGTTTTTATTCTTGTTAATTATATAAAAACCAAAAATTTTTGTTAGTTAACTAAAGTTTTTCGTGTTAAAACTTTGTTTAACAAAAAGAAAATTTGAGGAATTATTGTGAGTGGAACATTTATATTCTAGTGATAATATCACTTATATCAAACTCTGAACTCTTTTCAAATTTTTTTTAAGTAATTATAGGTATAATTTAATGGTAAAATCATATCTAACTAGACTTAAAAAATGTAAAATTAAATTTCTCAATCCTCAAATTCCAAAAAAAAAAAAAAAAAAAGGAATTGTTGTGAGAATTATATTTCAGCACCTTAACTTTTGAAAATTATCTTATGGCCTTCAAAATTTCGCCCCACTCTATGTCTGAATTGCTTTCCTTCATTTTTACCCTTTTCCTTTTCTTTTCCCCCTTTCTTCTTTCTCCGACTGAACTCACTCTCTCTCTCTCTCTCTCTCTCTCTCTCTCTTCATTCAGGGAAGCACAACCCAGTGAGTAGAAGACCAATTTCTGCGGCGAAGCTTTTTGGAGCGAGCGAGGAGACATTTTAGAAATGTTAAGGTTTTGACTATTAAGGTTGGGTTTTCTCTCTTGAATCACCTTGATCTCAAATTTCACTTTTCAATTGCTGTTTCCTTATTTTTTCCTCTTTTTTTTTTTTTTTGGTTGAAAGCTTCCACGACTTTTGTGGGATTACAGGTTTTTCTGATTAAATCTCTTGTAATCCCTAGTTTTGTGTTTTAGTTTCTATTTCTTGCAATTTGCATGTCGAAAATTCTCCTTTGAATATTTCTATTAAAAAAAAAGTCTACTTTGAATATGTGAAATAAATAAATAAATAACGCCAAGATGGCTTTTGAGATTTTGATTGACCCCCTTTTAAGTCAAGACTCAAAACCCTTCATTTTTCGACCTACATTTTAAACAACCATAAGATTTTTTTTTTTTTTTCCCCTTTTTTAATTCACTAATTAGAGCCGATGTTTAGCTCCATCATAGTAAGAAATTATTCAATGAACCGGGTTACAATTTTCATAAATACTCCGATGACAAATCGCCTAAATTCAATTGTTTATTGTACGAGTGTATCCTATTATTTATAAAGTGGTACACCCGGTTTGCTAAATAATTTCTCAGTTACATGCATATTTAACCATATAATTGTTTCGTTCACTTGATCATATAGAATAGTGACTATTTCCCACTTAAATTCTAAATTATTTGCTTACCTGTGTTTGCCCATTAGGAGTCTCTTAGTTTGGTTGTGCATTTTTAGTTTATCATTTCTTATAGAGTTTTGGGAAATAGGCTTAATTTGTAGGACAAGTAGAGTTTTGAAGTTGAAAGATGGCAGCTCAAAGAAAAAGAAATCGTAAGCAAAAGAAGCAGAGACGACTTAATGAGGTGAAGGATAAGGAAGTAGTTAGTGTGGATTGGGCATGGCTTCCCCAGGGTATCCTTGAGATTGTTTTCGAGCGACTTTCGCTCGTTGATTGTATCTCAGTAAGCAATGTTTGCAAGCCTTGGAGAAATGTGTTCTCGCAGGAACTTTGTAGTTGGGAGAGGCTTGGATTCCCATCGCTTTTGATGTCCGGTCAGAAAGACAGAGAGAGGAGAATTTGCATTAGCATGCTAGAGAAACGAGCTTGGGAGATGGAGCTACCCGAGGCTCGCGGAAAGTATTGTTGGGGATCATTTCAAGATTGGTTGATTCTAGTGGACGATGTTCAGTGTTACTCTCTTAATGTTAGCTTGTTTAATCCATTCACTAGAAGCAAATCAAGCTTCCCAAAACATGGGATTTCTACCACAAGATGGTCCTCTCGGGGCGTCCTTGTCTACAAAAACTGTGTTTGCATGCTTGTACACGGTGAACGCCGGGAGCTTGCCTTTTGGGTCCCAGGAGCTCAGTCATGGCATGAATTCAGACTTGCTGGTGAACCATTTGAGGATGCCGTCTTTTGCAATGGAAGCTTCTATCTCTTGAGCAAGGATGACGGAATTTCCAAATTGAGACGGCCAGGGTTTCTTCCGTCCTTAGAAGAGATGATGCTTCTACTTCTGCTGCTGCTTTTGATTCTGAGATCAAACCAGAATTCCATAAAGTAATCATGTCGGAGGACCATGTAAACGATGGCGTCTTGAGGTATCTTGTGGAGTCTCGCGGGGAGGTTTTGCTTGTCTATAGGCAGTTTAGTACCTCACCAGGTGCTGTACTTGAAACACGGAATTTCAAAGTCTATGCTCTGGATGTTTACCCAAATGTCCTGGAAAAGGGTTGAGAATTTGGGGAATCAGATATTGTTTTTAGGTAAATGCAGTTCAAGATCATTCTCTGCAGCAGAACTCGGGGTCAGTCCGGACAATTGCATCTATTTCGCCAACGATGATGTTTCTCCTTGGCTGAATGAGTGGAATTCTCTTCATCTTAAAGGAATGTCATCTCGTCTCGGTTTGGATAATTCTGGCAGGAAACATTGGGGCATTTTCAAACTGGAAATAGAGACAATGTTCACTTCTGCTTCCGGGGTGATCGAGACAATTGGGGACCTATCTGGGTCACTGCACCTCTTTGGTGGTACTGCAACAATTTTCGTATCAACTGATAGTAATCATGGCTCATATAATCTGATCTTCGCAGGGTATCCCTTAAAACAGAAGCCAATCCACTCTTGCGCGTTATTAGCACGACTCAAAACAGAGGAGCTTGTTTCGACTTTCGTGTTATTTGGGTTTGTACTCGGCATCGTTTGGTCTTTCCTTGACATTTTGAATGGGTTTCTTAGCGCTTGCCATGCCTTGCAGATTTTGCTTGTATAGGCTTTATCCGGATCCTTTGACTGTTGACTGTTTGCAGGCTTATATTTTCCTTGTGCCTTTATGTTTTCAGTCGTGTGTACGTGTATATTCGCGTGTGTGTGTGTGTGTGTGTGTTTGTGTATGTTCTGTCCATATAACAAGGCTTTTTCCCCCTTCCATGTGGTGTGCCAGAAACGAGTCCAGATAGGCCTCTCCCATTTTCCTATCTCAATATTTGTTCACTTAATAGTGTATTGATAAGTCATCAAATTATTTAAGAATCTTTAGTATTTAGTAATTTTATATGGTTAAATTTTTAAATTTAAATGATATATCATATTACTAATAAGAGAACAATCAATGAGACAGGAAATTCGAGATAGCAGATTTGACTCGGGACAGCAGATTTGACTCGGGACAGAACTTGCATTAGGTGGTTGAGGTAGTAAAGTATGCAATTGTAGGTTGAATTGATTTTTTTAGTGGACTAGAAATACTATATGATATGCAATGAACGTCAGTAAGTGGGGGTAAACTCCATTCAGTTTGGAACTACTACCACAAGGGAGAAAAACTTAAAAGAGTGCTAGTAAATTTAAGGCATTTATTTTGTTCCTCTTTTTAAGAAAATGATGTGGAAAAAAAGTCGATATATCTCGCGCAAACAATTGGGGGGAATTTAGCTTAGTGTGTGGTTAACCCCTTGTTTTGCAGGTTAAAGAAGAGCATGAAAAGAGAATTTGTGAAAAGCAACTGCTAATGACATGATTGCCTATTTCTATCCTTCAATGAACTTGGATTTTGTCACGAAACTTACTTGCGTTAATCAACGACTGAAAATGGACTCTCGAGTTGGGATGGATTTTCCCTTGCAAACGTTCAAAGGGGGAAAAAAAAGGGAGGGCACATTCATTTCTCTTCAAAAAGTATTTCTGCCTAGGCCTCATGATAAGAGCTTGCAATAAAACAGAATTGGATGGTTTGTTCTGGCATTGGGACATCAAGTCTTTTGCAAGTGCTTTCTTTTCAACATCACATGCGATTTTAGATAAAATTTCCCTAAAGAAGAAAGAATAATTATATGCTCGGAAACAATATATCTGACATTGCTTAAACTAAAAAGTTGTAACAGAATAACAACATAAGGATGGACCATTCATCCTATGGCCAAAAAGTAAGTAAATGAATTTAAAAAAAAAAAAAGAAAAAAGGAACAAAAAAAAGAGAACAGAGATATTAGCCCTGTTGTGGTTGTGATTATAATATATTGGTAAATCTACATTTGATACAAAATACATTTTATAATATTAAAAAAAAAATTAAATTGGTCCTATTAAGGGTGTTACTTCAAACTTCTACCTAGGGATGGTATTCGGACAGAAGGGAAATAGGTAAGGAACATGGATGGGGTATGTTTGCCTTACATGAAGCACCCATATCCATTTAATATTAACTACTTAAAAAGAATTTATGTAATAATATTAAAATTCAAACTACATTCCACTAAATTAAACATAAGATAGCAACATAGTGATTCCATATTTCATGAAAACAAACCATAGTTTCAACAGGAAATCCAAACTCCAAAAATGTAATCATAACAAACTCCAACAATATTAAACCAAATTATTAAACTTCAATTCAAAATACAAAATAAAGTCTTCAAACTAAGATTTAAGCTCCGTTTGGTAACTGCATTTTTTCACCTCGATTTTTATTTTTTTATGAAAAGTCAATACAATTTATAATTAGTTTTTGAAAAATCAATCAACTCAACTTAAAAATTTTATATTCAACTAACTTACCAAATGAAAAACTAAACTTTTTCTTTTCTTATATTATGTATAATCTAAATATATAACATACTTTTAAAAAAAACTATGTATATCGGGTCGGGTGAGGCTAGAGGGTGTTATTCCTATCCTTATTCCACCCCGTATCTGAAGATGATACTAGCTTCCATACGTGCCTTCGTACCTATTTCATACCTTTTTTATCCATCCTATTCCTGTATCGGTCCTAATCAAAGTAAGTACCCAGAGAAAAAGTATCTAATCCTTAATTTTACCACTCCCTTTTTAGCATGCGAAATTATATGCTTCAACAACCTTTACTATATATCCAATTTCCCATCAGAGTTTTTCTTTTTCCCAAAAGAGATAAATTATAAATAAATAACGCCTTTTGTATGTTGTATGCCAATTGGGTTTATTTTATTGTATATTTATTTTTGTGGTGAGGAAGTTGCAAACCAAAAGATGGATCCTTTTCAGCCACCAACTTTTCCGGTGTCATACATTCACCCATTTCACTTGTTTCCCATCACATAAATCTACCAAAAAAAAAAAAAAAAAAATTACAAGCATAAAATATAGTATTTAGACACACCACCTAATGTTATACAATTTATGGAACATGTCTTTTCTCTTTTCAAAAAAAAAAAAAAAAAAAGAAAGAAAGAAGGTCGGTGCTTGCAATTAGCACTCTGAAAGTCACCACCAAACAAGCCCCACCACATCAACATTATGATAAGGAGGTAGATAGAAACTTACATACATGTTATATTGAAAGATATTTTCTATGCAAATTTTTAATTACAACTCTCTCTATATATACATACATATATATATATATATAGTTATTTATTGGTTTGGTTTCGATCAGGTCAAAGGAGAATGCATTTGTGAAAAAAGTCAACATGTTCATGTTTGTGGCCCCCCAATCCACTTTTTTTTTTTTTTTTAAATAAATAATTTGAACATGTTCATTGTTTCTTTCTTTCTTTTTCATGATTGTTTTTCTAATTTCTTTTTGTTCTGTCAAGCATTATTAATGGGCAACATGTAGGGTTCTAACTTCTCCCTTATCCATTTTCCACAACAATTATGCTAGTAGCACTTTATATGGTTGTGTTGATAACAAATTTTTTAGAGTTCCATAATATTTTTAGTTTTCACAAAAAAAAAAAAAAAATCATTTGAAGATTTTTTTCCTTTAATCTAATGGATTAAAATAAACAATCCAATTTTAGCACTAACGTCAAAAGATCACATTTCAATTTTTAGAAAAAAAAAAAAAAAAAAAAAAACCAGAGTACTATTTCAAAATTTTTTTGAAGGAATTTGTTTTTTTTTTGTTTTTGTTTTTGTTTTTTTACTTAACAAATTATGATTTCTATTTTAATGAAAAATTCCAATATAGTTTTTCTTTTTTCTTTTTCTTAAGCAATTTTTTTTACTTAACAAATTATGATTTCTTTTAATGAAAAATTCCAATAATAGTTTTTGGTGAAATCTTTGCTACAACTAGAAGGTATGTTGTTGACACGTTAAGGACATCTGTTTTTAAGGCATTGGGATCAATTGACGCGTGGGCAGACATGCAAATTGGTAAATTAAGAGTTCTAGATCAAACAAAGTATACATACTTTTAATTTTACAAAAGACATAATTAATATCAAGCAAAAAAAAAAAAAAAAAAAAAAAGAAGAAGACATAATTAATATTTTCATCAAAATATAAGAGGATTGGTCGCTTTTTCTTGCTTGTGAGGGCATCGTTGTTCTCTCTCTCTCTCTCTCTCTCAACTTTTTTTTTTTTTTTTTTTTTTGGCCTTCTTTTAAAAAAGTTTCACACTTCTTAGCCACATGACCGACCTTGTGTCCTTCTGCCATCGAAAAAGGACGGCATTGTTGCAAGTAAAATATGCATATGGGAGATTATATATATATATATATATATATATATTATATCCATATGTGAGAAAGAAGAGAGAAGAAAAAAAATAGCAATAATTTTTATGGATATTTTTTTAGGTGGTGATTATATGAAATATTAGTAGCAATGATTGGAGTTAATAATTTTCCTAAAAATAATATTATTAACTCTTTTTTTTTTTTTGCTAAAGTAATATTATTATGGATTAATTTTACAAATTCCCATTATGTATCTTATTTTATTTTATTCCGAAACTATCAAAATCGTTTTATGTGTCTTTAAATTATATAAGGGGGTGTTTGGTGTGTAAGTTTGAGTTAAGATTTGTAAGTTTAAATAGCAAATTTTTTTTGAATTTTTTTGAATTTTCAGAAAAGACAAACAACTTTTTAGGAAAAAGACAAAAAAACATGATAAAAAAAGTACAATTTAATTTAAACAGAGTTTTTTGCCAAACAAGGTCTAAAATTTTTCAATTTGTCCCTTCCATCTATTTAAGCTTATATATTTCTATTTTAGCTTATATATTTAATGAAAATACTGTGACACACCATTAAAGTTGAACAAAGATGTTTTAAAATTGAATCTATGAAAAAAGCAACTCTCTCTCTCTAATTGCAATTTCCTAAGCTTCTACGTCTTCGGAGGAAAAAAAAAATGATTACCCATAATCGGTGAGAGAGAGAGAGAGAGAGAGAGTGAGAGAGGAGAGAGATAGGAGTATTGTGGGATTGTGAAGAGAGAGGCGAAGAAAGAGCAAGTTTTCCATCTCTCTAAAATTCTCTCGATTTCTCTTCGTGTGTGTCTTTATCTCAATAGTTATTATTCTTTTTCTTTCTTTATCTTAGTGAACTCTCTGATCCATTTCCAGAGGGCGAGAGTCCATCTCCAGAAACAAGAGAGAGAAAGACAATCCATTTACAAATGAATAAAAAATAAAAATAAAAACCAGATAGAAGAGAGGGAGAAAAAAAATATATTTTACATTAGTTATGTTTTTTTTTTAAATTTTTATAATCCATATTTATAACTAAAAACACATTTTTGTTTAAAACTTTAATGATGTGTCACGTCAGTATTCTGTTAAAATATAATAAAAGTAGATGAAAGAGACGAATTGAATTACTATATATATATATATGAAAGGATACAATGAATGATTTTAATAATTCAGAAGATAAAATAAAATAAGATATATAATTTAAAAATATTTATAAAATTAATTCTATTATTATTGTACTAACGCTCTTTATCGCATTAATTGATAATTTTATTAACTTCTGTCATCAATTAATGCGACAAAGAGCATTAGTACAATCACACTGTGAGTCAAGGACTATTTTGTGAATGGGATAGCTCTTAATGGTATCCACCACCTGAAATATATACCACTAGTTTGAAAAGTCTTATTTTTAAAAACTTTTATTTCATGGCATTTTTAATGAAAATTCATGCTTCTGAGTGTTAAATTTAACTGAAATCATATTAAAATTTTAAAAAAAATTAACAAAACCTGATTCAGTTATATAGTTTAGAACATACATCTAATGATAAAGTAGTAGTTCATTTATAGAATTCTCCTTTTGTTTTTGTTTGTTCATGCGATAGTATTTGCCTTTTTGCTTTCTCACCCACTACCATCCGAATAATGATAAACGTATGTGTGATGACTTAAAAAAAAAAAAAAAAAAATTCTGTTTTGTTTTTTAAGAAAATGAAGCCATTCCCATAAGCAAAAATGACAATTCTACCTCCCAAATTCACGATTCAAAACAGAGAGAGAGAGAGACCAAAAAAAAAAAAAAAAAGAGAGACAATTCTATATCACAAATTGACACTTGATAACCACACAACGTTGTCACATCTTTGAGAAAACGTTACTACTTCAAATACTACGGGGTGTTTGGTGTGTAAGTTTGAGTTAAAATTTGTAAGTTTAAATAGTAAATTTTTTTGAATTTTTTTGAATTTTCAGAAAAGACAAACAACTTTTTGAGAAAAAAGATAAAAAACATGATGAAAAAAATACAGTTTAGTTTAAACTAAACTTTTACCAAACAAAACCTACATTAACCACACCCTTATGCCTTACTATCACATCATGTCGTATAATATAGCATCAAAAGTCACATTATTATACCACATTTATTGACTAATTAAATTTGCTATTTAAAAAAAATTTAATATAGAGACATTCGAAACTCTAACATTATTTATAAAGTCAGATATTGAATTACAGTTTTTTTTTTAATGAATAGATATCAAATTAATTCCTACAATCCACTTTTAAATTAATTTACTAAACTAACCAAACTATTATGCCTAATAATAAAAAGAAGCTAAGGGACGTGACCCCACGATTTCCGCAAGCCCGTCGGCGGGCGCGTCTTTTCAATTTCCCTTATAATGATTCACAACAAGTCCGTGGCTCAAAATCGCCAAAAATGTAAATACATAAATTTATTTTTGATAAAAAAAAAAGAGAGGAGAAAAATAGGAAAAATAATAACCATTAGAAATAAAGTAATTAAAAATAATTTTTTTTAAAAAAAGGCATTTGATACTTTGTTCTCGAGGAATCGAATACGGGATAAGAAAAGACAGGTGTCGTTTGAAAGATTTATTATCACACCGAACACGTGTAGGCTTTTGTTCACTTGGTCGCACCTGTGCACACGTGTTTCCTGATCCTTGTTAGCTCTTCTAATCCAAATGCTAAAATTTTCCACCAATCAGAGCGGGGTTTTAGTAAGAAACTCCAAAGGTTTTTAGATCGTTTCATCGCTTTAGATATTTGTTGGTCAATGTTTCACAATTCTAACTTTTGATTTTGTTATGGCCACTCTCTCTTGTGATTCGCGCGCTACCTTCAAATATTACACAGATATATGTTTGAAATGGAACTATTCATATTTTTTGTTTGAGAAAAAAAAAACATTTTTTCAATTTTTTCTAAGTAGGTGAAATAATTTTATTTTTAGTAGTGAGGTAATATTTTTTTTTTTTTAACAAGCGTAATATTTAGCTGAGTAAAATTAAGCTAAAACCTCTTTTATATACAAATTTGATAGAACTCATTTTAAAACCGTTAAGATATAATCAAACGGCTGATATGTTATTTGTGTATAATAATTATCATACACCTTACATCATATCAATATAGATTAATAAAAAAAAATTTAAACAAAGACCAACTCCTTCTTTTTCCCGATACCCGCGACTTCCTCGCCGACCCCGGTAAAGGAGCCCTGCTCCTCCCCAACCAGATTCCGACCCTGACGACAGAAACCTCCCCTCCCCTCAACCTTCCATCGGTGAAGGTGGATTTTTTAAATTTTCTTTTTCTTTTTTTTAATTTCTTAATCAAATACTACTATAAGATAAAATGTGATAATTATCGTATATAAGTAATATTTCAACTATTTAATTACATCTGAACGGTTTAAAAATAAATTCTATTAATAGGATATATAAAAAGAATTTTTTTTATTTAACTTAAAAAAAAACTTATAAATACTAGTTAAAAAAAAGAAAAAGAAAAAGGAAAATCTATATAATGCATGCATCTATTATGATTACAGGACAGAAATGTGGAGACTAGACCACGTATGCTGAATTGGCTGCTTCTGGTATTTGTTTTAATATAAATATATTTTTTTAAGGTTACTAATATTTATTTATCCGAATTATAAAAACCTCAAAATTAAAAAAAAAAAAAAAGAATAATAAATTTTTTGTAAAAAAAATTGTTTTCTTCTTCCCCCGCCCATCCACTGACTCAGAGACTCTGCTTTCTCTCTCTCTTCCAGCATCGCTTAGGGGGAGTTTGGAGCTCAAGTCCAAACTAAGATTTTCAAACTTTTTTTTGTCTTTTTCCCAAAAATTTTTTTGTCTTTCTGAAAATTCAAAAAAATTTACTATTTAAACTTAAAAATCTCATCTTGAACTTGTGCAACAAACAAGCCCTTAATTTACATTCCTTCAATCTCTCTCTCTCAACTGATTTTACCACTTTGCCCTCTCAGATCCGTTCACGGTATCTTTTCTTCTTCAGGGGGTTTGTTATATTTAATTTTCAAACGTCCCCCACCTTCAAATCCTTTTCTCTCTCTTTTCTTTTCTTTCACCGGTTCGCCCATTTTTCTCTACTTCGAGCTCTCGATTTCCCCAATCCCAAACACTCATTTTCTCCACCTAGTCAATCTCACATTTCGATTCCAACTCTGATTTCTCCGATTCGAATTCTCCGTTCAAAACTCGCCGATTTGACCTTTTTCCGACCGATTTCCGATCCCGTTGACCCTGATTTAGGGTTTTGCACGAACGGAAGGAACCAGATTAGGGTCTCTTATCTTTTCTTCGTGGCCATGTTGGGAACTGCTTTGCAGTTTGGTCGCGGCGAGGATCGGTTCTACAACTCCGCTAAAGCGCGTAGTAGGGCCCACCAACACCACCGCGCTGAGCATCTCCGGCGAGCTCACAGCGATGTGGTCGCCGAGCCAATCCCCGTCCTCCTCCTCCTCCGAGCCCGAGAGCCGCCCCACGCCGCCCAAGCCGATTGCCGGGCCGCCGTCCGCCGTCGTTTCCTGGCCGTTGAGCAATCTCGAGCGATTTTTGCAGTCGATTACGCCCTCCGTGCCTGCGCAATTCCCCTCCAAGGTTTGTTTTTTCTGTTCAAGATTGTTTCATCTTCAAATTTTTTTCCTTTTTTCTTTGTTTTCCTTACAATTTGTACATTTGTTGTCGATTCTAGACGACGAAGAAGGGATGGAGGCCTTCCGATGGGGAGATTTCTCGGCCGTACTTTGTGCTCGGCGATCTGTGGGAAGTCCTTCAAAGAATGGAGCGCTTATGGTGCAGGAGTGCCTCTGATATTGAACGACGCCGATTCTGTGGTTCAGTACTATGTTCCTTATCTCTCTGGTATTCAAATATACGGAGACTCTTCCAAGTTAGCGGTAAAACCAAGGTAATTTCTTGTTTCTGGCATCTGGGTTTCTTGTTCAGCTCACAAATTTTACGTAAATTCACTTGATATGTGTATCTTTGTAACAGTTCTTGCGAACTAGAAAGAGAAACAGCTTTTCGTTTCCTACGTGGCAAATTAGTTTTTAGACTCTGGTCCTGTAACTTTATGCTTAGTTTTATTTGTTTATTTTCTGGAACCATGTTCAATTAAATATTCCGAATTGGGCATTGATTATGAACCACATTGCTAAAGTTTATCTTTTAATTTTTACTTATTTAATTGCGCAAGCCTCAATTTTATAATTTGATATTTGTGGAGATTCAAGTTTCCTTGAGCACTACTAGTATTAGTTTTGTGTTCCAATCACTGGTTCGTGCGTGTTGGTTTATGGTTTTCAGGAGAACTTTTGCTTTCAGTTTGTTTTTGAACAAACATCTAATCATTCTTTCTTGTGATAGGCGACCTGATGAGGACAGTGACAGTGACTTCCGAGATTCTAGTAGTGATGGTAGCAGTGACTGTGAACTTGAAAGAAGATTAAAATGCATCCGGGAACAACATAGTCGCAAACAATTTGTCGAGTAACATTTGTCAGGGGATAGACAGAATATCTTTGGGAGACAATCCTGTTTCACTTCATGATGATTTTTCAAGCGATGAAGGTGAATCTGGAAATTCTCAGGCTAGCTTGATATTTGAGTATCTGGAAAGAGACCCTCCGTACAGTCGTGAGCCATTAGCTGATAAGGTAAGAGAATGCAACCACCTTTTCCTCTGTTGCTGTGTTAAGAAGAGATACAATTCTACACTTCCCCACTTTGAGCCTTACGAGCTAGTTGTTTTTGCAGATATTGGATCTTGCATTTCGTTTTCCTGAACTGAAGACACTAAGGAGTTGTGATCTTTTATCTTCCAGCTGGATTTCTGTTGCCTGGTACTGTTAAACTCTGCATTCACTTTGAGGGTTTTACCGTGTTCATTCGACTAATTGGTTTTTGGTGTGGGAATCGATGTAGGTATCCGATATACCGGATTCCAACAGGACCAACTCTAAAGGATCTGGATGCTTGCTTTTTGACATATCATTCTCTTCATACCCCCATGGGAGGTAATTAAAGTTATGGTTGATATGTGTATGCACTTGCACACACAAGTTATTCTATGATATATTTGGAATCAACTTAGTCTTTCCCCAGGTTGATTCTGGGAAACAAAATATTAGTAAAGTGTTACATCGTTTTGGATATCTAAAATGATGAGGAGGAAAGACTATCTACAACTTGGGACTTGATATTAGTGTGTTCTACCTTTCGAGTCATACAAAATGAATTCTAGTGTTTGGCAATTAGGCACTCTATGTGTACGTGCTTATATCATTTTGAAAACGCCGGGGGGTGGGGGCGGTGCTGGTAGGGGGGAAAGAAGGTTAACATCTTGGAAAATTGGTGTTTTGCCCTTCTGAGCTCTAGAAGGGAATTCTACAACTTCGTGACTATGTGATGCATGTTTCTGGTGCATGTGTATAACAATATAACAAGGACAAGTGGAAAAGAAGGTTAAAATTTTGTGAATGTGTTACTAATATAACACACGGCCTATGTTATGTCACGACCAATAAATCTGTCTGTTTCTTGAATCCTGTAGTTACACCATGTTGATTGCTTTCAGGTATGCAGAATGCTGAGGCTCCAGTAATAACACGACCATGCGAGTCTGATGGTGTTCCTAAGATTTCCTTACCCGTTTTTGGTCTTGCTTCGTACAAGTTCAAAGGATCCTTGTGGACCCCGAATGGGGAATTCGCGCGCCAATTAGCCAACACCCTTTTGGAGGCAACTGACAACTGGTTAAGACTGCTTCAAGTTAGCCACCCTGATTTCCTGTTCTTCAGCCGTAGGTGATATCAAGACACGGCCTTAACACATACCCCCGCCATTCTAGAAGCAAAGCCCATGGAGCGTCCCTTAGTTCTGTAGAAGGGAAGTTGCCAAGCTTGTCTGTGGTTCTTTGATTTGGTTTTGTATTGTTCTTTTTGTTGGGGGAAAAAAAAAAGAAGAAGAAACGAAAAGAGGGGGGGGGGGGGGGGAGAGAAACCGAAAAAGAGAAGAAAAAAAAAAAAAAAAAAAAAAAGAGAAAAAAAGGAAAAAAGAAAATGGGAAAAGGAACATAAAAGAGGTGAAGCGTTGGAATGAATGGGAGAGCTCTGCCTACCCTTAATAAGGCTCAACATAAAGATAGAACAGAAAAAAAGGAGAAAAAAAAAAAGGGAAATAGAGTTAGACAGACAAGCTGTAGAAGAGTGAAGCTTAAGGTAATTAGAGGTTGACAAATCTCATAAATTCTTGTTTTGTGTATGTGTTGGTAGTAGTATAATATTATTATGAAAAACCAGGCTCTTTTTTTTGTCCTGATGATGTTAGGATGTATTTTTATATATTTATAAAGGGATGTTTTTTTTGGGCAAAGAGATTATGTATATGTATCACCTTTGAGGTTCGCTAGAAGTGTTTTAATGCTATATGTTTTTATTTTTTCTGAGTTTTTATTTTTTTTTTCCCCCTCGGCAGAAAAAAAAAAAAAAAAAAAAAGGCCAACTGTTGTGTAGTTCAACTTTGGTTCTGCTCCCTCCTTTTTGTCTTTACCCCTATTGAAACAATTCTTCAATTTTCTCAAGAGAGGAGGGAAATAGGTCAATTTTTTTTGGATAATGATAAATAGCGAAATTTTTTTGGGGTGATGGTAAATAGTAACAATAAATGATGTATTTATAAAGTAGTATTTGTGATAAAATTATCTTAAAATATTCTTATAAATAGAATTTTTGTGAAAAAAAAAAGATAATATCTTGTAAATAAAATGTTTGCGGTAAATTTTAGGAATGACCTGTTATATGGCATTGAAATTTGCCGGAAAGGAACGACGGCGAAATGACGGCCGTTGGATGAAGAATAAAGGGTGGTGGATTGTTGATGACGATGAGGGGTAGTCTAAAAATCAGTCGACAGATTTGTACGTGTAGGCTGTAATTCACTCAGTGCTACATCTTAGTTGTCCTTCTGATCCAACACTATTTGTAGCCGGTCCGAAACGGTCTCGAGCGTTTGAAGCTTGCTCTGGTTCACCTCAACATGAGCTTTCAAACGAAGTCTGGTTTGATGAGGACGACTTTCTGGTGGATGATGACTACTTCTGCCGAGTCGAGGGGAGAGAAATTGTCGTCGGTGGTGGCGGCGGCTTCTTCGTCGGCGAAGAATTCAAAGGTTTTGGCTTTGAAAGCAAGAGCGAATTTCTAAAATTAACATCTAAGATATTTCTACTTTTTTTTTAGATTTTGTGATGATATAACCACACCAATTAATAGCTTCTTGATTTAAAACTCACTAAAGGGTTTCATTTTCAAAAAGAGTTTACAAAAATACCTTCTTATCTTAGAAAATCAAATAATTGAAATAAGAGCTTTTGCTATTGTTATTTTTTTAAAAAAATTGAAATAAAGAGCTTTGCTATTTCAGAGCCATTGACCCAAAAAAAAAAAAAAAAAAACACTTGTTCTTCTTGATCAAGCTCTAAAAGAACCGCTATCTTAAAAGACAATGGGGAATCATAGGATGGGGATGGTGGCTGGCTAGGCAGCAGGCACAGAGGAGGTCATGGTCGGTCCCTTCAGTGGATTTCCAAAATCTCATTTCATCGAAAAGAAAACTTGAGCAAACATGTTCGAACACCCACTGTTGATTCTTGAAAAGAAAAGAGAAACATTGTGGTTGAATGAAAATACCTGTTTCTTATGTTTTTCTATTAAGAAAACTAGCCTATAAGCGTATCAGATTTTGTCATAGGCTGTCCCTCATTTGGTTTCAACAAATCTCGCCGTCCAACTTTCATCCAACGTTAATAATTTAAGTGCCAGATGAGTACGGCGTCAGACACAAGACACATCCATACATGTATATATATTTACATAAAATCTCATTTCCAATTTGATATATGTAAATTTCAATTTGTATAAATATAAATTTTAGTTATTAAAAATATAAATTAAAATAAAAAAATATAATTAAAGTAAATATGAAATTTTCTCATTTTTATATTTTATTCTATATGAATTTATATTTTTAATAACTAAAATTTACATTTAAAATAATTAAAATTATATTTATCGGATATTATCCGGTATCGGATAAGAGACCAATAATATATATTTATACCAAGATATTCTTATATTATATCTTTTTCTTATGAGCATTAGTCTCGACTACTATTTTTTTTTTCAACGTATATAAATGGCCAACAGCTATTTCGTTCCCTCCCTTTCATCCACGTGTTGCTCAACCTTTTTTTCTTGCTTTCTTTCACCTTTTTCCTGCCGTTGAAGTAAATAATTCAAAAAAAAATATATATATATATATATAGATATATATTTTTCTTGTGGTTCTCTTTCATTGTTATTTTCTCATAATACCTCTCAATTAATTTTTTTGTTTTTTGTTTGATCTGTCATCTATTTTTAAAATGTGCGTCTACTAAGTGACCAAACCACATGTAAGAGAATGTACAGGCAACGTCACCATTTGTTTTTAAATATTGATTTTTAATCTTAAAATTTCAGTTATTTATTTGTTTTATAAGATAAAATATATATAACTACGTCCCACTTAAATTTTAAGATTTCAAATTAGTAAAATTTATGTAAAAATTAGTTATGTATCAATTTGTATTATAAAATTCTCATTATGCTGACACTCATTAAAATTTTGCAACGTCTTGCCAAGTATACATAAGTACCCCTTTGTAAACTAATCTGAGATAGGAGGGGAAAAAAAAAAAACAACAACGCCGATAACAAGCAAGCTACTAGCAGTTGGAATCGTGGTCTCCATTTAAGGTTGTCATCTGCATTTACTAGTATTATTTTTACCGTAGGTGCTGACAAAGGTTTAAAACAAGCGATACTTAATATTAGGGTTGGATATTTTAAAAATTGTGCCGTATGCACTGAAAAATAACACCATAGGTACCTTAAAAACAACCGTAAAAACGGTTAATTTTGTCCAATATTTTTTTTGACGTGATTTTGATTGATGGAATGTTCAAAAATATGCATTATTGATAAGGAACATCTACCGTATAAACTTAAAAAGACTTCTGAATATTTAACCAAAACAACCAGAAAAAGATGGGAGTCAAAATTTGATGATGAAGTTGTTTTGGACCATTATGATTGCCGTGTATGTATGTTATAAGACTATTTTTCATTTGTAACTCCATCTATGTTTCCCATGGCATTTTTTTTTCTTCTTTTTTCTGAAGTATGTCTTCCATGGCATAAACATAGCATAATAAAACCTCAAAATTAGCTTCCTTTAAAAGAACTAGACATCAAGAGAATCAATGTGCCGGATAGTTTTTATTCTTTCAATTTTTTTTAGTAATGATCGGTCCATTGATTGGTAATAACATTGACGATTTAATATTGATTGAAGGACGGTTAGACCAAAATCCACATCGAAAATATACGTGTCAGATTTAATTCTAGACATCTATTGAAAAAAAAAAAAGCTTTATTTTCAAGATTTCAAAATTAGCTAAAATTGTAACTTATGCAATCTTTTCAATGCATTCTTTTATTTCTACTAGAAAAAAAGAAAATTTGATTATTTATTAAATAATTTAATATTTTGTGGAGAAAGAATTTCTACCATTTTATGTTCTTTATCAGATGAAATGTACTGGTATACCCCACCATAAAATTTTAAAGAATAAGTAAGAAATGAAAAAAAAAAAAAAAAAACAACTTATAGCATCTGAAAACATAGATACAAATGTATAAATCATGAAAATGTATAAATGTATAGCGACAGAAAGTTTTAAAGAATAAATAAGAAATGACAAAAACAACTTATAGTATCTGAAAACATAGATAAATCCTGAAAATGTACAAATGTATAGCGATAAATACTAGTGAAAGAATTAAATGAAGGAGACTAATGTAATAATATATTTTTTTAAAAAATATAATAGCTTTGTAACAAAAACATTAACATATTAATTAAAACTTAAACTAAAATTGTAGGATCTTTCTAAAGAAAGACCCTTCAAAAAATTGGCGTATGCCACTAATAGCGGCGCGCACACGGTATTCTTTAGTAAAAGGCGAAAGAATAGTTCGCTTTGTGCTCACCGCGTGGCTGCGTGATTTTGTAAAACAGCTGTGTCATCTTATTATACCTGCTTGATAAATAGATAGTTTTACTTGCTTTCCATGTGGGACTTCGTTCCAAATGCAAGACATTCCAACAGATTAGTTGGTAGTTGGTACACACATACAAGACTTTCGTCTCACGCATCACCACTCTATTCCTTTGAGAAATCAAACCTGGTCCTTGATAAGAACAACTTGGACAAGTGAAAAAGACCCCAAAGTTGTAATTAATCTAATTTAATTAAGTTTTAATTAAGCTTTCCATTCCCATACTTTGATCAGAAAATCAGTTCTAGGAGAGGGAAATATCTCGAGTTTCCTGTGTTTCTCGGGCTAAATGATCAAACAGTTTCGGCCCATAGGCCCAAAATTAAAATGGGCCAATTAAGCCGAAAACGGCCCAGGCCTCTTTAGTGACCTGCTACAACCGGTAAAGAAAACCGGAAAACCCGGTAAACCGACAAACCAACCACAGTCCAGCTACCGAGACTCATTTGTCAAAACAATATTCGGTTGGCGGGTCCCACAAAAACGAAACCTGTGCGAACACAACCACCAAACTTCTACAGTTCCACCAATGAAGTCACGCCACCTCACTCCAATGCCGCTGTGTTCATCGAATAATTGGCTAGATGACCTCCCTTAATCTCGTCAGAAAACCACTGGATTATAAACCTCGCTAATCATAACTATCAACATAAGCAGACAAAAAAAAAAAAAAAAACCCAGAGAAAAGCAATCCCAAAAACATGGCTCAAGTCGGAAAGTAGCTTAATTAAACTCCACTTAATTTATTTAAAAAAAATAAAAAAATAAAAGTTAATGAAGAACAAGCTTTACCAGATTTTTCATATCAAAAGCTGAGCCCAACTCCAAAGATATTTCTCACTGTTTTTACAGAGAGAGAGAGAGAGGAGAGAGAGAGGAGAGAGAGAGAGGAAAATGGCGGTTTCAGTCCCAATCTTGGCCATTGTCGTCTCACTTCACCTCATAGCCTTCGTTCTTGCCGTCGGCGCAGAACGACGTCGTAGCTCGGTGGGTTTCTTCTTCTTTATTTTTTATTTTTTTTAAAGTGTGAATCTAGTGAAAAATGAAGCTTATTACTTTCATGTTTGTGGGGTTTTTTTTTTTGTTTTTTGGTTTTTTGGTTTTTGGTGGTTGTGAAGGCTAAGGTTGTGGCTGATGAGTACGACGACTACACGTACTGCGCGTACAACTCAGACGCGTCGACGGTGTACGGACTGGCGGCGTTTGGGCTTCTGTTGCTGAGCCAAACGGTGCTTAACGGCGTCACAAGGTGTCTCTGCTTCGGAAGGGGCTTAGTTACGGGCACTTCCACCACTTGGACTGTCTTCTTCTTCATTGTTTCCTGGTAAATTCCACTTTTTTCTTTTTATTTATTTATTTATCTGGGATTGATTTTGGTTTTAGTGTTTGGTACTGGATTTGACATATCATCATGAGAAATATTAATAACTAGGTCCCATATGTGTAGAATTTTAATACTCTACCTACTGAATACTGCCAAATGTATAGAATGTGAATGAAGCTTTGTTTTTTGATGGGTAAAAAAAAAAAAAAAACCACATGGTTCTCCACTTCTACTAACATGGTCCTCGATAAAAGGACTGACATGAAACAATTTGATGTTGAGTGTGCGGAGCCTAATTATTATCCCGATGCAGAGTTAGTAATCAATTATCCTAATTTTACGGAGAGTTTAAGAGGTGTGATTTTTTAAATTCTAGCCAAATTCGACCGATCACTATAAATGGTTTATTGGTTGTTTAACACAGTTAGTCAATCAAGTTTAGTAAACAAATTCAGTAATTTTTGACTATTTTACTTTTCTTCTTTTTTTATCTGGTTACAGTGTTGAGAGTTTTTTTTTTTTTTTTTTTTAAATTTTTTTTTATTTTTAAAAAGGATAAAGTAGCATTGTAGATTAGATTATGCTATGGGTGATTAAAGGTGTTTCGTGGTGTTTACTTTTTGTATTGATGTAGAATATGAGGAAGAAAGGTGGGTCTCCCATGATTAAGATTTAAACGCATTATGCTAGCTTTTCTTTACTTTTTGTTTCCTTGTCATTCCAAGAAATTTTAAATTAGGTGGGAGAGATTCTTGTTTTTCCATTTGTCGTTTTTACCTCAAGCAAGCTGTTTAGATATTTTGGTTTTCTAGTCATACTATTACTTGGGCGACTCTTTCTCACACTATATTGTTGTTCCAAATACTCCAAAGGCTCTTCTGATTGCTTTAGGGTGTTTTGGGGGGGGGGGGGGGAAGGACACTGTTTTGAACCGTCAAATTTTCATCCAGCTAGGATAATTGCCATATTTTTTCTTATCCAATATGGTTTTGACGTGATATATGGTATAGAATTGTGTCTGATTGGTGGGATTTATTTTCATAATCTACCACAGAATTCTCCATGGTATTTTACATGCTTCGGTTGCATGGTTAATGCTAAATAATTTGTCACCCCTAATGTCATTAAAGTAATTGAAGAAATGTTGTTTATTAAAAACACATAGGCCTGTGACTTCAATTGACTGTTAAAATTTCTATTTCGTTTATGATACACAATTTGAACTGATATACTAGGACGAGCTTTTTGGGAGCGGAGGCATGCCTATTGGCAGGGTCAGCGAAGAACGCATACCATACCAGGTACAGGGCAGTCTTTAAGGTAGATCACTTGTCCTGCTCTACCTTGCGAAAAGGTGTTTTCGCTGCTGGGGCTGCTCTTACGTTGTTGTCACTTGTGGGGTCTGTTCTTTACTACTGGACACATTCCAAAGTCGATACTGGTGGATGGCTAAAGCACCAGAACGAGGGCCTTGGAATGACACCTTCCGACTATGGCCAACATCAGCAACAACACCAACCGCAAGTGAACGAGTTCCAGAAGGTCTAGATCTGGTAGACGACGAGTAGGTTAGTTTCTACAGTTTTGGAGAATTCTGTTGAATGAAAGTTACACAAATCCGATGTCAAATTGTCCTTTATGAGGTATAGATGGAAAAGTCTGCTGGCAAGCTTGTCATATTGTTATGTTGAATATTAGATACACATATTATTGTGCTGTGGTCGCTATGTTTGGTTCTGTCTTTGTTCCATGCTTTGTAATATTCTCAATTATGGCTTCTTTCTCCGACTTGTATATGCTAGTTGATATATTGCTTCCCTTACTTGCTCGTTCTACTGCTGGTCTCTCTCTCACACAATTTATGTATAGCGATTTCTGGTGACGTAAATGTCGTTTAAACCTATACGTCAGTTGGTTTTTCGGGTAGAATTTAACAAGTGCTATCTATTGAATCGGACACTCGTTTCTAGAAATTTCATTCCTATTCCTTGTACGATACTCGTTGACGCGAATTGAAATCCTTGAATTGACAGGCATTCATTTACGGTGTTGTCTGCTCTTGTTGAACTCCACACCGACCATGCATGCTGTCTTTTTTATTTTTTTGGTTGAGACCGTCTATGTTTAGCAGATTTAGGGTGGCAATGTGCCAAAAATGCCATAGTGCAACGAATAAATGAGTATGTAAATCCGCAGAAAACTTCACCAAGGCGACATGACAAAACTCATGACATACAAGGCCAAACACATGAACTCACAAATCCCATCTCTGTTGTTCGGTATACAGATGTATAGACAAATGTCTATCATATATCACGCAGAGTTGCTCCCCAACTCCGGGACTATCTGGGTACGTCATCCTCTATCTTTATGGTCTTTTCGTCACCAAAAAAAAAAAAAAAAAAAAACGAAAACAAAAGCATAGTTTATTCATCAAATCTTGGATACCAAAAGGTACCGCCACCGGTGGTGTTTCTCATGATTGAGAAGAGTTCTAGCATTTGGGATATTTAACGCAACACTTGCACACATCTTCTTGGCGTTGGGAGAGTTCATCAACTGCCGGGACTTAGTATCCTAGATGTACTGGCACAGGCAATGCTCGTGTTCCTTTAACTTGCTGCAACAAAGGGCTGTCACAGGGACGTTCGAACTCATTGAGTCAGAGAACGGGTTCAGCTCGAGAAAGTTACAAGGGATTGCTTCCTATTTCCTAACTTCTGTTCTTCCGAGCAGTACAACAGGCATAACTAAGAGAGCAACTACGTACGAATATGTCTTTCATTTTCAAACAAAAAGTTTTTCGTTTGTGTGAGAGTTGTGAAGGTTGTGCACGAGGAAAACTGTCTCAAATCTTTTAAATTTATTGAAGAGCGGCAAGAATTGATTTAGAGCATCGAAAAGCAGAAAGGCGACATTAAATTAGAAGTCAGATGCTGGACGATCAAAATTGTACTTAACACATAATTTCTCAAATTGTTGAAACTGTTGTATTTTTAGCTGCTATATGATAGGACTCGTCATAGCCTGCTCATGGTGAGGTAATATTCCTATTTTACTCCGTCAAGTTACATCGGATTGCTCTTTTCAGTTACGACGTATAGGTAATTACCTACTTCGAAATGCTTCAAATTTCCTATCTAAATTTAGACGTCTTAGATGATATCTAACCACCTAAATTATGCAACGTTTTTCTTCTAATGACTTTAGATGTTGAAAAATAAAAGAAGTTATTAGTGCTCAAGTGGTAAATAGAATAAACAATTTTCTTAATCTCGTTAGTTTTCATAATTTTATATTGTTTTTGTTGCATGAATATTCTAGAGGAAGGTTTCATAAAATAATTACAAAAAAAAAAAAAAAAAAAAAGAACGAAAGAAAGAATAATTCCAAAGATATGTATCAGATTTAAAAAAAAAAAATTTTGTTATTTTTACCTTATTATTATACAAGATACTCTATTAGATATGTTGTAGCAACAAATATAAAGGAAATGGATATAGAAATATGTTGTGTACAAGTTTTATTTTCTCATTTTGATTTTGATTTTGATTTAGGAAAAAAAGGCTGTATCAAGTGCACATTCTTTCTGTAACCAAATAGCACGTCGAGCATTGGCTTTCTCAGCTTCCCTACGATGGGAATCCATGAATTTGTTGTTTGCCGCGGTCGTAATTTTTTTTTCATGGTAGTTTTTATAAGAAACAAAAGCAAAGTAAAATTAAAATAAGCATAAGATGTCAACTACGATATAAGAGACTTTTGGAAAGGCAACAAGAACAATATTAAGAGGCACCAAGAAATATCGAGTATTATTCACTAATAAAGATAAGTTCTTTATATGGGGTTTATAACAAATAGGATCTACAATCTATTGCTAATAGGGTTTTAACACCAATGGTGATTGGTGGCTCCAAGCATTTTTTGAGCCACAGTAACCAGAAAAAGTCTAGATCTACTGTTCCGGATTTCCTATTTCAATAACTATTCCCTAATAGTGTTTTGATAATTCATCAATTTGTTAAAGAATATTTAGTATTTATCCTTTTTTTCGTGGCTAGATTTATAAATTCAGATAATATAGTATTATACTACTAGAAGACAGCCAATAAAACAGAAAATCTGGGACAACAAATCTTAACTCAACGAAAGCCAATAAACCCTATAGAAAAGAATTTTTCCCTTCCCTTACATAACATAAGTTTTTTTTTTTTTTTTTTTTTTTTTTTTTTTTAATTATAATAAATTGGCACCTATATGGTTTCCACTTATTAAAAAAAACGCATTCAAATTTTTAATATAGAAGCTCATATCCAAACCCCTCCCTCTGCTGAGCTTGCCTCTCGAAGATAATCAAGATCAAAAACCATGAATCTAGATCGATCGAGACCAATATTGGTACTGACATAGCAGAAGTTTTCGAGATCAAGCCACTATCGATTGGAAGCCAATATTTTCAAGTCCTAATTTGACGCATCCAAAATGATTTACTGTGAAATTCGGAAAACAACATTAAAGGGTGTGAAGGTCAAATAATTGTAATAATTATACCGGATATTGCTTCTTTATAACACTTTTGTTTTCTTATTTCTTTGTTTATTTTATCAGTTAATTAGACATTTATGTAAATAATTCTTAATAATTTTGTGTTGAGAGATTTCACTATCCAACGATGTCTCTCATGGTTAATTAACATTTATTTGCTTGTGTTACTTATATAAAACAAGAAGAGTAGTGCTAGAAATATCAATTCTAGTTTTTTTGAGTGTCAACTCAGATGCTATATTTTTATTAATAGATATAATTCATTGAAGTGATAATGTTTTTAACACTTATTAATGAAATAACGACAAGTCATATGACACATATATTGATACTCAAAAACTAGGATTAGTATCCATATCATTTTTCATAACAAGAATAGTGATTTGTTTCGGTTTGTGTTCTTCCCAATTCGTGATAACATGCCAAAGTGTCATTTCAGTTGCCCAAAAAAAAAAAATTTGCCAATTGTTGGTACCAAGTTTACTATTTGTTGAATAATTTCTTCTTCTGACTTTGTATTATATTATTGCAAGTAACGAATTCATTTAATTCAACTGAATTTGTTTACCAATTAGTTACCAATTTTCCATCAGCAATATTATTTGGTCTCTTGTACGTATATATATATATAAATATATACATATGTATACATCTAGCTGATCGGTTTGCAATTTTTTCAAATTGATCTATTTAACTTTTTCGTCTATTTATTTTGCTTTGAAATTTAAATTCCTAAATTTGAAACTGTCAAGACGTATATAAGACGATCCCTAAATGCAAACCTATAAGAGATCCAAAAATGCTTCTAGTTCCCGCCCCCCGCGCCCGCCCCCCCTTCTAAATCAAAATTGCTCGGTCATCTAATTCAAAAGTTGGGCCGAATTTCATGTAAAACCAGATAAATTGGTTCAAGGCATCACGGGTAAAATGTGTATCTCATTTATGAATCTCATATTGTGTGACTTACTTTTTATTAATAAGTAGTGCTCAATATCATTGGTGTTTTTTAACATTGTCCATGTTAGAATGAGAGTTGCTTTGACAACTACAAACGTAAAGAAACAAAACGTAAATGAACAGTAAGCTCTACACACACACACAAAGCATATGACAAACAAGACAAACTAAACACCATGTCATATACATAGTAATGTTTATAGTAACAATAAGTAAATGAGCAGTAAGCTCTACACACACACACACACAAAAAGCATATGACAAACAAGACAAACTAAAACACCATGTCATATATATAGTAATGCAAACCAACTAAATATCCTGAGAAACACAGGATTTTTCAGAACCACCACCACACAAACTCTATTATATATATATATATATATATTAATTGAAACAAGTAATGTTAGGCCACTAATAGCAATAACTTGAGGGAATGCATAGATATAAGTTGTGTACAACTTGTATTTTAGTATCACAAATTTATTTATCTAAAACAAGTACGGCATATTCTTTCTTTAACCCGATAGCACGTCGAGCATTGGCTTCTCAGCTTTTGCATGATGGGAATCTATGAATTTGTCGTTTGCCGTAAATTGAGTTTCATGGTATTTTTTCGTAAGAAACAAAAATAAAAATAAAAAGAAGCTCACGAGATATCTTAATCGTAATATATATCTTGCTACTTGTGTTTCTAGACCAAGAGAGGTGTATGTCTCTGAAAGAGTTCAATTGAGGATGGCCGGAAAAGAAAGTTGGGTTTTCTACATTATTTACATTCTTTTCAAAAATAAATAAATAAATAAATAAACATTAGAAATATCAACCCAAATTTCAATTTTTAAATACTAATTTATATGAGATATGAGTTATAATTTTTTTTTTTTGTTGATTAGTAAGTTTTTAAAAGATTGTCACATTAATTTATCTTGTTCTATCAATAAAAATATGATATTTCACAGTCACGTGAATTGTCAGTACGTTAGTTGACATTCAAAAGTTTGGATTAGAGTTACGTCCCTAGCATTACTTTTCTTTTTCTTTTTTTTTTCTTATTTTTTTTTTACCATTAAACCATTTTCAATGTAAATGTCAATGTCAATTCATTGTTTTTTACGTGCTATTTTGTTCTTTAACGTACAATGCTATTTTAATTGCTAAACCAAAATTTTATCATAATTATAAAGCTATGAAACTTGTAAACTAAAATTTTTAATTTGGAAATATCAATGTTGTAGTGATTAAATTGAAAAAGTGAATTCATCAATTAATAACTATCGTATGCTCTTCTGTGTCAAAATTACGACCAAATACGATGTTTTTCAAAATTTAAGTAGAACTTCATTAGAGCAACTCCAATATGGAGTGCAAAATTTTGGCAATTCGGTGAGAAATTCCTCTTTCGAAGTGCTATTTTTGTGGCAAACTTGACAAAGATTGTAAAATTAATTAGTGATAAATTTGCCACCAAGCTATATAGCAAATGTTAAATTTAGCATTTTAATTCACTGCTATTAATTAGTTGGCAGTGAAACATTTTCATATCCAATCATTTACAAATTTTTTAAGAAATTAAATTTTACAAAGCTAAATATAATAACAAAAGGTTGATATAGAGTACAAAGTCTCAAATATTATAATGGTTTTACACACTTTTTTTTATAATAAATATAGCACTGATTTTCCATATTAAATACCAAAAATTGGCATTGCCATATCAATTTGGCACGCCATTAAAAACATGCGACCAGTTTAAACCATCTTTTCGAGTACTAGAAAGCATTGGAAAGAGAGCTTTTCCGTTAAGAAATGTGGATAAACACACACACACAAAAGCATAGACTCTAATTTAGTGACATGAGTGGCGGTAAACTACATTCGCTCTAGTGAATAAAGTTGATAACAGAGTCGGAGACTCATGCCAATTGATACATTAAGAAGCAAAAGTTGGAAGTACATTTTTCTCATGTTCTAATGTTTTTTTTTCCCCCCTTTTTGGTTGATTGAAATAAGGCCTACTATGTATGGAAGTAAGTTGATGGACATTATTACAAAGTACAAACTAAAAAAATCTTAATCCTCGCAAGAAGCATTGAATGTAGGATGATCGGTGAAAATTTCCTACTTTTGGCTACCAAATGCAACATATGGTATTTTTATTTTAACTGATTAGACTACAACAAATTGTTCATTAAATGAGAAAAGATTAGATGGATGCAGTTTCTTAAAAAAAAAAAAAAAAAAACCGTCGTGAAAGTGCTTTAAAATATGCATAGCAAGATTTTAGAAAATTGTCAAATTTTTCTACTCACAAATTTTGCAATTCTCTACTCTATTTCTAGAATTTCTAACACTTCCTTATTTTCTACTCCAAAAAACTCTTTTTTTCAAATTCTCTCTCTTCCATCCCACTCTATTTTTATCCTCTCAAATACCCATCTCTCTAAATTCTCTCACTCTCTTCCTTACTTTCTTTTTTCCATCTCTTTCTTACTCCTCACACTCTTAACCTCACCGCCGTCACCATCGCCACTATGACCATTGGAATCCTATCACTTTTAGGTTTTTTTTTTTTTTTTACTTTGTATTAATTTAAAATTTTTGTGTAGATTTATATATGAGTTTTTCTTTATTTAAATATTTTGTATTAATTAGATTTCGTATTAGTTAGATTATTGATGACTATGATGAGGACTTGTAACTTCTTTTCTTTTAAAAAAAGTTGATATCTGTGTTGTATTAATGAAACATGATATATATATATATATATATATATATATATATAATTTAAGAGTGTTATTGAAGAAATTGTTGCTCGAGCAATGACATAATTTTTTTTTTTAATAATTCTTTTAGGACCTTTGACGAAATTTTTTTGGGAAACACATAATTAAAAATGAAAGAGTTAATGTCATTTTCTAAAAGAACCTCTTTAGGGATCGTGAATGCCCTTCATAACTGTTTATAATAGTCATTGTATGTCATACGATAACCTTGGATTCAACGACGATTTTGTAACTTTGTCGAATCCAAATTTTCTACTAGTGTTATTATGTGTTTAAAATATTCTTTCCCACGTGGCCATACGTGCAATCGAATGCGAATGAAATGGTGCAACAAATGCCAGAACCAACTAACTTAAGAAAAAGGGTTAGAAAAGGGAAAGGAAAAGGCATAATGTAATAAGGAATATTTCTTGATTCCACCTAGGAAAAAAGTAATGGCTTGAAGATACGAGAAGGGAAAAAAGGAAAAAGTAATGGTTTTTAATTTCTTTTATTTCAACTTAGAATCTTGATTTCCACGTCTCCTCCGGGACATATATGCATGTATCTGGCAATTCAAATGTCCTCTTAAGAGAAAAGGTATATACCCATCATATGTCTTTAGTGAATTCAAAAAGTTAAAAGTTAAAACAAAAGAGAAACAAACAACGCGTGGGTCGGTTACAATCGATCGAGTGAATGGGATGGTGGTTATGTGTCCAATTAAATGTTTACAGAATACATAAAAGTTATAATTTCATTATTTAGTCCTCAACTTCTATAGATAGGTCAAATCTCATTTTTGATGCATGACTTTAAAAACGTTTTAGAATAGATTTTTGATCTATCAAATAGTTTGGGGGCGTTTGAAACACTAACTGGAGTTGGAATTTTGAACATATTAATTTTGATCGGAAATGAGTTAATGTTTAGAAATATGCATTTTGTTGAAAATGAATTGTGATAGTTAAATAGATTGTTTCGTTGCTCTTGTCATTCAATGCAATTTAAAAAAAATCTCATTTTGAATTGAAATAAAAAAGTTATGGACTTTTAAAGTTTGAGTTTTTCTAAAAATGAAGAAAAAAAAAACCGATTTAAAAATGTGAATAGTGAAATTGGTTTGCTTTTAAAGAAAAAGTCAAAAATAAAATAAAATAAAATAATATAAAAAAAAATAATTTAGAAAACTTCAATGCTTGAGTGGAGGCTTCGAATGAGCCCTTCAATTAGTCCTTTTATTTTTGTATGGAGTATTAAAATCTCGACGAAAGAAAAAGAAAATCGATGGAAGAATTAATTTGAGACAACTTAACAAATCAATGATTAGTAAGTTAAGGACATTGGGATTTGGTCAACCCTAACTTAGTTATATATATATATATATATGAGCCTAAACTTGCTTGTAACTCATCACATGGTAAGCTAATAACGCTACAAGCATGTCACCACAAATAAAGTCCAAGAGATCTTTTAAACTGAATTCGAGATAGGTATATATTTTATATAAGTGCTCAAAAAAAATTATAGTCCGCTTAAAATAGAAAAAAGAAGAGAAAAGGGAAAATTTGTTATAGAAGATTTACAGCAATTCTAACTGAGAGGGTTTTCATATGTACTTGAGATCGGATTAAAACGCATGTCGGAAGTAACCTTGTAGGAGATGCTAAAGCCATTCCTTTCTTAATTCCTTATAATTGTAATGAGTTTCTTTGCTACAAAGTTTAGATCTACGTTTCTCTGATATATATAGGTTCATTATCATAGATCATAATAACATACAATTATACTACTATTCCGAAGAAAAAAATAATAATATTATTTTTTCAAACACATAAACATGTCATCCTATTCATCTGATTCTAAAATTGATCGTCGTCATCATCATGATCGTCTTGGACATCCAGTAAAACTGTTTGGTCATGGAAGGTCCCTGCATTCCATTTTCGGTGGAGGAATAGGTAATTCAGAACTCATGCTAGCCTTTCGCAAGACGTACATTTAAGCATGACATGTATTTGCGAATAATGATTTTCCTGGTTTTTTTTTTTTTTTTTTCAAAATAATGCGGGATTGAACTCGTGTTCTTCCAGATCCATACTATTGTGATCCGGTGATCATTAGCGATTCTTAATGAATGTCACAAATGAAGTAAATTTTGTAATTAGTATTTCCTCACCATAGTAGAAAAACTAAAAGCCTTAAATTGACCAACCAAATTAAAGGCAAAAATATTTCAACGTTAATTTGACAAAAAGAGATCAAGAAATTTTGCTCATCTTATTCATGTTTCTTCATATATAACAACAAAGTAGATTTTTATTTTTTCAGTTGCTGACATACTGTTATGGAGGAACAAGAAATTATCGGCCGCAATCTTAGCCGGGTTAACGACTACTTGGTTTCTTTTCAAAGTAGCAGATTACAACTTTGTTACTCTTCTCTGCCATATTCTCCTCTTCCTAATGGTTTCTATATTCGTCTGGTTTCAAACCGCGTGGCTAATCAATAGGTAATGTGTTCGTAACATCAATACTTAGGCCTTAATTTCATTAACATTCCTGATTAGTGCAAAACTTTCTATATTAACTCAGTGTTATTACTTTTTGAGCTTTCCTAAGCCTCTTTGATCTTGATCTTCGGCTATAGGAATCCACCAGACGTAGAAGAAATTACGCTGCGAGAATCCACCTGTAGATCCTTCTTTGCCAAAGTCAACTGGTTTTTGTTTTGGTTTTACGAAATCTCGAGCGGGAAAGACTTCAGACTATTCCTTCTGGTACCATTATGATCACATATTATACCAAATTTTATACCAGAAATAGTACCAAATTGTATACCCTAATGTCTAGTTATTTTTCAACTTACATTCGTTAACAAAACTCGAGTTAAAAAAAAAAAAAAAAAAAAAAAAAAATTTAATTGCAGGCAATCTGTTCTCTCTGGGCGGTTGTCGGTTCTTGGGAGTTATGTCAGCACTATGAATCTGTTTTTCATAGGTAAGAATTAGACAACGCTAATTAAATTCGTCTATTTCAACTTCTCCGACTAATAATTTGTTGTAAAATATCGGTACCAAAAGTCGTCCTGTGCATGGAAACACTACCAATTTTATATGAGCGACATCAAAGCGAAGTGGACAACCAAGTTGCCAAAGTCTACCTAGAGTTAACGAGCTTTTACAGGAAATTCGAGCACACAGTTCTTGACAAGATTCCTAGGGGACCAGTCAAAGAAAAGAGGTTCTAGTACTGAATGATTTAAGTCAACGGATCCAATCAATAGAAAAAGTTTGTGAATGAGCTTATGTGAATGAAGTACAACAATTAAATTCCTAAAGTACATACAACCTTATGCATGGACTTGTATTTATTAAAAATATAAAACTTGAGGTTCAATATATGTATATAGTCAACACAAATTTTCAGCCATGAATAGATCTCACCCCGTGTATTTAATTAGTCCTTTCATTTTATTTCTTATTTTTATTTTTATTTTTTAAATTAAAGGTGAGGGATTTAAACTCACACATGATGAAATAGATGTGTATAATTATCGATAAGCTATATTTATAACTATTTGTATTTTATTTTTAGTTTTAAGGATAACAATAACCAAGTGCGAATTCTAAAAATTACAGAAAAATAGTTGGTTTGCATATAGCCACATCCTGAAAAAGAGAGATATGACAAGGATATTGTTACAATTTAGATGTCAATTTCGTGATATCAAAAATTCCAAATGTGTTGAAATAGCACTTTAATGCTACTGTAAAATAATGTGCAATTCTATATAACGAACTCAATTCTCATTATTTTGAAGACATGCTTATCATAAATCTCATAATTTTGGAGACAATTGGTGCCATCTTACTTCCATCCTCATCGTCTATTCTCATGACGTCACCTAATTTTACTTGAAAAATGGATCTAATTTCATGCAAACCACATGAACCTAACACTGCACAACTTATCTAGCTGGGTCAATCCTTCTATAACCAGTATTGAACCTGGAAACATTCTAAGAGTAAAAGAGTGAAATGCATCATTATCGCTGAACCAACCCATAAATTCGGTAGCTTGCAACCGATATTTCTAGGATTTCTGAAACATCTTGGTTGGCCTAATACTAGGTACAACCTTTTAACCTCTTCTTTTTGTCTAACCGGTGGGCCCTAAGTTTCTCTTATAGGCTAAGAAGATGTGAAATGAGAATCCCCGTTTTTTCTCAGCAAGAAAACCTGTTCTCTTCGTCATTTGTGAGGGGCTTTTTTTTTTTTTTTTTTTCTCAATTTTGTTTTTGAAATTGACCTTATTGACCTGATCCTATCCTACAGGCCTTTATATGCAGTTGATCAGAAGCTAATTAGCAATTAGAAGGGCTCTATTTTAGAGCTTTAACAAATGCTAAAATGTCAACCCCTTGTTCTGATATAGTACAGCAATTAAAAAGCTGAAGAGAACATTACAAAGAGATGAACCACTTTAGGCCTTAATTGATGAGGAACGATTTTACTCGTAAAAATAGTTGAGCTCCAAGCGCAGGACCTCAAACCTCATTTCAAACACTTTTGGCTCTAGTTTCTATAAATAAAGAGAGCTCCTACGAAATGCATTTCCGTTTTTGGTTCCATTTTTAGGGATTGTTTTCACGTCTCTCAATAAAAATTACTTCATAAATGATTTTAAAATAACATTTGTTTGCATTCTCATTTCAACGATGGTAATGAATATCTGAAAACACAACCAATTTTAATTAAAGAATTGAAAAATAGTTGAAATTCCTTTTTCATTTTTGATTTTCATATTCTAATTAGGCTTATATAGTCGACATATATTTTCATCTATATAACAAAATCAATTTAATTTTTTTTATTCTAAAAACAATCTGATCTCTAGAAAAACAGCCAAACTGAACTCATCAGAAATGATTTTAACATTTCTTAAAAATTTATCATTTGCATTTTTATCTCAAAACAAAACCCTTCTAAAAATGCACCTAAATTTTTACCTGGTTCTCTCCAAACGAATTTATTATGTAATAATGATCTGAAGCCAACAAATTATAATATTAAGATGGTTCCAAATATATATATATATATATATATATATAAAAGCAACACAGAAACTTTTATACCATCTTTAATATATATGTTTATATCAATGCTATATTTGGTATTAGAAAAAAGTGTGAAAATAGTATATCTTAGATTTTTCGGTAGATAAATAGTATGTTTGAGATTTGTACTTTAATGTATAATTCTATTTTTAATATTATATTATCTATTTTTGGAATTATCTTTAAGCTTTAAAATTCATAAAACTACTAAAACTTTATTTAATTAATTGAAATTTAGTAAATTTGTAATTAGTAAATGAAAAAGTTGAGATAACAATCAATAAAAAAATGTCAAATTTAACATTAGTTATATTTGATTGGAAAATTTCCACCAAGTTCTTTAGCATATATGACAAATTTGGCATTAAAAATAGCACTCAATTGGACAATACCTTTTATCCAAATCCTAGAATTTATCATTGACATATCAATTTAGCATTCCATTAGAGGTGCTCTTATTTATATATATTATATTTATATATATATACGAATAGTAGAAGAGTCATATATATGTATATCAACAAAAGAACTATCTATATATAAAGATACATATATTACACAGATGAATTTATATATGTACGTATGTATAACCATAAAGATCCTCAAGAGAGGAGTGAAAACAACACTTACTAAGAAAAATAAAAATATTCTTAGCTATAAAATTTGGAAGTTTCTTTCTAAACTCCTCCACTCTCATCTGCTGCTAGCCCCAACAAGGTTTGGAGGAGTAGTAAAGTTAGAACATGACCCAAGCACGTAATCGAAGACGGAAAAAAAAAAGAAAGAGAGAAAATGGTGAAAACAACTTCTCAAATAAACATGATTATTCATTATGATATATATCATTACGATCACATATTAATTATAGTCATATAATACCAGAATTAGTACCAAATCCGTGCGCTAATGTTCAATTATTTGTCAACTTATTCAAGTAATTTCGTTGAGTATTCGTTAAGACTCCATCGAAAAGTTCAATTGCAGGCAATCTGTTCTCTCTAGACGATGTTGGTTATAGGGACTTATTTTAGCACTATGAGTCTTTTCTTCGTAGGTAAGAATTAGATATGGTTTTATTAAATTTACATCGCTAGTTCGAGTTAAAATATTTAAGTTGGAGTTAGTTGACTTTTCAAAAACTAATTATAATTTTTATTGACTTTTCAGAAGGAAAAAAAAATTACTAGTTAAAAAAATACAATTTAGTTGGAATTGAAGTAGAGCACCAAACAAAGCCTACATATTTCAACTTCCCAAAGCTGAATAATTCGTTGTCGTTTTATAATTATTGGTACCAAATCGTCCTATGCACGGAAACACTGCCAACCTTACATGAGCAACATCAAAGGGAATAGTGGAGAACCTTGGTGCCTAAGTCAGCCAAGAGTTAAAAAGAGATTAATCTTACAGGGAAACTAGAGCACACAGTCCTTGAAAAGTTTTCAAGTGGACCAGTCAAAGAAAAGAGGCTCTAACAATCAACACAAAATTTTGTAAATGCTCAGCTTTAGTGATGAAGAACAAAACTAAAATCCTATAGTACAATCTTATGCGTGGACGTGTATTTATTATTATTATTATGACTCGAGTTTCATATAGTCAATACAAATATTCAGCCATGAATTAGTCATTTTATTTTATTTGTTTAGATTGAAGTTAACGGTACATCTAGTGTAATATTAAATTATCGAGAAGCCATAGTCCTTTCATTTTAAGCTTACTACAATATTGAGGATAACAAATATGAAATCCGTGCACTAAAATTATCAGAAAAACAATTGGTCTGCATACAACCATATCCTGAAAGAGAAATCTGACAAGGATATTGGTACAAGTTCGATGTCGATTTCGTGATATTTTGAGTTCTGTGTTAAAATAACAATTGAAGCTTAGAATAAAATAATGTGTAATTCAGTGACCAACTCAATTCTCATAATTTTGATGACTTTATCATAAATCCTTATATGATTTTTTTTTTTTTTGGGCTAATCGAAAAAAAATATATTATTAGTTTCACCGCGTCACCATCCTCATCATTTACAAAAGAAATCTCCTAACCCTCTAATGAAATAGAAAGGGTCAAAGCAATTATATCAAAAGATAGATCTAACTTCACGTAAATCATCATGGATTCAATACCGCACAACATAAATTGGTTGAGAAAGACCAATTTATTTTGTCGAGTATCAAACCTAAAAACATCTTCAGAGTAGATGAGTGAAGGACATTTTTTACCATTGCACTAACCCATTGGTTATCAAAAATTTGATAGTTTGCAACATATGCTTTTAGGCATTGTGAGACGTAACTTAAGCATAAAAACATCTTGGAAGGCCAAATACTACTAACATTAGGGGTGGCAATACGGGTCGCGACACGACGACACGACTCAAAAATGACACGAATTTCACGGGTTCGGGTTAGGAAAAATAGGTGACGGGTCGTGTTCGGGATGAGAAAATTTGACACGAAAATTTCGCGGGTCGTGTTCGGGTTGGAATAGTTTTTTTCGTGTCAGTTTTCGTGTCAATTTCGTGTTAGTTTCGGGTCAAGTTCGGGTCAAATTCGTGTCAAGTTCGTGTCAATATTTCGTGTCAGTTTCGTGTCAATTTCGGGTCAATTTTCGTGTCGCGTGTCAATTTCGGGTCAATTCATGTCGCGGGTCAATTTCGTGTCTCGGGTCAAGTTCGTGTCGCGGGTCCAGTTCGTGTCGTGTCGTGTCGTGTCAAGCCATTACGGTTTCGTGTCGTGTTCGTGTTGCGGTTTCGTGTCGTTTTTGTGTCGCGGGTCGTGTTCGGGTTAGGGAAGAAAAAATTCGACACGGCTCAAACACGACACGAATCCGACACGTGACACGAATTACCATCCCTAACTAATATGCTTTGAATCTCTTCTTTTCGTTCTATTGGTGGGTCCTGAGTTTCTTTTTTATAGATGAAGGGGATGTGAGATGAGAATCCCCCTTTTCTCTCGGCAAGAGAAACCTTTTCTTCTTGTCATTTGCAAAGTTATATATTTATATATATATATATATATATGTATATGTATATTATTTTTTCCTTTTCTTTTCTCAACTTTGCTTTTGAAATTCACCTTATATATGGACCTGATCCTACAGGCCTTATGCAGTTGACCTGAAAGCTAATTAGCAGGGCTCTATTTGAGAGCTTTAACAAATGCAAAAAAAAAATTCTGATATAGCAAAACAATAAAAAAAACTGAAGAAAACATGACAGAGAGAATTAAAATTGTAGTACACTAGGCTTTAGGCCTTAAATATTGATGAGGACTAATCTTATACGTGTTCACTTTATTAGACTCATAACAAGTTGAGCTCAAGCGCTGGACCTCAAATCTCATTTCAAACACTTTTGAGTACTCTAATATAAATATATCTATAAATATATCTATAAATATAGAGAGCTCCTAGCAAAAGAATTTCGGTTTGGTTCGGTTCAATTTTGAGGATTGTTTTCACATTTCTCGATAAAATTACTTTTGAAGTGGTTTTAAAATTAACTCCGCCACTTGGAAGAATCATTGCTCAACATTTCAAATGCTTTCATTTTCCAACATTTTAAATGAGCATTATTTGTAAAGTAACATTTAAAATAGTATGAAATATTATAAAAATGTTTCCATTTGTAACTTTTAGGTAAAATTCTAAATGTTAAGGAGTACTATTTTAACCATTTGTTTGTTTTTCTATAGTGCTAACCCTTGTGTGCATTCTCATTTCAAAAGTAGTAACAAACATTTGAAAACAGGATCAATTTTACTAAGCAATTGAAATTCGTTTTCCATTCTCCGTTTTCATGTTTTAGAGCTTATATATATATATATATATATATATATATTCTCCTCAGCAAAATATATATATATGTATCAAAACATAACCAAAATCAATTGTACTAATTTTTTTCATATTCAAAATAATTTTTCTAGAGAAACAATCAATCACAATTTTAAAAATGATTTTTAACTTTCTTACGTAAATCTTGTTTACATTTTCATTTTCAAACTAAAACCATTCTTAGAACGCTCTCAAATGGTCAAATTTTACCCGGTTCCTCCAAAAGATTTACGTAGTCTCTAAATGATCTAAAGCCTTCAAATTATAATACTAAGATGGATCCAAAAAAATCTATATATATAAACAATACATGAGCTTATATATATATATATATACATTTCAGTACATTATATGGATTTATGTTATATAGATGGATGTGTGTGTATATTTATATATATTTCTTTTTTTATGTAAAATCATAAAGATCTTCTGGAGTGAAAAATTGTTTATTAAATTTTTTCGGTATGAGATTTATAATTCTCACTTATTTAAAAAAAATTAAAATAATTTTAGGTTTAGAATTTGGGAGTTTCTACCCAAACTCTTCTTCTCTTGAGCTAGCTCCAGCAAGATATATTTTGGAGGAGAAATTAAAGCAAAAGCAAAATAAAATACAACGCAGAAATTAAAACGTGAGCACATAAGATAAAAGCCTGATTAGTTACTGATCATCCAAGTCTAAATTTAAATATGTCAACTTGCTTGACAAATTGTAACAATATATTTGTGGTGTGGAACCACTTTTCTAAAGTGACACCACTTTCTAAGTCATCTCTCATTTTTTCTATTATTATTCCTCATGTAGACCTTTATTATTCTGTTTTGTCAACAAAGCTTGCCTTTGAAAAAATAAAAAGAAAAAGGATAAGGTTAATTTAGAACTTTGGACTAGGTCATATTTGTAATAGTGGTCCCTTGAACTCTTGAATATCAAAAACGCCACTTGATTCACATAATTGGTTTTACAAAAATAACCCTACCATAATGACACGTGCCACACCATCATTGGTTGTTTGAAACAACCAAAATAGCAAAAATACAGAAATATTTGTTAAAAATATGTATTTTTAACACCGATACACCTCGAACTTATCGTATAGTTACAATTTACACCTTAAACTTTTAATTTTAACAATTTACACCCTAAACTTATAAATTTATGACAATTTACCCCTTACTAATTACATTGTTGATTTTTTATGAAAATTGACACTTGACTTATATATAGGTTGTCAATTAAAAGTATAAAAGATTCTTTTTAATCGATATTAATCCAAATTTATATTTAAAACAAGATAAATTAAAAGTTTCCTATTTTGATAATACTTAATTAAATATCTTAATTTAACTAAATTTCGATTAGAATAAATAAAAATGATTATTCATGTCTTAACAATATATATACAAATTACATATTAATTTTCTTTCAAAAGACTAATATTATTATTAATGAGGAGTAAAATGTTACAAATTTGTAAGTGCATGATGTAAATTGCTAAAAATTAAAAATTCAGGCTATGAATTGAAACTGTAAGATAAGTTCAAAATGTACTTGTGTAAAAAAAGAGTGAAAATAAAATATTTCAAAAAAATTCTTTGTTTAACGTCAAAGAGAACTAAAAAAAGAAATGGGCAAAGGCGAGTAAAGTCAGCGTTTTGCTTTAGAAAGAAAGAGCCTTATCAATAATTCACACGTATAATGGCCATCTATTAATACCGTGTTACATAACACAGTGTGATCAAACAAACCAGACACAGAAGAAACTGGTTTTTAGAGAGAGAAAGGTAGAGAGAGAAAGCGAGTAATCTGAGTTTAATGGTGAGGGAATGGCGAGGCTTGGAGGGAGTACTAGGAGGAGAAAGAGGAGCCTCAGAGAGCTTCTTAAGCGGCGTCGTTTTCGTGGTCATGGCGGCTCTGCTGAGCCTGGCTGTGATAACGGCGGTGGTGTTCTCGTGCGCCGACGGAGCGTCCAAGGACAAGGCCTCCGCCGCCAATACTGACACCTACGGCGGCACCGCCTGCGCCGCCGGTTGCGGCGGCGGCGGCTGCGGCGGTTGAACACGAGTCTTCGTTGCTTTTTTCTTTTTCTTTTTTGTTTTTTGGTAATTCCTCACAACGTTTCTAGGAAGTACGTATGTGATTCCTTTCTCAATTTCGTCTTTTTTTTTTTTTTTTTTTTTTTGGGGTTAGTTTGGAAAGCTAAGGAAACTGAATGGAAATTAGTTGGGTGGAGACGAGGTAGTTAATGTAACAATGGTTTTCTTTTTTTTTTTTTTTTGAGGGAATGTAATTGTTTATTCTTGCAAAATATCTCCGTGTTCATTATTATTTCTTTTCCTTTTTTTTTTTTTTTTTTTTGTTCTTTTGTTCTTTATTGTGGTTGTGTGGTCTATATTAGAAATAGGGAAAAATGAAAACCATCACGTCCAAAGTATTGTTAAATTGAGAAAATTTCTGATTTTAAAAAATAATAAATAGTGACTGATTTATCATAGATAATCAGTAATCGATCAATATTAATATTTATTTTTTCACTGATTGACTATGATAAATTCCTAATTAACTGAATTTAAGGTAAATCATTAATTAACAATCATTTTTTTTAAATAAAAAAATTGGTCATTTATTTAAATAAATATTTAAAAACAGCTTATTTATCTTAATTTTTGCTAGAAATTATGATAAGAGGTCGGCTTGGACTTATGATCTGGCCCTTTTAACATGTGATGTGGCTAATAGGCGAGACTGGCTTCTGCCTAATCAATAAGTTAATCCTAAATGGTGTAAAGGTGTTAAGATATAATACTACTGCAATTAAATATTGTTCAATTGTACATAACCTAACACGAACCAATAAAATGTATTTAAAAAAAAAAAAGCATATATATTACATTATAATCCAGCAAATGCTTGTCAATTCAATTACCATTTTTAAGGTGCTAGTTAATCCAATTTATGTAGTCTATTGGTATCTAATTTTAGTTTAAGGGGGTGTTTGGGGTGTTGTTTCAAACTTATACCCATCAATTCAATTTTTGTCTTTTTCTGAAAAGTCAATAAAAATTACTATTAAAACTTAAAAATCTTAACTCAAACTTACACACCAAACACCCCTTAAGCTTCATCAAGGATTAGCTAAAGAACTTACCAAAAAAGGCGTTAAGATGTTATTTTCATTTTCCAAAGAATCAAGTACGCCCAAGTCCCAACTATCCTTCTCTGACCAAGTACACTGTTTAACAAGAATTTCAAATTTTCTATTCGTCCGTAACAAAGCCCAATTGCACGTGTTCCGTATGCTATTTATCGACCTAAGATTTTAATCCAAATCATATCAAAATAATTTTTTAAAAAAAGATTTAAAAAGTACACGAATGATTTTTATACAGATTTAACGGGTGGAAAATGTAGTCTTACCATAGGAATCTCATAAAGATTACCCAGGATTCATCCCCAAATACACTATATAAGCAAAAAGTTTGGTATTTTCACAAGGCCTTTATTCCAATTGGAATGTGATTTTGCTCATATCAATCTGTTCAAATAGAGCGAATTCTTCATTCCATTTAAAAATCACACATTGATATTATGGGAAAAGCTACGATACAGCCCTTTTTATATACCTTATTGATAGATATCATTCTTTTAACCGTTAAGATATAATCGAACGGCTGAGATATTACTTGTGTATAATAATTATAATAAACCTAAACTAAAAATTTTTAAAATAAAATAATATATAAAAAATAAATTTAAAATAAAAATAAAAATAAAAAACTAACACCTCTCAACTCAGTCCCCCCGACGCTGGCAACGACCCCCTAATCCGGCGACTCATTCCTCCCCCCGAATGCCGGCGACGAACCCTCCCCCCCCCCCCTCCCCAGACACCAGCGATGACCCCCCTCCTTCTGCGACTAGCCCCGTTCCCCCCACGATGCCGATGAAGCCCACTTCCCCCCAGCGATGAACTTCGCCGTGCACCGACAATGGACCCCAAACGATGAACTCCCCCACGCACCGACGATGGATCCCCCTGTGCGATCTCTAGCAAACCCACCCCCCCCCCCCCCCCCCTCCAATCCGTCCCTCCCAGATCTAGGTGAAAAGCCATGCCCCAACCACCCCCCCCGCCCCGCGCGCACTCGCCGTCTTCAGTCGTCGTCACTGGCCCTGTTGGCCGACTTCCCAGAAATCCTCCATCGATGGAGATATGATTTTTTTAATTTCTTTTTTTTTCAATTTTTTTTTTAATTTCTTACTATTACAAGGCATGGTACATTGTAATTAATATACACAAACAATATATCAAATATTCGATTATATCTAAACAGTATAAAAATGAACCACAAAGATAGGATATATAAACGGGACTTTACCACATACGTTCCCTGATATTATACTTTCTTTTTCTAAGTTCTCGTTGAAAACTTTTATGTATTGTCCTTGTCAGAATCTAATGCATAAAAATTGGAATCCACTACAGCTTCCTCCGCCTTCCGGTGCAGACTTTGTGGCCTAAAAGCAGCTACAAAATTCACATTCCAAGCTTTTTCCTAATCTCGGTGGAGGAAATGTCAATACGGAACTTCTTTTTGGGTATCGAGATGAACATGTCTTTCAACTCCTCTGGAATTTCTAAATCATCAAGAACCTGTAGAATGTATCATACGATAACTGTCAGTATCTTCAACAAAGAGTCAAATGAAAGGTAAGAAATGGGAATATGTGTTAACGATTTCTGAAACGCGTAACCTACCTTGAAAATGCCGTCTACATTACGGCCTCCCACAAGAAAAGTGCAGCCTGTTGCTTTGCATCCGGTTAGAATGTTAATCATCTTATTATAGTCCCCATCATAGTACTTGGGCTGGAAAAAGATAAACTTATTTTAAAGATAAACTAAATATATTATCGAAATGCTCTAATTTTACAGCAGTTTATTGCCAGAAGGAGAAATCCCATAAGTCGAAAATTGTGCTATCATCCATTCTGGTCCACAATTGTATGAAGTTTTTGTTGCTTGAAATTTTTTGAACGGAAAATTTGACCATAACTAGAGCAACATACGTGAACAATCCTGGCTGCTGTGTCAGCACCAATTACAAACGCACTGCCTGGAAATATTTCGGCTTTCTTATAAAAGTAAGGTTGGTTAGATATGATCACCGTCCTACCTGCCACGGAAAAGCTGATATTATTAGATCTAAAGTTTTTCCTTTTTGAGAAAAAAAGAAAAAATCTCTAATAAAATGCGCAAGGACTATCACACAGCACTCCAGGAAGACCAGGATAAGTTAAACTAAAAATACTTTTCAGATAGGATAGACTTCAAGAAAGTATAGTCAAAGCACAAAATTTAAATAAGAAAGCAAATAAAGCTAACGATAGACGCCATACTTCCAGCCAGTGATATAGAAACGGTATCGCCAAGACATATATGGCAGAGCACAAACCACTAATCTTCTTTAACTTATCGGCACAATCTTGTCCCTTTTTTTTTTCCGTAAGTTCTAGCACTTATCAATAAGATTTTGTATTTCTTTTTTAATACGTTCTTGCACTAATCCAAATCGAAGACAATCTTACCAAATATAGTTACTTTTTGGATATGTTCTAGCACTAATTATAAAATACTCCTTATACGTAGAAACGATAAACATCACACTTCCAGCCAGTGATATAGAAACAGTCTCGCCATGACAAATATGGCAGAGCACAAACCAGTAATCTTCTCTGACTTATCAACACAATCTTGTGTGTGTGTGTGTGTGTGTGAGTGTGTATAATATTGTTCAATACGTTCTAGCACTTATCAGTAAGATCTAGTATTTCTTTTTAAATACTTTCTTGCACTAATCCAAATGGAAGACAATCTTATCAAATATCATTACTTTCTGTATATGTTCTGGCACTAACCATAAAATACTCCTTCAGATCAGGCTACACAAAACAAATTTACTGACAAACAATGGGTGGAAAATAAAATCAAGGATGACGCATATCGTAGATTGTCTCAAGTGGTCATCAGCACATATGAGATAGGGCAAAAAACTATTGTTAGGCTACCAATTATCCTCAAGGCTTCAGGTATAAGGAGATAGGCTAATATAAGGTTTTGGATTTTAATATGTACCCTCCATATATGGGTAGGCACAACCGAATTATTAGTGAGACACCCACACTTACTGACCAAACTTCCTCCCATGTTTAATACATATCAAAGAAAGACGAAGTAAAACAATAAAAACAACAAAGAGACAAATAATCACGCTCACCAACTTTTTCGAACTGCTTGACACGATCTTTGATCTGTGTTACTGAAAGTGGAGGTTTGTCAGGATTGACTGCTGATATTTCAAAACATGGATATGAATTTTCACAAATGCTGCCAAAAAAAAAAATGAAAGCATAATTGGTGAGGAAACTGGACATGAATTCTCGTTTCAGAGCTTCTATAGACGTTGATATACATATATACGGCTACATAAAAGCAACAGTTTAATGCTAATATTGAAGATCATATACATGAAATCTAGTTTCACTTTGAACTATATTTATGCATAGCTCAGAATCAATGATTTTAACTATGGTTTTTGAAAGCGCCTGAGGCCCACACCCATCAGGGTCTTTTAGGGCCTCAAAGCTTACGCTTTGGTGGCCTGGCAGTGAGGCCCATGCCTTGTCACTGTGAGGCGTTTTGAAGCCCTATTTATGTTGGGCTCAGAATTTAAAACAGGCCCAAAACACTTGGGCTCTAGGAATTTGATCATAGTAGGCCCAAAATGTGCCGTAAAACTACTTAACCACTCCAACAGCAGCAAACTCTGGACAGCCTACGGTAGCAGCAAGCTTATTTTCTGTAGCTCTCTCTCCCTCAGTCATGGATAGACTCTAACAGTCATGGATAGTAATAATAACTACTTCATTTTCAAAATTTTTATTGGTATTCTTTGAGGCTTGTGCCTCAAAGCACCTTAAGGCTTACGCTTCGCCTCACAAAGGCATGATAACCTAATAGCTGATTCCGCCTTTGAAAATGATTTTTAACTAAAATTTCTATAGCACTCTCCTAACCGGAGTTCCAAATTATCTTGGTATGCAAATACACATGATAATAATGATGATGAATAATCAACGGCTAGATCTCAATTCATCCAATGATCAGATATTTCCCCCAAAATAAAAGTGCTCAATCTCCAATCATAACTACCGTGCATTCTAAAAATCTTTTTTTTTTTTTTTTTTCCATGTAGAATTAACATATAGGGCTACATACAATGCCAAAGCAGCTGTGCTGGGTGGCCAAGTTCCACTTAGTTGAAATTTGAACAGGATATATAATATGTATTAAGGGTCATGTCAAGGATAAAACATTAGCACTGAATTACATGCACGCAGCTCGGAGCAGCTGCTACAAGAGAAAGTATACAAAAGTCAAAAGAATGCATGCACAAATGAAAACCACTCAGTGAATTTTGATCCCTCAAAAACAAAATGTATCAGTATTACCCACTTTAGTGAAAGCAATTTGAAGAGAAAGTAGTTCAAGATGCTTAACTATTAATCTGTCTCAACTTGAAATTAAGAGGCGCAACTAAAACAAGCTCTTGTACCTGGTAGCAACATCCAAGAGCTTGAGATGACCTTCGTGCAGGGGATTAAAGGATCCAGGTAGTATCAACTTTCTTTCTGCATCTAAGTTATGTAAGTCTGCAAAAGGTCCAACAGAATTATATGCACACACGCATATCTCTACACTGTTCCTGCAAGGCTGTTATGACCAAAAGATTAAATCATACCGCTTGAAAATGGATAAAGCTTAAAGTATATTTCCCCATCTATAAGCTGCTGCAGTTCATCTTCACTGCTGAACTCTTTTTCATAATCCTCAGATACGTCAGATTCAGTTAAATCTGAGACAAACGTTCCCGGAACTTTGCAAGCACATGCAATTGCCTGTAACCAAATAACATGGCTGCATAAGAAGGAGAGTTAAATTTAAGACTTGAGCACATGATACAGACGAAGATATAGCTCAATTTCTGTTCTGCGTGTAACATTTAAATACTTTAAACATCAAAAACTTATCACGCACCTTGAGAAGAAGTTGACTTGATAGAAAATCTTCTTGCTCCCTGGTTCGCAAACCCTAAAAAAATGAGTAATGCAGCATGTTAATATTGCTACTCTGCGGAATTCCACACTTGAAAAGGGGGAAAGATGAGAGAGAGAGGAAAGAAAGGTCTGATCCAACAATCACCTTAGAAAGGGTAACTGTGGATACCCAAAGTCTGTCGGATGTTCTTGTCGACAAGTGAAACCTGTTGACATAAGAAGGGGGAATAAAGACTAGCATGAAACACACAAAAAGGGGGAGATAGAAATGTGCAAAGAGTGAAGAAGGGAAAACTGACCAATGTTGTAAACTATGAAAGAGTATAATACAAACATAAATATATACACATATTTACATATACACATGCTGTAAATAAAATGTATGAATGGAAATTGAATGTAAAAATGATGCAGAAAACCTACAGGCTACAGCCATCCACGAAAGATATGCTAAACTTGCATTTCCGAACCATGAGCATCCTAGTCAACAACTAACCAAACTAACCACTGAATGCACAAGCCGAACCAAAATAGAAACCACAAACAAGCAATTCAACTGCTCATGGGTCCACCATCCACATAGCAGGTACCAAATCCATAAAGCATGTGTAACATTACAAATATGGGTGTCGACAAATTCTTATATATGTATTCTATTTCAGAGAATGTGAGGCGCTTCAAATTCTTATTGATGTGTTTCCAAGAAATTCCAAAGTCACATAAGAAGTTAATACGATTTATACCTATGCTCCCCAAGTTTTGGACGTGTGCTAGCCAGAGAGCCCGTAAAACCCACACCAAGAACTGGAAAACCTATTGCAGAGATTGATGAAAGACAAGTAAGTCAGAAAACAAGAACGTTGTAATTATTCATTAAAACCAAAATGGGAAATATACATAAATTCTCTCCAACTCCAAGTGCCTGTCTATTACACTGACGATGAACTTGTGTTTCTACAAATTGAGAGTTTAAAAGAGTACGGACTCGATTTAAAGTTCCTGACTAGACCAAGAGTATACAATAGGATAACGCCACACAACAGTAGAAAAATCGACTCGTGAAAAAAAAAATGGAGATGTTTTGACGAATTTGTAATACTTCATCTAATTTATTCCCTGCTCTTTTCTCTCCCACCAAATAATCATAAATATCAAAATCCTTTCACTAATCACTCCACCTCCTCGTTCAGAGGAGGGGGGGAATTCCCTCTACCTCTCTCCTTCCTTCCACTTTTCTTTCCTACTAAACAAGCTCTTGAAAGAGGAGTTTGCCAAAATGACAACCTTAAAAATTGAAATTTTCTCAGTCATTCTTGATCGTTTCGAGGTCATTTTGCTACTAAAATTTTTTCAAAGATTGTTTAACAAATAAATCGTCTTAAAACCACCAAAAAACAAAATAACAAAAATTAATATATCGACAAAAGGTCTGGAATAAAATAACGAGTAATAACCTGGTCTGGAAAGCTTGAGAGCGCGATTGTAGGCCGCCAAGGCCATTTCTTCAGCAGTCTTCCGGCTACAAAATTGAGTCGGAATCTGCACAAAACCAAAAATAAATAAATAAATAAATAAAATTGAGAAGTAATTCGAAAAAAAAAAATAGAGTAAAAAGAAAAGGAAAAAAGAAAGATTAACCTTGCCGAGTAACTGAATCATGGACATTCTGGAATAGGGGACGACGGCTTCAAGGACAGTGTTGGAAGCTCCAGGAACTGATATTAGCCACCCCACTGCCTGTTTCATTTTCCAACTATTCTCATCATTTCGATTATTAATTCTTTAATCAAATTGTTCGCTTTTTGATAGATATATACATATATGTTGTATGTAACTATATATACCTATATATGTGTGTGTGTGTGTGGTGTGTGTGTGTGTGTGTGTGTGTGTGTGTGTGTGTGTATGCGGAATTACCTGGGAGGCACCGCCGGCGAGGTAGAGGACGCACTGGGTGGGAGAAGCGTGAATAGCGTCCGCTGCTACTCTGATCCAAGTTTCTGCCATTGTTGTCTTGCTTCTTTTGTTTGCTTCTTTCGAAGGTCAATGATCGTCGGATCTTTTCTTCTTCCTCCTCTGCTGCCGCTCTAGATATGACCGTTCAAACGCCGTCGTTTTATTCTTTTGCGTGACGAGTCCGCAAATTAATCTACTTTCAATAAAGGGATTGAGATTTTAAGTGGTTTATTTATAGGCACCCACAAGTTCTTTTATAAAGTGATAATTTTCTTTCCGTCAATAATTATCTAAAAATAATAGTTTTATGGGATGAACCACTAGTGTCCTCTTTTCAAAGGTCCTGTAATCGATAGGTCCCGTAAAAATTGTATGTTCTTATCATTGTATTTTATCAAAAAAAAAAAATCGCTACCTTTAATAAAGAGATTATCATTGTTATTTTTCTCAACAAATATTTACTTCGCATTAGTTTGGTGTAAGAGTTTAGATTATAAAATTTTGGGTTTGTAATTTTTCATTTTTTTTAAATTGTTTACTTCACCATCTTATTTTAAACTTATATCTATTTTTTCTGTATTTTATTTTTCTAAAACTCAAATTTTGAAAATATATTATTATTTTCTTATTTCAAGTTGAAATGAGATGAATCTTATATCAAAATACTCACAAAGATGATAGAAACGAAATAATATCTATATTGTAAATTTTTTTTTTTCGAATACATTCAAATTTTACATTGTTCCTTATATGATTATTCATTTTCAATTCATATTTCAACCAAGAGCACATTTTCAAACATTCATTTATTTCAAAAATAAAAAATAAAAAAACAAACTTCAAAACTTCAACTCCAATTGATGTTCCAAACAAATGCTAAATAAATAAATGGACAAATTTTTCTTTGCCCCTTAAATTATAGTATGTTAACTTTACTTTCTGAATTTTAAAAAGTGTTATACACATCTCTCAAACTTTAAATGTTGGCACAACTGCCTCTTCTGTAACTCTCCATTAGTTTTAAGCTGATATATCAATAGATTAGTAGCTAAACAAACCTAATTTATGCCTAAACCTATAATGTTAGAGAAATTATTAATAAAACCAAAAAAAAAAGTTTAAAAAGAAATTAAAACCCAGTCACACTCACGAATTTTCCTTCCTTTCTAATACACCGAGAGATAAGCAGCTTCTCTCTTCTTCTTTTGTTAAAAGGATGGTTAAATCAACAAACAAAATCAAGGGCCTAATCTACTATAAGTTCATGGACATCATGTGCCAAGTTAATAAAGGATATTTCATGATAATGACAATGGTTATTGTTTTAAAAATAACTTAATCACAAAAAACCTTATTCATATTTGGAGACAAAGTATAGAAGGGTTTTTTGAGAATACACAATATACGCTTCGCACGTGGGATTGACAAACAAAGTAAAATAAAGTAAAAGTTAAAAAAAATTAAAATTAAAATTTTAAATTCCTTTTAAAAGTTGAATTTAAGGGGAAAAAAAATACCACGTATGGGCATTAGATCTGCTACATGACGCCCATACAGTGTCTTTCGTCCTTCAAAACTCAAAAGTGCAATAAGAAACGAGAAATATAATGTAGGGAAAAAAAACATAGAAAAAAAAAAAAACGGAACCAAAGGTGAGGACACGTGATGGAAGGAGAAATGTTTGGCTTTTGGGACTAATCCATCATGTGTCACCAATATAGTGTCTTTCGTTCTTTTATAGTATAGTAAGAAATAAGAAATGTATCTTATGTTTTTTTTTTTTTTTTAGCGTACAAGGAAAAAGCAAAAAGCACCAAAAAAAATAAAGAAGAAGGAACCAAAAATGAGGACACGCGACAGAAGGAGAAAGATTTGGCTGTCATTTTAAAGTGTAGTAAGAGATAAAATGTAACAAGAGATAAGAGACGTAATATTAAAAAAAACACACACACACACAAAAAAAAAAAAACCAAAGGTGAGGGGACGTGACGGATGGAGAAATGTTTGGCTTTTGAGATTTTTATATAGTTAAGAAAGATAAGATAAGATTTAGGAATTGTCTCCCAACCAGCGGAACAGCCATCCAACAATACAACCTGTGCAGAAGATCGGCACAACAACCTGTGCAGAAGATCGGCACAACTTGAGAAAGAACGTGGTACAACCCGCTAGAGAAAAAGAGATAGAGAGTGAGGAACAACTTTCTCGTCTAACAGTGTCACACAAGAAAGTTCTCGATAAGATTTATATACTTAAGAGATTGGGATGAAAATGAAATTTCATATGGTTAAGATTAAGATAGAGATAAAATAAGAAAAACACTTTCCTCAATTTCTTCATTGATCAATTGACCAATAAGGTAAATTAAAACCTTTTTTTTTTTTTTTTGCTCACAAATTAAAACCTAAAGTTAACATAATGAGTGCGGGTATTGCTTCTTACTTCTTTCGTTTTATTTCATTCAACAATATTTGCAAAACTCCAATTTTCTATTTCCACTACTCCAACCAAATCAAGCTACGTTAGAGTTCTTCCGGTGCTTTCATGGTCGTGAGTTTGGTTACCTGTGTTGTCCTCTTTGAGAACAATCATTTTCTACTTGGTTAGTTGCTCTCTCAAAAAAAAAAAAAAAAAAAAAAAGAACACTCATTTTGTGACAAAAAGAATAAAGCAATGTATCCTTGAAATTAATGTATACTTTGTAAAAGGTAAACGATGCAAATGGTCTCCATACTCTTTAATAAATGAGAGCCCATCAGCATTCCTCTATCTGTTTTTCCCACAAATCTTTTTTTTTTTTTTTTTTTTTTTATTTATAATTTACACACCTCATCTTAATGATTTTAAAAATCTCTTCCAAACCTACAAGTGGATTCTCGGTTTGCCTTGGTAGACCAAAATGTCTCTGTGGAAACTGCACTAATTCTCATCTATTCGAAATCAAGTGCAATTACTTACTAAAAATGTGTTTGGAGAAACTTGTCAGGTCAATTCTGAGTCCTCAACACAAACTGCGATACTGGCTTATGATCAGCAATTGTAATGTCTGAAAGAGCCCCCCTCTTTGTTTCATTTACCTTTATTAGCGAGAGCAATAAAATCGAACAAAAATAAATAACAAAACAAACAAACTGATTTACAATTGTTCACTTTTAATATAAGAGTTACGTTTATTTTCAACTGTCACATTGATCTGCATGTTGACTCTGTATCATCAGAATAATAAGAATGAAGAAAGCAATGTCTTGGAAATACGGGGATCACTTCTTGGGGCATGCAGAATTCATAAACAACTTCAACCAGGAAAAGTAGTTGGAGAAAAGTTGCTTGAACCGGAGACGGAAAATGACACGACAGGCTACTGTGTTGCTCTTGAAAATGTATGCAGAGGAGAGTGGGTGAATGCTTGTAAAGTGAGAAAACAGAAGAGGGAAGAGGGTTTGAGATTGAGATTGAGATTTCTAGGTGTATAAACTATTTTGTTTCTAAGGAACAAAAATGTCAATTGTGTTGTGAAATACATAACATGCTGGGACAATTAGCAATGGAAAGGGTAATTCAAACCAATATCAATGGGGCACAATATAAACCGATAGATTTTTATCAAATTCTGTTAAAATGACAATTTAAAACGGTGTCTTGCCAATACAATTTCTTTTCACCCCTGCCACAGAAGTGTCCAACAAAGAAACACGGCCAATAAAACCGAAAGTAAACGTAACTCGAAGAAACAAAGCATCCAAGAATACTACCTTCTCACTACAAGCAAAACAAGCAATTCCCAGTCACCCCGCCATGTTAGTGTCTCCGTCTTCATCCTCGCTGAGATCAAGATCAGCGAGCAATTCTTCCAACGGAACTGAGGGCACATCTTCACCATCAGTCATCGATGCAATCTCCGATGGCTGGTATTGCTGGTTCTGATACAATGATACACATATCAGGATTCTCCTCCAAGTCCTTCAAAAACCGCTCATACTCACTGTTCATCTTCTGTTGCTCAGCTTTACCCTTATTGTCGATTTCCACGTTAAGGGATTTGAGCTTCCACGAGCGGGGCTTCCCACGCTTCCTCCGGCGCTTTTCTTCATAGCTCTTCCTTATCAAAATTGCATCAGGGACGACCAGACCCTTGTACTTCTCCAACACAGAATCATTGAGGTTAGCTCCATACAAGTCGTAACCAAAAGCATAATCACCGAGGTTTAAGATATGACCGAGATGTGTTCTAATGGAAAAAAATAGTGTCATTCTTACCGAAATCGGACAACGTAGCAACTTGAGCATCGGCTAATGCGTACCTCGAGCCACCAATGTCAACTTCGGGTGAAACAATCTCCACATCTAGGACACTGTACTCTACTAGCTGCCTACTAGAAAGTAGAGATTCGAAAGGCGCCCCCCAATAATGATCAGAATTCAGAAAACAGCGCCTTAGGGAAAACGGATCAAGCAAAACGATGTTGTTCGTTACTTTAGTGCAAATCACCAAAGGACCGAGATTGCCAAGACTTGCTGCAACCTTCGGAGGCAGACATATCAAATCCTCGCGTCATATTGGCGATATTGTTGCAAGAAAATTGTACCTGTAGACGTAGATCTTACTCTTGGTATCATGAGACTTGAGCTTTTCGCTTGGTTTACTCTTCATAACCGGAGTGACTTTCGACACAAAATCCTTAAATCTCTCGCCGTGACTCTGGCTACTGAAAAAGAAGTCGATACCATGATCCACATGCTTAATCTTTACGGCAGTAGCAGTGGCTCCGTGCTTCAAAATCATCTGCTCCAAGTAGAATAAAGTCCGCCGGTGCAAAACATATTGACAGACTTGCACAACCGCTACCCATTGGTCAGGGTCGGCCTGAATCCTCGTGCAAGACAAACACATAAATTCTTCCACAACAAACTCAACAACATGCTTTTGCTCAAGTACTTCTCCTCTAACAGCCTCCTGAACTGTCAACTTAACTTTGATCCTCTTCGAGTGCGGTTCAGCCCAAAAAAAAATTCGGCGTGAACCAACCTCACTTTGTCCAAGTTCCTCAACCTCTTAACACAAAAGGTTAACGGCTTTAATCCAGGTTTTTCCCCGCTGCAGGTAGCGATCGCACTCGGGACAATGCTTAATAACAACACGCTTGTCAAGAATTTCGGTGACGTTAAATTCCCGACGCAAACAATTTACACACATATTGGCAGCGTTGGGCACTATCGGATTTTCATACGGACATGCGCAACACAATACCCTGCCAATGGTTTGCTGAACAGTAAACATGCCCGTGTCTTTAGCCATGGATGAAGATCTCTGAGAAAATAGAGAAATATGTTTATAGAACAAATTCAAAGAAAAAGTGATAGAAAATGTTAACGAGAGATTAGACATTAAGCCTTGAATTGCCAAAAAATCAAAAAGTCTAAATAAAGTTTTTGACGAAAAAGTAGACCCCTATTTAGTAAATGGAGCCGTAACCATGATTAAAATATGTTTTTATAATATTTTCTCGCACAAAAATTTAAATTGTCTATTCAATCCTATGGAGACAAATGGTTTGAATACAACTTTTTGATTCGAATTGCATTGTTAAAACTTTTTGTAAGTAAAAATATAAAAAGGGTTTGAATCGAACTTTATAGATATGAACCTTTTGATTTTATTTTTTTTTTACGAAAAATAAGAATTTACAAAATAAATTACATGAATAATTCTTAGACAGTTAGTTTTCAAGAACACAATAATTATTATCGTTATGATTATTATGCAGGCCAAGAACAAATGAAAAATATATCAAAGGTTAAGTAGAGAAATACCTAGGAAGACGAAGGGAGTTATGAGGCGGAAGAGATTTTTGGAGGAAGAAATTTATAGTCGTTTATATAGGTTTTCTTTACTGCTCCAAATTAGCATTTTTAGGTTATTTTCACTGCTGACACCCTAGAGATATACTCGTGTCTCATTTTGGCCTACTATATTAGGTTTTATTATCTTAACGTTTGAATTAAATTATAAAATAGGTATTTTGTTCACCAAATCATCAAATAATAGACGCTCACATTGGGTATTTTAACAAAACATAAATTAGATTTAAATTTTATAAATTTCTATTGAAAACTAGATTTGAAATTTGAAAAATGAAAAAAAAAAGGACCAAAATTTTAAATATAAAAAAAGGGTGAGTCTGTGGTTGAGGGTCTCTACCGGTAAATCCCTTTTTTTGACTGTTGAGATTTAATCGAACGGTTGAAACGTTATTAGTGTATCATATTATCATACACCTTACCTCATATTACCCTTCCCACCCAAAGTCTTCTCCGTCGCTTGCGACCTTCCCGCCACCGACGACGGATGCCGGCGACCCACTTCCGATGCCGGCGACCCACCTCAGGGCCCCCACCACCGGCCTCAGCCCCAGCCGGCCCCCCACCCAGCCCCGGCCGCCGACGACCCCCCTTTCTCTCTCTTCTCTTCTCTCTCCCACAGCCCCCCACCCCTGCCCCCCCCCCCCCCCCCCCCCACCACTGGCCCCAACCCCAGCCGCCCCCCACCCAGCCCCAGCCGCCGGCGACCCTTTCTCTCTCTTTTCTTCCCTCTCTCTTCTCTTCTCTCCTGTAGCCCCCCACCCCCGGCCCCCCCCCCCCCTCCCCACCACCGGACCCTCCCCGGCCGCCCCCCATCCAGCCCCGGCCTTCGGCAATCCCCCCAGCCCACCCCAGCCCCCCCGACGAAAAGGGAAGAGAGAGAGGGGAAGAGAGAGAAGATATGAGAGAGAAAGGGGAAGAGAGAGAGGGGGGGTTGCCGGCGGCTGGGGCTAGGTGAGGGGCGGCCGATGCTGGGGGCCGGTGGTGGGGGGGGCCGCAGGAGAGAGAAGAGAAGAGAGAGAGAAAGGGGGGTCGCCGGCGGCCAGGGCTGGGTGGGGGCCGGCTGGGGCTGGGGCCTGTGGTGGGGGGGCCGGAGGTGGGTCGCCGACGTCCGTCGTCGGCGACGGAGAAGACTTTGGGTGGGAATGGTAATATGAGGTAAAGTGTATGATAAGTATGGTACACCAACAACGTTTCAACCATTCGATTAAATCTTAACGGTCAAAAAAAGGGGATTTACCGATAGAGACCCTCAAACCACAGACTCTCCCATAAAAAATAATAAAACAAAAAAATTGGGCGGTATGGCCATTGGCTGTGGACGAGACCCGCACACATGTGGGTTTCACGAGGAGATTTGCGAGCAACCTTCATGGTGACTTTGCGGCAGTCACATTCTAACATAGCGGCTCCCCCCCCTCAATTTTTTTGAATTCCAAATTAACCCCTATATTTCTTTAAGCATCTATAGTTTGACTCCGCTCAATTTTTTAAAAAAAATATGCCCCCACATAACACTTATATTGTGCTTATGTTTTAATACAATAACCAACCTCTGATTCTTTTTTTTTTTTCTCTCCTTCAATTTCTTTATCTACTTTTCTTTCTAATTTTTTACTCAAACTTTTTTGCTTTTAAAAGATTTATTAAAATTATTAACAACTAGATATTGGTGCATGGAGATTTTATTTATTAGTAAAAATTCGCCTTTAAACGGAAAAAATAATGGTGTAAAACAGTAAAAGTGAAACTTAACTTTCAATTAAAATAAGTACATATAACTTTCAGCATATCATGAGTTAAAAACTTCTGTTTTATATCATTAAATTAACATTTTAGATAAAGAGAACAAATTTTACTTTGCTTTCAAAATAGAAAAATAATATATAATTATTATAACATGTTTATAAACATGAAAAAAGCTAAATTCTTTTAGAATAAAGAATATTAAATTTTTACTCATATAAAGTTATTGTTTTAATACAAAATTTTATCTTTACATGTGTCCCTATTAAAATAAACTTCCAATTCTGTTATTGATTTACGGTGAGACCCACGGATGGGCAAGTCTCATGAGGGCGATCCTCGCCGTGGTCAAGTGGCAAGACCAAGCTGTCACGACGGTGAAGTGATGGTGGTTATATGGTGCATCATTGGATGGTTCTTTTTTTTTTCTTTCTTTCTTTTTGAGTAATTAGTATAAATGGTTTATGAACTATTTAAGAGGTAACACTTTAGTACCTATTTTTTCTTCTTCTTTTTTTTTGGTCGTGCTGACCCTAAACTCTGTAAAAATGTAATAATTTGGTCATTTCCATCAACATCTATTAATTTTCTAACGGAATGAGTCACGTGCAATGCATGTGATATAACTTGAGAGGATATTTTATTAATCCAACAATAATTAATTTAAAAAAATCATAAAAAAAAAATTTTAAAAAATTCATCTCACTTTTCTTTCTCCCCCCCCTCTCTCTCTCTCTACCTACCTTTGCAGACAGGTCCCCCACAACCAACATCTCTGACCGTCGCGCCCCCCTGGAGTTCGAATCTGGGTGCCCCTCACCAAGTCGCCATTTGGGTTGCCCCCCACCCCCTCCCCCACGGCATTCTGGGCTCGCCGAACTAAGTGCCCAGCAATCTGGACTCGTCGAGTCTGCTGCTCGTCGTCATCAGGGGAGTTGAGGGCCTGGTGACAAAAAAGACGACGCGCCGGGGGGGGGGGGGGGGGTGTGGGAAGGGGCGCTCCTAGCAAACCCGGATCTAGGTTGTGTTGGGGGAGGGGGGCGTTCATGCTCGATGACGAAGGCGGGGGCCTAGCAACGGAGAAGACAAGGGTGGTCTCCAGCATCCGGCATTGAATCTTGGGGGGGGGGGGGGGGGGTCCGGCGTCGGATTTGTTTGGGGGGGGGGAGGGAGGGGAGGGCGAGAGAGAGAAAGACAGTCTCTCAGTCTTCGGTGTCAGATCTTGTGGGGAGGGAAGGAGAGACGGCCGGCACTCGGTGTCGAACTTGTGGGAGAGAGGGAGGGAGGGAAGGGGGGAAGGAGAGAGAGAGAGAAAGAAAGGAGGCTGAGTTTGATTTTTGATTCAGCTTTCTCTCTCTCTTTAATTTTTTTTTAATTTTTTTAATTGATATGAATAAGGGTATTTTCATATTTTTAAGGGTATTTTTCCTTCAAAAAACACCAAACGTGTTTCTCACATGATCGTTCTGCGAGGTTTTTAACAGAACCAGAGAGAAAAAGATCAAATTGTCACCTTTTTATAGAGTTTAGAATCAACACGGTCAAAAAAAAAAAACAATGATCAAAATATCACCTCTTAAAGAGTCAGACCATTTAGGTCAATTATTTTTTTTTTAACACCATTTTGACGTCTTAAAATCTTCTCGTAGCTTTCTTGGGTGTGGTCACGTCGTAAATGAAAATGTAACAGAAGGTTAAAAATAGTGTGTTTCATAAAATATCAAGGTGGTGAAATCCACTAAAAGTGAATGGTGGGTGGTCAAAGCGAGACAGAAGTAAATACTTGTGATCATTTGTTAAATTAACCTTTTATTTTTAAACTTTTAACACATCAAACGACAAAAAAATTTCCAGAAGCAATGGTGATTATATGGTGCGACATTGGATGGTTCTTTTTTTTTTTTTTTTTTTTGAGTAATTGGCCTAAATGGTCCCTAAATTCTTTAAAAAGTAACACTTTGGTCCCTATTCTTTTTTTTTTTTTTTTTTTTTTTGTCGTGCTAACTCTAAACTCTCTAAAAATGTGACAATTTCATCCTTTCCATCCACATCCGCTAATTTTCTAACGGAATGAGTTACTTGCAATGCATATGATATAATTTGATAGGTCTTTTAGTAATCTAACAATAATTAATTTTAAAAAATCATTAAAAAAAATTCATCTCACTTGTCTTTCTCTCCCCTCTCTCTTTCTCTCTCTCTCTACCTACCTTTGCAGACAGGTCCCCCACAGCCTACATCTCTGACCGTCACACCCCCCTGAGTTCGAATCTGGGTGCCCCCCACCAAGTCGCCATCTGGGTTGCCCCCCCCCCCCCACACGGCATTCTAGGCTCGCCGAACTGAGTGCCCAACGATCTAGGCTTGACGGGTCTGCTGCTCGTCGTCATCGGGGGAGTCGGGGGCCCGGCGATGGAGAAGACGACGCGGGGGGGGGGGGGGGTCATTCCAAGCAAACCCGGATCTAGGTTGTGTGGGGGGGGGGGGGGGAGGGGGGGCATTCGCACTCGTTGACAAAGGCAGGGGCCCAACGACTGATAAGACGAAGGTGGTCTCTGGCATCCGGCATCGAATCTGGGGGGGCGGGAGGGGGTCCTACATCGGATCTGTTTGGGGGGGAGGGAGGGGATGGAGAGAGAGAGAGAGAGAGAGATAGTCTCTCAGTCTCCAGAGTCATATCTGGGGGGGGAAGGAAGGAGAGACGGCCGGCGCCCAGCGTCGGACTTGTGGGAAAGAAGGAGGGAGGGAAGGGGGGAGGGAAAGAGAGAGGAGGCTGAGTTTGATTTTTGATTTAGCTCTCTCTCTCTCTCTCGCTTTTTAATTTTTTTAAATTGATATGAATAAGGGTATTTTCATCTTTTTAGGGGTATTTTCCTTCAAAAAGCACAAAACATGTTTCTCACGTGATCAGTCTGTGAGTATTTTAACGGAATCAGACGGAAAAGGCCAAATCGTCACATTTTTAGAGAGTTTAGGGTCAACACGGCCAAAAAAAAAAACAAAGAATAAGGATCAAAATGTCAGCTCTTAAAGAGTCAGGAATCATTTAGACAAATTACTCTCCTTTTTTTTTTAAACACTATTTTAACCTCTTAAAATGCTCTCGTATCTTTCTTGTGTATCTTTCTTGTGTGTGGTCACGTCGTAAATGAAAATGTAACAGAAGGTTAAAAATAGTGTGTTTCATTAAATATCAAGGTGGTGAAATCCACTAAAAGTGAATGGAGGGTGGTCAAAGCGAGACAGAAGTAAATACTTGTGATCATTTGTTAAATTAACCTTTTATTTTTAAGCTGGATATGGTAAGCGTGTTAAGGAGTGTACTGCTTAAACAAGTAAAGGTTTTAATCCTTACCCTTGCATGGCTCCAATCAAAACGACAAAAAGATTGGGACATGCGATTCTAATTTCTAAGGGAAAGTTACACTTAATAAAGATCATGATTTCTAATGCGAGTTAGGGATGTGCAGAAAAAACTATTGGACCGTTCCTTAGTCATGTAAATTTTTATTTTTTAAAAAATATAACATGTATACATAAGGAATGACTTTGTTTATGTACATGCTTTGTTGAAAGGACCACAAAATGTTATTTAAAATATAAAAAAATAAAAAAAATAAAAAAATAAAAAAAAAAACCCGCCCAAACCCTTTAAAAATGTTTAGTGGACCACTCTCAATTTCGACCCAAAACTGGGCCTAATGTATATAGCGAATCATAACAACTATCAATCTCTAATCTATTAACTATGTGTAAAGTTTATTACCTATCTATAAAAATACATATATGTGCATACTTACGGGGTTTGTATCTACGTGAGGTTGGATATGTATTTCTTTTTCTTTTCTTTTCTTTTCTTTTTTGATTTTTTTATTTTTCCTTTTAGTGGATCGGAGGCGTAGAGGCAGTGAGATCAGATACTCATAAAACAAGAGTATTGTGAGTGAATTATTGCGTGAGATTATAAGTGTTTTTTAATAGGTAATTATAAGTGTTAAGTTAAAGCCCAAAAATATTTACCACACTTAAAAAGAAGAAGCTAAAACCCTAATTTTTATTTTCTAAAAAAACCATAATATTTATATACATTTGTAAATATATGTGAATCAAGTAATTAATAATAAATAGTAAACTAATTACAAATAATCAAGTGACCAACTACATTTTTCCAAATATTAAATGCTACATATCAAACGAATTTAATTGGTTTCTTAAAACTTCAAACCGTGACTACAGACATAGCCTAACGGTAATATCATATTTGACTCCACTTAAAGGTACATAGTTTAAATCTCCCCACCCTAAAATTCCAAAAAAAAAAAAAAAAACAAACAAACAAACAAACTTCAAACCAATAATTGATTTGGTTAAGGTATAAGAAACAAATAACTAACTCATTGGGATTATATAGCTTAAAAACATCTTTAAGTAAACTATGATAATTTAACAAGTTTAAGATTATGTGTGATAAAATATTTTTATAACCTACTACAAATTACAGAGTATCCAAAATAAATTATAAATTATCAAAAAAAATAAAAAGAAAAAGAAAAGCATACATTCAGTCAACTAATTACCAAGTTTCACTTCTTTTAAGAAAGTTAATAAATAAATAATAAAATTACCAGGTTCCCACCCAAAAAAAAAAAAAAAAAATGCAACTTGGTCTTTCTAGAATCCATATGGGTATTTGCTGGATTTCTAGAATACATTAGTCAAATAAGTAGTGAAAAGTGAGATTAGGACTAATAAATTACACTACACTTTTTTCAACCCAAAAAAAGAAAATTACCTTACACTTTTGTTTTTTTTACCAATTTACAGTGAAGGTCCTATATAAAAAAAAAATGACCACTAACTACATCCAAACCAAAAATAAATAAACAAATAAATAAATAACAAAAGAATTTAAAAAGAGAAATAGAAATGACTACAACTTTATCTTTGTAAAAGGCCACGCTCTATCAAAGGTCTCAAATTAGTGGGTTCACCACTGACAAACGGCTATCTCCGTAGTTCACATGCCAATTTATCTCCAATTTCTCGCCCCGCTCTCTCTCTCTCTCTCTATGTCATGATATTTCTCAATTACTCAGAATTAAAAAAACGACAATGAAAAAAAATCCAAAAAAAAAAAAAAGGGGACGTCGACCATGGGGAGAATGACACAACAGAGGAGAGAAGAGATTGCGTCGTTGTAGGGAGGAAGATTTATCCGCACCGCTGTAGATTACTTCATAGTTTTTGTTTTTGTTTTTTGTTTTTTTGTTCTTCACAAGTTTTATTTTTATTATTATTTTTATTATATATATATATATATATTTTTTTTTTTTGCGTATGCACTACACCATTTCCAGGTTCAAATATAATTTTTGTTTTTTAGTTATTTTAAATAGTGAGATTATAATTATGGACCTTTGAGTTTAATTTAAAGTGGGCATGAACCATGTTCATTTAATTCCACTTGTGCTACCAATATTTTTCAAAAATGTTCTGAGCAAATAAACTATAACTCTCAATCTGTCCTTCTTCATTCAATGTAACAAATTAATAAAAAAAAAAAAACTCTGAAAAAAGTAAAAAATATTTGCTTAATACAATTTTTTGTTAAGTATTCTTTAATAAATACAGTGTATTATTGTTTTCTCAAACAATTTCGATACCTATGAGATATTTTTAAAGAACAACAATAAAGCATAATTTCTTAATTTACTGTAAATATATTTCAGATAATAGAACCTAAATTATATTAATTAGATTTTTTGTATTAAAAAATAGAAATGTTGATCTTAAATTTAAAAATAAAAACTAACACAATAAAAATGTGTACTAAATATCTTTAGTTATTGAAAAATAGAAAAATTTAGTCATTATTCATTTATACAACAATTTAATCCATGGTTTACCCATTTCAGGGGAAAAAAAAAGTCATAGTTTATTTTTTTGCTATTCACAATAATTACAAGAAAAAAAAGTAACAAACATCTGCCTAATTTTTGGTATATTCACAACAAATTTTAGGGGGGGAAAAACAAACATCTGTTTATTTATTTATTTATTTTTAATCATAATACAAGAAAATTGACAACAAATATTTGATAAACACGGTAATATCAAACTGCCTCATATCGTATTACAAAGTATGATACCTAATTACGACAAAAATAGAAATAATAGAATTTCAACCAAAATAATAATAATGAAAAAAAAAAATAACAGTGCCAATAATAATAATAATATTTGTACTTACAGTGTAAGTGGTGATTAAATCACAATTAATTGATTATACATTATAATATTTGGTTGCACAGTGTGGCAAACAAAAAAGCTAAACACTCACAGAATCACAACCAAGGTTCCAAACCTGGGTCCAATACAATAAGGAAAGATCAGGACCATTAATATATATAATAATATTAAGCCAAACATAATTGGTCAAACCTGGGGTTTTGGTATGATGAATGACAGTAAAGAGTAGAGAATCAAATAAATATAATACATATTTCTATTTACTTTCCCTATATGATATTAATATATGTGTATATATATATTTAGGATAACTGTTGGGACACATTGGTGGCCCTAATCATTTTATGTTCCCCCAACGGTTCCTAAGCAATTGGGATTAATCATGACTGTTTTCAATGCATGACTCCCAAATATAAAACATTTCTTCTTCTTTTTTTCCCCTCGACGTATAAAGAATTCAAGTCATGCATAAAATTATTGTTAAATTTTATGTCTGTAATTATAATATATATTTACATATAATTACTATTCAAACTAATATGTGATCATGAAAACAAAATCAAAAGAAAAGAAATGGTTATAAATACAACTTTTCTGTTAAATTGTATTCTATCCACAAATACAATACCCTATTATAATGGAAAGATTGATGTGTATGACAAGTTATGATTTTGATTAAAAAAAAATTAACTGGTGCATACATATTAAATTTTATAGGTGTTTGAAAATTTGTACAAACAAAATTTTAATTTGACAAATAAAACTCGAAGGTCAAAAATTTAATGCAAGTATGGTTCAATAGATTATGACTGCCAATTAATGAACTGATATGTCACACAATTTTTCATATATAAATTCACCTCAAATTTTTATGGCTTCATAAATTAGACCCTAAACTTTTAAATTTTGGCATTAACAACCGTATAGACTAGACTACATTGGTAAATATTGTCAAATCTAAAGTGCTAAATATCAAAATTTAAAAAAAAATATCAAAATTAAAAAGCTTAAAAGTACATCCTAAAATGATGAAATATGCATCATTTGCAAATAAAGGACCGTTTGGGGGACATTTTCACACAAAATTTTCTAATTTTTTTTTTTTGTCTTTTTCTCTTAAAAATTTATATAATTTCACTATTATATCTTGAAATCTCTTTAAAAGCTCAAATTTTATAGATTCATAACTTTGTTATTTTAATGTAAAATGATATATATATATATTTTTAAATTACATAAAATTTTGAGAGAAACAAAATAAAATCTATATTATTATTTTTTTTTCAAACACATTTCAAATGGTTATATATTTTTACTATAAACCGTTCATTTTCAACTAAACACTCATTTTTAAAACTCAAATAAATTAATTGAAATAAAAATATTTTCAAAACCTAATCGTCCCCAAACCGAGGCTAATATAATGTAAGTTAAAAATAACTTTCTTACTCATCATTTTCACAAAGGTGTCGTTGCATGCAAAGGAGCCAACACAAGGAACAAAGATGCAAAAGACTTTTGGCAATAAATAAAATATGGTAAAGAGAATGAAATGGTCCCAATATTGAAAAGCGAAAAAACTCTAAAACAAACATATCGCGATAAATTGTACGATATGTTAAACCAGAGGAATTTCTCTGCACCAATGTGGATTCTCTCACCAACTTTCTCTTTTGCTGTTGTCTATTCTTTTTTCCACTTTTTTTCCCACTCCATTTTATCTATCCTCCCAAGACCTTTCCCATTCTCCAAACACTTTTTTCCACTCTCTCTTCTTTTCTGCATCACTGTCAAAGCTTTCACACTACTCTCTCTCTCTCTCTCTCTCTCTCCACTTTCTCTCTCTAAAACCTTCACTGTTCTTCTTCTCCACTTGGGTTTCTGGTTTAGAAAGGTAAGCCTGTAAAACCCCCTCCTCTCAGCTTCGTTTATGTGAAAAAAGAAAGATAAAAGAAAAAAAAATGGTTGCTTTGGTTGTGTATGTCGTTCTTCTTCTGTGCAACTCGCATGGAGTCCTTGTGGGTGCGTTAAACGACGAGGGCTATGCTTTGTTGTCGTTTAAGCAGTCCATAACGGAAGACCCAGAGGGGTCTCTGAGTAACTGGAACTCCTCCGATCAGAACCCTTGTACCTGGAATGGAGTCACATGCAAAGAGCTGAGAGTCGTCTCTCTCAGCATTCCGAAGAAGAAACTTGTTGGGTTTCTTCCTTCTTCTCTCGGCTCCATTTCTGGCCTTCGCCATCTCAACTTAAGGAACAACAAGCTGTACGGAACCTTGCCATTTGAGCTCTTCAAAGCTCAGGGCTTGCAAAGTTTGGTCCTTTATGGGAATTCCTTATCTGGGTCTGTCTCAAATCAGATTGGGAAGCTTAAGTACCTTCAGGCTCTAGATTTTTCACAGAATTTCTTTAATGGGTCTATTCCTAACTCAATTGTTCAGTGCAAGAGACTTAGGAGTCTTGTTGTTAGTCAGAACAACTTCTCTGGCTCTTTGCCTGTTGGGTTTGGAAATGCGTTTGTTTCCCTGGAAAAACTTGACCTTTCTTTCAATAATTTCAATGGCTCAATTCCTGCTGATATTGGGAACTTGTCTAGCTTGCAAGGCACGGTTGATTTGTCTCATAATCTTTTTTCTGGTGAAATTCCAGCTAGTTTAGGAAACCTGCCTGAGAAGGTCTATATTGATCTTACTTACAACAATCTAAGCGGTCCGATACCGCAAAATGGTGCTCTTATGAACAGAGGACCAACTGCTTTTATTGGGAATCCAGGGCTCTGTGGACCACCATTGAAGAACCCTTGCTCTTCGGAAACTCCCGGTGTGAATTCTCCATCCTCATTTCCGTTCCTACCAGATAACTCTCCGCCGCGGGATTCTGGTGTTGAAAAGAGTGGGAAGTCCAAAGGGTTGAGTAAGAGTGCTGTGGTTGCAATAGTGGTGAGTGACATTGTTGGTATCTGTCTCGTTGGCCTGCTTTTCTCGTATTGTTACTCGAGGATTTGCACTTGTAGAGGTCGGAAGGGCGACACCGGTCGCGGGTTTGAGAAGGGAGGGAAGGGAAGGAAAGAGTGTTTGTGCTTCAGGAAAGACGAATCGGAGACTCTATCGGAAAATGTTGAGCAGTATGATCTGGTGCCGTTGGACTCTCAGGTGGCTTTTGATCTGGATGAGCTTCTCAAGGCGTCGGCTTTTGTGCTTGGGAAGAGCGGGATCGGGATTGTTTACAAGGTTGTGCTTGAAGATGGACTGACCTTGGCAGTGAGACGACTCGGCGAAGGCGGGTCTCAAAGGTTTAAGGAATTCCAGACTGAAGTAGAAGCCATTGGAAAGCTAAGGCATCCTAATATTGCAACTTTAAGAGCTTATTACTGGTCTGTTGATGAGAAGCTGCTCATTTATGATTACATCCCTAATGGAAACCTTTCCACTGCAATTCATGGTAAGTCTCGAACATATCCCGTTCTCCGTCGTTTTTTGCCTCTAATTGCTTCCAGTTTTAGTTTAGGAGTTTGATTTTAGGTCTCATGTGTTTCATTACATGACTATTTCCATTTTTTTCAATTGATATCAGGCAAGTCCGGAGTGGTTTCATTCACGCCGCTTTCGTGGTCCGTCCGGTTAAAAATCATGAGAGGAATCGCGAGAGGCTTGGTCTATCTCCATGAATTCAGCCCCAAAAAATATGTCCATGGTGATCTCAAGCCTAACAACATACTGCTTGAACAAAACATGGAACCCCACATTTCCGATTTCGGGCTTGGCCGCCTTGCTAACATTGCAGGAGGATCACCAACCTTGCAATCTAGCCGAATGACTTCGGAGAAGCCCCAAGAAAGGCAACAAAAGAGCTCGACTTCTGATACTACCACTGTCGCTTCCTCTACTACGTTGGGATCGTGTTATATCGCACCGGAAGCGCTGAAAATGGTGAAACCGTCACAGAAATGGGACGTGTATTCATACGGGGTGATCCTACTAGAAATGATCACCGGTAGAATGCCTATAGTCCAAGTAGGTTCGTCGGAGATGGATCTCGTTCATTGGATTCAGCTCTGCATTGAAGAGAAGAAGCCTCTGTCGGAAGTTTTAGGCCCGTATTTAGTGCAAGACGCCGACAAGGACGACGAGATCATCGCGGTTATTAAGATCGCAATGGCTTGCATTCAAACTAGCCCCGAAAAGAGACCAACAATGAGGCACGTAAGTGATGCTTTGGAGAGATTGGCCGATTCTGATGTTTGAGAAATTAAATCCGTTTTTTCTTGATGTTTTAGCCTTAGTTGAGTTGAGTCTCAAGTGATCATATTTGCAAATGGCGTTCTTTGTTTGACATAGATTTTCATGACTCCAATTTGTTGTAAGATTCTCTGCTTTGCCACTCCATTGCATTATGATTTTATGAGATTGGCTGGAGTTTGGTCTGCAACAAGAGCATGCTTTCAAGTGATATTTTTAACTGGTTTTTTATGAGTTTGTATTTGGTATACATATATATATATATATATTATATTTGTGTGTTAGTGTAAGGATCTTTTTCTTTTACTTGCTCGTGTTGTAGACCTTTTTGTGTCTTGTTATTTATTATTATTATTATTATTATTATTATTATTTTTAAGTTTAATGAAGTTCGTTATTTGTTTTCCTTTTTCCGCTTGGAAATTCATTATTTCATTTTTTAACGATACCAACTATCGGTGATTCTCACTTCTGACTTCTTTTTTTAATTTGTGAACCAAGTCAAAACACTCGTGGAAGAAAATCATATGGGAGTTTTCTTATTTTGCATTATCGGTAGGAACTATTTGTATGATTTTATTATTAAAGTAGTCATGTGTCGTGCATTGTAAATAAGTGAATATTTATAAATTAAATCGCTAAAAAATTAATATGATGATTACAAACATTTTTATCGGTAACACAAAATAAGAATTTATACCATACTAGTGGTATTATTGCAATAGCTCTTGTTTTTTAGTTCTCCTGGAGCTTGTTCTTTTGTCAATTTCCAGATTAGTGAGATATAGAGCACAAAACTCTGATGTCAAATGTTAATCTTTTCATATAATTTGGTAATTAGTGAATAAAGTGTAGGTTAGTTTTTTATAATCAAGTGGCGACTGGAGAGGTTTACTTTATTAGTTACTTTTATCCCATGCATGCCAGAGCGAGCAGCTGTGTCCTTTTTCTTTGGACATTTATGTCTCTTCGGAATATCATGTTTTAGTATATGAATATTATATTAAAAAAAATACTTATTAGTATCATATAAATTTTAATTGTCAAATCATATCACACGAGTAAGAAACCACAATTAAAAACGGTCATGATTTTTTCTTTTCTCGTAAAGAATTCTCAACGTGTATCTATGCACACACATAAATTTCATATCCAGTATCTTTATAAATGGTACTTATAAATTTTCTTTGTACATTAAAATAACAAGTTCGATTCTAATATAATTTTTTTAATGATATGTTTTTTACAAGGATAGTTATAAACAATATCATATCACACACATTATTCATATATAAAATTATATGTAAATCAATTAATTATTATAAAATTTTAAATAAAAAATTATAATAACCAGACTTAACTGTGGTTGAATAAAAGACTATTTTTATATATATACAAAATTAAAATAATATTATGACCGTATTGTATTTATCTTATCCTAGTAAAGAATTCTATTAAAGTTGATATAAAAATAGTAATAGTACAGTGGATTTTATGGGAATCCAAATCACCCTAACCATGTTCCCGTGAATCTAGGAGCTATTGTAGGGGGAGAGTGGACTCCACCAAAGTTTTGGGCTTTTTTTCTTCCAAGTCAATCTGCAATAGAGATTCTTAGCTGTCTCTTCAGTTTAATTTGTAATTTATTTTTTTGGTAAATATTTTGTAATTATAATTTGACTCTGACAGAGCTTCTTGTCGCTTCTATTTGGAATTTTGTCGCTTTTTTTTTTTTGGTGAATTGGAATTCTTTCCAGTTAACTCTTGCTTCATTTGTCACTACCTCATCATATTGATAAGTTGCAATAGAGGAATTTTTTTCATCTTCTAATTCAAGTTTTTGAAAAAACCCACACAAATTGGCTGGTTTGTTTTGATTATGTTTTTTGGTGTCACATGAGTGGTCTTGGCCATTTACTATCCTAGAATGTAAAGTTGCTTAAAAAATATACAAAGAATGTTTGTTCTCCTTATCATTAGCAATAAATTTATTCTGTTTTTGAAGTCTCCAATGTGCGCACATGAGCTAAAAGAAAGATGGATAAATGTTTTTTCAAACATCCCCAGCTTTGAATTTTTTTTTTCCTTTTTCTTTAGGCAGCATAGTATGGCAGATGATATTAACTATTGATGATTGGCACATTGTTAGCACACATTTTGTAAAAGCAACAAATAGGGCATATATACCCTGCTAAGCTAGCTCAGCAGGCGAGAACAGACGAATTTGGATAGGAATTCTCAAATTCAAAATCTGATAGAGTTTTCATTTTTATTGTGAGAGTCATATCTCCTATATTATAAGATTTTTATTATAAAAAAAAAAAAAAGGATCTTAAACGGTAAAAGACACCTATCAGTAACAAAACTTCTATGATGGTTGAATTTAATAAATTATTATAGAGTGCTCTCCAATCGATGATGCCAGTTAAAATTTTGACAAAAACACCTTTGTACGTATCATGTGTTCTTGTTTAAAGGAAGGAAGAAAAAAAAAAAAAAAAAACTAGCACAAAGATTTTTTTAAAAAAAAATTTCAATATTATTCATCGATTAGTGATACTGTGCACTATTTTGTTAAAGTTCAGAAGTAATTACCATATTTCCAAATTCACTTGTCAATTCAATCAAAGTTAAAAGAGAGTCAGAAGGCACCAAAAATCCTTTTTGTAAAGCAGATCTTAATGCTTACATAGCAAGAGACACCTATCAATAACATATGTTTTCCGAACATCTAATAATATCAAATCAAATAGAATGCAAATTTAATAAAAATTATGTAACAGTTTATGACAAGTCATGGTTAAAATAAAATATAATTGAAGTTCATGTGATTGTGAGAAGAGTTACCTAAATGAAGTTGACAATGCATGTGTAATTTTCAATTGAAAGATGTCTGTCCCAATTATATGGTCCCCCAATTCCAGCCAGCCACCAGTACTATAGTCTTCCTTGCTAGCTGTTCTTCTACCATATAAATTATAACCACCAAAATTGACTGGAAATTTGTGTTTCCACACTTGCTATACATATATATATATATATATATATCATCGTAATTATTATTATATATACATCACTCTCGCGTCATTGCATGACACTGATGATTCGGTAACTCACGTATTTTGAGATATTTCAAGATCAATCTTAGGGTTTGTTTGGCAACAACTCTGTTTAAATTAAATTGTACTTTTTTTATCATGTTTTTTGTCTTTTTCCCCAAAAAGTTGTTTGTCTTTTCTGAAAATTCAAAAAAATATACTATTTAAACTTACAAATCTTAACTCAAACTTACACACCAAACACCCCCTTACTACTTGTGTTCTTTAAATTTTAGGATATTTTTTAAGATTCTGTTTGACATTTAATCTTAAATCAAAATTTTCATATCAATTTTTATTTTTTTTTTAAAATTTTTTTTTATTTTTTCTGAAATTTTTTTTTTTTGTCTTTTCTGAAAAGTCAACAAAAATTATTATTGAAACTTAAAATTTCTAACTCAAACTCGTTCACCAAACGGACCCTAAATTTCAAAATCTCTCATTTTATCTTTACATTTGAGTTTTTAGTGCAACTTAGCGTCTTCTTTAAAAATTTTCTTTAGAAACATACCGGAAAATAAAGAAATTTATCTTTCTGTTAGACTTTCTATTAAAAATTCATCCCCTTCTTTTTTCTATATATTTAATATATTAGAAATTTAATAAAAGAGCTTATGTAGGATTAATTTGTTAAGATTAACAAGTGAAAATAACCTTAAAAATAACAGGAATATGTGAGAAAAATATTTTTTTTATGCTTAATTTGAGATATTTTAACTAATGTGCTAAAGTAGTTTATTTTAACAGCCAAAAATTAAAAAAGAAAAAAAAATGCATTGGTAGTTTTCATATGGTACTCTTACCATACTCTAGTTAAGAAGAGATCTAGTTTGTTATTAAAAGTTGGAGCCATAGTAGTTTGTTTAGTGGACCTTTATACGATAAAGTATTTTTATTGATAATGTATAATTTAGATCGTTAAAATTGATCAACGATCACATTAAAATGAATATATATATATATAAAGTTGACAGAATTTTAAATATATTGAATAGTTAAAAATAAAACCTTACTAATTGAAATAGTGGGTGTATTTCTTTTTTAAGCACGGCTCATTTTAATGTCGCTAGCTGACCAACCTTTTATGAGATAATATTCAGGCTCCCACTTAATCAGAAGTAATGTGATATTAATTTTCCCAATCAGGTTTATGTTTTCGAAAAACAATGGCGCCACCTTCTCTATATATTGAGAAATATATTTTCGTTACAAATTATCGAATCAATATATTAACTAAGATTATCAAATCTTCTAAGAAATTTTCTAACTTGAAAATTAATAAAAATAAAGTTAACTTTATCTCATATTTAACTATATACAAAGAGGTAACTTTCTTGGTATGAATTGTGGCTATACATATTGTGATTAACGAATTATGACATGATTTAAAAAGTGGACTCCCACAATGAACCAATAGTTTTATTATTATTATTATTATTATTATTATTATTATTATTTGATATAACATAATGGATCAAGAGTTAATAGCTGTATCATTTGGTCATATACATTGTACTGATCATACACGATATCCATTTTGGATCTTTTCAAAAATTTTTTTTAAGAATTAAGATATAAGAATTTGAACGACTTTTCATTTTTTCAGATGTAAAATGTGAAATTATTACTAAATTATACTTATAATTTAAGGTCTTTTCAAACTTTGCACATGCATACTTGCTATTAGATCATAATAAAAAAAACCACGCACTATAAAAACAACTAACATGCTGTTGAAAGCGAGAGAAACCTTTTTTTTTCCCCCTCTTTGGTGGTAAAGAGAGTGAGGGAAAACTTCTTCTTCTTCTTTCTTTTTTTTTTTTTTTTTTTTTTGGAGGAAAAAGTGAGGGAAAACTTGTAGCTTTAGAATAGTGACAAAAATTTCTACCATAAAAAAAAATGTAACAATAATTTGAAACTTAAATGGCAGGCATGGAAAAGCCACTTTCGGGAGTATCACGCAAAAGAATATCAAATCTATACCACCTGAAATTTATAGTACTTTGAATGTAACATATTCTGCAAAGCACCTTCAATATATATGTATATACATATATATATATATACATATATATATATATATTCTGCAAAGCTTTTTTCCATTTTCAGGTAGTTGGAGCCATTATTGTGAATCCAAGGCTTTCAACAAACCCATGAATGCTTGTTCATGATCTGATGTGATGTTAGGCATATTTTATGAGCACCTGTCAACTTGCATGCCTAATAATTGACAGGTTTTTTCTACTTATTTCTTACTTATACAGTAGAAACTATACTTTTATTCATCAAATCAACTTTTAAACCGTACTATTCGTAAATGTCAATATTAATAATTTATAATGTGACATAGAAAATTACTTTCAAGTATGAATTAGACTGTAAAAAAATTAATCTAATGATTAAAATAATAGTACCTAATAATAGAGTTGTAAGTAGTAAAGAGAAAATTACGAAAACATCTCCTTAAATAGATATGTTTATGCTTTTTACCCTCTTAGTTAAATTTTTGACCCTTCATATTTTTATTTGGAAGTCAAAAAAACTGGAAGCTAATAACTGAGATAATTAGATGTTATTTTTGAACGATAATCCTACAAATCACTTTAGAGTAAAAGTACATTTCGTCAAATAAGTTTTTCTGTTTTCTTAATTTTGTAGAATTACTACTTTAATTATCTCATTAGTTAACTAATTAAGCATTCTTATTCTCATTAAAGTCAATGGATCTTATGTTTTTTTTTTTTTTTTTTTTGTGGTTTTCTTTTTTCTTGGACAAGAATTATGGTTGGAATACTCTTACTATATGAAATTATTCTATTTGTATTTTCTCAAAGAATGACCCAGATTTATTCAAACTCCGAATATTTAATATCTTTCTTTCCTAATGAAATCCCAATGGTTTCATAATAAACGTACCTGACCGGTTTGATCATTTTAGTAGCAACATCTACTGTTTTCTTGTGTCTTTGTTTAGCTTGAGAGCTCAAATAGTGACGTTCACATAATTATTTTACTAAAAAAATGAAATAATAAAAAAATAAAAAATAAAAAAAAAATTAAACCATTTCCAAGTTCAAATATCTAGGATATCATGAAAAGGATGTTGAATATGGGCAATAACAACGACAATGTTCCCAAATTCTCAAAATATTTAAAAGTGATGTCCATTGAAATTCAAATTGTCTTTTTCTTGAAAGGCTGTCATCTTAAAGTTCAAGTACAAGTCAGAAATGCTACAATAATTATGAGGAAGAACAGAAAAGCAAAAAAAAAAAAAAAAAAGGAGGAAAATAAAATAAAATAAAATAAAAAGTAGGGGAATTGAATTGAGTATATCAGGTAAGAAGAACTCCACTTGTACTCTTTCTTGCAATCCTGAGCCGTTTCACGCATTCTACAAATTCCCTGTCACATACCAAAGAAAACTCCTTATTCCAATATGATTTTGATTTTTTCCACATAATAAGAATCCCACTAGCTTTGATCAACTAAAAATATCAAAGTTTCCAATTATTCATAAAGTAGAAGATAAAGAACGTACTTCCACGGGAGATCACCAACACTTCTCCAATTTTCATATCGGTCCTTGTAAAACAGAGAAAACTCAGATCCAAACTGGAACAGTCTTAATCCGGATACCAATTGTCTGCCTGCATAAACAATCGATCGATGTCATTATAACTCCTATAGAATTGCAGACAAAGTCTAGTAATAAATCCACACATCTTTCTTTACTATTAAGGTGTTTCCGACCGACCTCAGTTGAAAATAAATAAATAAATAAACAAATAACCAAACTTTTTTGAGATATATATATATATATATATATATGTAGTTGGTACTTACCAAACATGTCCTCTAGTTGAAGAGCCAGGCTTGAGTAACTGCCATGATCAAGAATACAAACTTTTCTGCCAACAATAACACCATCCATGTTAACCTTGACATAGGCCCACCTCTCTTTGCTTTGGATTCCCTCCCCATCTTCCTCACAATCTTCTTGAAAATTATTGTTTCTTGGTTGTATAATGTTTGTACTTTTCAAGTTCAGGTTAGATTGGGGCCATTCTATCAGCTCTTCATATCCCTCCAAGCTCCCAACTATATTTATTCCATTCAAGTAGATATATTTTGGTCAGCAAATAATGTCATAAATAAATAAAATAAAATAAAAAGCGTATAACAACATTCTGAAATTTTGAGCAATCCTATGTTATTAATTGTCACTGATTTTTAACCGATTACATATTTATATATAAGACCTGAGATATGTGTTTTATGACAAAATTCTATCCGTACAGATTTTCTCGGTAGTTTCTAATGATAATCAAAGGTGACATCTAGCATTTCAAAAAACATAATCATAATAAATCTATACCAACCGAAAATGAATGCTTTTTTTTGGACGAATAAAGTTCCTATGAGAACAACTAACACCATTAAAATTTATATCTTCTTTAACAATGATTGAATTAGCTTCATATGCTTATTTTGAAATTTATCTTTTTCCACTTCTTTTAGCTTTTGCTTTTCACTTACTTGACATGGAAGCAAAGAATATTTTTCATGCCCTAGTCTTTGTTAGCACTAGTCAATGTCATGGTATTCCCTTCTCTCTTCATAGAGAGCTCTTTATTCCCTCTACAAGTATTAAAACAATTAAAGAAAAATCAAGAACAAAAAGTGTTAAGGAGCATACAATGTCCGGACGGATGGTAAGCTTCGGGTTGCAAAGTTCGCAGGCTGAGACCGAGATCGATTACGCCGTCATGATCCTCCTTGGCTTGATAATAAACTGTCTGAAGAGTTGAAGGGTTCAAAAGAAAGCTTGAAGAGCTAGACTCCATAGAGAGATTGATCAATGTATATTGCAGATATAAAACAATACAATATATATATATGTGTGTGTGTGTGTGTGTGTGTGTGTGTGTAGAGCAGTAGCTGAAAAGCATTAGTTGAGACATTTATTTATGTAATTCCTCCTGAGGAGAGGGAGTAGAAAGAAGTGGGGCCCATGTAATTTAACATGGAAGACAGAGAAAGGCCATCTCCCACAACCAATCATTCAATGTTGCTTATCTTCTTCTGCTGCATGGAACATGGCAAGTACACAACACCAAGTATATGCAACAATATTACAGCACTAGAACAAGGGATGGCCATGGTGATCTTGGCAGGAGTTGGTTAGATTCTGCAGCCCCGAATTGCTACAAAAGCCTTCCAACTTTTTTTCTTGTTTCAGATCAGAATCCAATGGTGTCCTGAATTTCACATAAGACATATAAGAAGATTTTAGCTAAGATAAATCCATGGCAGATTCGTGTACTAGCTAGCTCGCACGCAGTAGTATTACTTATGGCCGCGATATTTTGAGTTTCGTAGTTTTTCTCGACGAGTTCAATTTTTCGTAATTTTGATGATTCCGTTTGGTCACAGAATGTCGAATTAAGGTAAGACAAGTTTACGAGAAGTAGTACGTTTTAGACAAGTTGGAGGTCAATAAGCTTGGGAGTCGTTGTCACAGTCTCTAGCAGTTGTATGACAGTTTTACCAACATATAGGCTTTACTGAGGATGTAAAAACAATGAGAAACTTTGTTCTTATTTGTGCCAGATTATTTTATAACTTCTCAGTTCAATTAGAGAGCTACACATATATCTTTGAAAGATTTGAGACAGAATATAATTCAGTCAAGTTACTTGTAAAAGTAGTGTTTTTTCTTCTATTAGATGTAAAACCTAGCATATGTTAATTTAGTGAATTTAGGTTCTTATTTTCACCAACATGGTCTAACTTTTTGCAACTATATTATCATGGCTTCATAACATATTGTCCATACATACACTCACCATCTATTATTTTCTTTAAAAATATATTGGGAAAAGCGTGTCAGTCTATTCACTATCCATTCCAGATTTAAAGTTTATCATTTTATTTTCTGTCTTTTTCAAAATCTATCGATATTTTTGAGAATCCGAACCCTCAAATAATTATGTTCAAACTTCCATTTCCATCCTTATGCTACAACCATCCCAAGTGCTAGTTTGGAAGCTTAAGCTCCAAAAAACACAGCATGTAAAGCAAAAAAATATTGCCTTGTATTACTGCATTAATCAACAGCAGAATCATGATTATCAGGGTTTTATAATGAAGAAATTGTATACATATAATGGCCAAGAATGTAGTAATGTACATGTTTCGTTGCCAAAATGACTCAAAAAAGTTGGCACTATTTTTGCTTTTAATGTCATTTATTTCTTTTACATGTATGTATATATATGTGTGTGTATATGTATAAATATATATCCGTCTAGTTTTTTTTTGGAGCAAAAGTCACTAGACCGGAATGTTTGAATGTCAGTTGTGGTTCACAGCAGAGGAACAACCATCTGAATAACCATCTGGGCCAGAGCCCTACATCCCATTCCACCTTGCCTTTTCCCTCATTTAATTTCACAACGTGTCTCTTGAAATTTTGTGGTAGCTAAGCTAGCTACAATTCCCATTCCTGACACTTTGGAGTTAACCAAATCTACCAAAAATCTATCCACAATTGTCTCACCAGACATCTAAGCATGACCAAATATGGTCCAAACTTGGACTAAAAGTGATGAACTTCAATTGTGGAGTAAAACTATTTTTTCGTCCATATAAATTCTATCACTAGTTTGTACCTGTAACTATATATACACACAAAAGTCTTAAATCCGGTATTGATAGTATCCGACAATGCGAATTTCAATTACTGTGAAAGTGAACTTTAGTTACAGGAATGTGAATTCATACAAAAGAAAATATGACTAAAATGAACGTGAATTTATCATATTTTACATTTCTTTCTACTTAAATTCACATTTTTAATAACTTAAGTTTACATTTATAGTAATTAAAATTCACATTGCCAGATACCCTTAGGTATGAGATTTAAGACCATTTCTATATATAATTGATTCAAATTTTGAAAAAGGATTAAAAAATTATGATCACATTTTCTCGTTCCAAGAGGTGGATATAAACGCAGAGTTAGTGAACTTTTTTCCACTGCAGTGAACATCCCTAACCCTTCTAAAAAAAGCAGAGCAGTTTAGCTAGGTGTGCTTTGGAATAATTTTAAACCTTGTAATTCCAAAATCACATTTGGCTAAGACTTCTAATCTTGTAAGAATCTTTCCAAGTAGTATCATCATAATCCAAAAGGCATATAGTAATACATAAAACAAACACGGCTTTTTTTTTTTTTTCAGATTAGCACAATTTCAGGCGATTCACAAGCAGCAACGAAAGCAACATTCCTTGTCCCATTTTTTCAGGATCAAAAACACAAATTCGTGCCAAATTTGCACCACAAAAAATTTACGTAGAACGGCATTTCAGCCAGCATGGCAATGAGCAAAGGTCGCTTTTGACGCACAAAAAAAAAAAAAAAAGAGAGAGAGAGAGAGAGAGAGTCGCTTTTTAACTTTGATCCAATGCTGAGACCTTCAATTGGAAAGGTTCAAAAATGCAAATAACCATTTTCATCATTTTTCCTTTGTTGAACTGAAAATCCTTTAAATGATTTTGGAGAACAGTAAGAAAACAATCTATGAGGCCATTAACTTCTGAAAAAAACAAAATGACCCTTGTAAATTAAATCATCTATAACTGATGCCTTAGAAATTCCGTCTTCCTTTCCTTGTTTGCCTGACCTTAACCTCTGCATTCAAATTTCCTCAGGAACTCATTTTCACTTCATTACCTAGTAACTGACTAACCGTGATGCTTTGAACGAAATTTCCGCTTGACAAATTTTTTTTTTTCCTGGCTCAGCATTTTCGGATCCCTGCATGGAATGCCTAAACTTAATTCCTAATAAATGCAGAATGCTCGGGCTTAAAAAATAAAAAATTCAGGAGGAACTACATACCAGTTAAGAAATCAAGTGTGCCAAGACCACGATCTGTAGGAAACTATGTTTTAACTAGCAAATCAGGTTGAGTCAAAACGACTAAGAAATTCGACTATACAGGGATAAACCTGCTCCGCTGCCTAAACATACAGAAGTAATGCACGAAACAAGCTGAAGTTAAATGAAATAATCAGTAGAATACATTATGCTGCATGCACACATTTACATGAAATGAATTATGAAATATACCTTTCAACCATTGATTCTGTATGTGAAAAATAACTTTTAAATTTTGGGAGTTACAGCGGTCACTATGATAATTTAAGCCTAGAAAGTTTGGTTGTTTACTATCAAAGACGGCAAAAGATGAGGTTAAATTAAGAAAAATGCATCTTGGTAAGGCTAGTTCTATTAGGAAGTAGAAAGAAATGTCCCCTACCAATCGTCCTCCCACCAAATCATAATGTGCATAGTGTGGACCGCCGGTTTCTCCAAATAGTTTGTAGGTAACAAGGTCCTCCGGAATAAGCTTAACAGTTTCTGGTACAAATCAATTACGAGAAGCACATATATTACCATTAAAAAGAATACACATATAAAAGCATAAACAACGAGATATACCCTTTACAGCTTCAGGTGGGCATATTAGATCCAGGTCTCCCGCAATAGCCAAGACAGGGACGTTGCTTTTATGCAGATGGTCTTTATAAAAAAACGTATAGTTCCTGTTGCATAGTCCACGCTCTTTAAATGCTGTAGTTAGCTGCAGAATCAGCTTTGCTGGTATTGTACCTATTATTGAAATTGGATAAATTTCTATCAGTAGATAGTAGTTTGAAAAAAGGTAAAAAGGAGACGCACAAAGTGACTGTCATAATGAATAATTTCTCAAGCAACCTTTAATATACCAAAATATATTTTATTCTGTACAAATATTGCCAACTGTCTGCAGAAACTAATGAAGTTCACCTTCCTTGTGTCCTTAACGGCATTCTGACAAATTTTATTTGCCCAATTCACGAGGCAAAGGACTAGAAGAACACAAAAAGACCAGTTCTTCCAACCTATAAAGCACGAAACTCGTCCAGAATACTCATTCAAAATCACATGCGTCGTATATATGTCTGTCTCAGGAAAATAAAACACCCTGGAATGCAGTAACACAGCATGATCCATATGAGGTACTTACAAAAGTTGTTCAAGACAAGTTTCTTTAATAATTCTGGATGCATCATGTCTTCGGCTGAAATCAGTTCATTAAGCCATGACAAGACATATGGAGGACGGGATGAAAGGGGATATGCAGCAGCCAACATTGCCCCTAAAGGAACAACAGGGACGTTGAGAGCCTGTGCGGGATCAGCCTGCAAGACAAGTTCTTTGATATAAGTTTCTCCCCATAATTCCAGCTAGCACTACGATTAAACTATTATTGATAGTTGACATAGAGTTCATGTCACAGGTTTATTCATCCACTAACAAGCGGCAAGAGTAGCTTGAGTGTTGATTTTGAAGATGTGTAGTCAAGAGATGATGCCAAAGTAACAACAGCTGCAAAACTGGGATCTCTGTTTTCGAAAGCTGAGAAAGTAAAACAAATAAATGCATCAGTTGCATAAATTATCCCAAGAGCAGAAAATAAGATCTTCTGCACAGTAAGAACCAAACTCGAAACACCCCACAGAGAGCTGCCATTTGCGATAGAAAACTAGTAAAATTTTTTGAAATTTATCAGTACAGAAAAGAAATTTAACAGATTATAGCAAAAAGCTCGGTAAGGATAGATGATTATGCTTTTTATCTTTCTGCTATTTCCTTTCAAAACCATGGTTGGCCAAGTGTTTTGTGTCCTGTTTTGTTCCATAATTAACATCTTGATCAACAAAAACTAAAAATAAAAACTACTCCACTAGGCCAACATAATATTAAGAAGAGCCATTGCAGGAGTCCTTCACTGAGGAAAGCAAAAAGAACCAAACCTTACCACATCGTGATAACGTCGCATAGAGTAAGATACCACCCATGGAGTGGCCAATAGCAAGCAATTTACCATCCTTTGGCTTACTTTCAGCCCTTATGTATTCAATCTGTATCAAAAACATACAAGGTTATTAATTAAGTATCAATAATGGAAGAAAACATACTTAAAAACACTAAACAGAGAAAGGTACTAGGACTGTTCAGCTAGTTAATTATGAAGACTAAATTTTCAAATCAATTATTAAGTAAAACCCTAAAAAGATAAGATGTCACCTCACCACAGCAGGAACGTCTTCTTCGAGGTAATTATCGAAGTCCCAGTCATACTTCACTATCAAGTCAAGTTGTTTCTGAAAATCCTCCAGAGTTGAAGAAAAACGCTCTTGCAAATCAAACAATGGAGGCGAGACAGATCGTTGACCCTCTTCAATGATATTTACAAGCCTTTGACTCAGTTCATTGATTTGGCCAGGAATACCCGAGTTTTGCCTTGCTTCCAACAGGTTGAAAAATTTTTCCCTGACCTCATTAAATCGCTCAGATAGTTGAGAGTCTACCAAAAGTTTTGAAATTTGATCAAAGAACTTAGCAGACATGATCTTGGATTGACCTTCACTAAGAAAGCCGGAGAGTCTTTCTGACAAACGCGTAAAAGTTTCTGTCAACCTAGTAACCAGTTTTGATTCATCCCATACCGTCGCTAGTGTTTTCATGTCTTCTTCGGAAAGCGAAAAGTCAGTGTCTTCTCCTCTGATAATAGAACTCTCAGCAGCCCAGCCATTGAAAACATTATTTGACTGCTGGTCTAAAGACAAAGCCCCCTTTGTTGCAGCCTCAGAAACAACTTCCATCCGCTCAGATTTCGCATGGGCTGACTGCTCAATTTCTTTGGTATTTGATTCGTGCACACTCAATCCAGCACCTCGAACTTCCAGAATCCACGTGTCAAATCCTTGTCCAGACATGTAACGTGCAAATGAAGACTGCAAAGAAGCCACGATCATTAATCGGGATGCATAACACATATTATATTTACTGGTCAAAAGGTCAAATGTAAGTATTATGACTCGGTTCCACTACATTTGCATTAGCCATATAGGAAACTCAGGATTAAACAAGGCACAAAATTCAAAGCAATTCAAAAAAGAAGGGGGAAAAAAACTCCTGTGTTAAGGTGGACAATGCAAGATACAATCACAAAATAAAAAATTAAACAGCCTTCGAACCAATTTATACCGGAAGAGGTTGTCAAAATTACAACTCTCCATATAAAAGACAAAGTTATGCCATGCGTATTCCACACATAAGGAAAACAGGATTTAACTGTCTTTTTCTTCTTCCTGTCAGGCTCAGACAAAGGCAGGACATAACTCATACATAGTAACATACAACACTAATGTCAATTGCTTAGTTTGTATTTTGAAGCAGGGATTCAGAAAAACAATTAAAATCCCACATAACTTTATAATAGTTGTAGAGTACATATAAGTTTGTATTTCCCACATGTCGAAAGCCTATATTTCAATGATTAATCATGTTGCAGGATGTCTCCATATTTTGTTTAAACCAATTTGGATATACGTTACTTTTAGTAAGTCATTCTATGGCGGTATGTGTAGAAAAGGATATTTCTTGACCAACTCAAACACCCCATAACAATCATGTCCTGGAAAATTTCGATGTAATTATCAGGTGGTTGGTGTTGCTAACAATTAGAAAGGACCTAGTATAGCCATTTTTCTAATCCCAAAAATCCTATTAAAGTGCAATTAATTTATCATTTTATAGGTATCTTGTTGTTTGTGTTACTGATAATTATCATGTTTTTTTTTTTTTCTTTTCGGTTGTGAGGCCTATGACTCCCACCTATTACAGAGAAATGAAAACACTAGGTTTCGAACCTGAGACCTCCTACCCAAACCCCCTTCACCCCTTCCACCCGCTAAGCTAGCCCCGGCAGGATAAACTAATAGCTATCTTGTTGGTTGTGTTGACAAGGAACGAGTAGCACTAATTAGGAATTTGCTTTGTATAACCAATACCAGTTGTTCTATTCATTCCTTGTAAATGAACGATAAATTTCACTCCACTTTGAATATACATAGCATATTTTTCTGCCATGACAAGATAAAATTCTATATCTCACAAGACATTAATATTTTTCTAATGCAACAAAGTCAATAAAATCAGAACAAAATCAAGAAAGAGAGTGAGAATAATTTGTAAATTACCTCAGGGGAGAGATCATATCCAATGGCATTAGTCCCAACTCCCGACAACAGCAACAGCGGGTGATTCCTCTGCGGTGCCTACAGACCACAATCCATATCCATTTTCCAATCGAAATCAATCACCAAATTTCACCAAAACGAAGAAAAAGAAGAAAAGATCAGTACTTTAACCCCAAAAAAAAAAAAAAATTGAATACCTTGGGGGGAGGGTGGTAGCGCCAGAGAGCGAGCTTCCAATCGGAGTTGGGGACGGAGACGTAATGGAGCTCGTCGGCGGTGCAAACCGACGGCTTCTCCGGAATCTTGACGGCGTCGGTGGAGAAAGCTCTCAGACTGAACGACGCCGTCATCCTCCACGACGGCGGCGACAGAGCACGGCGCACAGCGGCGGCGCGTGAGAACATAAAGTTAGAGGGGCTGAGAGAGCGAATGGCTGAATATGAAGACGAAGAGGCGCGAAGGAGTACCCACCGGACATCGGCTTGAATGGTCGCCATCTTCCGTCGCCAAAAAAAAAAAAAAAAGTCGAGAAATAATCACAACACTCTCTCTCTTCTTTCTCTCTCTAGAATCTCGGAAAAACAAACGGTGTTAGTTTTGTTTTTGTTTTTGTATTTGTATTTGCGGGGGTTTTTTTTTTTGGTTGTCAGAGGAAAGAAAAAAAATGTGTTTGAATTTCCTTGTACGCTTTTAGTTGAAGAGGAGAGATTTGGAGTGGTGCATTGGGGGCTTACGTGTATTAACGACAGCTAAGATACGTATGTTCCCATCTTTTTCTTCTTCCTCTTGTTTCTCATTAAATATATATGTGAGAATTTAGTTATTATAATTTCTTGCATCCCTTTGATAGAGAAGAAAAGAAAAGAAAAGAAAAGAAAAGAAAAAAACACACCATAAAAAATGACCATTCAAATCAAATTAATCAATGTTATTGTTCTCAAATATGGTAATTTTTGTCATTTTCTAATAATATTTTTTAAACTATGTTATTGTCTATTCGTTGTTTTCTATGTGTTTTGGGGAGTCATTTGGCTCCATTTAAACATTTTCATTTAGATTGTAATTTGGATATATGTTGTTTTCTAGTTTTGAAGCTCGTGATGAATTTGTGTGTCTAAATGGGAATGGAATGTGGATTAAGCTATCTAAACTCAGCTGACTTTGATTGTTTCAATATGTTTTTATTATTTTTGGGGTCTTGACCAATTATAGATTTATAAAATTTATTTATTTATTTATTTATTTATTTTTGATAAAGTTGCCTTATCTTCTGAATCAAATTAAAAGTGATATCCGAAGACTAGTTAAAAAGGTGTAAGGAATTGTCTTAATCATTTGAATGGTGAAGATCTCTAAATCCATCTAGGTTATTAGGCTACCATGAATGTTAATTCAAGAATTGGATTTTGGGTTGTTTGACATAGGGGATACTGGGTTACCTACGGTAAAAAGTTGGATTTCCTAAGTTATTTATTCATCACCCATTTATCTCGACAAACTAATTTAAAACCCGCAAATAGGATCAAAAACCAACTTTGATCAATAATAAACGGGTCATTTAATTACTTAGCGCCAACAATTCATGGCCCACGTGAGTTCTTGAGCATTGTTTGAGTTCAAGAAAAGAGCCTATTCATTCTATAAGCTGTGAATGTTGAGCTTGCACCTTAAAAAGGCCTTGTACAAAAACAAGTATCAATTAAATTCAATAATCTCACAAAAATATATAAAATTACAGCAAAATTTGTATTAAGAACAATATTGAAGCTAAAACTAATACTAAAATACATTGAAAAATAAATAAAGTGAATAATTTTTTCTTAAATATGTATATTGGGATGAGGGCGATTCAATTCGATTCTATCTTAATCCTAACTTAGGAACAAGAACTTGTTCCATCCTCATCCCAAATCCCATTAACAATCCTAAATCTCCATTTTATTAAAATTAGATCCCCATAGGGCTTCAGTCTCTTGGGGAAATATGCCATCCCTACCTTCCAAAAGCATAAGCAGGAAAAAAAATCCCTTCAAAAGAAATCTTTTAGTTCTTATGTGCTCTAAAACTTAAGTAAATTAGAGTTTGTTTGGATCATGAATTCAAACTCAAAATTCAAATAAAAGTTCATATTTTTGTTAAGAGATATTATTATAAAATAAAAAGTTTGAAAAGTGAGTTTAAAACATGTGGTAATTAGCATTGATGTTTTTAAATTTATCATATTTTGACAACTTGCCCGTCAAATTTTTTAAATTTTGAAAATTTGCCCATGAACTTGCTAAGTTGTTATAATTTACCTCATATGAATTAATTTTCCATTAAATTAGTCATAAAAAGCTCACATACGCCTCATGTGAAGACATAAAACTCCATTCCGATAAAAAAATTTCAAATTTAACATAAACCCTAATGCAAATTTTATAAATTCATATATTTGATTTATAATTTAAAGTTACTAATTTGGTACATTGCAATAATTTAGTAAATTGAGGGGTAAATTGTTAAAATTAAAATTTAGAGAGATAAGTTGCTAGGGAAGGAGTCAGGAATTTAGGTCAGTGGGGGGCTATCAAGGAAAACAAAAGATCAACAAAAATTAATAACATGAATTGACAATTATCCTCAACAGGTTTTCATTCCTTAAAAATGTTGCCATGGAAGTGAGGTTAAATTAAGACATATATTCTCTTTTTTCTTTTTTGCATTAATTTATTTCTAAATGAGATTGAGATGATATGTTAGTGAGGGCTGAACAAAATGAGTTATATAACTTCAATTTTGCTGATATGTTAATGGGGTTTTTTATATATATCCATCTAAAATCATACCTATTTATTTAAGGTTTTCAAAATAAATCAAAAAAGTGAGTGGGGGACTTAAGCCCCCGGGTCACACGTTCCCTTTGTCCCTGTAAGTTGTCAAATGATAATAAATTTGAAGGTATTAGTGCTAAATCTATTACCTATATATTAAAGAACATTGTCTCCCCCTGCTTACCACTTGATAATCACGTGGTTATCATGTGATGGCCACGTCAATGTCATGTGATGTTTCCTAAATCACCATGTGGATTTTTTTTTTTTGGGGTGAAATTTTGGGCCTGGGTCAGACCCACTCCAGCTAGTGACAACCCAGTTTTGAGAGGCCCAACTTGTTGTGTCTCCGTGAGCTTCTTTCTAATTAGCAGAAAAACAAAAGGCAGCAGCGTACTCTGTTGAAACAGAGTTCTCACTTCTCAGCAGCAAAATAATGGCGATTAGCGGCGGCGGCGGAGGAGACGACGACGGTGTGGAAGTAAAGAGAGCGTTCATCGGAGCAGGATGCAACAGAATAGTCAACAACGTCTCCTTCTCCGCCTCTGATTTGGTTGCCTTCGGCTCCCAAAACGCCGTCGCCATTTTCTCCCCCAAGGTCCCTCCTTTTCTTCTTCTTCTTCTTCAAATTTTCTATTCTTCTTTGCCATGATTTGTTGCTGAATGCAAAAGAATTTCCTTTTTGTTTTGGCTGCAGACTGCTCAGATTCTGACTACGCTTCCGGGACACAAGGCCTCTGTCAACTGCACTTACTGGCTTCCTAGTCCTAAATTTTCTTTCAAAGGTATTTCTTTTTCTTTCTTTTTTTGTTTTTTGTTTTCCCCTTTATGCACTACGAATTTGTTCGTTTTTACTCTGTTTCATAGCTGAGAAGTAATGAGAATTTAGGGGGAAAAAAGTATACTTTTTAGTTCTATTTATTCGTGAGGGAGAGCAATAAGGATTAAGGACATATATGATTCGCTACTTTGGATAGTTTACCTCTAGCTCTTTCCAGTTTAAGCCTTATCATAAGGCCACGTTTGATAGACCTTCTTAAAAGCTGCTCTTGGCCTCCCTTTTTTTTTTTTTTTTTTTTGAGTTCAAACACTGCTTCTGAAACTGTTTTAAGTCTCGATTAACAGAACTTTTGTTTTTAGTCGGTAAAAGAAGATAGGTAAAAGTTATGGTTTTCTAGTAATTGTTTGGAAATCACATTTTTAAAAGTGCTTTGAAGTCAAAATGATTTTAAAGTTTTACAATAAATAATAAATATATTAAATGAAGTTTATAATATATAAATTAAATTTTAATATAAGCATTAAAGTCTATTCAAATAACCTTTTCTAGCGGACATATTTTTTGGTTTGATAGGAAACTCTTTTGGAGGCTGGAAGCTTTTCTAATAGATCTTCTATACACTTCCAAAAACAATTTTTGAACTCAAGAAGTCAAAAACAACATTTAGAAAGCTCTGCCAAAAAGACCGTTAATAATCTGTTAGAAGCGCTTTAGCTATATAGAAGACATGTTTGGCAGAACTTCCTAGAAGCTGCTTTTGGCTTCTTAAGTCCAAAAGTAGCTTTTGGAAGTATTTGAATGATCTTTAAGAAGAGCTTTCAGTCTCCAGAAGTGCTTGCTCTTAAAACCAAAAAATGTGGTTTCTAGCAAAAGCTTTTTGAATAGACTTTTAAAACTTGTAACAAAATTAAAGTTAGACATCATAAGCTTCATTTAACATTTTTAGTACTTATTAGAATACTTTAGAGATTATTTTGACCTCAAAAGCTCTTTGGTTCCAAACACTTACTGAGAAACCACAGTTTTTGCTTCTCTTCTTCTACTGGCTAGAAGCAAAAGTAAAAGCTCTATCAAATAGGCCCAAAAGAGCTTACAGTCAAGTAGAAAATGTGGCTTATAAAAAACTCTTATTTTGAAACTTGTATTAGGGTTTTAGATTTTCAGTAAGAAATTATAAACTTCGTTCTAATATTTTTATTGCTTATTAGAACATTTTAAAATCATTTTCACCTATTATGCTATTTTGAAATTGTGTTGTCAAACACTTATTGAAAAACCATAGTTTTTACTTCTCTTATTCTACTGACTAAAAGAAAAAGCTCAACCAAACGGATCCAAATGGAGGTTTCCTAAAGAAGCTCTTCTTCAAGGCTGAAAAATTGTACAAGAACTTTAACACAATTTTATAAACTTAACCTTAACGTTTTTATTCCTTATTGGAAAATTTAAACATCATTTTGTTTCGCTAAGTATTTTTAAAAATGTGGTTCTAAACAGTAACTTATAAAGGCCTAGCTTTTTTTTTTTTTTTTTTCCTTCTTCTTTTAGCTAAGAATTATAAGGCATAACTTTACTTTTCTTCTTCTCTCGCCTAAAAGCAATGCCAAGGGGCCTTATTGGTTTAAGTAGTTCTTTGGAAAAGGATTTGAAATTAGGAAAAGTGATAACGGTAATACTTGGAAGATTCTTACTGGTTTTTGTAATGAATTTTTCTGTTTATCAACAGCTAAACACTTGGAGCGGCATTACCTGCTTTCTGGAGATGCCGACGGTGTCATTATTTTATGGGAATTATCTGTTCTTAAAGGAAAGGTATTTATTTTTTTAATTTCATTTGCTTTCATTTCTTTCTTTCTTCTGCAAATAGGTTGTAAAACATTGTTGAACATGTTGTTTCTTTCATTTTAATTTTAAAGAATTTATATCCTGTTGTTTTTGAAATGTATATATACATATATATGTATATATATATTTGTTGAACATGTTGTTTCTTTTTCAGTTGGTTTATTGTATTCTTTCTTTATGTTTGCTTACAGTGGCGGCATGTTTTACAATTACCAGAATCACACAAGAAGGGTGTCACGTGTATTAGTGCATATATGGTTTCTGAAACCGAAGCAATCTTTGCATCAACATCTTCGGATGGTACAGTTTACATATGGGAGGTGGCTTTACCATCTACTAGCGGAGGTGAGCCAAGTTTTCTCTTGAAGTAGATAGAACTGTTTATCGTTTATGTCTTTTGGATTCAGTAAAGCATTGACCTCCTCGACGATGTTGTGTGTGTTGCCAGCCCTTTCTGTTTGTTTGTGTAGGCCATTTGATGTCAATATAATAAATTTATAAGTTTTAGTGATACTTGGTTCCATAGAAGTGAAGATCATGTCAGTTATCCCATCTTATTTTGATTATTAATTATCTATAGTTTTTACTTGTGCTTTTTTCCCAGTCTATACATCTTCAATAGTGTTTTATTTACTTATTTTACTGAATCTGAAGCAAAGCAAACAAATTGCTGGTTGTTTCAGGTGAATGTAAATTGTCGTGTTTGGAATCTCTCTCTGTTGGTTCAAAACCTATGGTGGCACTTTCATTGGCGGAGCTGCCTGGAAGTAACGGATGTATAGTCTTGGCAATGGGAGGATTAGATAGCAAAATTCATCTTTACTGCGGGGAGAGGGCTGGAAAGGTATATAACCTCAGACTCATCGACCTACCTTTTTATGCAATTTTATATTTTTGACGATTTTCCATGGTTTATTACAGTTTGTTCATGCTTGTGAGTTAAAAGGGCATACAGATTGGATCCGAAGCCTGGATTTCTCCTTGCCTATACATACCGATGGCAACACGGAAACTATTCTACTCGTAAGTTCATCTCAAGACAGAGGTATTCGGATATGGAAGGTCGCACCACGTGGAGATACAAAAGAAGAAATTAGTTTGGCATCATATATAAAAGGCCCCGTACTTGTTGCTGGCTCATCGTCGTATCAAGTATCTCTGGAGTCTTTGCTAATTGGACATGAGGATTGGGTATATTCAGTTGAATGGCAACCACCAACTGTTATACCTGGAGAAGGGGTTTCCTACCATCAACCGCAGAGCATCTTATCCGCATCGATGGACAAGACAATGATGATCTGGCAACCAGAAAGAACTTCCGGCATCTGGATGAATGTCGTTACTGTTGGGGAATTAAGTCATTGTGCACTGGGGTTTTATGGTGGTCATTGGAGCTCAAGTGGAGATTCAATTTTAGCACATGGATATGGTGGATCGTTTCATCTCTGGAAAAATGTTGGTGTTGACTTGGATAATTGGCAACCACAAAAAGTTCCATCTGGGCACTTCGCAGCTGTGGCGGATATTTCATGGGCGAGGTCCAGTGAATACTTGCTGTCTGTCAGTCACGACCAGGTAATGTGCAACCCATGGTATAGAAATTTGTCTCTGTGTTAGTGTAATTGATTTCTTATTCCTTCCCCGATTCTAGATATGATAATGTTTATTACGAAATAAGTCATGAAAATAGGCAACAAAGAAAATGAAAAACAAGAACACACAGATTTACGTGGAAAACCCTAGACAAGAAAAAACCCACGGGCAAAGGAGAAGAAACCCACTAAATCAAAGATTGGTACAAGAGGAGCGGCTACCGCAGAAGAGCATAATAATGAAACCCTTAAATTACATAATACATATACCCGAAAACCTTAAAACAGGGTCCGGGTAAAAAACCATGTCGGTTCGGCCCGATCCCTCTGCTACCACCACAGAGCCCCAAAAAAAATCTCATAATTAAAGCTCCACCACAAATGTGGCACCGCGAGCATTTCGGGCTGGGCCAAAGAGAATTCGGGTCACCAAACTCTAACAATGTTTTTCTTGTCAACTTATGTTCCTGTTTAAATGTGCAGACAACTCGCATTTTTGCTCCTTGGCAAAATGAAGCTTCTCTTGGAAATGGGGATAGTTGGCATGAAATTGCTCGTCCTCAAGTCCACGGTCACGACATTAACTGTGTTACCATTATCAAAGGAAAGGGGAACCATCGATATGTCTGTGGAGCTGATGAAAAAGTTGCCAGGGTATTTGAAGCTACGTTATCTTTTCTAAAGACATTGAATCATGCCATATCACAGGATGGTATTTTCGAAGATCTCCAAACAGGTGTACAGGTTTTGGGTGCAAACATGTCTGCCCTTGGACTATCACAGAAGCCTATTTATGTGCAGAGTAAGTGATTATCTCAACTTGTACACAATCTGGTTTTAATCGTACTGGCTTGTGTAGGAAGTTGAGTTTTTCAGTTCGCTGTGCAATGAAGCTCATCTATTACTTTTTCTAAGAATCTATATGCCCATGTAAGACTATCAGTTGGTGAAAATTGTATTATAATTTAGTGGCCTTTTTTTTGCAGCCGAGCAGGAGACTCCAAACAGGATTGGTAATGACAACCTGGACACACTTGAAACTATTCCCGATGCTGTCCCAGTAGCGTTGACTGAACCTCCTATTGAAGATCAACTGGCATGGCACACACTATGGCCGGAGTCGCACAAACTCTATGGTCATGGTAATGAGCTTTTTTCTCTATGCTGTAATCATGAAGGGAATCTTGTAGCCTCATCGTGTAAGGTAAATGGAGCCATTCCTCCTGTAAAACTCTTATACCCATATGGAGAACTAGGGCTAACTTTATGAACACTTACTTTTTGTGCATTGAACTCGAGAATTTGCAGATACAGTTGTACTATTTTGTTTTCCTCACCTTTGACATGTCAAGTTTGATACGGCTTCTAGTAATTTTCTATTCTGAGGATCGTACTTCATTCTTGTTACAATGTTAGCCCATTCACGCTAAAACCGACAGTTCTAAGTATCCTGGATGGACAACATGCATGTAGGTGGACAAACAGACTCAAACTTAGAAGCCCAAAGAGGTGAATAAGGTCCCAAATAAGATGAGATAGGTAAAAAAGCAGGTCGGGTTGTGCCTAATCCTAAATGCAATGTGTAGCAATTTTCTTAGCTTTAGAACGTCTTAACTTGATACCTGTTATCAGTAATGAAATAAAGTAGAACAAAAATAAGGTTGAGGTGGAAAGAGTTTTACAAATTTAATTTGAAGTTTTCATGTGAGACATATGTCGTCGTAATTCAAGACGTGGATTTGCTTGGCTTGCTTTTTGTACCAAGTGTTTCACTGCTTTTTTTTTTTTTTTTTTGGGTGCGAGTGTGTGTGTGTGTGTGTGGGGTGGTTTTCCAGTGAAATGTATCTAATCCCAGCAGGGATAAGACGCGTTGTAGTTGTGATAAGAATTTGTCTCACTTATCATACGGGTCTTATTTTTCAGGCCCAGTCAGCAACAATAGCAGAAATATGGCTATGGCAAGTTGGTTCATGGAAAGCAGTTGGCCGTTTGCAGTCTCACAGCTTGACGGTTACACAGATGGAATTCTCCCATGATGACAAGCTACTTTTAAGTGTTTCAAGGGATCGCCAGTTTTCTGTTTTCGCAATCAAAGGAACAGGTACTTTGTTAACTCCTCGTGACACCCGTAGCTGCTTGATTCTTTTAGTTGATTTGGATGTTAATAACAAGGGTTTTGCTCTTTTTATTTTTATTTTTATTTATGTTTTTAATAATCAAGATAACCTGATAACTAGTAAGTACGGAGTGTCTTTATAATTGGACAACGGTTTAGAGAAATCTCCTAGGTCTTGATACCACGCTCCATCTAGCCTAGTTCTGTCGATAAGTGAGTGAATGGATACAAGAACACGACTTATGATATTTTTCATTTCCTTCAATGTGATATATGGAGTGACTATAGAGACTGGGAAAAAATTGTGAAAAAAGAGACTCAGGGTCATGGCAGTGCCACAACTTCAGGCTCAATTGCAAAGCCATTCAGTTGCACCACCAATCCGATAGCTTCCATGTAGGATCTGTTTCCTCATTTATTTTTCCGTTAGTGATTTTCCTTTTCACCTTTTCACCATCTGTGATGCTATGGTGCTTCCTTACCATCCATACTGTATTTTCTTCCTTTTAATTGTTTGTCACCATAAGTTCCATCGTTGTTAAAAATGTAGCTGGTTTCGTTGTGAATTTGTGTTTAGGACTTATTTTTTTGAAACCATTTTGGTCTCCCAATTAGAGTGTTAAAAATAATTTAATTCTCTGCTATTTCTGTTCAGGCACCGATGAAATAAGTCACGAGATTGTAGCAAGGCAAGAAGCACACAAGAGAATTATATGGGCATGTTCATGGAACCCACATGGTTATGAGTTTGCAACAGGTTCCAGAGACAAGACGGTGAAAATTTGGGATGTCGAAAATCAATCATTGGTTAAGCTGCTATTGACTTTGCCACCTTTCAAAGCTAGTGTCACGGCCCTATCTTGGATTGGTCTTGGAAACAACAAAAAAAATGGGTTGCTAGCAGTTGGAATGGAAAACGGACTCATTGAACTGTGGAGTCTGTCCATAAACAGAACTAACGATGGAAGTACAGGAGCACCCCCTGCAACTGCCACTCGTTTTGCACAGCTTGATCCCGTCCTGTGCCACGTCTCTGCAGTAAACCGTTTGGCATGGAGGAACAAAGAAAAGGGTGACAAAGAATGCAGCGGTCTGCAGCTTGCCTCCTGTGGAGCTGACCATTGTGTGAGAGTGTTTGATGTAAAGGTAAATTAATCAAAATTCGGTTGTTTTTGTCAGCAAACTATGTTTTTTTTATTTATTTGGTGACCCTACATCATAAGAAAACAAGAACTCTAATTTCATTCGTACAAAATGAGTTCTTTCAAGATTAGCATGCCTTGAAGCAGACATCTTTATTTTAACCTTTTGGAATCAGTGTGCTTTGTGTTTCCCCGCCGTGGACCCCATTCCGCTGCGGTAAGGATCTTGCATTTGGACTAGACACAAATTGCCAAAACCAATTTGAAAAATTTATTGCTTTTTGATCATAGTCTCGTGTACCTTATCGCTGGCGGGGCCCTAAACTTAGGCGCCATGCGATGTTGACAGTTTTGGTTTCATGAACCTTCGAGTTGAAGGCACCAAGTTGCTATGAAATTGACAGAGTTGATGTGGTTTCGGCGTATACAAGTTGGTTCTGCCGTGCAAGGGTCCATATTGGGAAAGATAATATCTCTATATTTTTTTCCCCAAAAAAAAAAATAAAAAAAATAAAAGAAAAAAAATCTCTCTATTTGTTGACTTTGCCTCTTTTCTCCCCATTTTTTTTTGGGGGGTGTGAATGTAGTGATATGTTTTTAAAGAAGCATTTTAACACTATCCATTCTTGTTTAGATCATAGGTTCAACCCCACAATTTAAAAAGAATGTTCAAATTTTAGTGAGAGAAATCACTGTAAGAAATTTTTTTAGAAAGTAAGTTTAAAATCAGATGAAAAGAGTTTTTTTTTTTTTTTTTTTTTTTTTCATTTAAGTAAAGAAGTTTCATACAACTAAGAAACTCAACGACAATGAAGATACAATTAATTTCTTCCTCATTTTTATAACATCCAAAAAAAGAAGAATTTTTTTTTTGTTTTTTTTTGGGGGGGGGGGGGGGGGGGGGTGGGGTGTGGGGTGTGGTGGTGGGGTCTTATTGCATTTTCCAAGTATTGTCAAGTTGAAGGAAACAAATATTAAGACCAATAATTTTCACTTCTCAAATAAAACAAGATAAATGAATAGTGACACTAAAATTAACCCACCACCTTCAACCTTAATTTTAGAAAGTTATCTGAATTCCCCACGAAAAACATTTGCAAGGGACGTGCTCTTACCAAGGAATAATAACTAATAATAAAATCCCAAACTAATACATGCTTTGTCCCATTCATGTGTGACATGAGAAAAATTGTGGGCGCAGACATTTTATATCTTGATAATTGGCTCTCTAAAATTAGGCAATATAAACAATGAAACTAGTCGGTTTTATTGAACATTGAATGTTGAATATATATTATAAAAATAAAAAATAAAATTAAAAAATTTGGGTCCTTGTCATCATCTTTCCAATAGGGGACCATAACACCAAACCAAATGGAAGAAAACGTGCGGGAACTAGCTAGAGAATATCAAAATATTGGATCACATTTGTTCAACATTATTCAAGAGCGGAGTTCTTATCATTGAGTGCAGTGAAAAGCATTTGAGACTATTTTCAGACTATCGACTCAATTTTTATTTAGTCTTTAATGAGGTTGAGATGACGCATTTTATCTCTGACTTAAGTAGTTAGGACTTAATACGGACATTTCTCAGTATGTGGAGATTTTATGATCTCATTTAAAAAAAAAAGATATATAATTATAAATGATTGTCCTATTTTGGATACAAACACTTTCTCTCTTAATACAGACACTTTTTGTGGGGGAATTTCCCAACATAGACCGAGATCATGACATGTGTCAATTTGATTATGATCAAGAATGTCAAGACTAAGAAGTATCAAATTGAGGACTCCGATCACTTTTATAACTGAGTGGGGAAGGTTAAGTGCGATAGTTCTCAAAAAAAAATGCTAACGAATTAATGATGTGTTTCAACCACAAGGGTCTACCAAAACCTTAGTGAATAAGACACTCATATATAAAGAAAATACTTGACTCCACAAAGGGGAGATACCTAGACCCCAAAAAAAAAAAGGTTCATCTAGAACAACTTGGACCGATAGGAGGGAGGGAGCAGTTTTTTCTTTGTTTCTTCCGATAACCTCCATGGAGGCTCGTGAACACCCAACGCCTCCTAGTGAGAGGGAGGAACACGATGGTGAGAGGCAAATAAGGTAGAAGAATGTTGATGTGGAGGAAACCGCTCCAAAATTTTTTTATTTCTATTTAAAAATAATTCTGAAGATGAGCCAACTTGGATGTTAAAGCATGAAGCGCAGATCATCTCTCTCTAATCGTTTTTCTTCCTCAAAGATTTTAAATTTGTGTCTTGAAGGCACTAAATTTGACATTTTTCAATGTGCACTGTCTTTACTATATATTATCAGTTATGATACTAATAAAAAAAAAAAACACACAACTATACGAGTCACCACAAAAAAAAAGCCCAACATCCAATTCGTTTAATGAGAATTTTACAGTAAGAAATGTTTCACTAATTGAAAATCTATTTAAACCATCGCATTTTTATCAGGTTTCATCTGATTTTGCTCACGTTCTTAGTTTAATTAGCAATAAAAAACACTTTTTGTGCGCATAACATAGAAAATTAGCATTTTTGACATCTTTTTTTTTTTTAGTCTCGTTTACTTCTCTCTTGCATTCTTTAATTTGGATTCACTAAAATTATCTATCAAAATCTTACTCTCTCTTCCTCACCCAATTTGTTCTAGGAATCATTTGGTTGCTGAAATCTACTCTCTTTTTTTTCCTCAATAATTGAAATGGGTATATGGTATGTAGGACTTTTATACTACTATACTATAGTTTTATTTGTAGCCCACAGAGACTTAAAAAAAAAAAAAAAAAAAAACCAGCAGTATTTAGAATACCTTGCCAAAGGTTCCATTAATGAGTTTCAGTATCCACGTCACGTACAATATGAAAAACAAAAACAAAAACAAAACAAAAGAAGAAAAAGCTAATTTCGAAAGGAAAAAAAAAGAAAAAAAGTTGATAAATTATTTGCTGAATTGGATCGATCATCAATTGAATCACACACTGGCAAGACAAAATGGGTCGAGGTATGAAGCACAGTGAGGAGCACCTGCTTTTTGTTGGTGCGAAAACGACAAAAAATAATGACTTCAGAACACGTGTTAAATTTAAATAAACCTTTTTCATCTGAATCACAATTAAAAATTTTAGCAATCTCTCTCTCTCTCTCATCCCAAAACATAAGAAAACGAAGGCCAAACATAAACCTCGTACACTTCTTATACATGTGATTTAACAACTAATTAATTGTTAACATTATGGCACTGCATGGTCACATGTGGCTTGCATCATTTTCGAGAATTCGATGGTAGTGTGCCAAGAGACTCCGTTTTTAACCACATATATGTCATATGTTTACGTTCTTTTTTTTTTTTTTTTTTCCTTAGTTTAGAAACATGCGCTCGATTTAAACCAATATATGTGTCAACATTTGAGATCTCAATTTTTTTTATTTGTAGGTGTTACTTTTTGTCGTATAATGCCTAGAGGGGAATAAACCTTGTGCCCTAAAAAAAAAAAATTCTTTTTTTTTTTTTTTTTGTTTGTTTGGTTTCCCTCCCTAATAACATCTAATTTTCAAGCGATGCATGTATCATTCTTTTGTGGACTACTAGTTGATGAAAGCTGACTAGCTTTGAGGTGACCAAACCCAACTCGGTTTGTAGGTTGTAACTTTTACCATCATTTTTTCCTTAAAAAAAAAAAAAACTTTTGCACATCAAATTAATATACAATTGCGCAGACGCGTGTAACTTGTCACTTTGGAGACGAGCGGTAAATTTGGACATTTTGATTTGGGTCTCGCCTGAAGAACTACTGCATCTTTTTAACTAATAAGACGTAATAAGATATATTATGCGTTCGTTAGTTTGAGTTAAAATATTTAAATTGAAGTTAATTGATTTTTTAAAAATTAATCATAATTTTTATTGATTTTTTAAAAAAAGATAAAAATTCAGTAAAAAAAATATAATTTAGTTAAAATTAAACTAATATATTAAACAAAGTAAAATGGTGACGGATGGACGGGTTAGCTTTCACTCCTTGACGATATCATAGGCTTGTTGTTTCCAAGTCTTTAATGTAAAGAGTTGTACGAGAAAGTCTTTGGTAATTTTTAATTCTTTGCTAGAAGCAAAAGTCTTCTGTGTTCACTGTGATGGCACCTAGGCATATAGCCAATGGAGAGAGAGAGATTTAACTTCAAGCATGGACTAATGATTCACATCATTTAAATTTGCCGAAAAGAGAGAAATTGTACAATGGAATCTAAAAGTGAACATGCCATCTAAATCTAGATATTGTATTCATTCGGTTGAAATTCGAAGTGTTTTTACCCTAACAGTAAAAAAATTTCAACGGTCCAAATTAATTAGGGATCAAAAATGACCGGTTATACTGTAGATCGATTCATATTCATTTGTTTGCTATGAATTCCGAGCTGAAGCTTCGGCCTAAGTTCAAACCAAATGGCCTTTTATTTAATTCTTTTAAAAAAGGCGACTTTGAAAACATCAAATGAAAAGATTGCGTCAAGCAAAAATCAAGCTTCAAAACATCCTTCGTTGGTCCTTGTCAAGCAGGAATTTGAGTACACAAACCCCCCACTTGCCCAATAAATAACTGATAATTGGTTTGGTTGCAATCAAAGACCGATTATCTCAAGCAATTTGCCAATTTCTTTCTCAAGCCAACAATACGGGTCGTAACACGATAACACGAATCGAAAATGACACGATTTGTACAGGTTAGGGTTGAGAAAAAAACTGGATGGGTCGAAATCGGGCCCACGTGAATGTGACACACTAATTACGGGTCAATTTCGAGTTCAACCCATCTAACCCCAAACACGGCCCGTTTTTCTTGTGCGGGTCAATTTCAGGTCCAAACCCGAAATCAAACCCGTATGAACCCGTAAAAAATTAAAAATTAAGACCTTGTTTTTTTTATCTATGGTATGATATTGATGAAGATCTTTAATACTTTTTTAGGATTTTCTATGAATTGGATATGATTTACTTATTTGAATTAGTTTTTATGGATGTAATTAGATTATTTGATTAAGTTGTGATGCTATTTTATCAATTTTGTGTCAATTCAGTTCTTGGGTAGTAAATAACGTGTCACGGGTCAATTTCGGTTTGTATCGTGTCAACCCGTTTTGGGTTCGTGTCATGGGTCGGGTTTGGATTATGAAAAAATTAGATCGACACGACTTGAACACGACACAAATACGACCCGCGATACGAATTGCCACCCCTATATGTCGATTTGTGGTCCCCTTGTATTTTTTTTTTTTTTTTTTTGGGGATCAGGTTGTCAAATTATAATAGCAAAAGGACACTCAAAACTTAGCCCCCCAAAACTGAGAGAATACAGAGAGGAATCATTAAAAAACCAGTAAAACAAAGTTTTTTTTTTTTTTTGGTCAGTAAAAATGGGGATCGGTGTCTTCATGCCCCCCAACCCAATGCCATATTAAAGTCTACTGGGAACATAAATAAGATGAAGTGTCCTGGTCTTAAGTCTTCAACAGCGAACAATTCTTAGGCTTCAAGAATGGTTGCACATAGTCTTTTTGCGAAAGGCTAGACAAAGCGTGCATGTCAAGACTCAAATCTGAGAGTTGATAAAAGCGAATACTCTAAGTAAGACTTCTTTGCCACTATACCACCACCACCCATAGTTAGTAAAACAAAGTTACAGCAGTAGAAGTGTTTGCACTATAATCACTACAGTACCACATCATTAAAACCAATATCAATGATATCGTATCATGAAGTTATGATAGTAAAGAATCCTAGTTTAACCAGACTCAGGAACTGTGTAAAAAGCCAGAAGAAATCTATGGGAAGATAAATGGGAAGATCATTTTTCCTGCAAGAAAAGAATTTTGAAAAGGGTTAAAAAAAAAAAAAAAAAAAACAGAGTCAAAGAACCATCATCTGGCAATTCAAGGCTGGTTTGTGTATGTTTGGCATGTAATTCCGAGTTGGAAAAAACCAAGTCGATTTGAGAATCTATGCAGATTGGAAGATAGAAAAATGAGTGTTGTTCGGATTTCGAAACTAAAAAAAAAAAAAAAAAAAGAATCCAATTCCTATGCGTCAACCAATGCATGATCGAGATTAATTGTGTTCCTGATTCCTAATTGAGATGCATAGAGTGATTTGCATGACCAAGCAAAAACTTGGTTCTCAAACATTTGCAGAAGCGAAACCTTGTTTATAAATTTGGAAACAAAAAACATGGAACGAAAAGCTTTTGCTGATTATAGAACAATTATTAACCCCCATGTATATGAACAGAATGTGAGAACAAGATGTGAGGTTTTTTTTTTTTTTTTTTTTCCATGTTTTACAGTATAATCTCAGACCACTTTCATTTCCTGTGACAATAATAAACAACAATATGACATACAAGGGGGGGCAAAAAAAAAGTTCCAGACGACCACCAAAGAGTTCCCTTATTACCTATCATCACAAATACATACCACAATCCAGTACCAACAACAATGCAGACTCTAAAAACAGAAAAAAAAAAATATTTATATCAAAAAAAAAAAAAAAAGGAAAAAAAAACCAAACCCGTTCCTTCAAAATTGTTTATTTCTTTCTTTTGTAATTTTTTTTTTTCTTTCTTATTATAGTGGCTGTGAAGTTCTCATCTGCTGCTTCATGTTGTCAGCGGAAAGCTGTCCTGAAACCTCCGGCATCACGACCGTGGCGGCAGTCCCCGTCATGGTCTGATACTGCGAAGTCATTGTGGGCGCCAGAGGCTGAGTATAGTAAATCTGGGTGGCATGGCCAGGATCGGCGTACTCATACGCGTAATTCGCCGCGGAACTAGGAGCAACAGACTGCGACGGGTGATGGTGAATCTGCGAGTAACCAACATACTGCTGCTGCTGCTGCTGATGCTGTTGATGCTGCTGATGCTGCTGATGCTGTTGATGCTGCTGATGCTGTTGATGCTGTTGATGCTGCTGATGCTGTTGATGCTGTTGATGCTGCTGATGCTGTTGATGCTGCTGATGCTGATGATGCTGAGCAGAAGGAACCTGAACCAAAGACGGAGGAGAAGGAGCAACTGTGGTTGCCGTTCTGTACACGCCCGTGGCAATTTCGGGCTTCCCCATCTGGGCAGCATTCCTCACGGGGTTGTAACCCGCACCGGGGGGAGGCACCATGGCAGGGTTGGGATGTGTTTGGGGGTGGCTAGATGGGATGATCCCAGTAGAAGCTTCACTCAAATTGGGCTGTTGTTGTTGTTGTTGTTGTTGTACAGGTAAATTGTTGTAAGGTTGTTGAGCCTGTCTCACATAATAGACCGGATATTGCTGTTGATCAATCGGTTGGTGATGGTGCGGGTGTTGTTGCTGCTGGGAAGCATATACAGGATAATATGCAGATATAGGTACAGTCCCAGCAGGATGGTGGTGAATATAATGGGCACCAGGGTGGTGTATGAATTGTTGTGGCTGTTGTTGTTGTTGTTGCTGCTGTATCGGTTCGAATTGCGGTTGTAAGACATACCCAGAATCCTGATTTTGTTGCTGTTGCTGCAATTGGAGTCGAGGGTTCGGATCGGAAATGTTCATTTTAGGATCAACAACAGGGTTTGAAGCAACCCTTGTGGTTGTGGTGGGGATTTGAACAACTGGGTCTTGTTGTTGATGGTGATAAATTACAGGTTTTGGGCGAGTTATTGCATTTCCAAAACTACTATCACTGCAGAATTACACAAATAAAAATAAAAATAATAATAAAAATAAAAAACATATGAAGAAACAACCCGATTCATAATCCAATCATCAAATTATCAAGAAACAATAACAGCAAATTCTAATAAGGGAGTCAAATTGATGATCATATCGTACCTTGAAACCGAATCAGGTGAAGGCAAATCAAAGACAGCAGTGGACTTCTGCTGGGACTGAGGAGGAGGCAGAGTCTGCGGCTGACCCGGCTGCTGTGGCTTCCGGTACCCGATAGGCACGCTCTGGTCCGATCGCTCATCGTCGGAGATTACTCGTACGTAATCGGAGCTAACGGGCACCGCCGAGGCGAGAATCGCAGCCGGGGGCATCGGTGGAGGTGAAGACAACACAACAAAGCCACTGCCGCCGCCGCCGCCGCCGCTCTCTTCGGGCTTAAACCCAGCTTGTCCGGCGATGTTCATCTGCGCAAACTGCTCCTCGATCATCCCCACCTTCTGATCCTGCAACGCCCTCACACCTTCATCGACGTGGACCCTAATCGGCGGCAAATGCGCCAGCGACGGCGACGAGGAAGTCGACCCGAACGACGACGTCGTTTCGAGCATCGGCGAATCGGGGACGGAGTGAACGTCCTGGATGTTATTGTTCCCCTGCTTTGCATTCTTCGACTGCGAGCCACCGGAATCGATGTTACTCAAGCTCTCACCACCACTCCCTCCGCCCCCTCCTCCGCCGCCGACCGTGGCGATGACGTCATCGTCGAGACCCAGCAAGCAATTGACGGAGGCGGAGTCGGAGAAGCCTCTGTTAAGCAACCCCGCGGCGCCGTTGAGGGCGTTGAGGAACCAATCCTCGGACTTCGCCGGGTTGTCGAGGATCGGGCCGATCGATTGGGAAGACTCCGGCTTGGAGGCGAAGAGGAAGAGGCGGAGCCTGGAGGGCTTGGCGGCTCCTCCTCCGCCTCCGCCTCCGCCGCTGCCGCTGCCGCCGCCGCCGCCGTGGCCGTGGACGGTACGATCGTACTCGTCGATCATGTTGTCGAGATCCTCGTCGGTGGTGACGGAGATGAGAGAGTCGAGGTCCTCGCTGGGGAGCTGGTACTTGAGCGTGAAGGAACGGCCGGCGAGGAGGGTCTTCGAGAGGCGCGCCGAGAGGTCGTCGAGGGAGGTGTTGCGGTCGACGACGACGATGCGGGTCTCGCCGCCGACGTAGCAGAGGGACTTGTCGTGGGGGCGGGGGATGATGTGGCCGCCGTAGCTGCACATCAGGCGGAGCCTTCCGCCGGCGCCGGCGGGGATTGGGTCGTCCCAGGAGTCGGTGTTGCGGGACCTGGGGGAGGAGTCGATGGAGTCGGGGTAGCTCAGATGCTGGGGTTGGGGTTGGGGTTGTTGTTGTTGTTGTTGTTGTTGTTGCGCCGGCGCCGACAGCTGCGGAGCAGCCGGAGGCGGCGGCGGCGGAGGTTCCATGGGATTGAGAGGAGGTGGGGTTGGAGCCAGTGAGAGAAGAGCGTTGGAGGGGTGACTCGGTTCTGGTTTTGGCTCCTTTTGGAGCTTGGAGGAGAGAGAAAGCAGGAGAGAGAGAGAGAGAAAAGAGGGAGTGAGGAAGTGGGTGCGGATGTTCTTATAGTAACTCCACACCTGGTCTCTTTATTCCTGCTGTTTTTTTTTTTTTTCCCTTTTTTCTGGAATATTTTCTAGTTTTTTTTTTTTTTTTTTTTTTTTTTGGTCTCGGATAGATTTTAAATGGTAATTGGGTGATTTTTTTTTATTTTTTTATTTACAGGGAAGAGTGAAACAGTTGGGATGGGATCAGAGATATACGTAGATATATGGAATATATATATACATAGAAATGGGTTTTTTTTTTTTTGTGTGTTTTTTTTTGTTTTTGTGAGATGTGCTTGGAGTGTAGTAAAATGGGAAAAAAGTTAGAAATATAAAACCGTGGACGGGTTCATATGGTTTGACAGCTAAGTTTACTCATTGGCTCCAGTTGGGACCGTCTCTCTCTGTATGGGAGAGTGGCAATCTGCTACGGCAAGGATCAGGGAAGTTCTATGGTTTTGTACACTTCCTACCGCCCGATCCTTTCATTCCATCATCTCTATCATCATTATCATTATCATTATCATTATCAACACCACAATCGTCAGTCATCGTTACAACTATCATCCTCATTATTGCATATGCACAGTGGTCGGTTTGGGTGGCTTCTGGATGGTTTTTAACTTTCTTTCAATTTTTTGCTATTTGATTTAAAACAATCATCTAGACTAAACATATGACTAACTGTTACTCAATATAATATATATGACTAACTATAAGGTGAGTTTACATAATTAAACAAAATCTTTAACAGTAATTACCTATGTGACTGGTTAGACAATGTAGTGTTTGAATCTCTACTTTAAAATCATTTAATAGAAAGACGAGTAAAGGTCCTTTAAGAATGTAATTTTATTGTATTTGAAATCATTTTTTATTAGTATAATTTGACATTTGTTATACTTACTTATTGATCAATTTATCATCAAGTTTCGCAATTAATAAATTTCACACTAGAACCCACACTCATTTCTAAATGCCAAAACATATGGTTTGACATTCGATTAGAAATGCTATAAGTTACATGACTAGTGTCAAATCTCCCTTTTAAATTTTAATATTTTTTAGACTTTAGCCCATAAATTAAACTTCGTCATACTCTTTGTTAAAGGGTATTAGAAAATTCGGCATGATAAAAAATAGTAAACCTTGTCCTGATTGCTCTTTTCTTTCCCATTTACTCCTGAAAATCATAGACAAATAAACAAAAGAAAAATGAGAATTCTATAATCGTATGGGACTTTCACATTTATTACTATTATATATGTTATGTGAATTCGAGACAGTTTGACCAAATTCAGCATTTAAACACACTTATTACTCTTATACCTCATTGTAAAAAACTCTAAACAAAAATGACAGTCGATATTTTCTTATACGAGAATCCAAATTGCCTTTTGCTCATGTAGATAGAAACATACAAATGAAAGGAAAAAAAAAGGAAAAAAAAAAAAAAAAAAAGAAGAAGAAGAGAGCTCTATAATAAAATAGGGATTCGGTCAATTGTATTTGTATTTCACGAATTATATATTTTTCATTTAATTTGAGATAATTTAATCCATATTTTACGTTAACAAATAAAGGGTATATCAAGTGATTGCATATATAGTCTATCAGTAATTTTACACCTAACTCCATCATATAAAGTGACAAGTTCGAATCACCAATTCACAAGATTTAAAAAAAAAAAAAAGCAGGAAATGTCATTTTAAAAAAGGGTATATAACATTAATGTCTTCTAAATTCGTAATCTTTTGATAACTTGTCGACTAAATTTTTAACTTTGACACTTTATCCTTGAATTTTAAAAAAATTATAGCAATATATAATTAACTTTACATTAAACTGAATATTTGAATATGGAAGATTCATTAGAGTTTGAGTTATATTTGAAATTTTGATAAAAAATGGAGTTTTTCATCTCACATGGAGATGCACATGAGCTTTTCACGATCAATTTAACAAAAAATAAAATCAAATGAGATTCATTATAATAATCTACTAAGTTCAAGAGATAAATTATATGAAAATTAAAATTTTGAATTTCAAAAAAAAAAAGAAAAAAAAAAAAGAAAGATAAGTAATAAAAAGAGACAAGTTTAGAGGACGATAATGTTAAATACACAAAAACGTATAAGCATACTATCTATTCCGGTATTTCCCATTGTAGAAAGTTACACTCGGAGAGTTTCTTAAACGAGAATCCTTAATTACCCTTGCTGAAAGCAAAGCCCGCAATCTGCTTTTCCAAAACGCGTTTTTATTTATTTTATTTTATTTATTTTTATAATAAATACTTAAATAGAAAAAAAGAAATTAAACAGACTGAACCAGTAATCCCGTTAATGCCGTCATGGAAGCAAATGAATTTTGCCAAACACTGTGTTAGCCGCAATTCTGTTCAACGCACCAACGGCTGACGCAATCATTGCGCACTTTTTTCCACCAGAAAAAGTTAAAAAAAAAAAACAAAAAAACAAAATGACGGAATGCAAATCCCACGCGCGAAGCTGTTGGAGTTCCTGCCGCGATTAGATTCACAGCGTCGGCGCGTGGATCTGTGGAGCGTGGAGATCTTAGCATTCGAGGTGGCGGCCGCGAGACGCACTGCTGTAAAGAGCCAACTGCCAAGGCAAGGCAGTTTTTTTATTTTTATTTTTAAGACAATTAATTTTAAATATAATAAATTTTTTTTTAATTTTCAGGGAAAATAATAAACAATTGTTTAACCAGGTGGACGATTGTAAAAGATTCTCGTCAAGGAAAAAAAATTCGGTGCTTCTGGTCTACAAGCTTTTTTGTGGGGTTTATACTTAACACCTATCCATTTAGGGGGGGGGGGGGGGGGGGGGGGGGGGGGGGGGGGCGGGGGAGGGGCGTAGAAAAGCTTGTTAAATAGGATTTAGATCCCTATCTAAATTTTACTATTTTATAATATTTAATTAATCATAACAAGCATGTCATTTAATAGATAAAAATGTTAAAATTTGAAAAATATTGATTAAATATGATTAATCAGACATTATTTGATACATCAAATGATCAAAATAGATTTTCATTCTACGAAATCAAATAAATTCAAAGGTTAGAATTGTCTAGCTGAGGTTATTCTATGAATCTTGAATCGATAACGTTATTTATCACACACAAAATGGTGAATTTCTCCTTTTTGGCAAGTCTTTTTTACTAATTTTTAATACAATGAAAGGTCCTTTTTAATTATAAAATTGGATCGGATTCACAATCCGAATGTAACAATAATTGCATTACATTTAATTTATTATTATTATTTTCTTTTAACTTGAGATATTACACTTTATGATAAAATCATATGTGAAATTATAATTAGATCATACTTGTAACCACATGAAGTGATTTAACTTATTAACAATTATTAGATATTAACACTTGACAGATTAAAATTTTGAAAAATTAAAAAGGATAGGTAACGTCATGTACTGGATTCTCCACGGCATTATTGAGGGACTTTGGTCAAGATCTAAATCATCCTAGTGTTTTTTGGATTCATCTTTAGGTAAACTTCTCAAGGGGGTCCAAACTTTGGAATATTTGAATGTGCAACTAAAAATTCTAATCAACCACCATAGCTTATAGACTTTTTCACAACGAGATAAAAATAGAACATGGCCCCATGCTTTTGGAGGGCAAAATTATAACGTACCCTTGGGTGACGTAGCAAGTGACTAGATACAAGTACCAAAACCATGTTGTGAAATGGAAATTCTATACACTCTATATATAGTGCCTTGTCTAGTGGCACCCTATATATGGCAATGAATATAATTTAGTATACTATACTTGCAAACGTTGCAGAAAATTTGTGAGAATTAATCTTGTTTTTACTGCACAAATTTTAATTACATTCTTAGTATATTTTTTGATATTTAAAGGGCTAAATATAAGTTTAGTTGAGAGGAAAGGAATTGAAAGAAATGAAAGGGGCTTGAAATCTTATGTTTAGTGTGTTTCGATAAGAGGAATAGTCATTAGAAAGAAATGACCATTTGAATCAGTATTACCATGAATTTGTACCGTATAAAAATTAACACCGCATTGTGTTCTTGACTTGTTTACAAGTCGAATTTGTCTTACATAGCTAAATTAACGAGCTGTATGGTACTTTTACGTGGATCATGCATTATTTCTTCCCTTGCGTTAGGTTTTGGAGATGAGTTTTATCTAAGTCAATTTAATATAATATCATAGCTAGATTTTTGTATCCAACGATAGGTTTGAGCCTCTATTTATATGTACGTGTGGGCCAAACTTTTGATTTTCACTCCAATCACTAATTACACAAACAAAGATCAAAGACTTGAAATTTGAGATTCAAGTAACTCTCATTCACAAACTGAAATTGTACAATATTAGGCTTATAAATACACGTAGAGAAAAACAATAAAAGGAAACCAATTGCACTTAATAGACAACTCTATAATAAATTTAATTGTTCTGTTCACATATAAATTATGAAATAATTATAAAATGGTAACTAGATAAATAATCAATTACACAAAATCTTAACACTCCCCCTCAAGTTGGTGCATACCAATTTACCCAAAAACTTTGAGATTCTCAATTTAACACCGTCTTGGAGAGAATACGGCCAACTTCAGATTGATTAATAACATGAAAATATTTTATTGCAGATTATTCAAAAAAAATTTCACTCATTTTTTTGTTTCGTTTGTTTGTTTGTTTTTTTTTTTTTTCCCCTTTCAATCAAACTATAGATTTTCCTTTTTTAACAACGAAGAATTTTTTTTTTGCTCTTTTTCCTTAAATCTCTGTCTCTCTCGCTTTTTTTTATTATTATTATTTTGCCTTTTTTTTTGTTTTAATTTTTATTTTTGAAATTATGCTTCAATGAATAGAGAAAACAAACAAACAAAACTTTAATATAAATGAAAACAATTAACACATTAGAGCTTCATCTTGCCTCATGAAAGGTGGCATTCTTCGTCTAAACACGGTGTCGACGATGATAATAAATGGAACTGAAACGACGTCGACGAACCCAACAGTAGCACATGCGGATTGACGATTCTCAGTGATTCTCTGTGAGTTTGTTTTGATTCTTTGATAGGGTTTGACGTTGTGATTTGTTGTTGAAATGACGATTTGTGATTAGCGATGTGCAATTTGCAATTTGTGGGTTTCGATTTGTAATTTTCATTTTGCGGGTTTGAAGGATGGATGGTGATTTGATAGGTGTTTTGCTATTTGCTATTTGTTACTTGTGATGAATGAAAATAATTGAATGACTCTAATATTGGCTCTGATACCAACTTGAAATATGGAATTCAATAACTCTTATTCACAACTGAAATGGTACAATACTAGGCTTATAAATATACATATAAAAAACAATAAAAGGAAACCAATTACACATAATTGACACCTAATAAACAACCCTATAATAAATTTAATTAATCTGTTCACATCTAAATTAAAAAATAATTACAAAATGATAACTAGATAAATAATCAATTACACAAAATCTCTATACAAAGTATTTGGTTTCATTTGCTTAATATTTTGTCCCAAATATGAAGCAATTGTTTATTGTATATATTCATTTATAGTTTTCAAAAGGATTATTCTCATTTTGTCTTTTAATTTTACACCGCCTATTCCCGTTTTGTCCAACATTCTCATGGAAATGCTTGTTATGCCCTCTTCTTGTCCCTCACAAGCTGTAACATGAAACAATTTCGTCTATTTGTAACAACACATGTAATGGATGGGATTAAATAAGACAAAGTGATAGTTTGAAGTAGTTTAGCGTGAATTTTTAAAGTTCGAGACACAAAGTGATAGTGAAAGTAAAATTAAGGGTAAAATAAAATTAAATGTAAAGTTTAGAAGGTAAAAAATTAGAAAATTTCAATTATGAAGTGTCTACTTTATAGTTTTTCTGTTGTATCTCCCACTTAAGTTATCCGTCCACAACTATAATATATACTTGGTTATAGATATTTTATACAGTATCATTATTCTTACAGAGTACATTACCGGATTGTTAGTCTTGGACATGATTTGTTTTTAGAAAAAATTGATTATGTTTTTCCTGACTGGAACTTTTAGGTATCTGTATTTCTTAGTGCAAAAGTGCTTGTTGAGATTTATTTTTTCCCCCAATAATTAAAGGATTTTTTTTTTTAGCAATAACAAAAAACCAACAAAATTATTTTTTAACTTGAGATAAGATGATTTAAAATCTACATCTTAGAATAAAGCTGATAAAATTATGTTAGATTATGCTTGTAATCACACATTATTTTTCTTTTGGATAGAAAAGGAAAGGAAAAAAGTAACATTCTAAATGATATACAACAGCACCCTAACTGTGTTTTTCTGATTTTAACAGTCTTAGACTCATTACTAGCATGTCGAACTAACGAGTGAGAGGAAATAGATTTAGATAAGAATTCACAGTTTAAACCCTGAAAATGTTTCTATTATTATTTAACAAATGAAAACCATACATAGATCTCGTACTGTACAAACAAAAACATAAATGAAAGTAATTTTTTGATATGTACATAGGAAAACTCTCTTGACCGGCATCCGGCCATCCAGCTGGGGTGAGAGAAGAGATAAAGAGAAAGAAAGAGAGAGAGATAAAGATAAGGGAAGACAACCTAAGAGACTATCCGGTACAACCAATTAATACACTAACCGGTACAAGTGTCATTCGTGTATAGCCAAAATGAGATACCGGACACGAGAGTAATCCTATGTATATTATATATTTTTAATAAAGAGTCTAATTACTACATATGATATTTAAAATTAGGAAAGAAAAAAAATTATAGCTAAAAATAACATATATCTCTTATCTTTTATCTGTTATTACTTTTAAAAACATGAAAAGTACTGTTTACGGTGTTTTTTGTTCTTTCTCACGGGCCGCCATATGACGGGTCCAACACCTATCACATGGTATTTTTCATTTATTTTTATTTTTTACTTGTCTATTTCACGCGTACGGAGTGCGTGCTTTCCAACTAGTACAATCTAAAGAAATAACAAATGATTAAACTTATATAACTAACGTCTGTGTTTTAGCCTTTTTTTTTTTTCTTGTCTTTTTCTGGACAAAGAAGAAATTATTAAAGGAAATACAATCAGCATCCTCAAGATTCAAGAACAATACTTTAGAGGAAAACAAATCTTGTTCAACTTTCTTTTTAACTTTTCAAGGTTTTAGAGAGCATGGAAAAAAATTATTAGACAACACGGTACCCACTACATGGGGTAATTTCTATAATATCACACAAAATATATGTATATATATTTGTATTCCAAGGACAGTACTATAATTTAGTTTTTTTTAGGGGGATTTTATTTAATGTCATTGTAACGCTAGAATTTTCTAGTAACTTATGATTATCTTTAATTATCTTCAATTATGATAGTGTATTCTATAGTTATTATATGATAATAAAATAAAATAAAATAATCAAAATCAAATCTTATTTAAAAATATTTTCCAGAATTCAGGGGAAAAAAATATTACAAATTAAAGTTCGGGTGACATTTTGTGATCGATAAGGCTTAAAGTTCGGGGGAAAAAATGTAATTTGTCCAAGAATTAACCTTATATATTATATATATATATATATATATATATATATCCAAACACCTGAAAAATAAAAGGGGAAAAAAGCCGTTAGCTAGCTTCATTGGAAATTCGAAAGGAAAATGAAACAATAATAATAAATAAAGTATAAATAAAATATGCATGAGAATTGGGGATGTTCAATTTTGGCTAATCCCAGTTGCCAATTCCAATCTTTTTTTTTTAATATAAATTTTTCGTTGCAAGGACTATAGAGAGAGACAAAAAAAAAAAAAAAAAAAAAAATTTTTTGGGGGGGGGGGGGCGCGAGATATCCGCATTGAGCCTTAATTACTTGTGTTGAAAGATAAAGTGCATCATCTCACCTATATAAATACTATATATTACGTTTAAGTTTTTAAATAAACCACTCTACTTATTATTATTATTATTATTATTTTACCTTTTCAATTTTAGAATTTTGACTATTTAACTTTCAAAATATATTATAATCTCTCGAACACAATGTCCATATTAGGCTATCACTTTGATGTTCTATTGTCCATAATAAACAAACAAATGTTGACATGTAATTATATATTTCTGTGTGTGTGTATATATATATATATATACATTTCTGTTACATATAACAATAATAGAATATTGGATAATGGCGCAAACGCGGCGCATCCAAACGCACTTTAGCAACTCACCAACCTTGGACTCCACATGGAATTCCAACAAGGAATTATATAATATGTACATATATATAGATAGATGCATATAATTATACGTTTACACTTTACTATTTTCTAAAGGTAATTCTATAAACGGTACATCAAATTTTCTTACCGGACTTCTTCTCAAAAACTCTTTTTTTTTTTTTTTCTTACCGGAAGTAAAATTATGTCTATGATCAATCTCCAACGATTTTAATCAGACTCAATATTTAAATTTAGATTTTATTTTTTCAAATCATTTTGTACATAATTTGATATTCGTTAACACACACTGCACATAACACCAAGTAATAACATACATCTAAACCATTCAATTTTGTAACATTATCCTTGTCTTTTCCTTTTATTTGCTCATGCAAATCGAAAAAGAATAAAAAAGGGAAGATGTTCACCATGACCGTTACACTTAATAAAAAGTGAGTTTTATCTCTAAATTATATTACGATAAGACTTATTTTTTATTTATTTTTTATTTATGTGTAGTGCGTTAGATATCAGTAATATCTTAATATTGCTGATCATTAAAAGGCCGAATTAATATTCTATCTAAAGGTGATCAAGAAAACAGTTCTACCTACCAGATAACAAATGGAGAATAGGAACAATATTAATTTAAAAGGAATCATTCCAATAATAAACTCCATTATCTCTTTCATGCGGGTGAGCTTAACATTAACAAATAGAACTTAGGATAGGATAACGAATAAACACATACTTGTTACATATATATATATGTATATATATATTTTAAAAAAATAAATGAAAAGGAATTTAAATTTAACTAAAGTTTTGTTGTCCAAATCAGATTGGTCAATTTTCATATGATGATAATAAATAGCTCATCAAAGTTGGAAGTTTTAACAAGTTTTCGCTGCCCACATTGAATCTTTTTCAAAGAAGCTATGCGACAATAAGTGTACGTTAGACTACCTAATCATGGTTTTCTTGTCTTATTATTTAGCTTTTTGTTTATACATGTTAAAGGATAAGATAGGCTTAATAATTCTCTTAATTTTATGCTTTGGTGGTTGAGATATTGCCGAGGATATAGTAATTCGTGAGGCCCTTTCATTCATTCTAATTTGAAAATTATTAGTGCATGTGCTTTGTGCATATGCATAAATATATATATACACACACATATATTTATTTACATATATATGTATATATGTATACAGATGGAGAAACGTCCAAAATGTGCATAATAATTATGGAAATAGGTTTGGAGGTAATACATGTTATATAGTTTTAACTTTGGCTAAGCAAATATTAATACAAAAGAGTAACAATGCTAAAAGCCAATAGTTTGGTTTAAATAAAATGAAAGCCAAAAAGTTGATCAACTTGGTTTACACTTTTACTGCAAATGGATTTCAATTTTTTTTTTTCCTTAAAAAAAAAATCTACAATTTTCCGGTAGATTTTAACTTTTGCAAGATTTGATAGGCACGAATAATGACAAGCAATGTGCAACTATATATAGCCTGTCCTAGTCATGTAATACACCACATACAAACAAAGATGTCTTATGTTAAAGGGATTTGATATTGATCAATATCTTATATACAGAGTCTAATAATAATTTTACACCTAATTTTATTATAAGATATAGAGTTTGAATCACTTATCCATAAACTAAAAAAAATTTATATTTCAATGCCTGTCTTAAAAATTAAGAAACACAGTGTCCTTTTCTCTTTCACGTACTTATTAAAAAAATATATAAAATAAAATAAAATAAAAATAACGTATGATATTTTTTTTGTTTTCTTATAAGTTGCTTGAATACAATTTGATTTTAATCAGAACTAGCGAAAAGATTATAATTTTGCTTCAAAATTAAACGAGTAATGCTTCTAATTTAGTAGAGTTACTTCATTTGATGTTTAGTGATTGTCTTTTTATTTTTTTAATGAGTGACACTTTTATACTACCAAATTAAATAAAAAAATTAAAATAAAAGGGCCCTTTGACGGTATTTATATGCGAGTATTCCCGAAGCTTATAGACCATTATCGATACTGCGTTGATTGTGTCGGTATATATAATACGATTTTTCCTGGTAATGATATGTATATGAGTAATTTGAAAAAGTGCTTTTGTAATGCAAATTCCATTGTGAACATTAGCCGAAAGAAAAGAGACAGTAACAAAAAGAAAATCCCACTTTTCCTTTTCCATTTCTTTTTTGGGATTTGAAGAATATATTTCTTGATTAATATTATTGATTACAAGTCTATGAAGTCACGTTATTCCTTGTGAGGTTCTCGTAGCTATATATACATTTACGTGTGTGTGTGTGTGTATATATATATATATCACTCAAATTATTCTCTCCCTCACTCCATCCATACTATATCTATATCATTATCTATTTACTATATTAATTTATAAATTAAAATAATAAAGGTTTCTCCAATTTCATTCATTCTCTTCATCTATCACGTGGTATTTTCTTTCTCCAATTTTTTTTTCTCATATTGAAATGATTTTTTTAAATATATTCATACTTAAACATTATTTCATGTAATCCTCTCTATTACTATTTTTTTATAATACATCTTAATTAATTTTCTATTTGATTAATTTTTTTTAGTATGCGTGGATATATGTGTGTGTATGTGTGTGTTTCAAGACAAAGAAAGTGAGTTAAAAAAAAAAAAAAAAAAAAAAGGGTGCCCGATAATACTTGTTCGTTCTCTTTATTCCCAAAAAAAAAAAAAAAAAAAAAAAAAAAAAAAAAAAAGCAGAGAGAGAGAGAGAAACAAGACCACTTGAGTGTGAACAAGCTCCTTGGTGTTGGGCCGTTGGCAGAGAACAAGATATCAAAAGAAGATGAATATACTTACCACCTAAATAAATTTTTTTTTTTTTTCATTTCACAAAATTAGCATTACTGAAAAAGGCTTTTTTTTTTTTTAAAATAAATTATTTCGCTTTTTTCTTTTTAGAACAGCTAAAGGTGGAGGTCCTGCAGCTTATTAATTGCATTTTCATTCTTTACAACAAAGCATATCCTAAATGTTAAAAACATATCTATTTGTATGATTTTTCAACAAAATCGTATCTTTTTTTTTTTTTTTGGTTGAAAATATGATAGACAGACAGCTTTCCAAACTCATAAAATGTTGTTTATATTAATGTGAAATTGTTCGAAGGCCACACTTGACCATATTTCAAGCTAAAAAATCTTCCAATCAGCAGAAGGTCAATATTGGAAATTTTGCAGGGTCTAACCCAACTTACACGGCTAAATGTACAACCTACAAAGCTGTTCTATCAATATATATGTATATATATATATATATATATATATATCTATATATATTTAATTTATTTTCAACCAATTACAGGTGTGAGCACAAGAACAATAATGAACCCTAGCCTAGAAAAGCGAAATCTTTTTTTTTTTTTTTTTCCAAGCAGAAAAAGAAAAAGAAAAGTTCTTTTTTTCTTTTTTTCCTCGATGTTAACTTCTTGACTTTAGCATCCTTGAGTCTACTTATTTTTAGGTCCCTCCATTCGTATTTTGTCTTTTTCTTATTTAAGTCTTCAGAAAAGTAAATACTAAAATATGTGAAGTTGGCTATGGTACATTTTACCTTTTTTTATTTTTATTTTTTAAAGTTAGATTCATGTGCAATCAAAAAACCATAACCATTGGATGATTAAAAGAAGCAATCTATGTCGTTGAAAATGTCCAACTTTTATTAGATAGCAAGCGTATAATTTTTATTTTCTTTTTTGATAGCTCATATCGTATGTTTTTATTACCTGATAACTAAAATATAAGATATTCAGTACTGTCATCCTCTAAAATTTGTTATCATCTGACAATTTACTTTTTAAATTTCTAATTTTAAAAATTTACAGAATGAACTTTTTAAATTATTATAATGTATTTCATTTGGCAAAATCCCACGAAAAAACACATTTTTAGCCAAAAAAAAAAAAAAAAAAGATATAATACAAACTCTAAATCTTTCACATTTAAATCTTCATAGGATAAAGTTGTTAAAAATAAAAGATAGTGAATGCAAACTTTTGAAAGAACAACAATTTTATATACCGCTAGAATTTATTCGAACTATAATAGATATGATAACAGCAGACAAAGAATATATATATATATAGATATATTTATATATCAGACTTTGTAGCAAATCAATGTTTGTCATAAAAGATTAGATACACAATTGACCAATTTGAATGAAAAAGAGAATTAGAAGCCTGGGAAACTGTGCAAAAATTTATGAAGAACGGTGGGCGTTATGTATAGGGACCATGGAGGGAAGATGGAAAAATGGAAATATATATACACATAATATATATATATATATATATATATATATTAAGGAGGTGAGTCATGAGTGAATGTGGGGTCTTTAAGAGACAGCCAATGAAGATTCTGAGGAGGAGGACCTGGGGGACCACTTTTAAGAAACAGCTGAACAAAAACAGAAACACTGGCCTGAATTTCTGGGTTTGGGGACACCAAGATGTTGTCGTCAAAAAGTTGACCATGCAAGAGTGGAGAGGCCTCCATTTTTAACCCCCCTGGCCTCTTGTTCGGTTTTATTGACCGAAATCGCTCTTTGAACTGTTATAATAATTATTTTAGTGGTCTGACGTCTATAAATGATCCTTCTAAAATAATTTCACATCTAAAAAAATAATTTTTACGGATAATATAAGATAAGAGATCTTATCGTAGGGATTTTTTAAATAGAATTATGTTTTGTTCGTCTTGTCGTATTGGCTGATTCGCAGTTGCGCCCCCCAACTAGTCCCTCCGTTTTTTGTTTTTGTTTTTGTTTTTTTGTTTTTTTTTTTCAAATTAAACCATGAGCTTGGTCTCCTAATAGAAGCCAATATGGCTCAATAGGTACATTACTTGGCGTGTCGGACTCTTATGATCATACTAAAAAAAGAATAATTACGACTGATTATCTTTCAACGTATTTTGTGATAAATTATAATAAATAATATAATGAGGACAATAATTCGAGTGTGAGGCTCTTACGGTCATACTCAAAAAAATAATAGTTTCGGTTGATTTATCCTTCAACTTATTTTATTTGCAAAAACATAATGCCAAATTTTGTCTAAATTCTATTTGTGTCAAATTGCCGAATTATATATAGCGTAATTAAAAATTTCTCTATTTTTATTTTGCAACTATCATTAATGAATTTTAACTTCCCGCTAGATTCAACCCCAAAGCGACCATCGTTAAGTCGATCGGTTTATTATCTCATCAAGATAATAATTGAGTTTCACAATTTAATAATATATTTCTAAAATATATACATATTTATGTTTTTAATCAAATTCCCATATAGTATAACTAAAATATCACACTAATTGGTATAAATTACATGCTATAAAACAAAATAAAACGAAATTATTCGGTTTAGTTTGTTCGGTTTTATACACTGGGAATAGCAAAACTGAAAAAGAAAAAAAAAAAAATCCACCATATTTAATCAAAATTCAATAATATTCCATGTGTTCTATATTATATTAAATCAAAAAAATTATACTTTGTATTCTCCTAATCAAGTAAAATGTACATGTTTGATTTACTCAATCTCATGAAAAACTTCATAGTTTAGGGGGGAAGAATATTACAAATTAAAGTTCGATGGCCATTTTAATACAAGGCTCAAAGTTCGGGGGAAAATTATGAAATTTTTCCCTTTTTTTTTTTGTAACAAAATTCACAAATCAAACAACACTCAGTCATTTTTTTTATTTTTTGAAAATGATTAAAATCGTCGAGCAGTTGTAACTGAAATAAATCGGCCAATCCATCGTTGTTTGGTCTTTCATTTTATTTTATTTTTCAAGTAACTCTTTCACCTCCTATGAGAGCAAAGGTTGATCAAAAAGTAAAGGTGATAAAAAAAATTTATACTTTAAGTAGTTTGATAGATAAGAGGTCTCAGGTTCAAATTTAATTGGGAAGAATTGCTTCTTTCTTGCTAGATAGTGGGAGCTTCCATTTACCGACGTACACTAAAAGTACTGTCCGAACCATGCTGGATAGTCACCCATCACACGGCTCTCAAACCCAACCTGTGGTGGATCCCAGTGGACAAAGTAAAAGCGCTACAGTACTTTAAGACTATTTTCATATTATTGGCTCAATGTTCACGGAGTTTAATAAAACTCTAGTAACGAGTTTTATTTTTCTGATTTAAGTAATTATGACTCAATTCGGATATTAATTGCATAATCTTTACTAATAAAATAGCTACGGCTGTTCACCCTTTCCTGGGCTTTTTTTTTTTTTTTTTTTTTTTCTGTTGAAAAAATTGTAGAAAAAGTTACTCTTTATATCCATTTTAAGATGAAAATGTTTTTCCACAACATCCATAAATAAACTAGGCCCCACGACACTCCCAAACATGGATCTGGAGACGTTGAGCCCAACCACAAGGGTATGGGCTTTAGTGGGCCGAATCAGCCCATAAAATTGGCAACTGAAATTCATCCGAAGTAATATTTGGATTGAAACATTTTGGATGAAAATATTTAGTAGATGTTTGGATGCATAATTTAAACATTAAAATTACAATTTAATTTTTTTCTTTTTCTCTCAATTTTACTATTTATATAATTTTGTAACTCAAAATTTAAAAGTCCATAACTTTGCATAGACAAGTCCAAATGAGATTTTTTTAAAAAATTACATAGAATTTCGAAATGAACGAAACAAACTCCATATTGATATTTTTTTTCCTAATACATTTCAAGTTTTTACACTTTTTAACTACAGCAATTCAAATGTCTCAAAAAACACACAATCAATTTAAATCTAATCTCTACAATCAAAATCTCAACACCAAAAAATGCTAAGTACTGTTAAAAAAAAATCTAAATGGTCAAAAAGTTACTGCCTCTAATATTTAAACTTTTGTCTAAAAATTATAAATGACAATATTTTTTTTAATATTTCATACCATTTCAAATGTTGTTCACAAATGCTCATTTGAAATGGTAAGAAATAATTTTTTTTAAAATGATTAGAAATGGTTAAAACATTTAAATGTTCTTTATGTGCAGACAAAATATTGCAATAACTCCCGAGGAAAAGAAAAAAAAAGAGCAAAAGTAATATGAATGGAACCTCAATTGTTTAGAAAGGAGTATAATTTTCAGTGTTTAACTTGAAAAATACAAGGCATAAATATTCTCATTCGATTCAAATCAAACGTTCTTTTTCTTTCCGCAGATATTACAGAGGAGTTGACAATTGAAATGTTACGATATGCTTTAGAGTGATACCTTGGGATAAACAAGAATATGTTCCTGATTTTTTCCAACTTAAAAAATCTGCTAACATGGTGGTAGAATTAGCAAAATTCGTACACTATTTCTTTGAAAAGATATTTGTCCAATATGTACGTGGGAATAATTAATGCAAATTGTATATCCTTTTTGTTTTTCTATACAATGTGAGAGTAAACTCGCGTTGTCGGGACCTAAATCCCCGTCACATTCTATCTTATGTTGTTTGATCAAGTAATTATTGGTTTATCATCTTGATAATATATGTTTGAATGGTTATTATTATACATAAAATAAAACTAATAAAGTTAAAAATGACAATTGTAATTATTGGAATAATTAGGCAAAAAGATTACTAGAGAGATGTCTAAATAAAACTGCGAGATCCAACTCGATCCATAATAGAGTGATGATTAAAATTTAAATTGGGTCAATCAGTCTATTTTAGATGAAAATAGTTATTTAATTCTGAAAAAAAATATATATATATGCAAGAGAATAGAAACCTAGGCCCAACCCGATAAGGTCGGATCAACCCGTGTTTATATGTAATTGGGTCAGGCCTGACACCGGGGCTAAGTCACGAATAACGAACCGAACCATTTTGGTCCGTCCAATATTTACAGTTCAAACTTGACACAAGAATATCATGTTTTAGAGGGAAAAAAATAAGAAATAATCAGTAGGACATATGAAGTACCCTTGGACTCCTCCACTTTAAGCCAATTTTAAAAAGATAGTTCTACCAGATAGATTTGCAATCAGATCTCTCTTTAGGATTTTAATTTTTTTGAGAGATAATGTTCAAACAATTGTAATTAATTAGTAAGTATTGGAGAAAGAATTAAGGATTTTTTATAGTATGACTTTTTTTTTTTTAAATTATGATCGGAACTATTGTTTTAGTCGTTAATGGAGCAATTATATCTCAAGCATTGTAAATTTTAACGTGGACATCATAGATCCGATCGTTAAAGAATTAATCTAATGGTTAAAAATAGTTCCTACATACTGGTAGTCTAAAATTAGGTATCCTATTGTATGAAAGCTCTCAGGAATTAAGCCACCACTCAATTGCTGTCCAAAAACTTAGCGGGTAATAATTAGAAGTAAGAAAGAATTGAACCTCCTATATTTAATTTGGCTTTAAAGTTAATTAATGTTATCATTATGATGCCATTAACTCCAAAAAATTCAAAATGAAATTAAGTGCCTATTGACAAGTGGGATTTATGGATCATAAATCACTTTCAGGCATGTAGATGAAAAGATAAACACAAATGAAAAATCAAGTATATATATCTTCAGCACACCAAGAAATTGTGGGGAAAAAGAGAGGAGAAAAATTAGCACTTAAGATACGTAAAAATTATCTCAATAACATCCTATTGCTCAGATGTTTCGGAAGAACAATTCGTATTTTCTTTGATTTCTTTCTTTTGTTAACAACGAATTAAGAAAGATAAGCTTAGCGAGCCGGAACGGAAAGGAGATTAAAGAGCATCAAAATGGGTCCCCGATGAGGCATTTATTAAAAACTCTCCGATGTTTAAATCAGTAAGCTTAAAGAGGAAATAAAATGATAGACTAATATTGAAGGGTAAATGCCTGTACTTTTAAAGGATCGACCAATGTGACATTTATAGGTGCACTGTTTAACTCGAGTACTGACTGAATCTAAACCCATACACCCGAATAAACTCAATCAGATTGTTCTCGTAAGGATTGCAGATCATATATATATGAGATTGGGGAGGAAAGTCACCCGTTTTCAAAGATAGGGAGATATACAAAAACAAAAACAAAAAAACAAAACAAAAAAACAAAAAAAAAAAAAAAGAAGAAAAAAGTATTACAATGGAATGATTTATTTATCTTCATGGGCATAGATTTTCTCGAATAGATCAAGAATTCAAGACCGACCAAAATTGTGAAATCTGACTACTAATGAAGATTGGCTACAATATATATATATATATATATATATATATATGACTCATATGTTCTCTCTTATAACATGTAAAAGTATTTAAAATAATATTGACGTTGGATATGTTTAAGCGAGAAATGTTAAAATAAATATCATGTTCTATTTTTTATTCTATGCGGCACGACGAAATGAAAGTCATTCTTAAAGAACCATGGGCAAAAACTACGCATTAATAGGGAAGAGCAACTGGTCTAGATGGCAGTTGGCATAGTGATTTTTCTTTATTAGGAGTTGAATTTTTCATGTATGGGCCATGAAAGAAGGGACAAGAAATGAAGCCAATAGTCGAGAATTCTGAAGGTGACAGAATGGTTGAGAAGGTCATTAGCTTGTACGCGTTTTGAATTCCTCTATTTTGAGAAAATTTAGATGTCTTGTATAAACTATTTCATTTTTGATACGAATCACGTCAATAACGTGACGAAACCCGATATCAAATATGAAAACACAACCCAAGATCTTTAATTAGTTCGTGAGCATTCCTTACGATCTTGATGTCCTCATCAATTTTCATTTCCAATCCAACGTTAGAGAATTTTACTCAAAAGAGAGAGGAGAAAAAACCAAGAATATATCAACGTTTGTGAAGGAGTCCAATTTGAACGACTTTTTAGTGTTCTGTTATCCTTCATGATTATGGCAGTCAACTTCCCCACATCTGTTCCTCGGAGTTTACTATTCAACTTTTGTTTGCTGAATTAGACAAACACATCACGATTGCCGTCACAATTTGCCAACACCCGACCTATTAATTTGAAAACATTTTTTTTAACTCTCATTTTTGACAAGGAGAATTTTACGGTGGGGGACGTACTTTCTCTCCCACCGATAGGGTCACATATTTATTTACCATTAGATCAAGATCCAATGGTAGGAAATAGTGAACGAATTAAAATAAGGCATCCCACATCTGAGCAATGTCATATTGAATAATTTCTCTTAAAAAAAATAAGAACTAAATTCAAAAAAAAAAAAAATGCAAGAGCATGACAGTGGGTCTCGTTGTCTGCCCTCCCACGCCTCCGGCCATGCCGCCGCACCAATCAAATGGGGTAAAAATAGTTAAAAATTTGGTGAATCTTTTTAATCTTATCCGTTCAAAACCAATCGGATGATCAAAATTTTTTACTCCATTGATGGGGTAAATTTTTTTTACATCATTATAGAACTTTCCTTTTGATAAAGTTGTTTTTAAAAATGATTTTCGTAAATAACTTCTGATTTGTACAAGTTAAAGTAAGAAGCAAAAACCAAAATAAAAAATAATTTTTTTTAAAATTTTGTTAAGGGAATAAGAAAAAGGGTGGTTTTATTGGTATTGACACTCCTCTCTTGATTATCTACATCTTATTTCTAAACACACACCTCTCTTAAATTTGAAATGATTAGATTTACTTATTTATACTTCTATATATTCCTAAACTGTAACAATCCCTCACAGACTGTTATAATTTATTTCTCTTTTCAACATTCATCTCTTATAAAATTACAGAAAATAATAAGCTTAAAATAAAAATCTTGACTCATCAGAAAACTTTATTTAGATAATTTTAGAAAAACTATTAAATCTTTTTTCTTTAAAAAAAAACTTTTTCAAAATAAATTTTGTAATTAAAAAAAAATTAAAACCATATTACGAAATAAAATTTAAGAAAGTCCATATTTATCCTTCAATCAACATAATAAAAAATCAAAGTCTCTAAACTTTTATTTAAAATTAAAAGTGTTCATTCCCCTGATCGTTACTTCTGTTTTCCTACCACACATCGTCCTACTTCCGCTCAAAGTTTCTCCATTTTGACATCTTATAATTTCCTTGATTTATAACATGAATTAACTTATATAAGCAAGAACTTTATAAAATACTTAAATCTCTCAAATGTAATTAGTATTTTTTTTTTTTTTGTTGCCATCATCATAAACTATCTACATAAATAAAACGTCTTTGAAAAAACTTTTAACTTTCAAAACCATCATATATTGGGCCTGGCGTTATACTGTCATAACGCTTTAGTCACGGAAGGAGTGTGGTAGCTAATCCCAAGCCAATGATGACAACATCATCATCATCAAGAGTATACAACGTCATTTTAAAATATTAAAATACATATAAACACATATATACTTTTCATCAAAATGTCATCATAGGAGAAATAATAATTAAAGTATCATAACCTCATCATCAACATCAAACATATATTTCTCAATTCTTTAATTCATATTATAAGTGAGAGTGTACTTACATAAACACCTTACTTAACCTTTTTAAATTTTTCCAACAGTGACATGTAATTGAGGTTTCGAGTGCTTGCCTTAGAATCGTTCATGACATAAATAATAAATATAATAAAATTAACAAAATCCTATATAATAATTCATCAAACGCATGCATCACACTAAAACAACACCTAAAAGGCTTATTTCACTATTCAATATCATCAAAATACACAAATCCAACAATCGCACAAAATTAAAACTCGCAGTGGAAGCCGGGTGAGCCCAAGAGCAAAACCGTGAGGGCATGAGACTTAAAACAGACAATATCATACTAAAAGGAGGCATGAGTCATTACAAATGATATCAGAGCCTATACCCAACCAGAAATGTGGTCAACGAGAACATTGGGCCCCAAAAAGAGAGATGATTGTAATAGTCATCAGTATCTATAAGGAAATTGTAAGCTGTGCAGTCCCACATCGTTTGGATATTGATATATGTGATGGTTCATAAGTAAAGATACAACATCCTAATGGTACAAGGCTTTTTAGGGTGAGTCTAAGAGCAAAACCGTGAGCGCAAAAGGTTCAAAGCGGACAATATCATATCAAAGGGAGACATGTGTCGATAAATAAACTATCCCTAACTATATTCATAAAGCACTACATCATTTTATATTTCTTTTCATACCCACTTTTTGGGGGGGGGAGCCAGAGTTTATTTTGATATTCTACTTTGATAATATCAAAAGTATGCTTGCATAAAAAAAAAAAAAGAGATATAATTTCCGAAATTCATTAATTACTTCACTCTAATTGTAAGCTAAATTTAAAGTTTTGCAAAAAAAAAGTGTAAAAAAAATAAAAAAATAAAAAAAAAAGAACAAACAACAAAAGAAAATATATATCCCCGAACGAAATAATTAATACAAAAATGATAAAAACGTAAGGCATCAACAATTAAAAAGGAAAAAAAAAAAAAAAAAAAAAGGCCAAATAATACAACAAGAAGTAATTAGGGCGAAATACCCATTGAAGAGTAAAAATTAGGGTGAAAATTCAAGGCGGAAAAAAAAAGCTAATAAACTAAAAAGATAATAAGGCATAACACAAGTAAAAGAAAACGTAATTGTAAAACAATCATAAAGAAGCTTAACACACCTCAATATAATTTTTTAAATACTCATTGAAGAGTAAAAATCAGGGGTGAAATTAGGATTTTCAATTTTGTTATAGGTTTCAGAGTAATAATGTTTATGAATTGTATATTTGGGGATTTGATATTTAGGTATGTGTGGAAAGAAAAAAAGAATATAATTGATTTTCTTATCTGATGATAGAATTTTATTAACGTAATTAAGTCTATTACAATTGTTCTTTTATGTCATTTTGTTTGAGGTGTTTTTTTTTTTTTTTTTTTGGGTAATTCGAGGAGTTGATTAATTGGGTTGTGGAAAGTGAAAATGGGTGTGCCAATAGAAGTTGTTTTTTCATTTTTATTTGGATTTTCTAGAACTTATATACCTAAAATATATTTTCACAAACATACTCAAATATAAATCAATCTTAACTTTTTCTTATTCACAAACCAATCTTTCTATAAGCCAAATTTCAAAAAAAAAAAAAAAAAAAAAAACATCATTCTGAAAATTCTAATTTTTATTTTGTATCAAAATCAAAATCATTTGTAATTGTAAGTACAACTTAACAGTAATTACATATATAATTTTATCATAAGGTGAAGAGTTCAAATCTCCTACCTCTGAATTAAAAAGAAAAAAAGAAAAAAAGAATAAAAGGGAAATCATTTCCGGCGTACAAAATAGAAAAAGGAAAAATCTACGAAGGTGTGTCAAAGAAATATGATGTTAGGACTTACGACATGGAGTGTACTAGGGTAGGTCAGTGGTCTCAGCAGCATTCTAGAAGAATTCCAAACTACGTGTTACGTGACCGTGTGAGCATGGCTGATTATGCGCGTATGTCTTGTACCTTTGCACCCTCTCATGTAGTAATGTCGATAATTTCCATGGATCCCTTACCGTTTTACATATTATATCGATATATTTTTATTATAATATTGATTTAGAGAATGTGAAAATACAATTGATCATTTATTTATTACAAAAAAAAAAAAAATGATGAGAATTTCATTCTTTTAGTCTTTTTCTTTATTTGAAAAATCACTAATACAATTCTAAATGTTCCTAGTTTTTTTTTTTTTTTTCCTTAAATTGACCTTTTCTTTTCAGAATTTTTTTAAAAAATTTTACATTTTCCTAAGAAAAAAGGGAGCTTCAATGATGGAACGTTATGTTTTGAATTTTTGAGAGAAGCTGTTTTTTTTTTTTCAGTTGTTTGATTAATTTTTCAATTGTTTGATTTATAACTAAAACAATTCTGCTTTACATATTGTAAATTTTAACTGCATGACAGTTAAAGAATTAAATATAAGGAAAAAAAATTAAGTGGTGTAAGTTTATTTTTCCACTCTTAAATAATTAAAAAAAAAACCAATTTTTTTTTTTGTTTTTTAGGTAAATGTTTTTTTAAATTGAATTTTACGATGGTTATAGTATTGCTTTATGCTTCATATTGAATAAAAACTGACTGACCACCGAGTCTATTAGTGAAGGATTATTAACTAGTCCATAACTGATCAATCATTTAAAAAAAAAAAAAGTCATTTTCTTCAATGAAAAAGGGAAATTGTAGCATATAACATATTTATAGGTATTTTTGAAGTTTATAGTAGGTTTTTTTTTTAAATGATAAATTATAGAATGTATTTTCGGGTAAATCCTTGAATTTTCTAATAAATAATAGATTTACGGTTAATTTTTAATAATAGACTTATGTGAAGATATTCAGGTTAGAGAGAAAAACATAAAGAGAGGAGGAATGATAATGGGTTTTTGGGATATTGTGTGGTCATAAATTTAATAATATTATTTATTATTATATTTAATATTGAATGCTATTATTTACTATTATTATTTTTTCAAAAATACTATTTAGTTCTTTCTCTAATCTTCCTAAGAAAAAACTTAGGATTTGTATTAGAAATGACTTAAAAAGGACATTTTCCTATAAATCTCTTTATTGAAGGATTAAAAAACAGTTCTTATTGTTAATACAAGATTAGAGTTCTTTACGTAAGAACTCCTAAAAGAACTCGTTGGATCACATTAAGAGGATGGCAAACATTTATTGTAATGAAATTTTGTCTATATAACGAGTCAAAACATACACGTCTTAATTAAAAAAAACACGTCTCTTAAAGAAATCAAAAAAATAAAAATAAAAAAATAAAAATAAAAAACACGCAAACTCACAACAACATTTTCACTGAAATAGTCCTTAAACATAATTGGCTTGTCTCGTCCTTTCAGATAGAGAAAATTTTTTTTAATTTTATTTTAATGTTGCCTCTCACTTTGTGTCGTTCGCCAAGCCTTGTTCAATATCCGCACTAATTATGTTATAAATAACCTTTTATTGATTTATTTAATTATTTATTTATTTTTTGTTTGGAAGCTCCAAATCATAGTTATTGGCGTCAAGTTTAACGGAGCAAATCTTAACCGTATGGCGCCAAACGGTTTCCATTTCAAAAGACCTCTATTTTAAGCCTCTCCGTGTCAATCTCAACTGCCTTTTATATATCCTCATTACAGGGGGGAAAAAAAAAAAACTGCCATTTTCTCTATCTATAAATTCAAAAATTCTTTTTTATTTTTTGAATAATATCTATAAATTCATTTGTAGCCTTTGTTTTTAGAGAAATGCGATTTCATTCAATCATTGTTGGTTCAAAGAAAGCCTTTTGGTTGGTGGGGTCCCTTTGATTGTTACTGATTTTCCAAGTTCCGTCAATTTTTGGGACCATTTTTTTCCTTCTTTTTTCCTTTCACAGTCTCAAAAATGTTCTCCAGAAGCAAACATAGAAAAAATCTCCCATAAGTAGACTGGTCCACTTGCTTTCATTTCAATTCTTTTTCCCCAACTCCTCCATTTATTAATCCTTTTGCCTTGTTAGAAGACAAAAAAAAAAAAAAAAAAACCACCCACTAATTGATTTTTCTTCCCTGTTTGTGATAAGATTCTGTTTGTTTTCATTTGTTTTGGGTCCTCCATTTTCTGTTGGGATTCAACTGAACAAGCACAAGCATTTCTCTGTTCAATATTTTGGTTCATCCATGGCGGGGGGTCGTTTGGGATCTTTTTTCCCCTTCTCTTATTTCCGGAGTATCTTTCAGGTTTGTAGTCTATTTTTGCTTATCTTATTAATGAAAAATAAATAAATAAATAAATACATGAATAAAATTGTTTTTTTGGTTGAAAAATTTGTTCACTAAAGTATAAAAGTGTCATTACCTTCAAAAATTGATACCCTTTTCTTTTTTCCTTTTTTGGAATTTTTTTTTTAATATGATTTACACATGCTTGGTTTGTCTTGACTGAACATCTCTTTTATGTTTGAACTTTTTTTTGGTTGTTTGTTGAATTTTAGTTTTAGGATAGTTGTCGAATAAGTAATTTTTTTTTTTTTTGGGATAATTTTCTGGAATCAAGTCCTTAATAACCTTTCTTATGAAACAAGAAAAAGAGTTCTAGTAAACATAGAGCAAAGATTCTGTGGTTAAAAAAATAAAAAATGAAACTTTTTTTTTTCCCGAACTCTACACTGGAGTTATGTGTGAAATTACCGCTAGGTTATTCCTTCACCCACAGATGACACTTGTTTTACTCTCTTGGTTTTTTTTTTTAATGATTGATATGAGACTTTCTGTAATTCTGTATACCAAGCAGCTTCCATTTTGAACTGTTTTTTTTTTTTTCTTTTTTTTAAACATGTTAGGGTGGACAAAGGGAGATTGAAATCGGAGCACACACGATAAAATCGCATGGAGCTGCGGTCGCGAGGAACCACATGCATGACTGGATGATTCTGGTGATTCTGGTGGTGATAGAGGTCATTCTGTTTGTGATTCATCCCTTTTACCGCTTCGTCGGAAAAGACATGATGGATGACCTCAAATACCCCATGAAAGACAACACTGTGCCTGTTTGGGCTGTCCCTGTAAGTAGTACTACTTTTGTTAGCCGAGGAATTGTGCAGTTCTCTCATTACCAATTTTCCATGCTCTTCATGTTTTGGTTACGGTACATGGCCGTTGAAAGAGAAAAATCTTTGCTTCAATTGGAATAGGGACAAGAATTACTTATTTAGTCTAATTGTTATTGTTTTTTGTATTATGGAAAATGTCGGGATTGATTTTTCTGGTTTTTGATGATCAGATGTACGCGGTTTTGTTGCCTATTGTTGTTTTCCTCCTCATCTATCTGCGTAGGAGAGATGTCTATGATCTGCACCACGCCGTTCTCGGTAACAAGCTGAACATTTTGCTTGTGTGTTGCCAAACATATTTTTTAATTTTAACCCTGCATACTTTGTCAAGGCACTGATATAGAAGGGTAACGCAGGCCTCTTATTTGCTGTGCTGATTACTGGGGTCATCACGGATTCAATTAAAAACGCTGTTGGCCGGCCTCGGCCAGACTTTTTCTGGCGATGCTTTCCCGATGGAGTTGAGGTATGTTCTCCTCAAAAATTGATTTGTATGTTCCATGCCGTGTTGTTTATGTTCTTTTTCTTGCTGAATACTGTCATTTTCTTCACAAAAACTTTTTCTCTTTGTTAGTTGTTGTGCTAAATTTCACTGTTTTCGTTTGTTTTAACAGGCATATAATCGATGGGGAAATGTAATATGTCATGGTAAAGATAGTGACATAAAGGAAGGACATAAGAGCTTCCCCAGTGGTCATACTGCATGTAAACAAACATCTCCTGCTATACATACATACATACATACATGCATACATACGTACATATAAATATAACTATATATATATATATATATATATGCTCATGACACTCTCCAACAATGTCATTTTCTGATTCTCCCCAAATATGCTGTATATACTTGCTTTTGTCTGTTTATATGATGGAATTTCTTGATATTATCTATGTATATGTATATGCAGGGTCATTTGCAGGTTTAGGCTTTTTGTCCTTGTACTTGTCTGGAAAAATTCAAGCGTTTGACCGAAGAGGGCATGTCGCAAAGCTATGCATTGTGTTTCTTCCTCTTCTAGTTGCATCTCTGGTTGGAATTTCTCGAGTGGACGACTATTGGCACCATTGGCAAGATGTGTTCGCTGGTGGGATTTTGGGTTCGTATTTCTATCTTCTCTGAACTTTGCATAAATTAAAAAAAAAAAAAAAGAGTGAAAAATTATGAATTTTAATGAACGATTTCCGCGTCTTTAATCTTTATAATTGCAGGGCTCGTTGTGGCTACATTTTGCTATTGTCAGTTCTTCCCTCCTCCTTACAATGAACAAGGTAAGTTTTTGTTGCAATCTTGTTCACTATTTGTCATAACCGTATTTTATCTCGACAAGTAAATTTAACTTGGAACAATTGCACAAAAAATGCATTTTTTGCATTTTCGTTCTCTACTTGTTTCTTGATGTTAATTTAGTAAAGATCGGTTTAAACTCTTGTGAATTCAGGATGGGGACCTTATGCATACTTCAAGGCGTTGGAGGAGTTACGTGACAATTCGAATGAGGCGGGCCCTACGAATGTGCAGTATCATCAGAACCCGACTAGAGGACCTAATGGTGAAACGTTCACGCCGGCATTTGCTGTGGACCAAGATTCAAACGCAACATTTGATGAACTTGAATCTGGAAGAAGATAAGATGATCGTGTTGGTGTTATTATTTTTCTCTTTCGCTTGATCCTTGTCAAATATATATATATATATATATATATTTTTTTTCCTGTTGCTTTGTGTAAATGTGTGAGAATTCTAGTTAGTTGCTTCTCTTGTATTCATTCTTTTTGGCAGTTTGCTTTAGTTTGCATAAAGTTCAGCTAGCCATAGTATAGAAACTCAGTTGCATCTCTTTTTGAAGGTTTTTTTTTTTTTTTTTTTTTTTTTTTTTTTTTTTTTTTTTAATTATTACAGTACTCGATGTGAAATTACGAATAAAAATAATAATAACAAAACCATGATGATTAACGCTCAAAGATGCACTTGCAAAGTGGTCGATTATAGTACAGATCGGGCGGTCGTATCCACAGGGAGGCGACAACAAAAAACAAATAATATTAGTAGAATTAAATGTTAAAAAGGCAAGGAAATAACATAATGAAAAGTGAAGATATTTTTGGAGGATTTTTGCGATAGAAAGAATAAACAAAATATGAAAAAGATAAAATTTAGGTAAAGGAAAATTCAATAATAAATTAGGCAAGCCGTCGTGAATATTTCATATGTTTCATTTTCCAATTTGAATTTAATCTCCGATTTATGACTCAATTGTACGCTTTACATCCTAAATGAACAACCGGAAAATATGGAATTAATGTCAACAAAAATAACAAAAGTGTTTCGGTGGATTAAATCTCTATGTTGAAACCAATCGGATTTATCATTATAAGTTATTCAAAATCGACAAAATACTGTTTCTAGCAAATTACAGTAAAAGACAACTCATAAAATAAATCTTTATCAAAATAGAATGTGACAATATTACATAAACAAAGCATGACTGAATTTATTTAAAGGATTGACACAAAATATTTTCAATAGAAAAATGAGATGAAGAAATTCAATCTACTAAAATATATAATCTTTACAAACCAAAACAAAATCAAACTCAAATATATTATTTCACACATGAAATCATCACTAGCCTCACCAAAATGTCTAACCTAGCTTACAATTCATCTCACAAGATTCTAAGAAGAAAACATGAGATGAAAATGCAAGGAGAAGAAAATTATAATCCAAACTCAGCCAAAAATTGGTGAGAAAAAACGTCTCATGCTTGCTGCACAGCCTTGCTTTTATAAGCCTCAATGTCCAGCATCTAAAGAGAGATTTTCGGCCTAAAAAACATGCTGTCAAGCTGGTAAATCGAGTGGAGACTCGCGGTAGACCAGTTGGAGGAAATGGATGGCCTGGGTTGGAGCTGGCACCAGATTTGCACGGGCTTGGCTGAGAACACGGCCCGAAACTCTCACGGGCTTGGATGAGAACACGGCCGAAAATTCTCGAGGGCTTGGAAGGTTTGGGCTGGCAACTCGCGTGCGGGGAAGGAGCTACAGCAGTGGCTACACCTGCGGAAGAAAGAAGAGAAAACAAAAAGGAAAAGGAAAAAGAAAAATAAACTCTAGACAAAGAGATTATGAGTTAAAATTAAACATTTCTAAAATAAATTATTTTGAAGTAAAATGATGAAAAATATCTAATTTAAATTTAAATTACTTAATAAATGACTTCAACATTATTGCATTTTTGTTCACTTATCACATGGTATATGCTCTTGCTTTCATAATTTTGTCTACAAAGAGAAAGAGGAAATATTACTAGGAGAATTTTATCATGAGGTATAAAAAAATTACTCCATCGATTTGATATATTTTTAATGACAAATCACAAATTATAGAAAAGCAAGATGATTAAATTGATACAAATCTGATTTAACAACTATTTCCTGCCTTTTTTTTTTCTTTTTAAAAGAAAGAAAGAAAGAAAGAAAATCATAAACCAAATCTTTAGAACAACCATTGTTTTTGTTTTCGTTTTCGTTTTTTTGCAATTTTTAATTTAACTATGAATAACAATTGTTCCCCTAAAAAATAAAATAAAATACAATAGCAACTGTCGAGTTTTAACTGTCCCGGATGATAACTCAAAAGTGCCTCTAGCGTGCTTATCTTGGCCTCTGGGAACTTGGGGAATCCCATTTTACTAAAAGCAAATTTTTAATCATTTCCTTTTTCAATGAAATCCTAATAAATTATTGAGTCACATTTTAACCAATCAAAAGTAAAATCTTGAAGTACATTAAATGTTCCAATACCATTTTCAATTGAACTGTGAGGGTAAGAGATTTCAACTGTAAAATTTAAATGAAGTTACATATAAAATTATTATTAAATTATATATGTAATCACCTTTTTAGTTACATTTTGTATTTGTCGGAGTTACTTTCCGCAGATGACATTCGCAAAACTTAATACTTAAGACAAACTCCTTACATCACATCCACATTAATCCTTCAAATTCAAATTTAAAATTAAAAGTCAAATGTACCAAACAACAAATGGCAAGTTAACATTCACCAAAAAAATGGCAAGTTAACCGAAATATAACGCGGAAGGACTGTTTATTACGTCTTAATAATTCAGTTCCTTTCCGGGCTGTATCACCGTTGGGGATAACTGAGATACATAAGCTGCCATATGGCATCTTTTAATAACGGCAATTTATATTTTATTAACTTTAATTGTTTGGGTCAAAATCGATTTCTTGACGCTTTTGTATAGTTCATTCCTAGCTAATAAATAGGTAATATATTATTCTCATATATACCTCTAAATTGTAAGGTTACTTAACGCTTTTCATCAAAGACTCTTGTTTTGAAATCGTCTGTAAAGTCAGGTTCTTTCTCTACAGTTGCCTTACTGTATCCCATGATTTTTGAATTTGTTTTTAGTAGAAATCCTAATAAAATGGTCTTAATTAGACTAGTTTACCTATTTTTTAAATATATTTTTAACTGAAATTCTAATATAATGGATAAAGTGTGGTTAAATTCAAAATTCAAAGGACAAAGCGATAGTTTTTAAAGTTCATGAATAACGAGATAGTGACCCTAAAATTCAAGGATTATAAATAAAATTAATCCTAAAATAAAAATAATTACAAAATAGCATAATTGTCAATGTCTTCAGTTTTTGGGGTTCAATTCGGAGAGGTCAGTCACTACTTTTTCTTGTAATTATTAAATTCAATTATATGTTTTTTCTTCCAATCCACAAAATAATTTTTCTCTGCCTTCTTTTATTTTAAAGGTAAAAAATGTGAAAGGCAAAGTGTAAAAGGTATATCAACGACAACAAGAAAAGAATATGAAAAATAAAAAGAGATATTGACAATGGTGTAGTTTACTTTATTTCAAATTCCTGTGTCTTCTGATTTTGTCAAAATTACATAATTTAAATTGAAATTAGAAGCTTTTAAAATTGGATACCCTTGTTAGCCTAGTGAGATTGGACTTACTTTTAAATTATTTGATAGATAAGAGGTCTCAAGTTCGAGTCTTATAGAAAGCCTTCGAGATTATTTCCAGGCTATTGGAAGTGCTTCATCTTCGACGTAAGTATCAATCTTGCAATACATACATTTTTCAACGTGTAAGAACTCTTATAGTCAAATTTGAAAAAGATAGTTACGATTGGCCGTCACATTCCATATTTTACTTATCAAAACAATTTGGCCAGAAAAATGTGTTTGGAAACATTTAACTTTTCCAGTTTCTCCCCTTAACCAAACACAACGTCAATGAATAGGCCTAATTTGTAATGGAAAATTAATAATAAATTTTTTTTTTGCAATTAGTTTGGGAAATAATATAAACAAAGATTAAAATATTTAGTAGGTGTTACCAGAACAAATTTCTCAGTCTCTCATTCATCTTAACGCAAGTTAATTAATTTTTCCTGTAGTGGCTCTAGACAATATTAGAAAGGTGCTCCTATTTATGTACTTTCCTCTTGAAACTTATCAGTTTCTCCGAGAAGTAGTTATTTTTTAGTTATTTTTTATGCATAATTGACTCGCTTAATTCATTTTTCAAATTTCCATATATGCATTTGTCTAGTACCTAAAACATTGCAATAAATAAATAACAGTCATATGTTCAGGTTATTTTATATTTTTCTTTAATTGTTATAATAAATTGCTCTTTTATTCTAAATTTTTAAATATGTATAATTTTGATCATGTTCCCTTTTTTTTTTTTTTAACTCAAATGACCATAAATTGTTAAAATATTACTATAAAAGTTTTTTCTATTAATCTTTAAATGTAATCTATCAGTTATTTGATTAAAAAATAATATTTATTAACAGATTTCATGTGAAAATTACAAAATAATAATAATAATAATAATAATAATAATCCTACAGCTACCAAAAATAGAACAGTTTACTCTTATTAGTATAAAAAAAGAGCTGATTGAGTGACAAACTTTTTATAGGTTAGCAGAGCTCTGAAGTTGACATTGTTCTCCTGTTTTTGGAAAATAAAACACTGTGAGTATTAGCAACAAGCAAATGTCAGTGTGATTACCCGAAATCCGTCTAAAGGTCAGTCTGGAAAACTATGGGCCCATCCGGTGGATTTCACAGAGTGGGGTCCACATTTATTGAACATTATAAGGGAGTTTTACGTGTAGTCTGAGTTAAGATTTTTAAGTTTTGATAATAAATTATGTTGACTTTTTAGAAAAGATAAAAAAATTTTTTGAGAAAAAGATAAAAATTTTTGAAGAAAAAGATAAAAAAAAGTACAATTTCACTTGAGTGAAACGAAAGTGCCAAACATGCCCTATATATATATTTCTAATGGGAGAGATGCTCTTTGCTATATACGTAAATTATAAGTTCCTGGAATATATTCATCTTAAATCAGAATAAGTATAAACCAACCAGTCTTTCAAAACTATCCATTTTGCTCACTTTAAATAGTGAATTATCTTTTTTATTTTTTTTTCTTCAAGTTTTAGAAGTTTTTCTTTAACAACCAACTACAAACTGATCTTTGTTACATTTTTAGACTTATCTTTAATTTTCCATCTTAGCATGCATTTGATGTTAGGGTTTGGATTGTAGAATTTGGATTTAAATTGATTGTGCGTTTATTGAGGTGTTTGAGTTAAAAAGTGTAAAAACTTGAAATGTGTTTGAAAAAAAAATAATAATGTGAAGCTTATTTCGTTTGTCTCGAAATTATATACAATTAAAAAAAATCTAATTTGAACTTGTCTATGCAAAGTTATGGATTTTTAAAGTTTGAGTTACAAAACTGTGTAAATAGTAAAACTGAAGGAAAAAGACAAAAAAAAAAAAAAAAAAAAAAAGATTGTAGAAGTAGGATTTGAATTCCGATTGAATTTATATGTTTATCCCTTAAATATATAAATATTGAAATTTCTCCAGCTGCATCTTGATCTTTCTCTCATACAAGTGCTCTCTTCCGATTGATGAGACGACTCACCCTCTCCTAAAAGATTGAAGAGAAGCTTCACCTCAAAGTCACGTTTGAGCTCCATGTTTGGATGATCCATTTAGTGACTTGCAATTGACAACAACATTAACAATTGATGGTCACTCGTTGATTAGATGATTGATTCTAGTAGATGACCCGATAAGTGACTACGTCATTTGGTGTTCTAGGCGATCAATAATCATCCATGAATGACTCAGTGAGTAACTTTGACAATCTGATCCAATGAGTATGTTATTGATGATATATTATAGATCTCCTTAAAAAAGTGGGCGGGGGGGGGGGGGGGGAATCCCAAATGTAAGAGCTTGTTTGGGGTGTAAGTTTAAACTTACACCCATCAACTCAATTTTTGTTTTTTTCTGAAAAAGTTTTTTGTCTTTTTTAAAAAAGTCAACAAAAATTACTATTTAAACTTATCAATTTCAACTCAAACTTACACACCAAACACCCCCTAAGCCTAAATCCTAAAAGTTAATGCACAATCTAAGCCAATTCCATTTCTCAAAAGCACAGGGTTAAAAAAAATGCATTACTCTGTGATAAATAAAAAAAAAGTAAAAAGCAAAATCAATTTTGAAGAAGATAAGTTGGATTATTAGAAAAAGAAAAGAAAAAAGAAATTCTCAGTGCTTTTGCTTCTTTTGTTCTCTTTTGTGTCGCTGTCTATCGCATGCCCGACCAAAGCGCTCTTTCATCTTTTGACCCATAATATAAACTTGCATTCAAACAAACAACCACATTTTAAACAAAACAAAACAAAACAAAACAAACCCGAAAATCCTCTTCACCGAAACCAAATTGGAAACCAAACCAAACCAAACCCATCATTTTTTTTTCTTTATCTTCCAAAATTGATAACACGAAAAAAAAAAAAAAAAAAATCGTTTGCTTAATTATGTCTCTCTCCGCGTGAAATTCACGCGCTTTCCCTTGTCTTTCTCTGCCTACAAGCTATATCTGGAACAGGAAGTATCAGTTGGTCAATGCGCTCTCTTTTTTTTTTTTTTTTTTTTTTTTTTTTTTTACTCGAATTCAGAAGAGCAAGGTGATTTTTTTTTTTTTTTTGGTTTTTGGGTTCTCTCATTTTCCCTCTCTTTCTCTCGCGTTCATTGGGATCGAAAACTAGAAAGAAAATTTCGACTGTTTTTTTCTATCTTGGAATCTCTCTTTACTCCGTTTGCTCGTTTCTTACGCTATACGCACACTGCCTGCTTGTCCTTCCAATTTTTTTTTTTTTTTTTTTTTTGCTTTCTGTGTTTTTCCCTGCTTAAGCCTCTGTTTGGTTCCCGAGAAACCGACTCAAACAGAAAGAAAGCAGGATATTTGCTTTTTGTTTTCGGGCCAAATCAATCGGAAACACTCTCAGTCAATTTCTCCGAATTATCAGATCCTTCATTTGGGTACTTTTTTTTTATTTTTTTTTATTTTATAATTTAAGATATTTTCATTACTTTTTTTTTTTTTTTCGTTATTATTTAATTTTAGAGCCATTTCCCTTGCATTCTGACTTAATTGACAGAGCATGAAAAAAAAAGGCACTTTACAAGTTAGTTGATAATTTCACGGGCTAATAGTTATCTAATTTTGAAATAATTGGATTTTCCATGTTAACTTAATTATGTAATTTTCTGTTTGGTTAGTGAGAAAAGAAAATGCCAGAGATTCAGCTGGGTACACACACTATAAGATCTCATGGAGTTCAAGTAGTGAAGTTTCATATGCATGACTGGCTCATACTGGCTCTTCTTGCATTTTTGGATCTTGGTCTGAACCTTATTGAACCTTTTCACCGCTTTGTTGGAGAGGGCATGATGACTGACCTCAAATACCCTTTGAAAGGCAATACCGTTCCCTTCTGGGCTGTTCCGGTATGTTCTTTTCGCCTTTCGAGAAATTTTCATTTCGAGTAAAAAATCTTTCATTTTGATTTTTGAAGATGTGATGCCACTGTTGGATATATAATCTAGGGTGAAATTTGGAACAGTGTAGTCTGAATTTTTCGTCATTTCCGAGTTGGATTAGGCAAATTTTAATTTCGGCATTTAGGACTCTAAATTTGACAAATTTTGGCATTGTAGTCTGATCAATAATTACGATAATTAGGCTTCAAAATGCCGAAATGAGAAAGTTCGGTCCGTCTTGCCAACCTACGAAAAGCCCTTCATTTTTCTTTGTTCAAATATCTTGTTGCAGATAATTGCTGTGATATTGCCACTTGGTGTTATCATAGTCTACTACTTCATCAGAAGAAATGTTTATGATTTACACCATGCCATCTTAGGTGATTGAATTCTTCTCTCTTTGAGAATTCGGGATTTGCTTTGTTCTTGTTCTTTTGTTTTGTTTTGTTTTGGTGCTAACACGTCAGCAAATTTTTGTTATTTGAACATTCAGGTCTTCTGTTTTCTGTGTTTATAACTGCTGTTTTAACTGATGCAATCAAGGATGCTGTCGGCCGACCCCGTCCTGACTTCTTTTGGCGTTGTTTCCCTAATGGCACAGGGGTGGGCTTGCTAGCTTTTCAAATTCACTCACATTTCTTTTGACGGTTTTTTTTCCTTAAATTTTTGCGTGGTTTAGTTTTAGATTCAATTTGTTCCCTGACATATGCAGTTGTTTGAGCCTGTCACTAAAAATGTCATGTGTACTGGCGATAAGGCTGTTATCAAAGAAGGGCACAAAAGCTTTCCAAGTGGGCATACTTCATGTAAGCAATCTATTAATCTGGATCCTGGAATTGTATGTTTCCATTGCTGGCATTCCATTTCAACGATAAGGATAATCTTGTCTATTTGGTTGTTTTCTCTTTAATGCAAATATACATACATTTTTTTTTTTGTATTGCAATGATTTTAAGATTTCTAGTTATGAGATACTAAAATTCTTTTCTGTTTGACAAGTGCTCTGAGTTTTTTAGACTAAACTGGAATCATTTAGATTCTTTAATCTAACACATTCTAAAGTGTTCGAAGTAGAATGACATTAGTGCTTGTTCAGTCAATATTCAAATTAATCAAACTTATGATGTTTCAACGTAACATATAGAAAGGGGAATGCTTGTTGGGAGCTGGTAATAGATGTTGAAGAAGGTCCTAAATTTGATTAACACCTACTTCTTTTCTCTTCGAATAGTTTGGGCTGTGCGTTTATCTTTTGGTAGAGATTGAGAAGAGAGCGGGAAACAAAAAATATTGATATATGCAAGAGTGCTATTTATGCTCAAAGGGATGCAGTTAGATGTCGTTTGACTGATTTCTGGGCATCACCATGCAGGGTCCTTTGCAGGTCTTGGATTTCTTGCATTGTACTTATCTGGGAAACTCCAGGCTTTTGATCGTAGGGGCCATGTTGCAAAGCTGTGTATTGTCTTTCTACCACTACTTGTTGCAGCACTAGTTGGAGTCTCTCGTGTTGATGACTATTGGCATCATTGGCAGGATGTTTTTGCTGGTAGCCTCTTAGGTAGTTTTATTTCGACTTCTTTTCTATTGTTGACTTGCATGCCCTTAATGTTCCACCCTGGATGACCGAAACGAATGAACACAAAAACAAAGGGTTTGAGTTCGTATTTCTTTGTGCAGGAATAACAGTTGCTTCATTTTGTTACCTGCAATTCTTTCCACCCCCATACGACATTGATGGTATGTACTTTTTTGATTCTTATTTCAAAAAAAAAAAAAAAAAGATAATAAAAATAATAAGGGCAAATGGCTTATTTAGTCCCTAAACTTTTAACCTTATGTAATTTTGGTCCCTAAATTTTTTTTCATAGCTGGAATGTCCCTAAACTTTTAAAATGTTGCTGCAATAGTCATTTCCGTCAATTTTTGGCTAGACTCTAGTAGTAATTTGGTCAAAAAGTGGTACTAACTACAGATTCCGTCCAAAAATTAATGGAAAGGACTATTGCACCAACGTTTTTAATAGTTTATGGTCATTCCTACTACGAAAAAAAGAATAGGAAATGCCCCTAAACTGTTAAAATGTTGCTACAATAGTCTTTTCTGTTAATTTTTAAGTGGAGTCTGTTAGTAATTTGGTCAAAAAGTGATGCTAATTAACGAATTTCATCTAAAAATAAATGCAAAGGACTGTTGTAGCAACATTTTAATAGTTTACATTCCAGCTACGAAAAAAAGTTCAGGGACCAAAATTGCACAAAGTTAAAAGTTCAGAGACCAACATAGTAATTTACCCTTATAATAATGATGATGATGATGATGATGATGATGATGATAATAATAATAATAAAATGAAAAATTACTATAAGCCTAAATATTCCGCTACAAGTCTATGTTGTTGCTACGATCAATTATTTTTGGTACTGTCAAAACTTCCAATTAAATTCAGTAGAAGGCTGTTGATTTATCAATTATGCCAAGTCCGTTGTTTTCAATTTCTTGCTGGTTTTGGTATGTTCCGAGTGTTTCTCAAGAAAGCAAACACGAAATGTCATAGAATACGTCTCTTGTACCCAAAATCAATTTGATTGACATGCATGTTTTACCAGAAAATGTTAGTAAATACCTACAAATTTTGAGATCTTTCTCCCCATTCTCGCTGGTATAGCCTATTCTTGTTTGTTTTCTATCCAATACTGAAAATCTCTATGGGTTTTATCAGTCGAAAGCGTTTTCTTGATGCGTTTCTTTATTGTTCATGTTCGGTCTAAAGGTTGGGGACCTCATGCGTACTTTCAGATGCTGGCAGAGACACAAAATAGCATCCAACCTACGTCGTCTGCCACCAGGAACACTCTTAACGTGCAGCAACCACAACTCGAAACCATATCTATCCAACCTCTACACGACCGGGAAACATCAAGTGTCAATTCCAGCAATAGTCGACTCCTTCTGGACGGATTGGAATATGGGAGAAGACACTGATTTTTAACGCTTTTTGACCATCGAGAAGAATAGTGTGTTAAGCAGTTTGTGCATTTTTGTGATCTATAGGATACGTTTCATGGCCAAAACTCTCTCTGAACTTGAAAATGCAGATTTCAAGCTGCCCTTTTATGTCTAGGATTAGAGTATCAGTGTAATTAATTGATTTATTGATTTTGTGCGGTCTTCAGTTGTTCATATGCTTGTTCTTTTTATTTATTTTATTTATTTTATTTTCTCCAAATACATTTTAATTTATGTTTCTGTACCAAAAACAAGATCATTTTTAAAACAAATGAAAACGATACCAAACACGGTCATAATTACCCAAAAAAGAGTCCCACATTTTGTGTCCCAGAAAGGTTGTCGGGTTCAGTTGTCATACTCCAAACCATGGGCTACGGACAAATGAGAGGTCGGGAATATTATACAGGGAGAAAGAAGTAAATAACATACATACATACATAATTAGAGAAAATAACTTGTTTTAAAAATATTTAAAATAAATGACAGTATATAACAAATTTAGCATGTAAATAAATTATTGAGTAAATTACTTATTTAGTCCCTAAACTTTTGATCATGTGTAATTTTGGTCCTAAAACTTTTTTTTTTTTTGTTATTAGAATGCTCTTAAACTTTTAAAATATTGCTACAATAGTCTTTTCCGTTAATTTTTAGACTGAATTTGTTAGTAATTTGGTCAAAACTGGTGTTAACTACGCATTTCATCTAAAAATTAATGAAAAAGACTACTTTCGTAACGTTTTTAATAGTTTATAGTCATTCCAGTTATGAAAAAAACAAGAGATGCCCCTAAACTATTTAAATATTGCTACAATAATCATTTATGTTAATTTTTAAATAGAATTTGTTAGTAATTTGGTCAAAAGGTGATGCTAACTAACGGATTCTGTCCAAAAATTAATGTAAAACACTGTTGTAACAACATTTTAAAAGTTTAGGGGCATTCCATCTATGAAAAAAAATTTAGGGACAAAAATCGCATAAAGTTAAAAGTTCAGGGACCAATCTGACAATTTACCCTAAATTATTTGCTTCTTGCAAATATATATATATTTTGAAAGGAGAAATTATATTCAACTAAACAAAGTTTACAAACACCACAACGAATGAGTCCAAGATAAAACCCCCAACTGAGATCAAATCCATCAACAAAATTTGATGAAACTTAGGGAAAATGATGTAAACTGAGACCCAATAATGGGAAAGTTCCTCGGTACACAAATTCGAGCACACATAAGGCTCGTTTTGAAATACATCTACAATCAATGTAATCTTCTGATCAATTGAGCGCTAGTAACTTGTTGCACTGAGGTCACCATCAACTCCGCATAAACAAAAGTCCAGCGGAACCAAAAAACTACTAGGACATAGATCTGGGGACCACAAACCAATTCAAAATGTGGGGAGACAACTCAAGATATTACAGGTTCAAAACAAAAATAAAACCACAAGAAAAAAACTAAAAGGCAGAAACAACATCGCCATTATTCGACACAACCACCTATCGCAAAATGGAAATGAAACCTAACAACACGAAAAGAACCATTGAAGACAAGCAGACCAACGCCACCAAAAGAGGTCTGGAAATGCAGAGCCATAAAGAGCCGGAACCATAACAGACAAAGCACTACCAAGTGAACAAAAACTGCAGCAAAACAACCACTGACGTTGAGCACCCATCCACGAATGCCACCTGCTCTCAACTCTGCCTCAACGAGGGGGTTGAACCCCAAGAGTCACAAAAGCCACTAGCAAAACAACGCACACAGAAGAGATGATCGAAAATCGGACAAGCTCACTCCTCCACCATGCCAAAACCCAATCCCTCCGATCACAAGACCACGTTTGCCTTTGGATCCTTCACTGTGAAACTTAGAGTTCCGTCTCTATGACCGATAATCGAGGAAACGCAAGATGCTACAGCCAGACTCTAACCCCAAAGGAGTGACATATGTTATTTACCTAATACATTTACTATTTATCTAGTACATTTTCTATTAATCTAATAAATCAACTATTTATTTCACATATTTTAAAATCTTGTTATTTACTTCAATTAATTTCTTAATGTTATTTTCTACAATTTCTCCTTATAAATAAAAAAACAAAAAAATTGGTCCTACAGATTTCTGCAAACGCGGACTTGTTAACACACTTCCATAGGCTGACTCTAGTAAAAATACACTGAAGAAATAGTCAGCCCAATTGGAAGTATGAGTGTACATATACCTGTGCTCATACCTGGAAATATATATATATATATATATCTATATACACGTGTTCATGTATATATGTGTACATGTATATCTTATGTAAGCTTTGAATAATTCTAAGGAGCTATTATTTACACGTTGTATTATTTTTGTAATATAACATTGTAACGTAATTTGATGGAGAAAATAAGACAACTAATTAGGGTCCGATGGAGACACAGGATAGGACCAAGAGGAAAGAACCAAAGGAGTGAGCCAAACTCGGCATTTCTTTAGATTCGCCGTTTTGTTGTTTTCTCCGTCAGTAGACCAACAGGAACAATAATCATAATAATAATAATAATAATAATAATAATAAAATTTGTAGTTTCCTACCTTTGATCTTTGATTTGTTGCTTTTATAAATGATCAATCTTACATGTAACCTGTAAAGTCTTGTATGATTTTAATGATCTAATGACAGTAAGGAGAAAAAAATCCAACAATTATTGTATTCCTTTCTAGACAGCTAAATGAAATTTCTATTTTGGTGAGTTAAAAGAAAACAAAAAATGAGTTCAATCTTGTTAGGTTTTTAGGTGTTGATATTTATGGCAACTTGTTTAGGAAAATAAAAAATAATGGTTTAGTACCGTTTTACTCAGTGTCCCAATCGGTGTTTCATTATGCGTTACAACAATTGGTACGTTTTGAAGATATGGTTAGTTGCTTAATTGGCAAAGTTGCACATTTTGGAAACGACACGTTTTGGAAGCTGACATGACAGATTGCAAATTGATTTTGGTGTACATATTGGCAAATTCGATTTTGGTACAAGTCAACGGTGGTTGCTTGAATTAAATTGGAGATAATCTTGGGATTTCATTTCAAAAGTGATTTCTAATTTGAGTAAGTTTTCTTATCCTATTTAAATTAGAAATTCAAAGTATCCCAAAAAGGATTTTGTATTTGAAATCAGGAAAGTTGGAAGATTTATTTCTCGCTATTCTTGTGAAGGTTTTTTGCGATTTGTTAGCAGCTATTATGGAGGAAATTTATTTCGGATTATGATGGAAATTTGAATATTGGAATTTCAAAATGTTTCTGGAAGTGTTGCAACAGATTAGGAAATAATTTGAAATTTAAATTATTTTTTATCCGAGATCTTCTTAGAGATTGGTTGCTGCTGCTATTTATATGGGTCTCAAATACAGTTTACTCAACCATGAACACTTGGAAATTCACGCATATTTGAGATTTAGTTCATGTGGTCATTATTCATTCTTTGGGAGAAAATTTTGGATTATTCGGAGGAGACGTTGTCGTTTTTTGGGACAAGAACTTGAAGCTTTTAGGAGAAGGCATTTTTAGTTGAAGGGAGTTTAACAACAAGACGAGTGGCGTTCGCTGAATAGATCCGGTTAATAGATTCAAGACTACCGGTGATAGTAGGAAGATGGAGTCTTTGGGTTATATAAGTCCGAGAGTGCTTGTAATCATTTGATATTAGTGGATTGTGCAATCGCTGGGCGCGACCCTGGAGAATAGGTGTGACCGAACAACATAAAAACTATAAGTGTCTTTTATTTATTTACGCTTTCGGTTATTTAATTAAATTGGTAATTTAATTAAATCCAATAAATTGATAAAACCGGATCTAACAAATCTTTCTCTCTCTCTCTCGCTCTTTTTTTTTTTTTCCTTTCTTTGAGCAGCTATTCACGTTTGTTTTTCTACTCGTATTACAAATATTTAAAGCTATATTTTTCTCTATCTATTCTTTAAAAAAAAAAAAGAGTAGATAAAAGATTAAATAACAGTCCTGTTTAAATTGACAAGCACAAATGATGAAAAATTTTATTTCTTTTTTGTCCTTGAATTGTAAGTGCAATTTCATTTTAATCGTTAAACTTTAAAACGTCTAATAATTGATACTCAAACTATTAATTTGTCTCATTAGTAGTCTTTTCTTCCAAAATATTATTGAAAGCTGGACTACAATTATTTTAATCAGGATTAATTTTGTCATTTTCATGTTTCATATTTTAATTTTAAAAGTTGTAAATTCTCAAAACACTTATGGGGTGTTTGGAACAACAACTCCAATACGAAAGTTCAATTCATTTTCAAATTTTTTATTTAAAGTCAATAAAATTTTTACTAAGTTTTGAAAAGTCAAGCCACTTCAACAAAAAAAACTCCACTTCAATCTATGCACCAAACGTATGCTTATACTCTTAATACAAAAATTAACCTCGATAAAAAAGCACTTTGATCTTCACGTGAGGACTTAAAAAAAGGTTGGATCTATAATTTAGGAACTAAAAATAAAAGTAACCCAAAATGTGAGTAGAAACTATGCGGTACTGCCTCCAGAATACTAGATTAAATTCTTTACCAATCAAATTTTTGACTATTTGACCATTTCATCATCTCTTTATAAGTCCTTGTCAATGATAAATCCATGCACGATAAAAATAATATATAAAAAAAGGTTCTTAGACTATAAAACAAAAACATAAATAAATAAATAAATGGAACCAAAACAATCTCTCTCTTTAAAATTAAATGCCCATTTAACGCGTTAACCTTTGGAATATGTTGGGGGATACGGCACCTGAAGAGTGGCAATAATCAGGTCAAATTTGGAGCACTAGCACTTTGATAAAAGATACATTAATTAATTCAAGCATAAGAATACAAAAAAAAGTACCACTCATAATAAAAAATTCAAATGTTAAAAAGTAAATAAATAAAACACGTTGCCTGGTCAACTAGGCAAAAAATTTCTTGACCTAACAATGAAACTCTCTATATTGCATTTTCACCAAATATTTTCAGTCAAATTGGCACCATAATTTCTTTTCACATCCATATAAACTCCTTCTCACTTCTTCTCCTCTCAGACTCAAAACCATCTCTCTCTCTACACACACACAGACACATATATCTCCCTCTCCAGCACAAAATAAGTATAATATAGAAGAACAAGTACTATTTAGAAATGGGAAATGTTCCAATGACATGCTATGAAAATTTGAAGAGGTATTGGAGGAGAAGAAAATACCAAAGGCTTCACGGCTCAAACCACAACAACAAGAGGAAGCTGAGGATCATTAGACTCGGAGATCACGGCATGAGTAGTAATCGCCGGCAATGTAAGGCGATGAGAGATTCCGATAAGCCCAAGTCGCCAATATGCCTGCAGAGGCTGTTTTCGCCGTTAAAGGCTTTGGCCAAGTTCCATGACACTTACGTGAACATGATGGTCCGCTTGGCGGGCAACGTCGCGCATAAGTCCTCAGGCGCCGGGGCTTTTTCCGGGAAGAAGGTCGCCAAGTCGAAGCAGATTTCGGTGGTTTCTAGTGGTGAGGAGTTGATTGATAGTAAGTTGGTTTTGGAGATTTACAAGAGATTGGCAGCTTCTCGTCAAATGAACTCCATTGCCTAATACTAATATGTCACCATTTAGTTTACTGTGTGTGTTTTCATTAATTTTTGGTTAATTTGATCCTTTTTTTTCTTTTTTTCTTGATTTCATTAAGATTAAGTTTGTTCAATGTTGAAAATTTGTTTGCCTTTTTTTGGTGAGGGAAAAATTAGCTTATACACGATGTAAAACTCCTTAGTTGGGGAATTGTATAGTTTTGGAGTGGTGATATCATTTCAAGTGAAAAATGAGGACTTCACATATGTGCTTTTTGCAGCTTTTAAAAGTGATAATCAGAGAATTTTAATAACAATTAATATTAGGTAAACTTGCTTTTGGTTAGATTATCTTATAGTCTGTTGTATCAGAAAGTAACTTTTTGAAGCGACTCGTAAAGCATTCTAAAAGTGATTAATTCAGAATCCAAAATACTTTTCAAAGCGTTTTTTTTTTTTTTAGTTGCTAAAAATTCTAACTTATAGCTTGTGCTAAGGACTCGAGCAAGGGTATGCTGTGGTGGTGGTGGTTGTGATTGTGGTTGTGGGTCTCTGGTATTGATGGTGGAAAATGATGGTTTTGTTACTTTTTTTTTTTAATGTGTTTTTCATGGTATTGAGATTCTCAGGAATTTGAATAACACCTTGTTAGGTGAGTTTCAGATTAACCCAAAACAAAATTAAAAGTGAATCTCATATATAGGATTTACTTTTCTCAGAATGCATAAATTGTAGTTCCTGTACCGAATATAAGAATCTTGCAGATTCTCATTCTAATCCTTAAGATTATAGCATTTCAAACGCGTCCCTAAGAATCACAATACTAGATTTGATATGTTGTTCTAAATTTATTTTGTTTTTATGTTGTTATTATTTTGTTATTGAATACTTTTAAGTACATCCCAGAGCTATTCCAATCAAGATGTTAGATGACATATCTACAAACGATGACGCATATTTATTCTTTTTTTTTTTTTTAATAATTAAAAAGGTACTAAACTTAAATATGTAAACACCATATGTGACAATGCAGTGGGGAAATTGCCAAAAAGAAGGTAGGTAGATTTCCTGAGGAAAGCAGTACTAACAATGAATCTTGGTGCTATTTTCGTTATATATAAATTGATTTATGCGGGTTCATTTTAATATTAGTTATTTGACTAGATATATGCAGATATGAACGATACAACAATCAAATGTGGACAACGTGGGGAGGCAGACCACTACAGTAATTATTGTAACACTTACTTTTGCATCAAACTAAGCGTAAAAGGTATTTTTTTTAATACATATTATTTTCTTTCAAAAGATTAATAGTGTTATATATAGAGAGTAAATTGTTATAGATTTGTAAATTCAAGGTATAAATAGTCAAAATTTAAAATAAGGGTGCAAATTGCAACTATGGGATAACTTTAGTATATACAGATGCAGGAAAAAAAAAAAAAAAAAAAGCCTATAAAAAACAACAAATGAAGATTTTTTTTTTTTTTTTTTTCCTATTAGGTAATGGGTTTTGAACACTTTATAAAGAAAATTTTTTAGATTTTAAACGTGGGACCAAGATTCTAAATTCTATTTTTATCCGTTGAGTTAGTCTTAACTCTTAAGATGGCCGCCATTATAAGAACATTATTTAGATATCTACTACACATAAATTTCTCTATCAAAAGTTCTAAATTTCATTTTAAGACATAAGAAAAAAGAAAAAAATTTCTCACTGAGAAATGAACAAATTATTACTACATACTAAGAGGGAGGGCATGGTTACTGTTCTTTCTATAGTGTGTTGACATTTTTGCCCCTCCCTTGTAGTTGATTTTTTTCCATTTCAACAGTGTCTGGACGGTTTTACCACTATTTTTTGGGTATAAAGATAGTTTTGCCCTTCGATTGTGGTTCCTTTTTTCAGTGGTAACAGTGGTCTGACGATTTCACTCTCGCTTTTACAGTGCTTAGACAATTTCGCCCTTCGTTATAGTTGTTTTCTTAGGGAGCTACAGTTGTCGGACATTTTTGCCCTTCTTATGTACATTTGGATGAATATGCCCTTCGAAATTAGTCTATGGTGTGTTGTGTATGCAATGTTTGGACGATTCTAGCCTTATAACCCTAAAATGCCATCTCTCTCTCTTTCTTGAATGTTCATTTCATTATTATTTCCTCTCTCTACCTCGCCTTCTCTCTGCATTGTTCATCTTCTCTTTTTTCAGTTCTCTCTTTCTTCGCCTCTTTTCTGCATTGTTGATGCTCTCTTCTCTTCTAATGCTAATATGTTTTTGGTTTCTCTATTTGGTTTAAACCTTTTTTGTTCTGAATTTTTCTTCCTTTTCTGATCTCTACTTTGTATTGTTTGTTTGTTTGTTTGTTTTTTTTTTTTTTCATAACAAGTGTTTGTTTTCTCATCTTCTACTATACATCGATTTCCTTTCTATTTTTTTTTTTTTAACCCTAAATTTTAAAGATCAGATTCTGATCCATTGTTGCATTGTGTTTTTGGTCACTTTGGCTTTTTCTTATTTTTAAACAATTTTTGAGTTTAAATTTTTGATCTTTATTTCCATTTTGTTTTTGTTTTTATTTTCTGGTTTTTTTTTTTTAAATACTTTTATTGTTTTAGGCTTTTGCATGTATATAATCTGATAGAAATTTCATCTTTTTTTGGTTTTTTTTTTTAAACAGTAAACAAAGGAAAAAAAAAAAAAGGGATCTATTTTTTATATTGTTATAATTTTTTTCATTGGGCTTGGTTTTTTCCCCTTCTTTTGAGTCTTGAAGAAGGTCGCCAAGTCGAAGCATATTTCGGTGGTTTCTAGTGGTGAGGAGTTGGTTGATAGTACGTTGGTTTTGGAGATTTACAAGAGATTGGCAGCTTCCCGTCAAATGAACTTTATTGCCTATTACTAATATGTCACCATTTAGTTTACTATGTGTGTCTTTATTAATTTTTGGTTAATTTGATCTCTTTTTTTCTTTTTTCTTTTTCTTGATTTCATTAAGATTAAGTTTGTTCAATATTGAAAATTGGTTTATCTTTTTTTGGTGAGGGAAAAATTAGCTAATACATGATGTAAAACTCCTTAGTTGGGGAATTGTATAGTTTTGGAGTGGGGACATCATTTCAAGTGAAAAATGAGGACTTCACATACGTGCTTTTTGCAGCTTTTAAAAGTGATAATCAGAGAATTTTAATAACAATTAATATTAGGTAAACTTGCTTTTGGTTAGATTATCTTATAGTCTATTGTATCAGAAAGTAACTTTTTGAAACGACTCGTTAAGCATTCTAAAAGTGATTAATTCAGAATCCAAATACTTTTCAAAGCGTTTTTTTTTATTATTTTTAAAGTTGCTCAAAATTCTAGCTTATAGCTTGTGTTAAGAACTCGAGCAAGGGTATGCTGTGGTGGTGATGGTTGTGATTGTGGTTGTGGGTCTCTGGTATTGATGGTGGAATACGATGGGTTTGTTACTTTTTTTTTTAATGTGTTTTTCATGATATTGAGATTCTCAGGAATTTGAATAACACCTTATTGGATAGGTTTCAAATTAACCCAAAATAAAATTAAAAGTGAATCCCATACATAGGATTTACATTTCTCAGAATGCATAAATTATAGTTTTTGTACCGAATATAGATTCTCATTCTAAGCCTTAAGATTATTGCATTTCAAACGCGTCCCTAAGAATCACAATACCATATTGGATATGTTGTTCTAAATTTGTTTTGTTTTTATGTTGTTATTGAATACTTTTAAGTACATCCCAGAGCTATTCCAATCAAGATGTTAGATGAAATATCTACAAATGATGAGGCATGTTTATTCTTTGTTTTCTTTAATAATTAAAAAGGTACTAAACTTAAATATGCAAACACCATATGTGACGATGTAGTGGGGAAATTGCCAAAAAGAAGGTAGGTAGATTTCCTGAGGAAAGAAGCACTAACAATGAATCTTGGTGCTTTTTTCGTTATATATAAATTAATTTTTGCGCGTTCATTTTTAATATTAGTTATTTGACTAGATACATGCAGATATGAACGATACGGTAATCAAATGTGGACAACGTGGGGAGGCAGATCACTACAGTTATTATTGTAACACTTACTTTTGCATCAATTCCTTGGTGCTATTAAATCTTACTCACTCTGTGAAACTATGATTTACGCGGTAAAGATGTCGCAATTTTTATGTGGGTAATTATAAAAAGGCTAAATTATATCGGTGATTACAATTGTAATTTCTATTTAATTTTTAATTTTAATAATTTGCACATCTTAACTTACAAATCTGTAGTAATTTTTCATTAACTGATAATAATATTGATTTTTTTTAATATGAAAATTGACAATTGATTTATACATAGGTATTAAACTAAGCGTAAAAGGTATTTTTTTTAATTATATGTTATTTTCCTTCAAAAGATTAATAGTGTTATATATAGAGAGTAAATTGTTAAAAATTTGTAAGTTTAAGGTATAGATAGTCAAAATTAAAAATAAAGGTGCAAATTGCAACTACCGGATAACTTTAGTATACACAGATGCAGGAAAAAAAAGCCTACAGAAAACAACAAATGAAGATTTTTTTTTTTCCTAGCAGGTAATGGGTTTTGAACACTTATAAAGAAATTTTTTTGGACTATAAACGTGGGACCAAGATTCTAAATCCCCTTTCTATCCGTTGAGTTAGTCTTTAACTCTTAAGGTGGGCGCCATTACAAGAACATTATTTAGATATATACTACACTTAAATTTCTATATCAAGAGTTCTAAATTTCATTTTAAGATGCAAGAAAAAAGAAAAATTTTGCTCATTGAGAAATGAACAAATTATTACTACATACTAAGAGGGAGGGCATTGTTACTGTTCTTTCTACAGTGTGCTGACATTATTGCCCCCCCCCTTGTAGTTGCTTTTTTCTATTTCGACAGTGTTCGGACATTTTTACCACTATTTTTTGGGTATAAAGATAGTTTTTCCCTTCGATTATGGTTCCTTTTTTCAGTGGTAATAGTAGTCTGACGATTTTGCCCTCGCTTTACAGTGCATAGACATTTTTTCCCTTCGTTATAGTTGTTTTCTTAGGGAGCTACAGTTGTCTAACATTTTTGCCCTACATATGTACGTTTAGACGAATCTGCCCTTCGAAATTAGTCTATGGTGTGTTGTGCGTGCAGTGTTTGGATGATTTTACCCTTTATAACCCTAGAATGTCCTATTTCTCTCTCTCTCTCTTTCTTGAATGTTCATTTCATATTTTTTTCCCTCTCTCTACCTTGCCTTCTCTCTGCACTGTTCATCTTCTCTTTCTTCGCCTCTTTTCTGCACTGTTGATGCTCTCTTCTCTTCTACTGCAAATATGTTTTTGGTTTCTCTATTTGGTTTAAACCTTTTTTGTTCTGAATTTTTCTTCTTTTTCTGATCTCTGCTTTGTATTGTTTGTTTTTTTTCCGAACCTTGAGTGTTTGTTTTCTCATCCTCTACTATACATCGATTTCCTTTTATTTTTTTTTATCCTAAATTTTAAAGATCAGATTCTGATCCATTGTTACATTGTGTTTTTGGTCACTTTGGCCTTTTCTTATTTTTAAACATATTTTTAGTTTAAATTTTCGATCTTTATTTCAATTTTGTTTTTGTTTTTGTTTTGTTTGTTGGTTTTTGGTTTGTTTGTTTGTTTGTTTTTTTTTTTTTTTTTTTTTGTGTTTTTTGTTTGTTTTGTTTTTTTTTTTTAAATACTTTTATTGTTTTAGGCTTCTGCATGTATATAATCTGATAAAAATTTTATCTTTTTTTTTTTGGTTTTTTTTTTGAAACAGTCCTAAACAAAGGAAAAAAAGGGATCTATTTTTTATTTTGTTATAATTTTTTCATTGGGCTTGGTTTTTTCCCCTTCTTTTGAGTCTCAAGAAGGTCGCCAAGTCGAAGCAGATTTCGGGGGTTTCTAGTGGTGAGGAGTTGGTTGATAGTAAGTTGGTTTTGGAGATTTACAAGAGATTGGCAGCTTCTCGTCAAATGAACTCCATTGCCTAATACTAATATGTCACCATTTAGTTTACTGTGTGTGTTTTCATTAATTTTTGGTTAATTTGATCCTTTTTTTTTTTTTCTTGATTTCATTAAGATTAAGTTTGTTCAATGTTGAAAATTTGTTTGCCTTTTTTTGGTGAGGGAAAAATTAGCTTATACATGATGTAAAACTCCTTAGTTGGGAAATTGTGTAGTTTTGGAGTGGGGATATCATTTCAAGTGAAAAATTAGGACTTCACATATGTGCTTTTTGCAGCTTTCAAAAGTGATAATCAGGGAATTTTAATAACAATTAATATTAGGTAAACTTGCTTTTGGTTAGATTATCATATAGTCTGTTGTATCAGAAAGTAACTTTTTGAAACGACTCGTAAAGCATTCTAAAAGTGATTAATTCAGAATCCAAAATACTTTTCAAAGTGTTTTTTTTTTTTTTTAGTTGCTAAAAATTCTAGGTTATAGCTTGTGCTAAGGACTCGAGCAAGGGTATGCTGTGGTGGTGGTGGTTGTGGGTCTCTGGTATTGATGGTGGAATATGATGGTTTTGTTACTTTTTTTTAAAATGTGTATTTCATGGTTTGAGATTCTCATGAATTTGAATAACACCTTGTTGGGTGGGTTTCAGATTAACCCAAAATGAAATTAAAAGTGAATCCAATATATAGGATTTACTTTTCTCAGAATGCATAAATTAAAGTTCTTGTACCGAATATAAGAATCTTGTAGATTCTCATTCTCATCCTTAAGATTATTGTATTTCAAACGTGTCCCTAAGAATCACAATACCAGATTAGATACGTTGTTCTAAATTTGTTTTGTTTTTATGTTGCTATTATTTTGTTATTGAATACTTTTAAGTACATCCTAGAGCTATTCCAATGAAGATGTTAGATGAAATATCTACAAATGATGAGGCATATTTATTCTTTTTTTTTTTAATAATTAAAAAGGTACTAAACTTAAATATGCAAACACCATATGTGACAATGCAGTGGGGAAATTGCCAAAAAGAAGGTAGGTAGATTTCCTGAGGAAAGCAGTACTAACAATGAATCTTGGTGCTTTTTTCGTTATATATATAAATTGATTTCTGCTTATGCGGGTTCGTTTTTAATATTAGTTATTTGACTAGATATATGCAGACATGAACGATACAATAATCAAATGTGGACAACGTGGGGAGGCAGACCACTACAGTAATTATTGTAACACTTACTTTTGCATCAAATCCTCGGTGCTATTAAATATTACTCACTCTGTGAAACTATGATTTACGCGGTAAAGATGTCGCAATTTTCATGTGGATAATTATAGAAAGGCTAAATTATATTGGTTCATACAATTGCAATTTCTATTTAATTTTTAATTTTTATAATTTGCACGTCTGAACTTGCAAATCTGTAGTAATTTATCGTTAACTGATAACAATATTGATTTTTTTTAATATGAAAATTGACAGTTGATTTATATATAGGTATTAAACTAAGCGTAAAAGGTATTTTTTTAATTGCATGTTATTTTCTTTCAAAAGATTAATAGTGTTATATAAAGAGAGTAAATTGTTATAGATTTGTAAATTCAAAGTATAAATAGTCAAAATTAAAAATAAGGGTGCAAATTGCAACTATGGGATAACTTTAGTATATACAGATGCAGGGGGAAAAAAAGCAAGCCTATAAAAACAACAAATGAAGATTTTTTTTTTTTTTTTCCCTATTAGGTAATGGGTTTTGAACACTTCATAAAGAAAATTTTTAAAATTTTAAACATGGGACCAAGATTCTAAATTCCGTTTCTATCCGTTGAGTTAGTTTTAACTCTTAAGGTGGCCGCCATTACAAGAAAATTATTTAGATAGGTACTACACTTAAATTTCTCTATCAAAAGTTCTAAATTTCATTTTAAGACGCAAGAAAAAAGAAAAATTTTTGCTTATTGAGAAATGAACAAATTGACAACTAAAGTAGCTAGTGCTGTGTAACTAATGAAATGTCACCGTACCAAGACCAATAATTTCACATCGAAATGGAAATATGGGTAGTAGTTCCTTCAAATTTTTTCACCGCGTTGATTGTCTATTTTCTGTAATTGTATAACTTTGCAAGGTTTATAGACTTTGCAAGGTTTATAGAATTAGGGTGGGAAAAAAAGGCAAACAAATTCTAGTGGCGGGGACGATATAACTAAAAGAAAGTAGTAGGTGAAAGCAACTCGACAAATTTAGGGTAACTTTTTTTTTTTCATTTCATTTTTCATTTTTCTCATTTAGTTATACTAATAATGTATCATTTGTTGTTATCAGTTCGGAATGCAAATTATGTCTCCTATCTTTTCTCTCATTTATTTATACGAATAATATATAATTTGTTATCATTTCCAAATGCAAATTATGGTGTCCTTTCTTTCATAATGTAATATTTATGGTTAAGTGATGTACCTTTCGTGTTGAATAGATTATTTCTTTTTGATAAATTGCTAGTTGGTCCTTGATCTTTTTATGAAATTATGATTCAATCTCTCATCTTTTTTGTGACTAAAAGATCCTTAAACTCTATATATGTGACAACCTAGAAAATCATAAACTTGATTTCATGAATTATTATCATGAATTTCCTTCATTAATATATTTCTAATAAATTATTTTGATGAATATCAAATTTCAAGATCATCAACGATTTTATATGTATCATCAGTATGATGATGTCAATGATCTAACAATATTGAGTTGCTTTATTTAAATGAGAAATTATAAATACATAGAAAATTAGTCGAATGACATATAAATTTATACGAAAAATTTATTATGTCGTATTAGAGGGATAAATATTACATTTTTGAAAATCAACCCAAACTATGATTAGTATGTCAATTTGATGACCTTAATATTTATTTTGGTCATATCAATATTTAAATATTGAGAGTATGATTGGAAAAATTAATGTGTCGTATAGATAGTAGATATATGATTAAGATTGATTAGGAGTAAATCCAAATGTGGATGATTGATCAAGAATTAGGATAAGATTAGAAATCAATAGTGTCGATTTCATGTGAAAGGATCCTAGGCAAATCAATTGCCAAGTTTTAGATACTAAGTGACCAATGAGAGGTTAGGTCAAGGATTGGTGAGATGGATGATCAAATGGGTGAGATCAAAGATGATAACCCTTGATCAATGGATGGAAAATTGGAAAAAAGAAAAATAAAAATAAAAATGGTAGAGTTAGAGGGAGATCCGGATTTCTAGTCAAACAAGCAAGAGGATGTTTGAATTAAGGTGAAAGTGGTGCGTTGTGCATGCATACAAACACAAGTAAGAATTAGTATGGTTAATTTATGAAAAATGACAAAAAACAAGTACTTGTATATGACATTGTGGTACAAGACGAAAGAGACCATTTGTCTTCCACTTTATAGAGAAAAATTTTCACACCAACCCTCTCCTCAAAGTAGCGACAATCCAAGGAGGAAATCAACCATCATTTTTCACTTTTAACCCTCAAAAAACAACCTCATTTAAGGCATATATTAGCTGAAAATAAACCATAACATCCCATTTCATTCTCACACAAGTTAAGCTAAAAAACCTAGCTTCTTTAGCCACCACCAACACTATTTTCCATATCCAACAGTCCTTTAGCACCCTCCTCCGTTCATTTTCAAGCTCCAAGCAACCCCATTATCAAGTTCGAAGAAGTGTGAAGCAGAGTTAGAGAATGTGTTACTAGAGGTAACCTAGTGGTTCTCTTTGTGTTTTGGTCATTTTTAGAGAACTAAAGCATGCTATGTAGTTATAATCTTAGTGTTAAACTCCTTCTTACCTAAGAAAAGGTTTTGAGAAGAACTTTGGAGGTTCGAGGTCTTAGAGGATCCACGGAATATTTCGGTAAGATCTATGAACTTTATTAGAGCTTGTGGTTGTTGTGATGATATGGCATAAGTTAGAAACTTTGACATGAAAATTAAAGTATATAGGGTTTAGGGTTTAGTCGCACCGGGGAGAGGAAGAGTCGCCGTCGCTCACGGTCACGATCTCTATTGGTGGATCGAGCTTTACCGTTCTGCAAGTAGGTTGACGATGGCCGTGACAGTGTCGGCTGTTGCTACTTGGAGATGGTCGCGATCAATAACGGTGCAGGCGAAGCGAGATCGGGATTTTAACATGATTCCGACAGTCGCGCCAGGTCCGGAGACGCGGTTCCCCCATTTCGAGTCTTTGTCAGGGGGGGGGGCACTGCGATTTTGCCTGATGGAGTCGATGTCGCCTGAGACGATGCAAGAGTGCACAGTGATGACAACGACGAGTAAGATCCGGAAGAGAGAATGGAGGGTTTGGGACATTTTGAGAATTTTTTAAAATCGAAACTCAAAATATGCTGCTATTTTCGCTCTTTAAAAAATTATGCTAAAAAATTTTCACTCCACATGTGAAATATGCCATTTTTCTTTCTCCCCATGATTTATTAACATGATATTTTCTATCAAATTTTTACATATGTCAACACAAATGCCCATTTTGTATTCTTTTAAAAAATTTAAAGACATTTTAGTCATGAAAAAAGTTAAGAACCAAATTACAATTTCTTAAAATATTAGAACCAAAAAGTAATTTATTTATTTACTTTTTGAAATCTACTTCAGCAGGAAGTGACTATTTGACTGTTAGTTATTTTGAAGATTCCATCTTTATATCAACACTAACGCACCACCCACCAAACCATCTCTCTCCATTTCTGGAGAAAAACAATCAAATCTGCAGCGGACACCGACAAGATTGTTCAAATCCAAACGACTCAGAATAGGAAAAACATGGAAGAAGGTAGTGGTCCTTACCACCCGCTTCAAAACGGCGACGCTATTTCCACCGACGACTCTCGCCTGATCCAGCTCGGTTACAAGCAAGAGCTACGCCGCAGCCTCTCGTACGCTTCGCCTACTTCATTTCTTCTCTGCGGTATTTTTACGAACAGTTGGTGGTCAAAAGCTGTACCATCAAAATGTTCAGATCTCGGTTGAAAATTTATCTTCTGATGATTAAAATAAGAAAATGGGTTTTGAGTTTCAGGGCCATATCGAACTTCTCTGTGTCGTTCTCGATCGTGTCGGTTCTGACGGGTCTGAACACGACGTACGGAATGGGGCTGACGTACGTGGGCCTGTGACGATGGTGTACGGATGGCCAATAGTGGGGGCGATGACCATGACGTTGGGGATGTCAATGGCGGAGATTTGCTCTGCTTTTCCGACTTCCGGTGGACTCTACTTCTGGAGCGCCATGCTCAGCGGCGACCGATGGGGTCCTTTTGCCTCCTGGATCACGGGCTGGTACGCTTCTCTTGCTGCGCCCCCCCCCCCCCCCTCTCTTTTTTTTTTTTTTTTTTCATTGGTAAATGTTCCTTCCTTTTTCCCTTTTTTTTTTGTTTGGGTAAATTTTTCTGTTTTTTTTTTTCTTCAAGTGAAAAATTTCTTTTCTAGTATTGTTTATCATTTATGTGCATTGTGCACAAATGTTTTATGCAACCTGATGAATTCTAATACCAAAAGAGGAAAAAGAAAATGATCAAATTCATGTTGAATTTTTTTTTTTTAAGTGATGTTTAGGGGATGACCTTCGATTCTTTACATGTTTGGTATTGTTTTCTTTTAGCCTTCTTTCTATGCTCAAAAATTGGGAGTGAGTCGTATTTCCTAACTTGATCTAAAAGGTTAAAATACTTCTATTTACAACTTACTAGCTCATAATTTATTTTAGGATAAATATGTAGTAAAGTCTTATTTATATACCTTATCGGTAGAGTTCATTTTTAAACCATCTCAATATAATTGAACGGTTGAGATGTTAATTGTATATGATAACTATAATGTCCATTAACCCATAATATTATTATATACTAAAAATAAAATAAAAAAAAAAAAAAATAGAAATTTAAAAAAACTAAAAAAAGAAAAGAAGAGAAAAGGGAGAATAAGTGATATAGCATATTTGATTATAAGGTTTTAAAATTATAGCATAATTGAAACTAATATAACCAAATAGCAAAATTGAAATTAATTACACATAAAATACCAAAATTACCCTCCCCTTTTTTTTCAGATCCAAACTCCACTTCTCTCTCTCTTTACCTTATCTCTCCTCTGCCTTCTATCTTTCTTCTTCGAGTCCCACTCTCTCCTTCGCCACTTCCTCTCGCCGTTCAAGTCGCCATCGCAAGCACGAAGGATCATTGCTAGTCGGGGAACGTCGCCATCGCGAACATGGAGAGATCGTCGTCGTCGTCGTGAGCTCGAACAAATCCTCGCCTTCGTGAGCACGAACAGATCCTCGCCGTTTCACCACACATCTGCTCCTCACCGATCGAAGACCGTCGTCGTTCACGAAGCACCGTCATCGCCATTGGGAGAATCACAAAGTAAGGAGTCGCAACCGAATCTTCTTTATAGAACTTTTCTCACCACCGAAGGCAAATGTGGTCTTCTCCCACAGATCCTCGCCGCCACCTGGTCATTCGACCTCGTCAGCACCGTCTCGAGGTTGCGTTTGTGTCTTCTTCTCTGACTACTCCTCCATTAGAGGCGATGGTTGCTGTAGATCTGAAAACTAGATTTGGTTTGGGGTGGTTTTAAAATAATCCACCTAAACAACCCTTCTCAAACTCAAATACTCTTTCTTTCATTCATTCTTTCTTTTTCATTCTTTTAAAAATGAAGTACATAGTTGAATTTCTTCTTCTCCTTCTTCTTTTTTCTTTTTTAATAGTAAAAGAGGGTTATAAATGTAAAAGTCAGACATATTTAGATAATTTCGATAGTAGATACCTTCTTGCATGATATATAAATCTTTCACAAAATATATTATTTATATACCACAATCAATATAATGGAATGATTCGAATACAAGTATTTAACTAATGGAATGAACTGTTATTTCTTATTACTTGAATTAAAATGTATATTTTGGACTGTTGCAGTCCGATATTTTGTCATGTAAACGAGTTTTGTCATTTTGTTCACGTGCCAAATTTGGAAAGGGCAAAAAAAAAAAAAAAAAAAGAAAGAAAAGAAAGAAATAAAGAAAGAAAGAGTAATAGTATTGAGTTTGAGATGGTCAATGACAGCCATGTGAATCTGCGGTGGTCCCCAAGTGCCGCAAAATCATGAGTAGGTCAAACCAAGCATCCATACCTCACTATAACACGCAATTTCGTTTTATATTATCTTTTTTCATTTATTTATTTATTTATTTTATTTTTCAAGTATGGATCTTAAAAAAAAAAGAATGAATAAATAAACAAACAAAAGAGGCAACTGACTTGTCCCCTCCAAAAGTTTTAAGATGTTTTAATGCATATAATTAATTGTTTGTATGGTCCTTCCTACTTTTTTTTTTTTTTTTTTCCTTTTTCTTTTCCCCCTTGAGATGAAAACGACTCCAAATACAAGTGTTTACTTCCTTCCGTTGTCATGAAAAGGGAATAAAAAAGTGCTTTTTCTCTGATCAGCCGTCAACTTACATGAGTTTGTTAATACAAGTGAAGAAGAATGGCACGATTTAAGCATGATACGACTGTTTAAGGACGACGAACTAACACAACGTACATGTCTATTATGGTTAGAGCCCTAAAATCGTCTCTAGGCACGTTGTTGGGTTATCAAACTTGTGTTTTCGTCCATGAGCTCCCAACCATGAGACGAAGGGACATCGAATCTTATTCGGAATATGTTGGTAGATTGGCTCTTTTTTGGTGACATTTCAAACATGGCACCATTTAGTCGTCCTACTCTCTTGTCTTGAGGTCTAGTTCTAGGTGGTGTGGCGCATTTAATAGTATCGAAAGTGTCTTGTTAGACAGTTACATTGGGCAGCAAGCATGGTGCCTGTGCGTTTGGTTCAGCAGTGTGTCGGTGATGCTTTTTCCCACATTTGGTGCCCAACTTGTCCCATTGTTTTTGATGATGATGGTCCTCTCTTCACTAAAAGTTTTATTGTTATTGTTTTGTGATTTATTCCCCCTTTTTTCCTAGATTGTTTGCTTTGGGTTTGAATTAATAATGGTTTTTACTCCCAATTTGCATTTGTCTAGTGTTTGGTTGTGTCTTCCATCCGCTAGATTTGTTTTTTGTGATTTTTTTTTGGTGACCTTGCTGCTATAGGATTCTCATTTGGTTGATTAAATATTTTGATCAATTGTAAAGGATTTGTTGAAGAATGATATATGTGTTCGATTTTTGTTGTAAGTTTGTAACTCGTTAGGCATTTGTTTTTAAAATTTGATACAAATTATTTTCCCTTGAATGCGATTTGAGTTTACAGTTAAAACCATTTGTTTATAGGTATCGAGCTTCCTGTATTCCGAGGTTGTTAGGACATGATATTGGTCCTTGTATAGTCTTTTCATTAAAAATGTTTTAAGGACTCAAGGGCTCAATGGACTGATTATGCCTGACACTAGAGAGAGAGATAAATGTGTCCCTATTAATTCATTCACTTAATTACTTGTCCTTTTTTTTCCCCCAATTCTACCCCTTTTAGGTTGAGATAAAAGTGAAGAAAGTGAAAGTACAGATCTGATGTTTAAGAAACACTCACGGGGTAGATGGGTTAGTAAATATGAGTGTCTTTGTTAGACATCTCCCTTTCATCCACGTGATGGCAGGATAGACCCTATATGGTCAACTGAAAAAAACTAATATAAATAACTTGTTTTTCTGTCATATCTAGGGAAATAAGTTTCTACCTGTGGGACTAAAAACCTGAAAATAATGGAATAACATCCAAATACTTTTCTATTCACCAAAAAAATCTGAAGTTTAAGAAAGAGCATAAATTTTTATGCTCATTTATTAAAGAGACACTCTTTTAAAAATTCCCCACAAATTTAACACGACACAAAGTACAAGAGAAGCAATGCTTATGGCGTGGACCATTAGTCTTAAACGGGATATATTCATGACAAGAAGTTTATGTCTTTAGCTTTGTTTGGTTTGGTGTTTCAATTAGAATTCAAAATTTTTATATTAATTTTTATCTTTTTTTGAAAAGTCAACAAAAATTATTATTAATTTTTAAAAGTTAACCAACTATAACTCAAAAATTTCATCTTTTAACTAACGAATCAAACGGAGGTGGTCAATGTTTGACACATAAGTTGGAAATTTTTTGTTTTAAAAATCTAATTAAACTTAAATCAAAATCAAAATTTTCATTTTTTATAAATTAACATCATATATATTTTTCTCTCTTTTAAATGCCAAATTAAAAAAAAATCACTCTTTAAATAGTCTTTATTTATTTTTTTCCCCAATCATACAAACATTTGTCTCATCACCGAAAAAAAAAAAAAAAAAAAAAAACTCTCATACACTTAAATCTAAATGAGTCAAGATTTGTTATTTCATTTTTCTGTCTCAAAAATTATCTCATCAATAATATTTTGATAATTTATCAATTTATTTATAAATTTTTTGTATTTAAATTTTTTTATATGATTAAATTCTTAATATGATAAAAAATTCAAGAGCATGATTCTCTACTCAATCTAAATAATAATTATCTGTCAGAGCAACAGAACACGACACAACTTTGACATTTTTCAAAGTTAGTGGATCAAATAAAACCACGAGAGCTAATAAATAGAGAAACAAAAATAAAAGCATGCAAAAGAGGGGTTTTGAACCACACGCAATCCGACAATAAAGGATTTCCGCAGAATCGTTTATGGATTCTTTTCCGTCTTTAAAGTATTATTTTATATTCATACCTTAATTACTTTTCATCAAATCAGAATCAAAAGATTCTCAACAACATCTGTCCCATGATACATCTGTTCGGTTATTTATTTATTTTTTTAAACTTAAGGTGTTAATAAAATGAGATATGAAATTATTATTATATATGTAATTATTATCAGTACTCTATTTTTTATTTTTTTAATTAGGATGTGAATATAAATGCAACTATTATTAGTATTACGTTCTTTCTTTTAAAACTTAATAAGATGAGGATATATATATATATATATATATATATATTTTGTGATGAAATAAGGCTTGAAGTTACTGCTATACGTGCAAAATAAAAAGAAAGGAAAATCAAAAACAAAAAGTACTTAAAAAAAAAAAAAAAAAAACAAGAACAAAAAGCTGCGTGTGAACTGGAATATATGACCTTTCGAAAATAAAATATAGAATATTACATAGCGATTAAAAAAATGAAAAAAAAAAGTCAAACGCCACGCCATTGACTAACAGAGCTCCCTGGAATCCCAATTTAATGGCAATAATAGAATGCTCGCCATTTATTGCAGAGACCGACCTCTGCTTGAATTTTCTGAAATAGTTTCTCCTCAATGATCCGAGAGACTGACTCGTAGTATTAAATTTTCTTCCAAGAATTGAGAGAAAGAAATAAGAGAGAGAAACAACAAACACTTCTCATTCTCTTTCTCTCTCTTCTTCGGTGGTTAATTTGCTCCAAAAATGGCGTCTGCTGATAAAAATTCGGCTATCCCAACTCACCATGCGAATGGGTCGTCGCTCGACTCAGGCCACGCTCGTCTCAGCGAGCTCGGCTACAAACAAGAGCTCAAGCGTGATCTCTCGTAAATTTCCTCACTACCCTTTTCGTTTTTCTTTCGAAATCCATCTTAATCTCGCAGAATGAATCGGACTTTGATCTGGGATTTATTTTTTTATTTTTTTTCTTTTGTAGAGTTCTTTCGAACTTTGCGTTCTCGTTCTCGATCATATCTGTGCTGACTGGTGTGACCACGCTGTACAACAATGGACTGAGGTTTGGTGGGCCAGTGTCCATTGTGTACGGGTGGTTTATTGCTGGCTCTTTCACCATGGTGGTTGGGTCGTCCATGGCTGAGATTTGCTCCTCTTACCCAACTTCTGGTGGTCTGTACTATTGGAGTGCCAAACTTGCTGGCCCCAATTGGGCACCTTTTGCTTCTTGGATCACTGGCTGGTATTCTTTTCTCTCTCTCTTTTTTTTTTCCTTCTTCTTCTTCTTCTTCTCTTCTCTAAAAATTTAATTTTAATCTGCTAGGGAGATTTTTGGGGTCATAACCTTAATCATACAATTTAAGTTAGACAGCCTACAAAGCAAAGTGTTGTCAGATTGTGAATTTGTCTCGCATCGCATGGTTAAGTTATTAGGCTTGTAATAATTATTTGTGAGTTGGACGTCACATTCCTAAAGCTAACTTTTGGATACCCATACCTATTTAATAAATGTGACGATATTGTGGAAAAAAAATTCTTTCATGATATCCGATCTCCGAAATATGCACGTTGAATTTAAATCTACCTTGTAGGAGGTGCTCACGTTTTCTTATGGGTCCTACTTTTTTCTCTTTTGTTTCTTAATGGCTTGACTGTTCAAGTGCCTTATGGAGCCTATTTCTTTTCAATTCGGGTTTTGAAGCTGCAAACTTTTCTTTTCTAGTTTGTTCTTTGCACTTCTCAATTATTTATCGTTAGCTAATTTTTAGTAAGCTAAATTTGATCTGTCCCAGATGTGTAAAAATTCGACTTATTTCGAATTCTAACGACGAGATCTTGTTTCTGTAGTTGATAAATATGTGCTTTACTTGATTTATAGGGAATGTAGGGTCTTGTGTAAACTTTGATTAGGTGAAGTTTTAATGAATATTATGGTGGAGAATTAATACAAAGGGATATGGGCTCGGCTCTGTTTAGTCAGCAGACCTTTTTGTATTAATGAGCCTTTTTCCATTGAAAATTTCAAATCTTTGTCCCCTGTACCAGATTGAAGTCCCTTAATTCTTTTTAGTTGTAGACCAGGATAGGTTTTTCTCATTAATGATGTTTTCCTATGTGCATGCTTCCTTGTTTGTCTTGAGCTTAAAAATATATATATACACATGTACACACACACACACACACACACACACACACACACGCTTTAGTTGCCTGTCAAATATAACATTACACTCTGTCAAATCCATCTTCCTTGAATAACATTTACTGATATGGTATAAATGGTTGTTATAACTTGCAGGTTCAACATTGTTGGCCAGGTATGTCTGACTTCCGAGTAGCAATATGCTTCGTACTTTCAACTTCTCCAATGTATTTTGAGAGTTGAGACATCAAATGTGGTATTCGGATATGATGTAATGTACTTAGACGGTTTTCTTACTTCGTTTTTTTTTTTTTTTTTTTAATTGCAGTGGGCAGTCACAACAAGTATAGATTTCTCGCTTGCTCAGATGTTCCAAGTGATGATTCTCCTAAGCACAGGTGGGAAAAATGGAGGTGGATACCAGGCATCAAAGTATTTAGTCATGGCTTTCCACGGTGGAATTTTGCTTCTACATGCCATCATAAATAGTCTTCCGATCTCCTGGTTATCTTTCTTTGGACAGTTGGCCGCTGCGTGGAATGTTGTTGGTATGAAGAATTTCTGTCTTCTGTGAAGTTCTTCCAAATTGTTGCAAGTGACTTTTTTTTTTATTTCTTTTTATTTTTTTTATTTTTTTTTCCTTTCCGTTGTATCTGAAATGATTCTTCTCATATGTAGGAGTCTTTGTTCTTATGATTCTCATTCCCACTGTTGCCACGGAGAGAGCTAGCGCCGATTTTGTTTTCACTCACTTCAACACAGATAATGGGGAAGGAATCGGCAGCAGAGTTTACATTTTTGTTCTTGGGCTGTTGATGAGTCAGTACACCTTAACCGGTTATGATGCATCTGCTCACATGGTAAGTTGAAAATGTCATTTTCTGTTTGAAGAAACTCGTTGTGTCGTGCTTAATACTTTTCTGATTAACATAGAAATTGCCTTTAGCTTGACTTGATGAGGCTTACTTAGATACATGGAATTCTTAAACTACGAAGTTATAGCCTATAAGAATTTAAAGCGTTGCATAACTTTTCCAAGATACTCATTTAATTATGCAAGCATAAATTTTCTTTGATAATTTTCAGCTAGCTATGTAACTAAGTTACGCTAGTCTCGTTTAAGGTATGTCCAGACAGCATGACAAAAGTTTTTGAGTTATAACTTGCTTGGATGAATGGAACGAAAATTCTTCTTTTCTTCATTATTTTCTCTTTTCTAAAGTGGACAACTCAAACTGATTCTTCCGGGTCCCTTCAAATGTTGTTTTATAGACAGAGGAAACCAAGAACGCTGATAGGAATGGACCAAAAGGAATAATTAGTTCCATTGGGATATCTATCATTGTTGGATTCGGTTACATACTCGGCATCACTTTTGCTGTACAAAATATCCCGTTCCTTTTGGATGAAAACAATGATGCTGGTGGTTATGCCATTGCTGAGATATTTTACCTGGCGTTCAAGAACAGATATGGTAGTGGAGTTGGGGGAATTATTTGCTTGGGAGTGGTCGCGGTTGCCATATTCTTTTGTGGCATGAGTTCGGTTACTAGCAACTCCAGGTACAAATTCTTGTCCTTTACATGTTCTTATATGACAGAAACCAGTAGTGGATATTTATTTATTGAGGGGAAAAAAAAAAAAAAAAAAAGCCTCTATGGTGTGTTTACCTCGTCTTTTTTCTCGTTTTATTTTATTTTTCAGAATGGCTTATGCATTCTCTAGAGATGGAGCCATGCCATTTTCATCGCTCTGGCATAAAGTTAACAAGAACGAAGTCCCCATCAACGCAGTTTGGCTTTCTGCTTTTATATCATTTTGCATGGCATTGACGGTAAATGAGATCTCTTCTCCCTTTTTTTTTTTCTGTTCAGGTTCATTTGTACTTTTTATGATTTTTGGTATTGCTTTTGAAAGTCAAAATTCCCAACTTAGACGCAGGCTAGCATTCGAAACCGGGAAATCTCAGCAGTAAAATGGAGATATAGAGGGAAAATAGATACCTCCATATATCTAAACTTAATATGATTGTTTAATGTATAGTTTGAACTTGGTCGAGTCATGATTCGTGCATCTGCTTAAGGCCCGTCAACGTCATCAGTTTTGATGGTCACCAAGACAAACTCATGCATTAAGCGTTTAATCGTAAAGCAAAGTTTCATTTGTGCTTTTTTTTTCTTTCATTGTTTGTTTTTTTTTTTTTTTTTGCAGTCTCTGGGAAGCATAGTCGCATTTAACGCAATGGTATCCATAGCAACAATCGGACTGTACATTGCTTATGCCTTACCAATCTTCTTTCGGGTGACTTTGGCACGCAAGTCCTTCATCCGGGGACCTTTTAACTTGGGCCGATATGGGGTCCTTGTTGGATGGATCGCAGTTATTTGGGTCGCACTCATCTCCATCCTCTTCTCGTTGCCTGTGGCATACCCCATTACCATTGAGACACTCAACTACACTCCTGTAGCGGTCGGTGGTTTGTTCATTCTTATCGTATCTTCTTGGATCTTGAGAGCTCGATACTGGTTTAAAGGTCCTATAACCAACATTGATTCATGAAGTTCGGAATAGATGCAATTCTTTTCATCTTTAGAAGAATTAATACAATATGGAAAAGTTTCCACTTATCTATTGTAATTTTTTATAGATATAGTTTTCCTAGACACTTATGACATATGGTAAATTTTTATTAGATGTATGTATGGTTGAATCCTTGATGTTCCATAACAAGGCGATAAAGTCAAAATCCATAGTTAAAGTGCAATAGAAATTTCATTTCGAATCTCTAATGCAAACTCTTACTTTAATTGACAAAAATTATGTGAACCGCCGCATAAGAGAACAACGCTTTGCTCATGCGATTTGAATGAGTCTTGTACTTGGGATCACGTAAGGATGATCAACGAAAACAGGCGAACCGGGAGAAATAATTTTCTCCGAAATCCAGATCTTATTCTTGTTGATCACCCGCTTTCCTCTAGTTAAATCCCTTTAATGTGAAAGCACCTAAACTTCCAAAGCTAAAGAAGCGGTTAACGAAGACACGGAATAGGAAATGGAAAAGAATCACAAACATATAACTTGTCAAATGAAACTTTTGAGTAAAGAATTTCTACACCCAGTTTCCGGTATATTAAATTTTAGTAGATTTCCTTGCTGTTGTTGTCTGGCAACTTTATATTTCGTGCAAGCCTTTTACCAAACATAAAATTCAAGAAGATAACTACAAATCTCTAATTCTAAAATGAAAATATCAGGAAAGATTTAAGTTTTAATTTTCTCATCTCTCAACCAAATTTCCTTCTACTTCCTTCAAGTATATCTGCTTAAATCTTTTTGGCTGTACATTCATTTTATGCCCCATCAAATCAAAGAAAAAAAAAAAGAAAAATAAATAAAGTTATAAATGGTAATTCTCTCCATCCATACTAAGGAGAATACTTTTTATCTTCTTACCAACCAGGAAATAATTAATATATGAAATCATATCGGAAACGAATAATTTGACAGATAAATCTTGTGTGCTGTCTCTATAACCATTTCACAAACTGCCAGGACTGAAACCCGTGTCTGACCATTGTTTAATAAGAAATCTGCTTTATAAGTTCAACAGCTATTGAAATTCCGACTTAAAAATACTATCATCTATGGAAGCAAGAAACATAAACAGATAAAATTAGAGGCCTGAGACTCCTTATAAAATCTTGAAAGTACTTGTGCGTTGCTCTCTTGCCACTTTTGCAGACCTGTTCAATCTGATCACTTTCTCCGTTGCCTGCTTTGATCCAGAAGGAAAATGTTGTTAAAACTGCAAATAATCTCGTCAAAAAACTGCTATAGAAAGTGGACAGCAAGCACTTTAAATAAGTTTCTAACCTTTCAATGCAAAATGTTAACAAGCTTGTTCAACTAATGTTAATCTGCGTTCTTCCCATTCAGATTTTTTTTTTTCAGCCATTCCAAGCTATCTGCATTCAGATTCGGTCCATAAACGAAGTTATTAACGTTTCCAGCATCTTCATCGAGTATTCTCAAAATATCATCATACTCCGACAACAGGTATTGATTCTGGCTTGGTGAATTAGCTTCAGGAGCCAGGTTCATGATCGGATCTAGATTTTGTAATCCGTCGCTTAAGTTTGTCACTGGTGCATAATTGATAACTTCATTTGTAACTCCTGACACACCCGTTGTCACTAATTGTGGCACGTAATTAAGCGATTTTGTATCTCCAATTGACAACGGATTCTGGGAATGTAAGATAGAGGCCACATCTTCCATTTGATCGAGCAAAATGGGCGAGTCTGGCAACCGGAACACACTGGTTGGCACATCGGGAGAAGGTGCCTTTTGAGGCATTTTTGAGCTTGATATGTTCCTTTTAAATGCTCGAGTATCGGCTGACACAAAGGGAGAAGGTGCCATGGGAGGTGCATGACTTGAATATGCCAGGTTTGTTTCTGGTACTTGAATACCTGTTGAGATGTAGAGAGGAGGTGCACTTGGGGCTGCGTAACTCGAATTCGAAGTTCATTTCAGATGCTCTAGTATCTGCTGCCACATAGGGAGTAGGCTCATTGGAGGTGCGTAACTCATCGGTAAATTCACTTGAGGCACTTGAGTACCGGCTGCCATGTAGGGAGAAGGTTCCCTTGGAGTTGCGTACCTCAAATTTTCTGAGTTCACTTCAGAAGCTTGAGTACCGGTCGACACATAGGGAGATGCTGCCTTTGGAGGTGAAAAATTCGAATTTGGCAAGTTCAACTCAGATGCTTGAGTACCGGCCAACACATAGGGAGAAGCCGTCCTTGGAGGTGCATTATTCGAATTTGGTAAGTTCAACTCAGATGCTTGAGTACCAGCTGACTTGTCAGGCGCAAGCGCTGTTGGAGGCTTAAAAAGCACATTGGGGAAGTTCACTCTAGCTGATCAAGTAACGTTCCCTTTTACACTGAGAGGCTGTTTTCCTTTCCCTTTTTCATTCATGCCAAAACTGCTTGCTCTCCTCTGGCTCAAGTTTTTAAGCATTCGATGACTTTCGATGCGCATCTCATTGGGGATGTGCCTGTGATATGAATTTGAATTGCTAGACGAGCCCATTTGTCCGGAATATTGGTGCGGCTTTCTCTGGCCATAACCGACAGAACTGCCTACATTTGTCTCCGGCTGAGTCTGAGGTTTTGGAATAGTTGTATTACCCACAACCCCGCCATTCTGGGATAGCAATGAACTGGGCCCCTCAAACGACGGTGAAAATGAAGTTTCGGCATGGGTACTGGACGATTGACCCTCTGAAAGGTACACACGAAGCTGCAAACTCGTCGATTTGTTCTGCTTCATTTCGATGTTCCTGAATGGAAGATGTTTAGAGTCATTTGACCAATATAATACAATGATAAATCAGGACAAATGAAACTAAATTAAAGTACTTTATACAAAAGCATGCAATAACGACCTTACTTTGTTTTCTTGACATTCTAAATACTCGAATGCAAAATGATAATTATAAATTACTTAGATTAATCAGTACCAAGAAAGTAACAAACAGACTTTCTTTTGAATTCTGTGCGTGAATGTGTAGCTCAATTATGTTCAAGCTATAAACATAACAATGCATGTTTGTTAAAAAGTACAAAATTTCTTACATTTACTTCAGGTTGAGTTGGCGATTTCGGAATGATTGACTGTGAAGTGCCCGCAACCCCGAAATTCAGCGGTTTCCATCCATGCCCATCCTGGGAAACCGCTGAATTTTGTCTCCCAAATGGCAAAGAGAACGGAGATGGTGTACAATATGATTTTATTAAGGAAGGTAAATCTCTATTTCCCGCATCATTAAGTCGCGGTAATTCAAGTTGAGTTGGCTGTCTCGGAATAATTGATTGTGAAGTGCCTGCAGCCTTGAAATTCATGGTTCCTTTCCCAGGTTGGGAAATCTGCGGATTCTTCTCCGAGAGTGGCGATGCAGAAGCAGTCATGGCCTGGGAACAGATTGGTTGATTTTCGGTTGGTGAACTTGTTATTCCAGCAGTCCCATTTCTTTTCTTTTTTTGGGCTTTGTACTTCTGCGAGAAGGATGTTTAAAGATTTTAGACCGAAAGGAACATAGGATATCTAAGGCATGATAATTTGCTGCCAAAATATCACACAAGAAATTGAAATGGAAAAAAAAATAATAATAATACAGAAAACTTATAGAGGAAAGAAAACATAACATACAACAAGGACCTCGATATACATTTATGTGCCACGTAACTGAATGTTGCACCACTAAAGAATCTTCTAAATCACATAAAACACCTTTCTTCTTAACATTCTAAAAGATTCAAACAAAATGCTAATCGCAATCACTCATTCAACCAATCGGAAAGAGGTCGTAAACGAGAGATATTCCGTGAAAAATCTGGGAGCGCAAATTGTTTCTTTAGGATTAATCAATGCCAAACAAATATACTATACTGGTAAGTTTTTTTCTTTTTCTTTTTTTCTAAAGGTGTTTGCTCACTTATTTTCATGTTATAAACATTATGATAAGCAATGATTTTGTTTCCTTCCATGGGTAACATAGGCAATGTAGTAGTTTCATTGATCCTAATACCTTGTGGTTGCATCATGTAATTATTTCCATTTTCCTCTACGTTTTCTAGATGAATTTGGATGTTCTTGCCTTTTCGGTTCCAGTCGGCGTATTGCCACATCGGTTTCAGAGCCTTCAATTGCATCGGTTTCTGTAAAAAGTATCTTGCTCCTTCAGGTATGGCTCTATTAACTACGTTGCGGTCGGTCGACATCACTAAGTCATGATCAAGTAACAAAGAATCACTAAGAGAATTGTCCTAAACAAGTTAAACCGAATGAGTAAAGTTAAGAAGATCGGAGCATCTTACCTACGACCGGAAGCTCTTGCTTTATTTCATGTAGATTGGACAAGTTGTCCATTGTAACATTTGCTATTACCAATCGAAAATTGTGCTCTGGTTCCCCAAGCATGGACAAAGCAACAGATGCTTGTTCAGCAGTAGTAACTGAAAAATAATAATAATAAAATGACGTTAGACTTATGTTGTGTTTAGGGCATTCGTTGGAGTTGAGTTTTTTTAATTAAAATTATTTGACTTTTTAAAAACTAGTTAAAATTTTCCTTGACTTTAAAAAAATTAGTTGAAATTTTTTGGTTCCAGCCAATATTCCAAACAAAGCCTCAAGATTGAAAAGGTTCTTGACAACACAAAGAAATTTAATCCATTTTCTATCAACAGTTTATTTATGAAATTTAAGGATGTAAGACAATGAAAGAGGTTTATCTTAGTGACGGAGCCAACCTATTATTTTAATGAGGGTAAAAAGTTTAAGAATAATCAATTTCTAATGGGGACAAAATGAGAAAAATGTAAGCTTTTTAAAAGTAAAATTGAAAAAAATAAAAATATATTAGTGCGGAAACCCCCACTCGGATATGGGTGACCAGAGTAATATGGTACCATGGATTGCAGACAAGAAGCATGTGATCTTTACCATAACACACTTGGATCTATGATAAATATGCAAAGATACGATAGCTTTTAAGTTGGTATCTCATGATCGACATAGATTTTTCCTTCCGTTTATGCCATCTTAGTTTCAAAATAGACTCTTTGTTTTTTTTTTTTACAAAATATATTTTTATATGCAAAATAATCAAACAAGAACAAAAAATTTTATAATATTATGGAAGAATATTAGTAAAGAAAAATGAAAATTAAAGTGTGTATTGAACAAAAAATCAAAGATCTTCAACCACGAATCTTACCCATAGGGCCTACAGTTTAAAATAAGGGTGATGTTTGTGACGGAACAAATAAACGAAACTCGGGCTGCAACAACTATTAAGATTTTACCGTTAAGTTTTAGAAAACCAGAAAAACATTGCTTTGAATTTTTTTTTTTTTTTTTAAACACCATTACTCGATACTTTCATTTCAAAAGGACATCAATTTTATTCAATTTTCGTTGTCATTTTTAAACTTTTCTAGGCAAGATTAAATCTTATACTCTTCATGCTTCTCTTTGTGGATTTTATGATATATTAGGAATTCACGGTGGAAAAGGAAATAAATAAAAGAAGTATGTCTTAATGTTTCTATGTTATGCATGTCTCACAAAAGGCAAAAAACTATGAACTTTGCAACTGCATGGATGAAAATCCAAAAGCATTAAAATTGCCGGCGAAATCTTAACGAACAGAAACCATTAGAGATATCTGTATTCTTTTTAATTAAGAAGTCCATAAGCATAGCATCACCTTTAAAGCATCATAAGTTTCAATAGTGAATGAAAGAGAGATAGAAAACATCAAAAAAAAAAAAAAAAAACCAATAAATTTTAGTCCTTTTAATTGTATTATAAATAGATTTACTCTTGTAGGAGTATTCTTCAAGCAACGATGAAATGTACAGGAGGGACAAGGTGTCATCATCGACAAGAAGGATTTCGAGGCCTCGTGCAAAGCTAGGGACATTTGTGACCGGTGGAACAGCAAATTCCTTCAAAAATTCTTCGGCCATTTCGACAACAACAGTACAGTAGTGAGCCTTGAGAAGCTTTGAATCCAACGATGATGGTTTTTAGCCGGAAAAGCTTGATACCGGAATGGAATAGAACAAGCTCAGAAGTATGTGAAAGGAAAGCTATTTCAATGGGGAGAGAGAGAGAGTGAGTAAGCGAGTGAGTGAGTGAGGAGAGAAACAAGTCTTGAATACAAGGAGAAAAAGAAATGGCACAGTATATTTTGCCTACACCTGTATAGCTAGCAACAAGAGCCTTGGGCAATGGCAAATTAAGAAGAAATAAAACCAAAAAATGAAATTAAAAAGAAAAAAAGAAAAAAAGAAATTATTATTGGTTTTACTCATTTTGGGAGATCACAATTTGTCCAATAACTGGCCGACACGCGTCAATGATGGACCAATGGCATTGCCTGATTGGGGTGACTTTTATCCAAGTGTACAAGTTCAACTTTTTTTTTTTTTTTTGGTTCCTCTTGTTTTCTTTAAGGTAACTGAAACTGACCATGGTATTGCAAACAGCACACTGTCTTTCACAGCCAAAAATAGTGTGGAATTAACAGTAACTAACTTTTGTGCCATGTGGAATTTGAAACTAAATGTAATTTATTATCAATTTATGAAAAGCATCACAAAACCAAATTCATTCTTTCCAAATAGTTAGAAACATACTTAATTTGGCTTCGTATTATGAAAAGCAACAAAAACTTTAATGGATTTCTTTTTCTTACAATTAAAACCTTACTTAGTTTGCTCTCACTTTTTCCTACTTTTAAAAAAGGGATTCTCAAATTTACTAATGAATTTCAGTTTCTCATTTCCAATCATTTAAGTGGCTTAAATTCTAACACACCCCCTATTAATTATTCCTTATTGTTATAACTAGTAAATTATCATTTAAGTGGCTTAAATTCATATGTCATAACTAGTAAATTATTAACCGTGTGTTTGACATTCTGTCTGAACATTATTAATGAGCACTATATAAAATAGTTTTTTTTTTTTTTTAGTGTTTTCTTTTGCCAAAAAAAAAAAAAAAGAATTTAAAATGAGGCTAAATTTGAATGAATATATATAGAATAATATACTTGATAAGAACTCGCACTCATTTAAGTAAACTTCCTTCTTCTAAAAAATAATAATGATAATTATTTTTTTTATAGCACTCTATGTATGTCATCAAAGATAATAATGATTTATTTCTCCTTTTATATCTGTACTAAGTCCTAGTTTTTAGTGGTTATAGTATTTATAATAATTACGAACAGTTACTTGTGTGATTATAGACACATGTATAAAAGAAATATATCGAAGTAATGCTATGAAAAAATGGAAGAAGGTGGGAAAGAGGCCAAAAACCTCTAATAATAAAAATAAATAAAAGAAATTTTTTGGATGATGGTAAATTATATATATAGTAAATAGTGTATTTACGAAGTATATTCACGATAAAAATTATCTTAATAATATTATATTAAATAAAATATTTACAGTAAATATCATATTTATGATAAGTAATTTATTTATGTAGTATACTTACGATCAGTATATCACAAATCTATTACCAATAAAATCCCATCAGGTTACGAAAACAAATCTAGGCGTTGATAACATATATAGCCAATGTAGTATCATACTTCTAAAGTGGGGGTAAGATAAGATATCAGAATACCACCTTTCTATTCCATGGTTTTAATATATATATATATATATATATATATATTAATGATATTATTGAATAACAGATAATTTATGCGTTGATTAATTGTATTATTCGCTATAAATTCTCAAATCATGACACCTTTCCTCATTATGTATCGTTATCCAAAATCTGAATTTTGTAAAACCACAAAAACCTCCTCAACTCATCATGATTTAGATATAAAAAGTAAATTAATATAACATATAGTTATCAAAAATGAAAAAAACCACATGAAAAATTAATCATAAAAATAATAGTGACATCGAGATCAAGTATCAAAATAAAAGAGAGAAAAAGGTAAATATTATTAAGTTTATCGTTATGATTGCTATTTTTAAGGTTACGGTTGAGGACCGCCACTTAAGGTTAGTTCAAATGATTAGATGCGTGAGTGTGTAATTTAGAGTTTGCATTTTGAACTTTTCATTTCTTGATTGTAGTGTAAAAAAAAAAAAAAAAATTGATGATGAAAAGACTGAGGTGTGCTGATTACGCCCAAATGTATACAAAAACAAGCGGTCGATTGCAACGCAATTAGGACGGTCGATCCCACGAGAAAATGATAAAAATAAACAAGAAAAGATTAGCGGAATAGAAGCGTTAGAGAAATAAGTAAACAAAGAGAGAAGAAGAGGAAGTATTTTTGTGATTTTTAAAACAAATTTAAAGACAACATAATTTAGAATGGAGTAAATTCAAAAATCAAAAGGTGGTAAAGCATCAAGAATCCCTCACGTGTATTGTTTTCCAATTTTAATTTTGATTCAACAAAAGTATTGAAATGAATTAAACTTCTCATGTTAAGATCAAAAAGATTATTATTATAAATTATCTAAAATCGACAATATATCAAATTGACAATATTGCAGTAAAAAGATCAATTTATAAAATAATTCTAATTACAAAACATTTCATGATAAAATTTACATAGAAAAAGCATGAATGAATCTATATACAAACTTAGCACATAATATTTTGCATTCAAAGAAAATTAGAAAATGGAGGAGAATAATTCACTAAAATATATATGCATTATAAAACCGAACAAACAAAACCTCAATTGGAATACTCAACATATGAGTTCATCTCTAGCTTTACCAAGAGAAATTTAGCCAAACATGCTTAACATTCTCACAAAAACTCTAAAGAAAATTAGGAGAAGAAAAGATAGAAAAATAACTACATTTTGGTTCTAAACTTAACCAACAACTGGTTAAAAATACAACACCCTCGCCCTCTTGAGGAACCCTCATTTTATAGCCACTAGAGAGGATTTTTCGCCCAACAAATCCACCACCCAGGTTGGTAAATCAGCTGGAAACTCGCGGTAAACTGGTTGGAGCTGCGCACACGGGCTTGGCTGGGAACGCTGGTTGGGCTGAGATCACGGCCCGGACTGGTAGCGAATTCGCGGGCCTGGCTGAAGTCACAACTTGAAGTGGAGCTGCAGCTGGAGTTGACTGCTTTCACGTGGGCTGGGCTGGAGTCATGGCCCGAATGCAGGAGGAGCTGGGCTGGCAGCTGGAGGGAATTTCGCACGGGCTTGGAGTGAAGATTTGGTCCGAAAGTCACGCCCGGGCTTGCGGTAAGCCAGCTGGAGAAGGCTGGTGGCCTGGGATGGAGCTGGCATCACGGGCCTGAGAATTCGGCCTGAGATTCTCACGGCTCGGCTTGTGTGGCTTGGGCTGATGGGTTGTATTTTGTTGGGCTTTTTGATTGATTTTTGCTTGTAACTTTGGCCCAAATATTTTTTCCTATAAAACAAATTAAATTAAATTGAAACAAAATATTTCCACATCAAAATATTTTTGAATTAATTTTATGAAAATATCTAATTAAAACTTAATTTATTTTGACAATTTTGAACAATAAAAGTGCATTTTTGTGCACTTATCATGTGCTTTGTAAGATCATCGTAAAAGGTTCATAATATCAAACTTATTGCCCAATTTAAAGACGTAGATGCTAGGACAACAATGCTTTACTCATTCAATTTCAACGTGTCTTATACTTAGGATCACAAAAGGAAAAGAGGCGATCCGGGAGATTTTTTTTTTTTTCCCGAAATCCAGATCTTATTCTTGTTGATCACCCGCTTTCCTCTAGTTCAATCCCTTTCATGTGAAAGCACCTAAACTTCCACGGCTAAATGAAGCAGAAAACAAACACGCGGAAGAGGAAATGGAAAAGAATCACAAACATATCATTTGTCAAATGAGAGATTTGAGTAAAGAAGTATCCGACGTATTAAATTTTAATAGATTTCCTTGTTGTTTGTTGCCTGGCAACTTTATATTTAATGCAAGCCTTTCACCAAGCATAAAATTCAAGAAGATAACTACAAATCTCTTATTCTAAAAGGAAAATATCAGGAAAGATTTAAGTTTTCATTTTCTCACCTCTCCACCAAATTTCCTTCTAATATCTTCAAGTGTATCTGCTTCAATCTGTTGGCTGTACATTCCTTTTATATCTCATCAAATCCAAAAAGATAAATAAATAAAATTAACTAATTAATAATCTAATTTTATTTCCCTCTTTTGAAAGTTATAAATGGTATTTCTTTCATACAAGGAGAATACTTTGACGAATTAAATCAAATCAGAAACCAATAATTTGACAGATTAATCTTGTGTGCTGTCTCAATTCCATTTCACATGTTGCCAGGATTAAAACTAGTGCCTGACCATACACGAAATCCGCTAAATAAGTTCAATAGTTATCGAAATTCCGACATAAAAAAACTATCATCTATGAAAGCAAGAAACATAAACAGATATAATTTGATGTATGAGTCTCCTTATAAAATCCTAAAAGTACTTGTACGCTGCTCTCTTGCCACTTTTCCAGTCCTGCTCGATCCGATCACTTTATACGCTGCCTGCAATGATCCAGAAGGTAAATGTTGTTAGAACTGCAACTAATCTCATCGAAAAACTGCTATATAAAGTGGACAGCATGCACATTAAGATGGACATGAATTATCAATGTTTAAATGGTTTCTAACCTTTCGATGCAAAATGTTATCAAACTCGTGCAACTAATGTTGATTTGCATTCTTCCCATTGAGATTTTTCTTCATCCATTCCAAGCTATCCGCATCCAGATTAGGACCATAAACGAAATCACTGAAGTTTGCAGCGTCTTCATCGAGTATTCTTAAAATATCGTCGTACTCCGAAAACAGGTATTGATTCTGGCTTGGTGAATTTGCTTCAGGAGCCAGGTTCATAATTTGATCCAGATTTTGTATTGCATCGCTTGAGTTTATCACTGGTGTGGAATTAACAACTTCATTTGTAACTCTTGACATGCCCGTTGTCACTAATGGCGGCACGGAATTGAGCGATCCTATATCTCCAATTGATAACGGGTTCTGGGAATGTAAGATAGAGGCCACATCTTCTAGAAAATCATCCATGTGATCGAGCAAAATTGGCGAGTCTGGCAACTGGAGCACACCGGCTGGCACATAAGGAGCATGCGCCTTTTCGGGCATGTTAGTTGAGCTCGATAAGTTCATTTCAGATGCTCCAATATAGGCTGACATGAAGGGAGAAGGCGCCATGGGAGGCGCATAGCTTGAATATGCCAAGTTCGTTTCAGGTACTTGAACACCAGTTGGCACGTAGGGGGGAGGTGCACTTGGGGCTGCGTAACTCGAATTCGGTAATTTCAATTCAGATACTCTAGTATCCGCTACCACATAGGGAGTAGGCTCGATTGGAGGCGCGGAACTCATCGGTAAGTTCACTTGAGGCACTTGAGTACCGGCTACCATGTAGCGAGAAGGTTCCATTGGAGCTGTGTAACTCGAATTATGCAAGTTCATTTGGATACTTGAGCAGCGGCTGCCACGTGGGGAGAAGAAGCCAACGGAGGCACATAACTCGAATTGGCTAAGTTATTTGCCACATAGGTACAAGGCCCCCTTCGAGGCGCATAACTTAAATTTTCTGAGCTCACTTGCGAAGCTTGAGTACTGGCTGACACAAAGGGAGAAGCTGCCCTTGGAGGTGCATAGTTCGGATTTGGTAGGTTCAACTCAGATACTTGAGTGCCAGCCAGCAAATAGGCAGAAGCTGGCCCTGGAGGTGCATAATTCGAATTTGGCAAGTTCAACTCTGATGCTTGAATACCGGCTGACAAATAGGGAGAAGCCACCCTTGGAGGTGCATAATTTGAATTTGGCAAGTTCAACTCTGATGCTTGAGTATCGGCTGACACATAGGGAGAAGCCACCCTTGGAGGTGCATAATTCGAATTTGGCAAGTTCAACTCTGATGCTTGAGTACCGGCTGACACATAGGGAGAAGCCTCCCTTGTAGGTGCATAATTCGAATTTGGCAAGTTCAACTTTGATGCTTGAGTACCAGCCGAAACATAGGGAGAAGCCGCCCTTGAAGGTGCATAGCTCGGATCTGGTAAGTTCAACTCAGATGCTTGAGTACCGGCTGGCAGACAGGGAGAAGCCGCCCTTGGAGATGCATAATTCGAATTTGGCAAGTTCAACTCTAATGCTTGAGTGCCGGCTGACACATAGGGAGAAGCCGCCCTTGAAGGTGCATAATTCAGATTTGGTAGGTTCAACTCAGATGCTTGAGTGCCGGCTTGCAGATAGGGAGAAGCCGCCCTTGGAGGTGCATAATTCGAATTTGGCAAGTTCAACTCTGAGGCTTGAGTACTGGCTGACACATAGGGGGGAGAAGCCAGCCTTGAAGGTGCATAGTTCGGATTTGGTAGGTTCAACTCAGATGCTTGAGTGACAGCCGGCAGATAGGAAGAAACTACCCTTGAAGGTGCATAATTCGAATTTGGCACGTTCAACTCTGATGCTTGAGTACCGGCTGACACATAAGGAGAAGCCGCCCTGGGAGTTGCATAATTCGAATTTGGTAAGTTCAACACAGCTGCTTGAGTACCGACAGACTTGTCAGGCGCAGGCGTTGTTGGAGGCTCAAAAAGCACATTGGGGAAGTTCATTCTAGGTGGTCGAGTAACGCTCCCTTTTACTCTGAGAGGTTGTTTTCCTTTCCCTTTTTCATTCATGTCAAAACTTCTTGTTCTCCTCTGGCTCAAGTTTTCAAGCATTCCATGACTTTCAATGCGTGCCTCATTGGGGATGTGCCTGTGATATGAATTTGAATTGCTAGACGAGCCCATTTGTCCAGAATACTGGTGTAATTTTCTCTGGCCATAACCGACATAACTGCCTACATTTGCCTCTAGCTGAGTATGAGGTTTTAGAATAGTTGTATTACCCGCAACACCGGAATTGAGGCTTCCTTGTCCATTATGGGATCGCAATGAACTAGGCCTCTCAGATGATGGTGAAATTGAAATTCCGGCATGGGAACTGGACGATTGACCTCTGAAAGGTACACGCAAGGCTGCAATCTCGTTGATTCGCCCTTCTTCATTTCGATGTTCCTAAAATGAAGATGTTTATAGTCATTAGACCAATATAATACAATGATAAATTAGGACAAATGAAACTAAATTAAAGAACTTTATACAAAGCATGCAATAACGACCTTACTTCGCATTTAAGCTTTGACAAATATTTATACTTTTAATCATTTTCTCCCGAGGGAAATCTTGTAAATTACATGACACATTTGTTTTTTCTTGACATTCTAAATATTCAAATGCAAAATGATAATTACGAATTTCTCAGATTACTCAATACCAAGGAATAACAAATAGAATTGCTTATGAAATCCGTGTGTGAATATGTGGCTCAATTATGTTCATGCTATGAACATAACAATGCATGCTTGTTAAAAAGATACAAAATTTCTTAGATTTACTTCAGGTTGGGTTGGCGGTTTCGGAATGATTAACTGTGAAGTTCCCACAACCACGAAATTCAGCGGTTTCCATCCATGCCCATGCTGGGAAACCGCTGAATTTCGTTTCTCAAATGGCAATGAGAACGCAGATGGTCTACAGTACGATTTTATTAAGGAAAATAAATCTCTATTTCCCGCATCATTGAGTCGCGGTAATTCAGCTCCATTTGTCTGAAAGGAAGTTGTTTAGAGATATTAGACCAAAAGAATACAAAGAAAGCACATCTAATTCATAAAATATGAAGATAAACATTACTATTTTAATAATTTTCTAATCCGTCTCCGAAATTATATAATGCATATTTCTGCTTGAAAGTGTAAAAACTTCAAAGAAAAACGCTAATCCAAGATTACTGATTAAACCAATAGGAAAGAGCTTGCAGACAAGAATGTTTTCGCAGAAAAACTTGGATTAATTTTAACTCCAAGATTAACTCAATAAATAACGAAAAAAAAAAACTTACTTATGAGTTGTGTGTGTGAATGTGTTACTCATTTAGGTCCATGTTATAAATATAAATGATGAATGCTTGTTAAGAAGGCGCATAATTGTTTACATTTAGTTCAGGTTGAGTCGGCGGTCTCGGAATAATAGACTGTGAAGTGCCTACAGCCCCGAAATTCACGGGTCCTTTCCCAGGCTCTGAAATATGTGGATTCTGCTCTGAGAGTGGCGGCGTAGAAGCAGTCTTGGCATGGGAACATATTGGTTGATTTTCGGTAGGTGAACTTGATATTCCAGCAGTCCCATTTTTTTTCTTTTTTTCGGCTTTGTACTTCTGCAAGAAGGATGTTCCAAGATTTTAGGCGAAAAGGAACATAGAATATCTAAGGCATCATACGTTGCTGCCCAAACACGACACAAGAAATTGAAAAATTAAATTTAAAAAAAATAATAATTCAGAAAACTTATAGATGAAAGAGGAAAAAAAAAGGCATTCGACAAGGACCTTCTAAAAGGTTTATTGCGTTACATAACTGAATGTTTCACCACTAAAGACCTTTCTTCTTAACTAAAGGTTGTTCAAACCAAAATGCTAATCGCGATCATTCATTCAAACAATCAGAGAGGTACTAAATTAGAGCTTTTCTGTGAAAAATCTAAGATTAATCAATGCCAAACAAATATACTTGCTCATAAGTTTCTTTCCTTTTTTTTTTTTTTTCTAAATGTTTTGCTCATTTTATTTTCATGTTCTAAACATAATAATAAGCAATGATTATTAAAACAGCGATCAAATCCTTAAACCGCTAGCTGATCAAGTTGTCGTGTTAACTCCTATGGACACTGTTAAATCGGATTTCACTATTTTACTGATTTTAATTAAATTCATTTTCGTGAGGTACAAGTAATGAAAAAATTATTAATCCTTGGTTCTAGAAGTTAGGATGATGGGAAAGAACCTGCAGATGACTTCCAATTTGGAGTCTCGTTATGCCTTCAACGTTCATCTTCTCTTGAATCATCCTTGGGTTTGCAACTGTATTCAAATAGCATGCAAGAACGGCTCTCGACATTAATAACTTGTTGCGATGAAGTACAAGTTGACAAAGAAGAATTGATTTTAAAGTACTAGATTCTTTTCAAAAAAATGGAGACCTACATTCTTCTCCTAGTGCCTCGAAAGCTTCTAGAAACTTGTGATGCAACTCCGGACTCCAAACGCGTGTTCTCCTTAAGGGGGTACTATTTTTACCACCGTTTTTTTCCTTCCCGTCTCCGTTAATTGTCAAGCTTCCAGAATTTATGGTCTCCAAGTTGGTTTTAATTTTCTTCTTTTCCTTATTTCCTTCTTTCCCACCAAGTGGCCTTTTTAAGTCGGCTCCTTGTGTTTCGCTTGTTTTGGTATTTCGAAAAACTGTTGTCCTCATCGTCATTAACAATAATAGTTTTCCCTTTGTTTTGCATTCTTTCTAATATCATACCAAATGGATTAGTTATCAAATTTCCATGGTACTCACATCCAGTGTTAGGGAGAAGAGAACTCCCCGACCCAAGGGGTTTTTGAGCATCTATAGGCGATAACGAATCTCCGGTCTCGTCGATTCTAATACCTCTGGAGGGAGGTCTAGATGCTCCACTAGCTTCTTTGATTATTTTACCTTCCATGGGTAACATAGGCAATGTAGTAGTTTCATTGATCCTAATACCTTGTGGTTGCATCATGTTATTTCCATTTTCCTCGAAGTTTTCTAGATGAATTTCGATGTTCTTGCCTTTTCGGTTCCAGTCCGCGTATTGCCAAACCGGTTTCAGAGCCTTCAATTGCATCGGTTTCTGTAAAAAGTATCTTGCTCCTTCAGGTATGGCTCTATTAACTACGTTGCCGTCGGTCGACATCACTAAGTCATGATCAAGTAACAAAGAATTATTAAAAGAATTGTCCTAAAACAAGTTAAACCGAAAGAGTAAACTTAAGTAGATCGGAGCATCGTACCTACGACCGGAAGCTCTTGCTTTATATCATGTAGATTGGAAAAGTTGTCCATTGTAACATTTGCTATTACCAATCGAAAATTGTGCTCTGGTTCCCGAAGCATGGACAAAGCAACAGATGCTTGTTCAGCAGTAGTAACTGAAAAATAATAATAATAAAATGACGTTAGACTTGTGTTTAGTACACTGGTTGGAGTTGAGTTTTTTGAGTTTTAGTTTGGCTTTTTAAAAACTATTTAAAATTTTTATTGACTTTTAAAACAAAACAAAAAAAAAACAGTTGGAAATTTTTGGTTCCAGCCAATGTTCCAAACAAAGCCTTTATATTGACAAGGTTCTTGACAACACAAAGAAATTTCATCCATTTTCTGTGAATGGTTTACTTATGAAATTTAATGATGTAAGACAATAAATTAAGTTTATGATAGAGACGGAACCGGCCTATTATTTCAGGAATATAAAGTTTTTGAGACACTTACACAAGAATAATCAATTTTTAATGGAAACCAAATGAGAAAAATGTAAACTTTTCAAAGTAAAATTGAAAAAAAATAAAAAAAAAAATACATTAGTGCAGAAGCTCCCACTCAGTCATGGGTGATCAAAATAATATAACACCATGGATTGCAGACATGAAGCATGTGAACTTTACCATAACACACTTGAATCTATGATAAATATGTAAAGATCCAATAGCGTTTAAGTTGGTATCTCATGATCAACTCCTTCCGTTTATGTCGTCACAGTTTTGAATTAGACTTTATTTTTTTCCAAAATATATTTTGATATGCAAATAATCAAACAAGAGCAGAAATTTTTTTAAGAATATTGAAGAATTAGTAGAGAAAAATGATAATTAAAGTATGTATTGAAGAAAAAAGAAAAGAAAATTAAAGAAAAGAAAAGATCTTCAACCATGAATTTTACCCATAGCGCCTACACTTTAAAACAGTTTAAAATAAGAGTGATGTTTGTGACAGAAGAAATAAACGGAACTCGAGCTGCAATAATTATTAAGTTTGCGTTTGGTTCACCGATTTGAGATTAAATTTTTAAGTTGGAGTTTGTTGACCTTTCAAAAATTAGTTATAAATTTTGTTGACTTTCAGAAAAAGACAAAAATTGATATGAAAAAGTATAGTTTAATTAGAGTTAAACTTGAATACTAAACAAAGCCTAAGATTCTACCGTTAAGTTGTAAAAAACCTGCGAAACATTGTTTTGAATTTTTTTTAAACACTATTACTCGATACTTTCATTTCAAAAGGACATCTTTTTATTCAATTTTTGTTGTCATTTTCGAAATTTTTCTATGTTAGATTAAGTCTTATACTTTTCATGCTTCTCTTCCGTGTGGATTAATTTTCAATAAATCTACATATCAAAATTCGCCCAAATTTCTATGATATATGAGGAATTCACGGTGGAAAAGGAAATAAACAAAAGCAGTATGTCTTAATGTTTCTATGTTATGCATGTCTCAAAAAAGGCAAAAAACTATGAACTTTGCAACTGCATAGATGAAAATCAAAAAGCATTAAAATCATCGCGAAATCTTAACAAACAGAAACCATTAGAGATATCTGTATTCTTTGTAAGAAATTCATGAGCTTAGCATAATCTTTAAAGCATCATAAGTTTCAATATGAATGAAATAGAGATAGAAAACAAAAAAAAAAAACAAAACAAAACAAAACAAAAACATTAAACTTTAGTCTTTTTAATTGTTATTATAGATAGATTTACCCTTGTAGGAGTATTCTTCAAGCAACGATGAAATGTACGTCAGGGACAAGGCATCATCGTCGACGACAAGGATTTCTAGTCCTCGTGCAAAGCTAGGGACATTTCTGTCCGGTGGAGCAGCAAATTCCTTCAAAAATTCTTCGGCCATTTCGACAACAACAAACAGTAGTGAGCCTGAGAAGCTTTGAATCCGACGACAACCGTTTTTAGCCGGAAAAGCTTGATTCCCGGAATGGAAAAGAACAAGCTCAGATTGATGTGAAAGGAAAGCTTTTCAATGGAGAGAGAGAGAGAGTGAGAGAGTGAGTGAGTGAGGAGAGAAACGAGACTTTGAATGCAAGGAGAAAAGGTATGGCACAGTGTATTTGGCCTACACCTTGTACAGCTAGCAACAAGAGCTTTGGACCCAAAAAATGAAATTAAAAAAATAAAAATAAAAAAGAAATTAGAATTTGTTTCATTCATTTGGGGGGATCTCAATTTGTCCAATAACTGGCCGATGCGTGGCAACGACAGACCAATGGCATGGCCTGATTGGGGTGGCTTTCATCCAAGTGTACAAGGTCAATCGTTTTTTTTTTTTTTTTTTTTTTTTTTGCCTCTTGTTTTCTTTAAGGTAACTGAAGTTGACCATGGTATTGCAAACAGCACATTGTTTTTCGCAGCCAAAAATAGTTTGTAATACTAACTTTTTTGCCATGTGGGATTTGAAACTTAATGTAATTTATTATCAAATTATGAAAAGCATTACAAAACCAAATTCATTCTTTCCAAATAGTTAGAAACATACTTAATTTGGCTTCCTATTATGAAAAGCATCAAAAACTTTAATGGTTTTCTTTTCCTTACAATTAAAACCTTACTTAGTTTGCTCTCACTTTTTCCTACTTTTAAAAAAGCGATTGTCAAATTTACTAATGAATTTCAGTTTCTCATTACCAATCATTGAAGTGGCTTAAATTCTAACAAACCCGTATTAATTATTCCTCATTGTTCTTCAGATTTCTCATTTATGGAAGCTAGATTTTCACTACCAAAAAAACAAAAACAAAAACAAAAACAAAAAAAAAGGTGAAGCATACTAGTTATGACAGGGGCATTTTATTTTGCAGTGGAAAACATTTTTGCATGGGGTCGTAGGAAGACTATTTTTTGACTTTTTTTTTCTAAAAAATTCACAAGTCAAAACCAGTTAATTAATAATTTGGAATTATGGATATTATTGTAGTTGACACTATTTTAAGTAAACAGAAGTACGTGCCATAAAAGTTAACGACAGACAAACATTCCTTCTTGTATGGTTTTTGTAATGACAACTTTGTTTTGTCTGTCATATTAATTTCTAATTAATAATAATTATTTAATTAATAAAGAAACGTAGCCCCTTAGAGGAAGGAGGGAAACAACTAAAATGCTGGGGTCACAAACAATTACTCTCTCAAGAGACTTGCACGTATGGGTCCTCTCAACCGAGTTTCGTTGGCGCAATATTAATTGACTTCCTCGTACAAAGCGAACGAGCAGGATTGGAAATCTCAAGCCCGAGCCAGAACCTCACGCCTAAAGTTCTCAATTTCCTGCGAACCACTTTTGCATGTCCTTCGAAAATTACCTTTTGGTGAAACCTCCCTCCGCTGCTAGAGAAATTGTCCAAACAGCCGCCAATGCTTCTCCCTAAGCAAAGACACAGGAGGAAAGAAATGTAAATTTTTATGGTTGGACATTTTCTAATGAGTGAATTACATTCATGTATTAGTAACTAATTAGTAAATATCAAATTAGAAATTCAGAATTCACCCAAAAAAAAATAGTACTTAAAATAAGAATGTAGTCCTAGTAAACTTGTAGTTATATTGGTCGCTGACATTTCTTGAAAAAGTATTACGAATTAAAAAGGCTCAAAAAATGGTCTAAGACAAAAGTGCAGTTTCCTACAATAAGTGCATTCTCTATATAGATCAGACATATCAAAGTTTTAATTTGAAATCTTAATGAAATTTCATAAAAGATATAATAACAGTTGTGGACTGCACAAGACTGGATTTTTTTTTCTTTAACCACCACCCACCCAAAAAAAAAAAAAAAAAAAAAAAGTGCTTTTGATATTAACAGTGATAATAATCCTAAAATTTAAAAAAAAAAAAAAAAAAGTTATTGGTATGACACTATTTATTATCAGATCACATGAAATGAAAATCGTAACATGAAATTTTAAAAAACTATATGAAGATCTAATGGTTTTGAAATACACAATATCCATTGTGTTTTTTTTTTTTTTTTAATCCTACCCTAAGAAAAAAGAAGGAAAAAGAAAAAGAAAGGGCTAAAGTGGTGTTGCTGTTACATAATAATCCATCTGTTTTTGTACTCGGAAAACATGAATGTGAATAAGGAAGGTTAAGGCGGGCTCCACCACAAATGTAGAGTTCGAAATCCCCCACCTCTAAGTTTAAGAAAAAAAATTATTTAAAAGAAAAAATGAAGATGGAGAAGGATGGTTCAAGTTGTTGCATTACCATCCTTGTCTCTTCAGCAAAAGGGGGAAAAGGTCCCCCCAAAAAAAAACTAAAAAAAAAAAAACTATCTAACATCTTTATTTTATCGTGGACTAAAAATTTAATAAAGAAATAATCTTTTCCAACAATTGCTTAGATTTCTCAAATAAAGAGTTATGAAATCCAATTAGTACGTCGATAATTTAATACCAACCTATATCGCATGAGATGTCGCATTTTATCTCATCTTCCATCGTGACCCAAGCTGAGTTTGGTTGGTGCAATTTCATTTCTTCAATTGGATTTGGACAAAGATAGAGACATTGATCTATATCTAGCATAACCTTGGCTTCATAATACAGATCATACATTATCAAGAGCAAAAGAAATTACTTTCCCTTCTTTGGCTCCCTTGTTTGGGGAAAAAAAATCATTGTAACATATAGCGGAATGAACTCCTTCTCTATTTACTCCAACAAGAAAAAAATGGAAACAGGACTAGGAATGAAGCAGCGGCGGCGGTGAAGGCAAATGAATAAGAAGATGGGAGAAATGAATAAATAGGGGGTGAGTGCTAGGGTTTTCACTTTTTGCTAATTCGATTTGTAGATCTTTTATTTTAAGCCCAAGATAGGAAATGTAGCTTGGAAAATAGGCTTATAAACATATTACAACCATTAAAACACGGTTCGTTTATCGTTCATTGTCAAGGGTTGGACTAGGCCCGACCTTTCTTTTATATCACTCTGGATTGGGCCTCACTCGAACCTAGCCCATGTCATTTTCGTTTAATTCTCAAATCACGACATATTTCCTCATTATGTATCATTATCCAAAAGCTAAATTTTGTAAAACCTTCCCTCAAAAATTTTTTTGTAAAACCTATAGAACCTCCTCAACTCATAATCAAATATACGAAATAAATCAATATAACAATTATTAAAAATGAAAAACCTATATAAATTAATAATCACAACTAGAAATTGTCAGATCCCAACGCAATTAAAATGTCGCTAAACTATTAAAATCGTTATGAATTTTATTTGGCAAAGCCATGGTGGCGTTTGGAGAGGTGTCTCTAAATTTCCGTAACAAAACATATTTCCTGACGCGATCAACACATCACTAAGTTTTTGAAAAATTAGTGACGCTTCTTGGCGTTGGGAAATTGGATATCATGTCTCGGCTTTTTTATGGAAACTTAGCGACACCATCTAGCATCACCAAGTTTATTTTTTATTTTTTAAAAAGTTAAATTTAGCGACTCTAATGGTGTTGGTAAATTTCAAGGTATTTTATGTTATTTGAATAGTTTTTATTTTGTTTTAATTATTTTTTATATCTAATAACTAATTTAAGTATTGAATTAATAATAAATCATGAAACGTTAGAAGAAGTCTGATTTATAACAATAAAAAAAAACATACAAAGTCATAACAAACATACTACAAACAAAAAGTACTTTTAACGACACAAAATTATGACATTTTTCTGAAAGTGTTGTCAAATGTTCTTTAAGATGACATTTTATTTTTAAATGTCATAGAAGAGATCATTTGACGACATTAAATAGAAAAATGTCATTGAAAATTTATTTTAGAGATTTAACAGAAAAATGTCATGAAATTTTTTGTAATTGCACAAGTTATATGACAATTAAAATGCCTACTAAACATGTGTGGAGTTCTTACGTGTATTTAAATTCATGATTTTACATTGAATAAAAAGAAAAATTATAACAAAAAAAAAATTACAACTTGAAGTAGCACATAACTGAATGGTAATATCACATTTGACTTCAGTATGAGATGTAAAGTTTGAATCTCCTAACCATCCTTCGTTCCAAAAAAAAAAAAATCCATACCTTTCATTTCAATAGTCTTGTTTTCTAAGAATAGTTCATGTGGTTGCAAATCAAACTAAACTACTTATAAAAGTTTTCAATATGATACTAATAGATGCAAATGCATAAATTTTCTTCAAATTTTTTTTAAAGTTGTTTTCAATCAGCTTTTTCCTATGTTGTCTTGTTTTCATAAAACTTTCAAAATTTGGTTTCATTTCTTCCTATTCTATACAAATAAAAAGGTTAGTGCGCCAATTGAAATTTTATATCTGAATTTTCCAAGGGTATGTAACTTGAAACCTACTACATAATATAATCAAGTTAATTAGTACTATTATTCTTAAATGGTGAAAGTATTTAAACATTCATCATCGAAAAAATTGGTAAACAAAAAAATTGGAACCAAATACAAGGTACTACATTTAAGTTATATTGAAGCTCATGGAAAAAAGAAAATAAAAGACGAATTTATATAATTACATCCCAACCTTTGCTGCTCCAATGAAATTTTCCTTTTGACATCTGACCTTTTGGTGGTAATTATTATGTAATAATTTTTTTTATTAATACTATGAATCAAAATTTATATTTATAATTATAAGTAATCAACAATAAAAAAATTATTTGGGGTGATTTTTTTTTAATAATTCATGTATTCAAAAATTTATATCTACGTAATTATAAATAATCAACAATAAATTTTATTTTATTGAAATTCATTTTTTAATAATTCAAGAATACATGACACTTATCCAATGTCATGGTTTTTTCTATTAAAACATGCTTTCAATGTCGTAAAACATTTCTAATCATGACATTGTTTAATTGTTGTATTATATACAAATCATGACATTTCTAAACTGCTATCATACGCACCAATCACGACATTTTTGAACAGTTGTGATATGTAACAATATACAAACGGGAAAGTAATAGATGACATTACTCTAATGTCGAGGACAAAGAATTCACGACATTGAAGAAAATGTCGTTAAAACATCATACTTTTCACGGCACCCCCTTTCAATGACCTTTTCAAAAAATGTCATCGAATCCATATTACGAGATTTTTAAATGTCATCAAAGGGCTTTTTTTTGTTGTAGTAGTTATCTAAAATCTTAGTACCAATATAACAAACTAAAAATCTAAAATTGAAATCCATGCTTGAAACAAAGTCTAAAATATAAATCCACACTAGAAACTAAAAGTCTAAATCAGGATAAACTACTAATTAGGGTCTCCTGACAATGTAGGATAAGAATTAAGCATCTCGATCATCATCATCATCATCATCATGCGAAGCGTTTGGAGGGTGTTGTTGGGATGGTGGTGGTGGAAGAGAAAGAGTACTCGGATCTAATTAAGGAAATGTCCCGGGAATTGCATAATGTTCAATTCAGAGGTTAAATGTTGGATGAAGGATATAAGTGCTGTAATTTTTTCTCACATACTGCATTTTTAGAATGATATGTATCTAAAGCATGACTAAATTATTACACATTAATTAAAATCAATTTCTCACATAATCCTGCTCTGCTTGAGGGTCACACCATTTTTTAGTCTGGTGATTGGTATACATGAGTTTGTGAGACTCAATGTCACCAACAAATTGATTAGTAGTGGGATCAACCAGTAACAATATTTTGAATTAGAGTAATAAACATAAATTATTGTTAAATATATATATAATTATATATATGTTTGTATATATATAGAATCAAGTTTTAAAATACCAAATCTGCACGATGAGCAGCAGAAGATTTTGACCCGTGAGTTTCACCATGCCATTTCCAATAAGTTTGTCTTTTATATAATTCTTGCATCCCTCTGTCTATCAAATGAGCCCGTACGTACTATTCTCAATGGCCACCAGTATACATTACTGCAATCACGGCATGGGCATCTTATGTCTCCCGATGCATTAGTAGAATTCGAAGCCCTTTTCCAAACTTCTTGGATCCCGGCGATGTACTCGGGACACAATCGATTAGGCAACAATGTCCAACTCTTATCTATCGACATCTCCAACCAACTGAAAAAGAAAATTACAAAATTTACAGCTACGAAAAAAAGTTTAGTGATCAAAATTGTACAAAATTAAAAGTTCAAGAACCAACCTAACAATCTAACAATTTATCGTAAAATAAAAGATAACTTATTTTAGCTACATTAAATTATTCAACAAAAGTTGTGTATATTTTTCAATGCTGTTTGTATAAAATAATATAAGTATTAAAATTATTAGACAATGACATGTATGCTAAAATATTTAGTAGAAAAAAGTAAAGTTTTTTTTTTTTATCCTTATACATCTACACAATAATTTTATTCATAATTTACCAAATACATAAAATTATATTTTTGGTAGTCACAACAAATTTGAAAAAGAAAATTACCAAACACCTACCTGTTTTTAGATATAGTAACTTTGAACTCACAGCATGGCCACGATAATGCCAAACTAACCCTATACATGAGGCAATAAGAGAAAATTATCTAAATAATCACATTTTTTTTATTAATTAACTAATATTATATAAAATTCTCCTTCTTGATTAGTATAACACAAATTTTATTTTATAAGTGTCTAATTTATATCATATTGATCCAGTAACAAATTTTTATATAGTCTTTAAATTTGTGGTATGCAGTACTTTTCCCAGGCAATAATCCCGAAATATGTTTCTGAAGGGCCAATCATATGAAACCCAGCCCTATTGAATATAGCCCAATAGAAAAAGTCCAGTGAAACCCAGCCCATTAAAGATGTCCTGAGTGGCCCAGCCCATGAAATTCGAAACCTTCGACGAATAAGTGGATGGGCACTAGTGCAGCACTTGAAAATTTGCAAATCGTCCCTCGGGAAAAAAAAAAAAAAAAAAAAAAAAAAAAAAATCTAGTCTGAGTTTTTAGACAGAGGGGAAAAGAACGGGAAAAAAAAACCAAGCACAACAATTTTGAGGTCTCAAATGGTGAGATTCTTTTATCGAATTATGTTAGGGTTTTAAATTTCTCTTCTCTCTCTGTTTGCTGTTTTTGGTTTAGCTTTGTGAATGCGAGTTTGTTTGTTTGTTTGTTTTTGTTTAATTTAGTTTTTTTATTATTTTAAAGGCGGAGGAAGAGTTTGATTCATTGTTCGACTACAGACGAGTACAACCAAAAACCTTCCCATGCCTTGACGGTGAGTTTTCCTCATTATTTTCTGTTTGGTTGATCAGAAACTCTATTCATAAGGTTTGGGGTTTTTTTTTTTTTTTTCCCCTTCTTTTAAACGATTTCTTGGATATTTTCAACTCAATGTATTTCTGTCTTATCGGGATTTAAATGACTGAGAACTAAGATGTGAAAAAGTTTGAAGCTTGAATGTCTTTGAAGCTTCGTGTGAAGTTCTGAATCTCGGATTTAATATTTTATATTTCGTTGAATCTTGATTGATTATTTCCTATTACGTTTATGGCTGGATAGGAGTTGGGTATCGAAAAATTTTGAACTTTGAATTCGATTTTCTGCAGTTCTTTCTCTTTCTTCCATAATCGTGTTTTTACTTGTAAAATAATCAGGGTAGTTTGGTGGGACCCACATGATTTAGGAGATGAGAAGGGGGTTAATCCTAGTCCCCTTTGGTATTGATTCCAGGATAATGGGAGTGAATATAAAATTTATTAATAATAATATTCCCTTTATAAGCTCACATACTTCAGACCAATGATCATGTAATTTTATAGAAAGACATTAAAGTATTACAACGACAAGACTCCAATTCTTAGGTTTAGTATACACTAGAAAGGAAATCTGATTATTTTTATTCTACTTTTAATTTTTATTTATTTTTTCGAACTTGGGGTGGGGAGATTTGGACTTTTCACCTTAAGATGGAGTTATGTGTAAAATTACTGTTAGGTTATGTTTGTAACCACGCTTCGCTTTCTAATAGATAAGTAAACATAATATTGGTCTCAATTATCGGCATTTTTTGTTCCTTGACTTTCCTTTCCAAATCCTTCCTCTTTCTATTGCAATGCGATTTCGTTTCAGTTTGGTAAACATCGCTTCTTTTTAAGTTTGAAGATTGATGTCAGCATTTGATCACTGATGTCTCTTTGAAACTTGATTATTTTATTACTGTTATGTCTATGGAAGACAATGAGTTGGGTGCCAGAGCGATTTGAAGTTCGAATTCTATGCTTGATTTCTTTGAAGCTTAATTCTTTTCCTTCTGTGCGTGCCAAAGCAATTTGTACATTGAATTCTATGCTTGATATTTCTTTGAAGCTTAATTCTTTTCCTTCTGTTATGTCTATCACAGATGATGAGTGGGATGTTTTTCCAGAGTCCTCTCCTAAGAGAAGGAAGGTTGGCAATTCAAAGTTATTAACTCCAATACTATTTGCGGATATGTGTTAAAGTCTATTACGGGATTGATTAGTGGTTTGAACTGATGTTCCTTTGCTTGTTTATTTTTTTATTTGTTTTAAACTGCATGGTATCAGGTTGAAAAGGTAGGGAAAAATGGGAAAACAATTCATGTGCTTGACTGTGAAGAGGAAGAAAAAAGAAAACGAGGATTGGCTACCTCCTCCACCAAAAATTTCCCGTCCTGCTGGGGTCCTTGCTGAAAATTCAACTATTAAAGAGTTGAGGTATACAAAAATTTTCCCTTTGCAATTGTCACAATTTGATTTTGAACTTCTACTTGTTCCGTTCGAGATGGCCTCGTTAAGTATATTACGGGCTCCTTTAAGCGCCAATTTTTCATATTAATGGTTTTGTGCCTATAGGTTAATGAAGCAGGAGCTGTTATCATGTGCACAATCAGCAGAGGACATCTTGCGGGACATAGAAGAGTCCGCAAAAGGAGAAGTTGGTAAATCGTTGCAGCCCTCTTTGGATGCTATTGCAGACCAACCTTCAAGACCTCATAATGAAAGAGCTAAGATAGTTATTTCTGTCCAGGACAAGGATGGGCTCAAGCAATTTCGCATATACATGGTACATTCTTCTGAAAATTGGGTTACTAATTTGTTTGTACGGCTACCATTATCATTATGTCTAGTTACCAAGGGTAAGAAAGCAACAGTAAAAGCCGAAATTGGGGTTCTGCAGTATTACGGCTATTCTTTCTGGAACATATATGTTAGGAAGGAAGAAATATCTCATTCTACGGTTAGAACGTTTTATCTATTGAAGATTATACTACATGTATTTCCTATAGCTGTCTATTTGTTTGTCAATGTGTTGCTTGTGGTCACATTAAAGATTCTTCCAGACAGTTTGGAAGAATCTAGGAATTGATGGAATTGATCTATCAAAAAATTCTGATAAACTTTGGCAAACATGAAGATTTTGTGTGAAACAAAGTTTGAGTTTCATGTAATACTCGATGATCATAAAGTTGTAACATGCATCTCTCTCTCTCTCTCGCGCGCTATATATATATATATATATATATTCATGTTTGTTTCAGTTTAAATGTCTAACAATTGAATAATCGAAGTAAAGTTCTAATTTACAGGATGACAAGTTTGAGCGGCTCTTTAAACTGTATGCTGATAAGGTTAAGCTCGACCAACAGAGTCTGGTATTTTGCTTTGATGGCGAGAAAATAGGCCCAGAAGCAACCCCTAATGCGCTTGAAATGGAAGACAGTGACATTATTGAGGTCCATGTGAAGTCAAATTGATGAGGTAATCTCTGTTCAATTTTTTTTATTTTTTATTTTTTTTTTTGAAGGCACCATGCTGATGAGATAATTGCATATAACATTAAATACTCGTTTGGAATTTGGCCTTTGCTTCTATGATATTCTGCATTTGAGAGTTTCCTTTCCTTTCTTTTCTTTTCTCTCTCTCTCTCTCTCTCTCTCTCTCTCTCTTTTAAATGAGATAAAATATGATTGTTCAGCTGCTTCAGCAAATGAAAATATACACACATTCTTTTGTAACAAACAATCACTTGAAAATGATATGTAGGATTCTCATAGTTCAAAAAATCTGCAAGTTTACTACATCATTGAAACTTTTTTTTTGGGTATCTAGACAAAATTACTCGAGAGGAAGAGTTTTAGATCGGTGCTATGCTACCTTCTGGTTTCCTTACTAAGATGTTTGAGGGTGTTCTGTTTGTACTAAATCTGTTAGAACATTATTGAATTGTGAAGACTGAAGAAGGTTTATTTAATTGCTAAAGTAACCAAAATTTTTCTGTCTTTTGGTATGGAAAGTCGCAGTGCTGTCCTCCCTTGTTCTATCTATATTCACCGAATTCTTGGTTTTCTTGTCTTCCTTGTGTCAGTAGAATTTTGGTTTATTGTGCATTGCTTCGTTTTCTATTTGTTTCTTTTCTTACTGTTTAAGTACTGCTTATATGACAATTCGCGATAAAGTTGTTGTCCATTACAACTAAATATTTCTTCTGGTTTTGCTTGCAGGTTATTGCTTCAAGAAAATATCCAACCTTTTTTGCTTTTTCTTTTTTCTTTTTCTTTTTTTCTTTTTATTTTATTTTATTTTATTTTATTAGGGGAGTGGCCAAAACACACTTCTGGTGTTGCAACTATTTGGCCAAAACCGTATAGTCTCCTGCATATTTTGCCGTACTACTCAGAGTAACTCATAGATAGCTTTGGACAGAAAAGGTGAAATGTATGTAATTTTACTCTTCTAAACTGGGGGGTTTTTTTTTTAAATGGAAATTAAGAATTTATGCGCGAAATGTTTATATGCATTGCCGGTGAATTTGTAAGTTGCTATCTTTAGTTCCGTCGGTAGATTTTCCGACTTCTTTCTCTCAAGAGCTCTTCAACTCATCCACTTTTTTATTCGACTAAATGTGCAGTATTAGTAGGGAAGAATCTAGTTTTTAGTTCCATTTTATCAGCGACCATGTGAGACTTGGTGACTAGAAGTCATGGACGAGTCACAACAGTGTGATAGTGGAGGCGAATCTAGTCTTTTATTTATTATAAATGTAGTGGAAGTTAATGCCATATTAGGGATTTGATTATATGATTTTTTGTTTATCCACACGAACGAAAGACAAGTATTTTTGAGAGCTTTCTACGGAAAAATTATCTTTTAATGTGTGTTTTTGAACATTAAATCGGGATGAAATAATTTGTAATGCTAACAAAATCTCTCAAAGGTATATAGTTTAAAATAATGCTCTATATTGATAATTTATTTTTTCATATCATACCCTATCATCATAACTTTGTTCTGTTAGTTTGTTTTTACACCTAATTGTGAAAGAAAAAAAAAATAGTGTGCAAGTGCACATGGACCTGTGAGTGCGAAACGTACTGAAGAAACAAAAACACTGCGTTTTCTTCTTTTGTTTTATCTTTGCTTTGTTGAAAAAGCTCTGCTTACATATATTTAACTTGGATTGGGGTGATTTGAAGGGTTATCATGTATGATTCAACTTATCTAGTCGGCCCTGTTCTTAGTTGATCAGGTCCATGTGTGTTTCGTGATGTATTAGGTCTCGTCTATCGAAGTTTCATGTCGTATTTATGTTAATCGTGTCAATTCAAAATTAAAATGGGTTAATTTCATTAATAGCACTTGTAGATATTTTATTATTAAAAATAATACTATTTTTTTTCCCTCCATTACTAGCACTTAATATGGGGCCCAGCAGCATTTAATGTATATCAAATTACAGATTTACCCTCATCTCCTACCAGCTCAAAAATCCCTCTCCCTCGCATGGCCCAAAAAAAATTTTCAAACCAACACCTACAGTGTTTTAGAGAGAGAAAACTGAAATCTAGAAAGAGAAAGAGCTGTCAACCACCAGAATCTTATTTTTTTTCACTTTTCCGCCTAGCCCCCCACCCATTTTGAAACTCAAATCTTCATATAATAGAAAGAAACTTCCATCTAAAGAAAGAAACTTCCATTTAGAGAGAGAAACTCTTACTGTCGGAAAAAAAAAATTTAACACTTCCATTTAACAAAAAAGAAAAAAAAATCTAATATTTTTGGTCATTTTTGAGTAAAGGTCATTCTTGTTGTGGACCTATGTCTAAAAAAAAAATTTTGAAATAAAAATCTAACATTTTTGACCATTTTCCAGTAAAGGTCATAACAGTTATGACCGGGTGATCATAACCGTTATGACCACTAACATATTAGACTAACGGTCATAACCGTTATGACCACTAGCATATAAGACTATCGGTCATAATGGTTATGACCGCGTGGTCATAACCGTTATGACCACTAGCATATTAGACTAATGGTCATAACAGTTATGACCGGGTGGTCATAACCGTTATGACCACTAGCATATAAGACTATCGGTCATAACTGTTATGACCTTTATTGGAAAATGGTCAAAAATGTTATATTTTTGTTTTTAAAATTTTTTTTTAGACATAGGTCCATAACAGGAATGACCTTTACTCAAAAATGACCAAAATTATTAGATTTTTTTTTTTTTTTTTTTTTTGTTAAATGGAAGTGTTAATTTTTTTTTCCGACGGTGAGAGTTTCTCTCTCTAAATGGAAGTTTCTTTCTTTAGATGGAAGTTTCTCTCTATTATATGAAGATTTGAGTTTCAAAATGGGTGGGGGCTAGGCGGAAAAGTGAAAAAAAAAAATAAGATTCCGGTGGGTGGCAACTCTTTCTCACTCTAGATTTCAGTTTTCTCTCTCTAAAACACTGTAGATGTTGGTTTGAAAAAAATTTTGGGACATGTGAGAGAGAGGAATATTTGGACTGGTGGGAGATGAGGGTAAACTCGTAATTTGACATACATTAAATGCTTCTGGGCCCCACATATCATAGACTTTGATGATGTGGCAGTGCTAGTAATGAAGGGAAAAAAAAGTAATACTATTTTTAATGGGTGTGGCTGTGGTAGAGCCCCTAAAAAGGGGCTCTACCGGTAGAGTCATTTTTTGGGCCGTTATGATTTAATCGAACGGTTTAAATTTTGATGGTATATCATATTATTATACACCTTACCCTACAAAATATTTTCCATCCAAAGTCTTCTCCATCGCCGGCGATCTTCCCGCCGCCGGCGACCGACGCCGGCGACCACCTCCGGCCGCCGTCCGGCCACCTACCGCCGGTGATTTTCTCTCTCTTCTCTTCTCCTCTCTCCAGCGGCGACCACTTCCGGCGCCCCCACCGCCGGCCGGCCGCCGGCCACCCCCCCTCTCTTTCCTCTTCCCCTTTCTCTCTCTTCTCTCTCTTCCCTTTTCTCTCTCTTCTCCTCTCTCCTCTCTCACGACGCCCCCCACCCTCGGCCCCCAGGTCCCCCGGCCTCCCCCCCAGCCCCCAGGTCCCCCGGCCTCCCACCCCCCCCCCCCGAGGACCACCCCAGGCGCGCCGGCGTCCACGCTTTTTTTGCAGTGGCGTCCACGCGCGCCTGGGGTGGTCCTCGGGGGGGGTGGGGGGGAGGCCGGGGGACCTGGGGGCTGGGGGGGAGGCCGGGGGACCTGGGCCACCGGGGGACCTGGGGGCTGGGGGCCGAGGGTGGGGGGCGTCGGGAGAGAGGAGAGAGGAGAAGAGAGAGAAAGGGGAAGAGAGAGAAGAGAGAGAAAGGGGAAGAGGAAAGAGAGGGGGGGTGGCTGGCGGCCGGCCGGCGGTGGGGGCGCCGGAGGTGGTCGCCGCTGGAGAGAGGAGAAGAGAAGAGAGAGAAAATCGCCGGCGGTAGGTGGCCGGACGGCGGCCGGAGGTGGTCGCCGGCGTCGGTTGCCGGCGGCGGGAAGATCGCCGGCGATGGAGAAGACTTTGGATGGGAAAGATTATGTAGGGCAAGGTGTATGATAATATGATACACCACCAACATTTGAACCCTCCGATTAAATCTTAACGGTCCAAAAAGTGACTTTACCGTAAGTTGTGGTAGAGCCCCTTTTAGGGGCTCTACCACAGATTTTCCCATTTTTAATAATAAAATATCTACAAGTGATATTAATGAAATTAACCCAATTAAAATCCTTTGACTAGCCTAATAAGATTCTTGGACTGATCCAATGCATTAGTTTTGTTATTTTTGTATTATTAAAAATAACTTTTCAAATAAAAAGAAAAAGAAAATTGAAGAAATACTTTTATATTTCATTATAAGGGAAAAAAAAAATTAGTGCCATCCAAGAGTCATAAACTTGAAAATGTCAATTTTCATTTTGGTATAACCACTCCAAAAAAGAAAATTTTGATGCTATTGAATGTCGTAGACTTGAAAAATGAAAATCGTCATATAGGATCATCATGCTCAAAAGGTTATGTCGTGTTTGATTCGTGCTCATGCTTTGTCATGTTCAACATCGTGTTATGTCGTGTCAAGTCCACGTGCTTTAAATTATCAGCCCGGCACAGCTCACTACCTCATGTTGTGCTTAATCCGGTCTAGTGTAATCTCGTGCCGTGTTGTTTTAATCCAAAATTTTCTATGTCGTGGTAATATGCTAGTTGGGCAGCCCAACTCAATCGACAACTCTAAATAACTATTAACAGACTCATTTTGCACTCTCTTTAAAAGAGTTCATGGAGCTTTTAACCACAAAAAAAAAAAATTTGTGAATCAAATTGTAAATTCGAAAAAGATTTGGTACCAAATTAACCCTTATTAAAAGCAAAATAACTGGTTAACCCTAAAGATAGTCCGAACCACACCACCTCACATGGCATGGTGAGGTTTTTTTTGTCTTCTTGATTTAGTTTGGTGTTTAATTAGCACTTAACTGTGTGGTGCAATGCGGTTTACGGTTTGAATTTTCTCAAAACGATAATAACCATACCGTACTGCGTATTTTTATTGATATTAATTTCAAATATCTTTTACATGTAAGTTACAAATTTACATTTATAAAAACTTTTTTTTTTGTGATTATTTTTAACGACTTGTTTTATACTTTACCGTATATACTCTTGGAAAGAAAAAACATTAAAAACCCAGAAAAAGTAAATTTGATCTTCTTTTCTTTCTTTCTTTCTTTCTTTCTTTTTTTAATAAACAAACTAAATTACTTGAGTTGTTAAAAATAATCAAGATTTAAAGACTAAACCGCACATCCAAATAGGCATGGTTATTTAGTTTAAAATTTCAACTGTGGTGGTTAACAAAAATCATTTTAATTGCACATGTGGTTTGCTGAGTATTTTTGATATAGGAAAATTGTTATAAACAATAATTTTACAAAAATAATTAAAGTAAATAATTAATTTTTAAAATATTTATATTAAATAACAGAATTATCAAATAAATAATATTTACGTTTCATAATGAATCATTCACCTTAAATTTGATATAAGAAAATTGTAATAAACAATAATTTTACAAAAATAATTAAAGTAAATAATTAGTTTTTAAAATATTTATATTAAATAACAGAATTATCAAATAAACAATATTTATGATTCATAAATGAATCATTTACCTGTTAAATTTGGTATAAATAACTGACAATAAATTGTTTACTTAATAAATTTAGCGTAAATAAATTATTTAACTGATAAATCATAAATTTATTATTTACTATAAATATTTTAAAAACATATTATTTAGTTCAATTATTTTCTAAAAATTATTATTTACTACTTTTTCCTTCCAAGAAATAACCGCCCAAACACATCATTAAAAAAAAAATTATAAAAAATAACAAGTTGTCCAAACTTCCTTTTCTACCCCTGTTTCTGCTCTTCCTTCCCCATTTCGTCTTTCTCTGGTAGGGTTTGGAACACTCTCTACAAAACACACACTCTCTCTCTCTCTCTCTCTCTCTCTCTCTCAACGGGAGCACAACCCTAAGCTTTCTTTCCTTCTCTTCACCACGGAGTAGAGGGCCATTTCTGCAGCGAAACTTCTCGGAGCGACGAAAAATTTTGAGAGATCTTCAAATTTTGAGGTACGATTTTCTCTTCTGAATCATCTTATTTTGAAATTTTCCCTTTTCAATTTCTATTTCCTTGTTGGATTTCACTTCTTAGTGTCAAGAAATCTCTTTTCTCATTCTGATCTTACACAAAAACCAAAACCCTAATTTCCTGAACTTCTCAGTTTTCTTAGAAGTGAACCGGAAATTCCTAAAGCTGAAATATGGCTCTCTTTCCTTGCCATTTTTGTGTTCGAAGATCTTTTCTACTTTCTAACTATTTCTTCTTCTTCTTCTTCTTTTTTCTTCCAGGTTTTTGTTGAGAAAATATTTGTTTCTCTTCCATGGTGGTACGTTGATATTAATGCCAGCGACTTCTTTTTGTTTTTTTTTTTTTTTTTTTTTTGTAATTTTTTGGTGGGAATTTGAGTTTAACTTGTCTAACTTTGATGAAAATGCTCTAGATCGACAACATTTTCAAAGATGAAGCCAGCGAAGAGAAAGGCGAGCGAGCCAGAATGGTGAGTTTTACGTGTTATTCTTGTCCCTCTTTTAATTAGTTAATGTACATTTTACATGCCCTGATCCAATGGTTGAAACACACACACACACACACACACACGTAACTTATTCTCAGGGTTGTAGTTAAATTTGAGCTTTTGGACCTGAGTTATGTTAGCAAGTCCTTCTGTACCATTAGTTAATACTTAATACATACTGCCATTTATTTTTTGCTCACTGATTTTTTTTTTTTTTTTTTGTGGGGTTATTTTAGGCATCCTTTGTTGGTGCTATGGCAATTGCTGACTTGGTAAAGACGACCCTCGGACCAAAGGGAATGGTAATACTCATTATTGTGATGCATTGCACATTAAAGCTTGCTTATAAATTAGATTTCTTGTGAATAGTTTTGAAAATTGGTTCTGTGAAATATCCGTTGCAGGATAAAATTTTACAATCGACAGGTAGAGGACATGAGGTTAATGTTACCAATGATGGTGCCACCATTCTGAAGTCCCTGCACATTGACAATCCTGCTGCTAAAGTCCTAGTTGGTATCCTTAAATTCGGTTTTTATGGGGCTTTTAAGTGTTTTGAGAATTTCTGCTTGTCATCATTATGCTTTTTTGGGATAAAAACTTTGTTGAAGCAAATTACTTGCTATATATATATATATATATATATTATAGTCATCCTTAACGTAGGAGTTAGACATTTCAAAAGTACAAGATGATGAAGTTGGTGACGGGACAACTTCTGTTGTTGTTCTGGCTGGCGAACTTTTAAGGGAAGCAGAAAAGCTTGTTAATGCGAAGATTCACCCGATGACTATCATATCAGGTTTTTGTTATGTGAATCTAACTTGTCTTGTATTGATGAAACTATGTTTTCTTGTTATATAATTCTGTATTTTGTTCTTTAGGTTTTCGAATGGCAGCTGAATGTGCTCGTGATGCTCTGCTGCAGAAAGTCATGGATAATAAGACTGATTCTGGTATCGATTGTTTGTTTAGAGTCTGTTCGTTTTTTTTTGTTTTGCCTTTTGTGGAATATCCTTTACTATTTTTCATAAAAAGTTATAGCCATGTGGCCCATGTCAAGAATTAATTAGGCTTCCTTAGTAGTTCTAATGTGGTGTTCTTGGTCTACGTTGTTTTCATGTTCAATCCTGTTGGACACCGTAAGCTGCAACTGGCATTTCTTTTTTTCCTAAAACTTGCTTATATAGTTTATCTAAGGATGAAAATACTGGATTCTGCAGAGAAATTCAAATCAGACTTGATGAAGATTGCAATGACTACTTTGAGTTCCAAAATTCTTTCACAGGACAAAGAACATTTTGCTAAACTTGCCGTGGACGCTGTACTGCGGCTTAAGGTAATTCATTAATTGACATATTGCAATTTTCTAATGGTGTATATATGCGTTATGCAATGCTTTGAGCTTTCAAATTTCAATGACTATTTGAAATGAACCTGACTACTTGAGTGGTGGTCCTTGTTTGCAAAAAATTGTAATTTCATTGTGCAGTCAATGTTGCATGTAATTGTTTGAATTTGCACAAAAACTACTCGAGGTTCAATTTTTTGATCATATTGTTTGATAAAAATCTCTACATCGACAGGGAAGCACCAACTTGGAGGCTATTCAGATCATAAAGAAGCCTGGAGGGTCCCTAAAGGATTCCTTTTTAGATGATGGGTAGGTTATGTTGAACATATTTCTTACGTTTAATTTTCAAGTTGCAATCAAGCTTGTAAATGTTCATTATAAGGCGCGTATGTTCACTGGATTACTGGTTCAAGGCCTTTCGTTTGGTAAAAATAGGCATTATGTATTTTTCATATGTAGCTTTAAGTACTTGGAAGCTACACGATGTTTTGTGGAAAGTGCTCTCCCGTAGAATAGAGCATTTATATTCAGCTGATGGTAGTATTTTTCTTACTATTATGCTCGATTCTGATTGTTCAGGTTCATTCTTGACAAGAAAATTGGTATTGGACAACCCAAACGCATAGAAAATGCCAAGATTTTGGTAGCAAATACTGCAATGGATACAGACAAAGTGAAGATTTATGGGGCGCGTGTTCGTGTTGATTCAATGTCAAGGGTTTGCTGAAATTGAAGGGGCTGAGAAAGAAAAGATGAGAGAAAAGGTTCAGAAGATAATAGCTCATGGCATAAACTGCTTTGTTAACAGACAGTTGATTTACAATTTCCCGGAGGAGCTATTTGCAGATGCTGGAATACTCGCCATTGAGCATGCTGATTTTGATGGCATTGAGCGTCTGGCTTTAGTAACTGGTGGTGAAATTGCTTCAACCTTTGACAATCCAGAATCAGTTAAGCTTGGGCACTGCAAGCTCATTGAGGAAATCATGATTGGCGAGGACAAGTTGATCCATTTTTCTGGTGTTGAAATGGGTCAGGCATGCACAATAGTGTTGAGAGGTGCAAGGTATGTTGAGCAAACATTGCTTTCTTTTTCACTCCTCTGTAGGATCTATGTTCTATCAATCTATCTTTGAATTATTTGGTTTTTAATAGTAGTGTTTCTTTCTGCAATCTCTAGCTTCTTCCCCTCCTATTTCTTGATATGAAGTCAACACTCCAAAAGGACTTGTTCTGATACAGCACCTGAGATTAAATAATGCATATCAGGTTCTGATCTGATTTAGGAATAAATTTATACGCATAGATGACAGACCCTATTTTTTTTTAATCTATCGGTTTGCTTTTAAGCTAATAGAACTCACAAATTCATATTTCTTGTCTCTTTTCTTTTGGTGAGTGGTTTGCGTTGAAGATTAAATTTAGTTAATTAAATTATGTTTTACTGCCATTGGTAGAGAGAGTCAAAAGTATATAATCTGTTCTTTGAACCAACAGATAGTCCTACCTCATATTTATTTAGGTTTAATTATGTTCTTTTTTAAAAATTAAAAAATGGATGTCCGAATCCCGACATTTTTACTCCATTATTAAGCTACATTGTGTCTCTGCTTTCTTCGAGATGTTACAAAATGACTTGTTTATATCCTTTTGGCAGCCGCCACGTGCTCGATGAGGCTGATAGGTCTCTGCATGATGCCCTGTGCGTGCTGTCTCAGACAGTCAATGACAGCAGGGTTTTGCTTGGAGGCGGATGGCCTGAGATGATCATGGCAAAGGAAGTGGATGAGCTGGCAAAGAAGACACCTGGAAAGAAGTCTCACGCAATTGAAGCTTTCTCACGGGCACTCTTGTCCATTCCAACTATCATTGCCGACAATGCTGGTTTGGATAGTGCTGAGTTGATTGCTCAACTCCGCGCAGAACACCAAAAAGAGGGATGCACTGCTGGAATCGATGTCATCACTGGCTCTGTAAGTACTCTTTCGTTTTTCCCAATTTTTAGTGACTTCACCACGGAACATGGTTGTTGATGGACTTTGTATAGTAGGAGATGTTCTAATTCTAAAATTTCGACAGGTTGGAGATATGGCAGAACGAGGAATTTCTGAAGCATTCAAAGTTAAGCAGGCCGTATTGCTCTCTGCAACAGAGGCTGCTGAGATGATTCTTAGAGTCGATGAAATCATCACCTGCGCACCGCGGAGAAGAGAAGACAGAATGTAGAGATGGTGAATCATCTTGGCAGGGGAGGAACATTTGTTTTAGTATCTTTCTCTTGGCTTGTGCTTTCTGAATGATTGCTATAAATACACTGCAGTTGGATGTAACGCTTTTGCTGAGAACTGGGTTGCCGAGGAAATTTTTGTTGCTTTGTTTCGGTTTTTTGGTAAGAAATTTTTGTTAAGAAATGTTACTAATTTATGTAGTTTTTATTTTTTATTTTTATTTTTTGGTGCCGGTTGAATCTTGTGGATTAGATAACGCCTACTGTCCACTAACGTCAACGTAAACAGTTTATTTTTCTTACAAAATAGCATCTGTCTTCCCATTCCAAGCTGAAAAAAACATCGAAAAAAACTCTTAGCTCACTCCGATGTCGACGGTAGAGTCACGACTGCGAGTGGTCTACAATACTTAAAAATTGGTCTGCGTATTTTTGGTTCTTTATTTGGAAACAAAAGGAGAAACAAGCATCAAGGAAACCAATTAAATAACTCTCGGACCAACTAAAACTAGCTGTTGAAACAACAAGAACTTGATTTTAAAACACCAAAAAGAAAAACAGTAACTCGTTTCCATGTTGTTGTCTTGTCCCTCGTCGTTAATCTCATTGTTGTTTAGAATACGAGGTCGTTTCAAATAGTTCTTCTTTTCGGCACGTCACGTATGGTATTTCGTGGGATAGTCACAAAATATTCTTATATCATCTCTTTCGTCGCATGGTTACCATTTAGCATTCTTGAAGCTACTATGGTTTGTTTGGCACAATATTTCAAATCTAAAACATTCATTTTATTTCAAATTCAAATTTACTATTTTGAAATCTACCCTACACTGGTTTTTCTTTCTCTTAAACATTCGTTCATTTTAGATTCTCATTTCAAAATGATTTTTTTTTTTTAAGATGGTGGGTCAAAACGGAATAATATTCATTCAAAAAAAATTTTTGAAGTCTGTAATAAGCATTAAGGTCTGCTAGTATAGAGTGCTTTTCTTTTTCTTTTTTGAATGGGTAGAAAAGAAATTGGGAAGTTTCACTGTCAACCCTTTATTTGTTTTTAGCCATAACAAAGCTTGATAGTCAACTAAATAATGAAGACATGGAAATCACATGGTGTGGTGGTCTACCACAATAATGACAATACATAGTTAGATAGGAAAAGTTTTCAAAAACATGCAAATATTCATAACAAAACCACCTTTGACGTTGATTTCTGAATTGAGCACACTAGCATGACATTGATGGTTATAGTATGATGAGCATCTACTCTAATTTATTAGGCCTCTCCTCAAAGTTGAGCTCATTGCTTGATCCAATCAATTTTTTTATCTTTAAAAAAAGTGCCGTTAAGTGCTTTTTTTTTTTTTTTTTTTTTTAATTTGGTAGGTAAAAGAGGATCTGATTGTGGCCTCATCATTTTCAGGTTTTTCAGCTCCATAAGTAGGAACACTTCTTTAGGTATGACTAAATCAAGTTCTTTATGTCAGTTTCTCTCAATCGTCCACCCAGGATATATCCTACCCTCACCACCCAAACATCAACAACTAAAACTGGAGTGAGGGTCTAAACGGGAGGCAATGGGGATTGAACCTAGATAGACGAAAGGGAGATACCTAACAAAGGTATTTTAACTCTTTGCCACCCCATCCACCTCTATTGGTGTAAAGTGCCGATAAATGCTTACAAAAGTGGTCATAACCACACGTATTAGTTTTGGATTATGTCCTTCCATTTAGAACTAGTTAAAATAGATAATAAACCAGTTTTCAACTAAATGCATAATTTGCTTTGATCATGAAACATGATAATATTAGCAATACGTCTTTTAAGTAGCTGTGGATATAGTTTAGTGATAAATCTGTATATGATAAAATTATTCTTATTTATATTCTTAAATTTTAAAGTCATTCACATTTTATGTCTTAAATTTAGAAAGCTTGCACTTTATCCCCTGCACATTGAATTAGTACCACTTGACACCTTTCGTTAGAATTTCTATTAGGGAAAAAAAGGGAGTTAAGTACGATCTAATGATCTTTTTCTGTTTGTTTTTAACAGAATTTCTAACAGAAAGGGTTTAGTAATACTAATTTCTTTCTTCTTTTTTTTCCGTATGTTTTCAATCAAAGTTCGCGTAAAATAGATTAAGTTAAATTAATTCAAAACTCAAATGGTACAATAGGAGTTTTTAAAGTTTAAAAGATAACGTAAAAGCTACTAAAGTTCAAAACATGAGAATAATCTAAAATAACTATATATAAAAGAAATATCTCAAGTCTAGCAATCAGATAGGTCTACAGTTAGTAATATTTTATTGAGAATCTTTTAGTTACTAATTGATTTGCATTTAACTTTTCATTTAGAATTTTGTTATAAACTATGTAGAATAATGAGTGTAACAAAAAACAAATATCACCGACAATATAACATTAAAAATTAACTGATTATAATAAAAATAATATGAATTACATGTGCTGGTTCAGGAATAGAAAAGTATGACTGTATATACACACACTACACCTTAACTTTATCCTAATAACAATGCCGTCTTTGCTTGGGCGAAAAAAAAAAAAAAAAACCCGAAACGAAAGCACTCTAGGACCTTTGAGGACTGAATTTAGGAATAACCTCACACGTCATAACTGCGCCTAACTTCTCAGCAATTAAAAACATTTGACTTTACATATAAGCAAAGCTATGTAGGTTATATGTTGTTTTCAAAAAAGCCAAAGATTGAACAAAAGAAGAAGAAAACCAGCATTTTCCCTTCAGTACCTCGTGAGAGGATACGATACTAAAAAATAACTTACTAGTGTAGAGTGCTATTTTAAACTATATTTTTCCGAGATTTTGTTAAGGTTATAGATGATTTTGATTAGTTTTGACGTTCAAAAACACACTAATAATAAGATTTTACTATCGTAAAAAACTCTTAAAATACTAGTCTTTTGTTCATGTGAATTTTATGTTTAAAGACACACTAATAATATTCAAATCTACGTTCAGGGGCATTTACAAAAATATAAAAGAATGTGATAATAAAGTTAATGAGATTGGAAATGAAAGTAAAAGAACAAGAAAAAGGATTGTTAATTTGATTTCTAATATTTACTTGCTTATTAAATGATGTAGTTGGAAAACAATTCAATTCTCTTTATAATATTAATCTTATCAATGTAATTATTATAACATATCTATCTACATAATTAAACAATCATTTTGTAAGTAAACTTATTTAAAATATATAAGTAAATTTGACATTCATTTTATTTAATAAGACATCAATACCAAAAGAATATAAGGATTTTCAATCCTTTTTCTCATTCCTTATATTGTGTGGGACCTACTATAATCTTATTTTTCATTTTGTGTTACAAGATTGTGACTCTCAATCAATCGAAAATCTCAGTCAGGTGTAGAGGTATTATCAAAAAGAGTCTTATATTTACTCATTCTAAGTGTGCTGAGATACTTTTCTCCTAATTTACTTGTGAAACCAATCTCAAAGATGATTGCATCTTTTGTGTTACGGAGTCATCCCATTGTGTTGCTCTGTTCGTTCCTTTATAGCAGTTTGAATTCTATTTCACTTTATTTAAAAAAAAAAAAAAAAAAAAAAAAAAGGGAAAGAAAATGATAATTTATATTTTTTTTTCCCCCCCAAAATAAACGCGCACTTAATAACTACATTTACCTCCACTATCACACTTTAGGGACTCGTCCATTACTTCTAGTGACTAGCTCTCACTTGGTCATCGGTGGAATGGAGTTAAACTAAAAACTTCCCCACTAATATTGCAAATTTTAGTTGAACCAAAAAAGTGAATGAGATGAAGAGCTCTGTGGGGGAAAGTAGGAAATCTCCCAACATAACTAGAGAGTGCAATATACAAATTGACCAGCACGTACTCTCTATCAAATATCTCACTAATTTTTTTTAAGGGTTTTGAGCTGAAAATTTAAGGGCATTTTTTACAATTTAACTTCACCTCAAAAGCTAGAGATAACGTGGAGTGATATTAAAAAATAATAATAATAATAATAATAATAAAAACTCAAAAGTGATGTTACTTTAAAATAATAATTTTTAGAAGTATTATTAATGAAATTAAACCTACTTTTTAATACGCTAGTAGTTTTTGGGAAAGAAAAAAAAAAATACTTGAAGATGGAGGATTTAAATTCTATTTTTTGTAATAAAGTTAGGCATAGATTAAGATCATAGTAAACTTTGGAAATTAGTGCTGATTTTTTTTTTTTTTTTTGAATATTAGTGCTGACTTTTATTGTTTAAGAAAATTCCACTTTAGGGTTGAAAAGTTAGCGCAAGAAAAAAAAAAAAAAAAGGCGTTGACCACTACTTTGTTCAAGAGTGTGAGTACACCTAAAACACTAATTGCTTTTTCTTACTTAGGATTAATTACAAAATCCCCTCAAACTATGACCGTTATAATATTTTATCTCCTGATTTTCATAAAACGTAACACTGTTCCCCTTCAAATATGAAATGTCATTTAAAAAAAAAAAAAAAAAAAAGCCTAGCCTACATGTGTGATACAAAAATAGATGGTTGTAAAATAAATATTGTGCAATTACTTTTCTATCCCTCCTTAATCTTACTTTGTTTTTTCCACCACCCTAAAAATCTCCTTAGATCTACCCGAACATGATCAACAATACCTTCCATTGAACTTACAATTTCTAATGTAACTATCAATGTCAATGTTATATTGCATTAAAAAGTACTTAAATTGTTTTGATAAATGGTTCTAGTTTGTCCTCTAATATGTACAACATTATTTTAAAATGCTACATCTACTTTTACTTATAAAGTTTTATGCTTTGAAATTTGTAAAAGCCAAAATTTTAAATTTCAAAACTTGAAAAGAAAAAGAATTTATTAAGCAAGAAGGTCATATAATTTAGTTAACAAGAACCCAAATGCCAAAACTATTTTTCTTTGAGAATGTTAATTCATTGTATCGAGGAATAATTCCCTGACCCAATTGAATGATAAATTTAAGAAAAATATTATTTATCACTATTCATGATGATGTAATCATTATATCTAACAGTAAACTAAAACTATCATACAACAATACGACACCTTATTTTTTTTATGTAACCATTTTCATTAGTGACACATGTGCGGTGATGTATTGCTGACTGTAATAAATAGCAATACTCTTTCGATTATTAGTACATAAATTTTGCATTTAGTGTTTTTTTTTTTTTAAAGCATGTGTTTGGTTGGTAGGATTGACTTAAAATATTTGGGTTGGAGTTATTTGGCTTTTAAAAAAATCAATTAAAAAACATGTTGATTTTTTAGAAAAATATAAAACAAGTTAAGGGTCCGTTTGGAGGGACATCTGAAAATGGTGTTTTGGAGGTTCGGAAATATGTGTTTGAGAGGAAAACTTTTGGAAAAATTTTGTAATATAGAATATTGTGTAAAAATTTGAAATGTGTTTGGAAAAAAATATGCAAATAGATATTGTCTTCGCCTTGTCATTGTTAGCATTTTGACATAAAAATCATCTCATTTCGATTTAAAATGAGAAAATTATGAACTTTTAAAATTTGAGTTTTTTGAAAATAGAAGAGAGATAAAGTTTCATATAGAGTTGAAAATTAAAAATCTAGATAGTAAAATATCATCTGGAGATGTTACCCTAAATGGGCACTAAAATTTTTTGTTTTTTTTTAAGTTTGAAATAGTTTGCCTTTAATGTTCTTAGTCTTTCCCTTAAACCAAACAATCTTATGTGTTTTAAAAATAATATGGATATGTTTTATTTCACCCATCCAATCAACGATCAAATATTTGTTTTATCATATTACTCTCTACTCATCTATCATTGTTTTAATAATTTCTGTCACAGAGAGATCGATAGTGAAACGTTTCATAAACTCGAGTTTTCATGTCATAACATTTTAGGATGAAGTGAGACAACTTATTGGAGTAAGTCTTTGTTTGGTTCTCCATCTTCAACTCAAAAACTTCCAACTCAGTTTTTGTCTTATTCTAAGAAGTCAACAAAAATTTTAACTAATTTTTGAAAAGTCAACCAACTTCAACATAAAACATACATTTGGTGCACGGGTTGAAATTGAGTTGTGTGTTTGGTGTACGGGTTGGAATTAAGTTGAATTAAGTTGTGTTTAGTAAGGCATTTGAATTGTTAGAGTTAAAAATGTATCTTATGTTTGGTTCGCCGATTAAAGATGAAATTTTTAAGTTAGAGTTGGTTGACTTTTTAAAAATTAATTATAATTTATGTTAATTTTTCATGAAAAAAAATTGAAATGAAAATTTTGAGTTGGAACCTGAGTTCCAACCCCACCCTAAAAACTTAAAATGTGTTCGAAAAAAATATCATATGATGCTTGTTTAATTCCTTTCAAAATTTAATGTAATTTTAATATATATATATATATATCATATTTTGGACTTGTATATGTAAAATTATGAATTTTTAAAATTTTAGTTATAAAATTATAATAGTAACGATAAATAATAAAAGTTGATTGACCTTTAAAAAAAAGATAAAAAAATTATAATTCAAATTAAAATAAACTGATTCACTAAATAAATTAAAAAATTTAACTCAAACCAGTGAACTAAATATGGCCTAAAATTGAAATTAACCCGGTGAGTAGTTAAAAAGAGTTAAAAACAAAACAAAATACTCGGCTCTTTGCGATTCGTCCAGTTGACCCTTAACAGTGGACCCCACATACCTAAGAACTCCAACAGCCTTTAATCCCTAATCGCCGTAAAGGCATGGGAAAGAAGACGTGGCAAGTTCTAATTGGACAAGAGAGGTTACCTTTTGGCATCACATTGTGGTCCAACTTTTCCAACACTCTCACACACTTTGGACACGTCATCTCTCCGGATGGTGCATGGATAACGCCGTGGGTCCCACTTGAAGACCACGTGTTCTCATCCATGCTGGAAAAGTTCACGTTCATAGCTGTACACGTCAGATCCAAACCCCAGTTAAACAAAAGAAAGTTCAGAGATCAGAAAAGCCAAGACACACATAAGAAGATAATAAAGGGAAATTTAGAGAGAAAAAAGAAAAAAGAAAAAGAAAAGAGCAGAGAAAGCTCTCGGACTGAAAGTCAGACCAGATTTTCCCGGGAAAATTTTGCTTCTGTGATGGTTTTGTTTACGTAGGAGGAGGACAGCACAGAGCTGACCCCACCTTTTTTCTCGTTGGTTTTCTTGGTAAACAAACACGGGTGCGTTCCCTTATTTTTTCTTTTTTATCCTTTTATTTAGTTTCTCTTTTAAGAAAAGTTCTTTTTTTTTTTTTTTTTTGAATCCTTTTATTTAGTTTTTCCTTAATATGTCAGAACTTTGATCTTAAGTGTCTGTTCTCCAAAGTTTAATCATTTTAAGCTAATTCACTATTTTTCTAGTATATGTTCAGATTGGATCGCTCTTTTGTTTTTCGGGTAATTTGCTTTTAAAGAGAGGAAATTTAATCGAATTTTTTTTGTTTTTAATTTTTAATATATTTAGAGGAATGGTGCTGGATTTGCTAAGTTGCGTTGACCATAGGATTTTGGATTGACAATCTCAACGCTGCTGATTTTCTAGATAGAAAAATTTACAATTTTAGCAGCCAAAAAGAGTATTTACAAATTTAAATACGTTTGTTTGGAATTTAAAAATGTGTTGGAAATGTGAATCAGGAACTTCATCTGATGGTATTTTTGGACAACACAGAAATTTCGAACTAGTTACTAGAAAATGGAGAAAATATGTGAATTCTGCACAACATTGAGGCCAGTTATTTACTGCAAGGCCGACGCAGCACATCTGTGCCTATCCTGCGACACCAAAGTCCATTCGGCGAACACGCTTTCCAGCAGGCATCTCCGCTGCGTCTTATGCGATTCGTGCAGGTTTCGTCCAGCAAATCTCCAGTGTTTAGATCACCAGATGTTCATGTGTCGTGTCTGCGACCGCAGCCTCCATGACGCCTCTTCTCGGCACCAGAAACGAGTACTAAGAAGTTTCATGGGGTGCCCTTCTTTCAAGGACTTTGCTGCCTTGTGGGGTTTCAAATTAAGCGAGCTAGAAAGTGTTGTGACTCAGCATGATCAGTTTGTGTCCTCTTCTTGTGGTTCCGGTGACTCCCCTGGCGATTCCACGGGACACTCTAGCTCACAAATTGAAGGCCAAGTAAAGGTTCGCAGATCTAATTAATTCCAAAATCTTGTGTTTTTAAGTACGTCAATTTTAACTTAATTAACTATTTCACTTCAACAACTTGACATAATAGTACTTAGCCCCCATTGGATCTTTGTTTTAAACCCACTAGTCAGACGTTTTTCTGAAGGATTTTCTACAAATTTGAATTTCCGCTTTGAAAAGTGGGTTTAAAACGGAGATCCAAACGGAATAGTAAATTTGGACCATAATAGGTTAACAAGAGAATGTCTAATCTTGAAATGTCTTTTGGTCTTGCAGATGTTGCAAAAGGGTCAACAGCAGAGAAACAATTGCTTTATTTTGCAACAAATAATTGACTTGAAAAGGCTGCAGCTCAATGGAGGAAGCAATCCGTCGCCTTTAATTCATTCCGAAGAGCAGAACAATCTGCCTTCTTCAATGAGACACCATGCAAAGAAATTCAATGAAAATCTTGATCAGCCATCACAAAATTCCCGAGACCTCGGAACCGATGTTCAGCAGCGAGCCAACAGTCCACTTCAAGAGCTGAAATGCGACGACGCTTTTCCATTTCCATTTTTGCCGTCATCCTCGACTGTCGGGGAACAGTTGTGGCAGTTTAGAAGTCCAGTTCAAAATAGTCAGGTTTGGTCAATATCAATGCATTTTTACTAAATTGGATTCTTTTGTTTTGCTCAAACACAATTCAATTGCAATTTAAATCTCTCATTAGGACAGAACAAGCTTTCGATATGCAACATGTTAACGAAACAAAATTCTTGTAAAGAAAGCTCGTCTAATTTTCCCATTTGGAGTCCATTTCCTGTACACGGCTCAGGAAAAAACTTTGTTTGCTCTACATAAGAGTTTTTTATACTGAAATATTAACTTAGGAAAAAACACTTTTTAGCTTCTAATGACATTGAAAAATGAAAAAGAAAATAAGAAAACAGTGCTATTTCTATTTCGAATACCTCATATTATTCAGATCCCAACTTTCTGTAGGTAGACGAGTTTCTATCTTTTCATTGATAAATTCAATTTTTTAATACTTTTAATGTAAAATTTTTAAAACACTTACAATAAAACAACGAACCCACATGTCATGTCAGTTGGTATTTACAAAGTTGAAACCGTTACATTATTCTAATTAACTGCTAAATAGGACTAGCAAAAGTGTCAGAATGAAGTTCTTCTATGATCATTTCTGTTTTAAACTTTACCAGCAACACTTCAGAGTTTTTCTTTTCCTCTTACCAAAAGTCAACTAATGGTTTACTAAAGCTTCAATTTGGCTCAATGGAGTTAAAATTTTTTAAGTTAGAGTTGCTTGAAAAACTAGTTATAATTTTTGTTGACTTTTTAGGAAAAAAAAAAAACAAAAACAAAAACAAAAATCAAGCAAAAAAGTAAAATTTAGTTGGAGTTGAACTAAAACACCAAAAAAAACCGGTTTGGACCAAATCTTGCAGTCAAATTATAAAATTGTTTCTTTTGATCAATTTTTGCAGTTATGGTCCCAAAACATGCAAGACCTTGGTGTGTGTGAAGAACTCGTTTGGCAGGACGATTTCAACATCCCCGACGTGGATTTGACGTTCCGAAACTTTGAAGAACTATTCGGCGGTGACCAAGATCCGATCAGGTCACTCCTTGACGAGAAAGACATGTCATACTCCTCCATGGAAAAAGATTTTTCTCTCGACAAATTAGATAACACACATTCAATAGCTATGGAGGTATCCGAATCATAGTTTCATCATCTTCATTTTGTTTTCACCGTAGATTTGATTCCGGTGTTCATTGCAAAATAATTTTGAATTCTCTGTTAGGACGCTTCGATGGCTTCCTCGGTCTCTGAAATGGAGAAAGACATAAACAGTTATAAAGTTCATGATCATGGTGCTAATCCGCCGTGGCCAATTCGGCCTTCACATTCGAGCATGTCACTGTCCGTTTCTAGATTTAGTGCCGATAGCGGCGGTGGAGGTGCTGATTCCCTGGACAGTGGAATTTCACGTTTTGTGGCCGGAGGAGAAGGTCTAACCGGTTCGCCAGATTTGGAGGTTTCGCATTTTGATTCAGAAGCGAGAGAAAGTGCCAAGATGAGGTACAAAGAGAAGAAGAAATCTCGAGTGTAAGTACTCATTTCTTTCTTTTATGAAGCTTAACCATTGCACGTTATAAACGCCAACATATTTTAGTAACTTATCGATGTAGGATACATATAAGGGTAGTTGCAGGTATGATACCACATCTGACTCCACTTATAGGTGTAGGATTGGAATCTTCTCATCCCCAAAATAAATAAATAACTTATCAATATAGGACAAACTCACAATCTAACACCTTTTTTCACGCCTAGCGTGTCATGCAAATGGGCCAAGGTCCAAACCCACCATTGCCTGCAAATTCTGGCTCTGATACCCTGTTATATGGGTTTGAGTAGAACTCTTCCTCAAAAGCTGACTCAAGGGGACATGAAACTCAATCCACGTATAAACATCATAACATCCCAGTAATTTTAACAGTATTTAGGTCCAAAATTCAATTAGTGAATGTACCAAAACTCTCATGTCATTCAAAATTTATAGGTTTGTCTACAGATGAATTTGAAATAGTTTTTTTTTTTTTTTGGTGTCATATGTTAACTATTTTTAATTCTGAATCAAATTATGTCAATTATGTTATTGTGAGACAAATACAATATATTATTGTAAACAAAAGCTAATGTTCTTAATAAAAAATTTTATGGTCGGATATTTAAAAATAAAATGTTAAGAGTTAATTTCTAACTCTCAAATTATTCAACAAAACGGATGGTTAAAATGTGTCCTATCTCATATAGATAGGATATTTATAATAGAATTCACCTTACTTAAATTTGACACAAATCTTATATAATCATTTGACATTTAAAATATACACATGGTGTGGTAATTTCTGTTTTCATGACAGAAGCCCCTCCACGTGCCATATCATAGTTGATGTTGTACAATGGTAGTATAATAAAGTAAAGATGATTATGTTGTTCTTGAAATGATATTATGAGCTCCAAAGTTAACAAGCTTATGATTTTGTTGTTCTTGAAATGATGATATTATGAGCTCCAAAGTTAACAAGCTTTTGATCAAGTTCTGGCTTCGTGCTTGTTGATTGCCTTGTAATTTAATCAAATAATTCATAGCCTTTTAACTACTACTTATAACTCTTTTGAGGCTGTGATCCACTCCAAGATACCGAAACAATAAGAGTGTATTTCAAGATTAGAACTTATAATTTTCTATTTAAGTTTGGTTACTCAAGACCCTTGCTTTTAGGTCTATATATATGTACTAAATACCATAAAACGTATATACATATCTTATAAAAAGTCAGCTATGAAATTATCGTTAACATTATATATTCACTATTAGTAGGTTACTAAATTTGATAATTTGACTCGAATTGTTGCACATTTCGAACTCTAAATTAAAAAAAAAAAAAAATTCCTGAAATATTAAGATTTCGATTATATCAAATAAAAGTTAATAAAATCACATAATAGTTAGCAACAAATCATACTCAAAAGATGTGACGAGTTAATCTTTTAAACTAGTCTTCCCCTAATTAGGGGACTAGTAGACTAGTTGGGGTGCCCCGTCCGAAGTTTTGGGCTGTCATGATTAATTTTGGTGGTTGAACTGCATTATGGGTCTCATTATTACCCGTTAGTTTCGATGTTTTCTTTTTTTCTTTTTTTTTTTTTTTTATTTCGGTTAGGCTTAATACATACATCTATATATATATATATAAATAATGTTAGGATAATATTTTTAATCTTAATTTTTGAATAGCAATCGCCGTGATAAGTGAATTGTCATTTTTTATTTACTAGTAAGTCTTCAAAATTAAAAGTTTATATTAATCAGTGATAACTAATACTCAAATGTGTAGTTGATTTACTTAACACTACTCCCATGTGTATATATATATAATTTCTGAGCAAATGGTATTTATCAAATGTAGATAATGTGTTATCATAAATGTTGATTGTATCATAGTGCATCAATTGTATAAAAATCTAACGGTTTAAAACGGTATGTATCACAGGCACGAGAAACAAATCCGATATCCATCTCGGAAAGCAAGAGCCGATGTGAGGAAGCGGGTGAAAGGTCGTTTTGTTAAGAGCGGAGGGGGAGGCTATGACTCCGACAGTGTTGATGTGGCAAGAAGCTACTAGAAATTTAATAATGTTTTTTTTTTTTTTTTTTTTTTTTTTTGGTTTTTGTTCTGTAGATATATGTCAATGTTAGTCCCAAGTAAAAATGATCGGTCAATGTTTTAGTAGTCTCTTGTTTATTACTCAAATCTGACCAATTCTTTCTTTTTCAGTCCCTTTAATGGATGGTTTAATGTGTTCTTGCTTTAGCCGAGTATTTGGTTTTGGTACTATTGATTGTAGTCATTTATGCGGCTTCCAAGAGAAATAAAACATTGTTCAAATTCAGTTTTCTCTACAAGATTATCTCAATCATGTATCATTCGTATATCTTATACCCTGCATTAATTGATAATTCTAAGTAGAGACGTGAAGATAACACTTATGTATCTTTCCTTTTATGGATTGTCACGTATAAATGAGTAAAAGAATCGATGGTATCAAAAATTTTAAATTCAGGAATTGATTGTCAAGAAGGAAAGTTCAAGACTGAATTGTTAAATTGTAATTGTTTTTAAGCTCAATACCAAATACCGACTCAGTTGTCAACCAAATGGGTTGATACTCGATATGATGTTAGTATCAAAATTAGTCTTAAGACAATATGATAAATTTATAAACATGTTGGAGGCAATAAAATCTACGTGGAATAAAGACAAGTAACATGATGGGCCAAACTGTAATGACAGAGAAAGAGAAACTTAAAATAATAATAATAAATAAATAAAATAAATAAAAATCATTTGTTCAACGAGGCTTATGTTGAAAATTATGTGTTGCTGAACTTAACAACCATGGAATGAGGAAAAAGTGTCTGAAATTGGGTGAAAGTGTGGGTTAATTACACAACAAATTATTTTTCCACCAAACATCAGATATTAGATGTTGATGGAGGAGCCATTGGAGAAATTGCTAGGTAGTTAAGGTTGTCATTGAGAAGCAAACTCTCAATAAAAAATAAAATAAATAAATAAATAAAAAAGATTATGATGGATTAATGGGTAATGTCTTAATCCACTTTTCATGACCAAATACAAAAACCCCCCCAAAAAAAAAAAATGGCCAAAACCACGCCATCTCCTCTCAATAAGCTTGGAAAACAAGCAACAATGTAATTGAATACCTCTCTAACCGCAACGGGGCCTTTCAAAGACTTACTTGTGTCGCCTTCTCTAATTGTTTTCTTTAATCTTCTTTGTTGTTGGTTTCTTTTTTCTTTTTGTGGATAAAGTAATGTAGAGCTATTCCGAGAGGAGAATAGAATAATACCAAATATGTACTATCTGTACGATTTGTTGCTCAATGCATGTACGTGTACTTAATGAACCTAAAACTATACGGGACATCACTGATATTGAACATCACAATTAAAAAAGAGTGAGTCTTTTTTATAAGTATGATGTTTGGAATTCATCTTCCATTAGTTTATTGTTTTGAATATCATTGACGTCCCTAATATTATTCATAAATAATAGAAAAGCAATTATGTGTTAGATCTAGCACAAAAAGATTAAAAATTTATATTTAGTTGTTCTAAGAAACTACTTTTTAGATGCTAGTTCGCTATCACGTAAGAAAAACTGTGTATAAAATATAACTTTTTTTATTTTTATTTTTTGTTGGTTGCTGGAAAATCTAGCTTACAACATATACCCTTGTCGCATTGAAAGTCGAAAAAAAAAAAAAAAACCTTGTGAGTTGAGCATGATTTGCCCTTGTAGGTTAAACTAATTAGTTTATAGTAAATTATCCCTTGACACGTGGTCAAGTTGGATTATTTTTAAATATTGGTGGTTAACAACACTCTATGCGACAAAGAACGATAATTCTGCAAGCTAAGTGAAACATATTAGAAAAATAAGCCACCTACAAATGTGAATGCAAACATGATTCAATAATAATTATATATCTGATAACATAAAGTGTAGTAATTAAAATCCCACGTCTTAAATACAAAAACATCATATATACAGTCGAGTTTTCGGTGAGTTGTTATTTAAATTATAAATATAAGTACATATTTTATTAATTATCATAAATTTTTTTTTGTTAATTATTTAATTTATTACAACCGTTAAATACATATTACACTAATAAAATAACAGTAGTTATAGATATATAAATATTGATGTAATCATTGAGTCGCACCTCTATATTGTATATGGCACCTAAAACAAGTTACTCAAACAATTTCTCGAATAGTTAGCCTAAAAACATATATATTTATCTACAAGTACAACAAAAAATGGTAGTAATAACTAATAACATTACTAATAAGATGGAGGTACGTACACTGTAGTCATGTATTACTAATGCATCCATAAACATTCACATGAATTAAGATAAAATATATATTATATATATATATATATGTTGGTTGGTAAGAACACAAAATAATTTAGTTATTAACAACGTGACGCTTAGCTTGCATTTGTTTCAATGATTGAAACTAAACTTTTTATATTGGAGTTGTTTAATTTTTCAAAAATTAATTAAAATTTTTATTGATTTTTGAGAAAATAAATAAATAAATAAATTCAAAAATTTTAGTTCAAAATGGTATTCCAAACAAAGACTTAAATCAGGTGATATACGATAAATCATTAACTTTCTATAATTAAAGAGAATGATGTCTCCAAATTTCTTACAAGTTTCGGATCATATCTCCGAATATATATCTACCTATTTTCACTCAATCCGAGGTCTTAAAATGGACCGAATGAATTAGTTATTGGGGGTAATAAACAAATATTTGGTGGTTAATCACAGAAATGGCTTAGCTTCTACAAAATGACCAGAATGCCATTACAAATACACAGAAGTTGATGTAACAGGAAGGGCAATTCAAAGACAGATCATCACTTTTTAATCTTTTGCACACAGAGAGAGAAAACTGTCTCTATGAAACGGTTCGAATTCGTTTTTCGCTCTGTTTCTCCTCACTCCACACTACTGCAGCTCTCTGTGCTAAGCAATATTTATATATAAATATATATATATTCACACACATTGACACACATATATATGAACCCCAATTACTCTTTACCTTGTTCCTCAAGTAATTAGAAGAACTTTCTCCGATTTCTGCTTCTGAAAGGTAATTCTCTGAATTCTTGTTTAGATTTCCCCATAAATCTCATCAGAAATCTTCTTCTACCATCTCAGTTTCTTGATTTTATCTGTCAATTTTTGTCAAGAAGTGCCGAGAAAAATGCAAAAAAAACGTTTCGTCGTCGTCGTCGTCGAAGTTCGAATCGATCTTCGGACGGGAAGAGGAAGCTTCCATGTCCTTCACGAAGTTCGATTCCGATTCAGATTCCTCAATCTCCTCCGCCATTGATGGAAACTGCCTCTACAGCTCTCTTCTGGTGCAGGACCGTCAGGAGATGGTGAACCGCCACAGCCTCTGCCTCCACCGCCTCCGCCGCGCCGCCGACGAAGCCACCTCCCTCCGCCACGAGAACACGAGTCTCCGCTCCGTCAACGTCGAGCTGAACAGGAAGCTCCGCCTTCTGATTCAAGCCTCCGTCGGTTCTCGGACGATGTTCCGCGGAGAAAAGGAGGCGGAGAAGAAATCGGTTCGGTTTTGGGAAGGGGAAAGGAGAATCGAGAACGTTGAGGTCGAGAGATTCTCGATTCCGAAGAGCATCTCCGTCAAGTCCGAGGAGTACCTGAAAAGAGCTCGGGCTATCGTCGACAATGGCAGACGGGCTCGTCTTTCAACGCAGTCACGAATCCCCACGCTGCAGAATGTTAAGGTAATTTCGTAATTTAATTCACTTTTTTATAAATTTTTTTCTTTACTAATTTTACATTGCAGAAATGATGTTCGTTAATTTTCTACCGTGTCTGTTCAGAGTGGTTTTGAAAATGAAAAGAGTTGGAATGCAATTGATTTTTTGTTGATTTCATTTTTTTCTTAATTTGGACGTACTAAATTAAAAGGTAATAATACTTTTGGTAGAAAATTTAAGACCCTAAATGGTTGGATGAGCTTTACATTTATATTAAGTCCGATGTGATATTATCGTTAAATTATATTATAACTGTTTATTTATACTTTCTTAGTATTAAAGTAATGATCAATTCCTATGTGTCATTTCTTATATCTATAAAATAAATTTGTTATATATAAAGGATTGATTTAAAACTAATATGTTTTGTTACACATTGCATCATCAATAAGAGATAAATAGTGGAAGAAATCTTTTTTTTTTTTTTCTGTTCATAAACAAGGCATGTTTGAATTTGCAATCTCCTTCTAAATCCCTAGCTCCTTCTAAATCCCTAGCTCACCCCACCCAAAACCCGCCGTAGATCAACTGGTCTTTGTCTCTTTTTACCCATTTAACAACATTCAGAACTATACTTTGGTTGTCTAATTTTCTTTAAAACATTCATAGACCGTTTGGATCATCATTTTAAAACTGTTTTTGGGCATCATTCAAATAGTTTTTTTATAGGTTTTTTTTTCATGAAAATTTAAATTTGCTATTCAGATCTATGATCCAAACAATTGCTTATTGAACGTCTTTTATTTACATCTTGACCATCAACTGTTTGTTCACAATTTAATTTTGGTGCACTAAAACACAAATGCTTAACGTTCAATGACCACTAAATCCATAATTAACACAGCAAAAGGTGTACGTGCGCGGAGGAAAGAACAATGACCATGAGCCACTTGAAATAGAGGTGGACAGACAAGGCGCTTTCAAGACAGAGCTGTGCAACAAATGGCAGGAGTCGGGCAACTGCCCATACGGAGTGCACTGCCAGTTCGCTCACGGCGTCGGGGAGCTCCGTCCGGTCATCCGCCACCCCCGCTACAAGACCGAAGTCTGCCGGATGGTCCTCGCCGGCATCGCCTGTCCCTACGGTCATCGGTGCCACTTTCTTCACGCCCGTGCTGACCAGGAACGTCTGTCCAGTGGTCTAAAAATTATATGACACAATCGACATCACACGTTTACAAGATGAATAAGGATGAGTCTAAATATCCTTAGGATTATATAACATGTTTATAATGCCCCTTTTGCCTATTGAAAGTATTTAGCTGAACATATATAAGTTACACGAGAATAATTATTGCCGTGTTTGAGATTTTGAGGGAAGTTTAATTGTATTAAAGCAAGGCGTTGGAGCCTTTGGAAAGTGAGGATTAAGGTATATGTGCATTCCGAAAAGATGTGAACTTTTGATCTTTCTCTTTTTGTATTCATGTTTATGAGAGATTCATTTCGCTGTAACACCTTAAAATTGTACTCATACATTCGGGCTCTCTGTACCGTGTCATGTTGTGTTGTCGTATGCAAAAGATGATGGCCGTATCTGATTTTGAGCCATGATTCATTATGGGGTTTTTTATTTATTTATTTTAGGAATGTCTGAAAAATAGCACATCTCTGAAACATTATCTTATTTAAAATGATTTCGATTTTTACCATTTTATAATGTCAAATAAAAAACGACCAACAGGTAAAATATTCAAACCAATAATTAAATAAGGTAAAATTCCAACTATTCCTTTCATTTCATTATCCAACAAGAAAGCCACTGACTTCATAGCCACTGCAACTAGTGGCCCTTAGAGTCGTCTTCAAGGGCTAGCCCATTTCCATCTGGGCTCCTAAAATGGGATTAAGCCCAAATGTTGGAGAACTATAAAAAATAATAATAATAATAAATAACAAAAAATAAAATATTGATCTTTTTTTTTTTTTTTTTTTTTTTTTGCTAGAAGCATAACATGATCTTGTTAGTGATGTAGAAATATGTCTAATATAATAAAAAATGCAAAATTTCAAATCATTGTTGTAATTACTACTTGATTTTGTAGCATAAAACCTAAAAATAATTCTAATAATTACTGCATAATTTTTCTCTTCGTAAAACATTTCAAAAGATGAAAATTTGTTATTTTCCAATTCTACTTTTAGAAACATGATAAGTAGTGTAATTTCTCAGAAAGAAATATAGATCCACTAGTCCATGTGTCAATGATAAACTAATCATGGTTGTTCTACATTTAAACCTGATTTTTCACAGCTCAAACATGGTCCACTGGTCTTTCATCGCTATCATCTTAGCTTTTTATATATATATATATATATATGTATGTATATATATATATATGTATGTATGTGTATATATATATATATATAAAGTATATAATCAAGAAGGAAAAATCATGAAACTAATCGACGCGCAACAAAGATATGTAAACGGAGGACCTTTTTTTACCCCCCAAAAAAAAAATGTCTTACATGAGATGACATTCAGTCTTCACCAAGTGTCGAGATATCAAGTAAGAAGCTAGATAGCGCTCTTTTTTTTTTTTTTTTTTTTTTTTTTTTTTTTGGCTAAAGACACTCATTTTTCATTGAACAACATGTATGATCTATAAAATGTTGGAGTAAAATTTCTCCCAATGCTAAATGAGCGTTTCTAAACTAAAAAATAAGATTAAACAAGTAAAAAAATCTATAGTGGTTACGCAAGAACACATATGACAAAAATAAACCTTAAGAACAATACAGTAAAAGTGAGAATTCAGTGTGATTATCTTAATGTTTCATATTATAAATTGAATATATTCTTTTTCCTCTCAATTCAAGGGAATTTATAATACATTAAGAATGAATTAAACCCAAAGAAAGATTTAATGCTTCTATTAATTCAAGAGTTTATTATCTATTTAATTATATGAAGTTTTTCATCTTCAATTGATTTAATACTCAATAACTCTAAATATATTTTTAGTTGTTGACAGCTTATGGAGGCTTAAGCTTCCTCCTCTAAATTCTGGTATGTACTCAAGACTTCTACTTGGGTAGTCTTGTACCGATAATTAGGTAGACTTCTATCTTATAGCTAGATAGATTTGTGTCTAAGCATAAACTTGGGTAGACTTCTACTTTATAACTAGGTGTACCTAAACATGGGTTGGCATAGACTTCTACCTAAGTAAGGGCTTAGGTAGACTTCTACTTGGATTCGGACTCATGTTTAACTTAACTTTTGTATGGTGTTCTAATTGCAACTCAATTTTTTTTATCTTAATTTTTATTTTATTTTTCTGAAAAATCAACAAAAATTATAATTAGTTTTTAAAATGTTAACCAACTCCAACTTAAAAATTTTATCTCCAACTAATGAACCAATCGAAGGTTTATTATTAATAAATTTTATTAAATATTTCAATTTAGTAAATTTTTTTTTTTAAAATTTGATGTGAATTTGAGTAAATCCAACGTCCAAAATTACACTGTTAGGAAGGCATCTCTATCGTGGAAAGTCGTGGAAAGCTCCAGAAAGATTGTCATTGTTTTGTAAAGTTTTGGGGAGGACGGGGTGAAAATGATAGATTTTGAAGCTTAAAGGGCATATATGGCAACAAATGCCCGACTTTAGAGATATTTTAGAAATATTACCCATAAAATATTGACAACGAAATGTGTATATAAGTGATAAGGCATAACTAAAGCCGTCAGAAGCAAACCCTAGAGAACATGAGAGGAAAAGAGAAGAGGGCAAAGGGAGATGGAGCTTGAGGAAGTTGTTGGATATGGGAGGATCGGCAAGAATTATATAACTATTTTTGAAACTTTTTCTAAGTTGTCTTTCCTGCCGATTCCGCCCATTCCAACAGTTTCCTTCGGTTCCTCCCTTTTCCACTTTCTCTGTTATTATTTTCCCCCATAAAACTTTTGTTTTTCACCATTTTTCTACTCTAAACTCTCCATAGATTATACATATGGAGTGTGTAAAAAGGAGAGACGGAATTATGAAAGTTCTTTGGGTAAGAGGTGATTCAACTTTGTGCAAGGTTTTGGTAAAATTTTTTTTTTTTTTCTTAAATATATTGAGATTGAACAGTTGTTTTCTTTGATTGTTGATTTTTTTTTTTTTTGGGTTCTTTCTCTTCTCTTAATTTGCAGATCTCTCCAGATCTCTTTTGTCGGATTTAATTTGTTGGGTTTTTTTTTTTTTTTGGTTTATGTTATGGTTTTTCTAAATAATTGTCTTTCTGTATACAAGAGATAGAAAAAAAAATGAATAAATAAAAGTCTAAATAATCTTTAGCAATATTAGGGAAAGAAGTAGTTGTCTACAGTTTGACTGTAAGTGCATAGACTGGACAACAGAGGATTACTTGTGGAGTTTGTATATAAATCTTCATTGTTGTGTGTTAGAAACATAACGTCTCGCTTAAGTCACAAACTGAAGAAAGAAAATCAAACCCCGAAAAAAAAAAAAGAAAAAAGAAAAAAGAAAAAAGAAAGAAAGAAACTATTTTGAAAACTTTTTTCAAGTTTTCCAATAGAAGTTGTTTTTTTTTTTTTTTTTAATGGTTCTAAAATAGACTTTGATTTACACCAAGCAAAAAATTGAAACGAAAATATTGAGTGAAAAAGTAAAATAAAATTTTGTCTCATTTCCGTTTTATAATTTTTAAGATTTACTATACAGCCTCTAAATATTTTTAGAGACATACCCATACATACTTTTTATCGACTTCTTATACTCGAATAAAACAAAATTTGTAGACAAATGAAACGAACACTCATTTTTTCTGTAATGTCGGTTGCGTTGCAAATCACAATATAACGACAGGTAGTTTATGCAAGACGTGAAGTATTTGTGCGAAACTGTTATGTCGTTTATGCTATTAAACGACATTCCATGACATTTGGAGTTAGGCATGTTTATGAACTGAAGCAAAAAATAATAATAATAGTAATGTAATTTCCTCAACTTGAATTTGGGTGCACAAGAAACCAGAAAACCCACCCAAGAGCGTGACCCAACCATCATTTATTTTTCATTCTTTTATTTTTGTAAAGTATGATGGCAATTTTTTCGATGTATTGATGATTTTCTATTTAAATAATTATTTTCGAGTCTTTGAAGCTTAATTTGAATTGTGGTTCAAATTAGCAATTTACATTTGGCTCAATTGACCCAACTCGATAGTAAACCGCCCAAAACGGACTTCCTTTAGAACAAACTCGACTGCCATTGTCAACAACTAGTTTTTGATGATGATGTTCATGAATTCGACCAATACTAATTTGAACTTGAAATTCAATTCATCATAAAGTGTATAGCTCGAATATTTCATCCTTAAATTCAAATAATATTAATAACAATTCCTCCACCTTTAAATTAAGTAGAAAAAAATTAAAACTAATAAGCAATAAATTAATAGAGATCGAAACTCCTAAGCTCACTGGAAAGCCCCATTACGGAACTCTGGAAAAGCACTCAAAAATCCAAATTGAAAAAAAAAAAAAAAAAAAAAAAAAAAGAGCAAGTTATGCTCCGATGATCAATTTTATGATCTAATCTAAAACCGTTATGAAGCTTAAACTCGTGGTGATTCGAAATTGTTTAGTGTACATTGGTATGGTAGCGACAATTATTATAGTTATCGAGGTTATTACTTCTTGTAACATGAGAGTAGTAGTCTTGGAAATCAGAGAGCAATTACTTTAGATTTCCTTTATTATCTTTCTTTTTTAATTTTTTTTAAAACCAAAAATGGTATCTTCCGTTTTAAAAAACAATTTTTGTAACAGAAAGTGTGTTTAACAACAATCTTTCATTTTTTTTTTTTTAAGAAAAATTACAAAACAAAAAAAAATGTTGCCAATCTTAGTCTAAACATAAGCTAATGCAAAAATTTGTCTGACCTAGGCCCAATATCTGACCGCAACCCAACCCAGGTCTAGCGCTAACCACAACTACTTAGCCAGACTAGTGTTGGCCTCCAAAAAGGGATGGTAATAGAACGGGTCTGGGACAGGGTGGTCTTCTTACCAATCCGTCCTACTAATAAAAATATTATCCATACTCACCCCGTAATCTATTTAAACTGATGGAGACGGGGCAGGATTTCCACATCTCGAGTTTGGAGTACTAAGGGTAGGGGATACCCCATATTCCTTATCGTTGTTTTCATCGTATAAAAATTAAAAATGTAAAACATACATACATACATATATATAGGACTTGAAATTAAACTAAACGAAATTATAGTTCTCAATTTTTTATATGTCAGAATATGTTAATTATTAATACGTAAAGTTATACATATTATAAAACGTTATATATGAAAAATTTAATACAAAAAAAAAAATATAACTAAACATGTCGAGTAAACAGGTAATAAGGTCGGGGACCGCTAAAAAATATCCTCACACCATATTCAGTGACGGGTTAAAATTTTTAATCTGTTTATAACTCAAATACCGTTTATATTGGATTTTTCCCACCTAATTTAAAATTGATCCCTACAGATTAATGGTGAACAGAAAAAATTGTCATCCTTATCTTAAACTGGGTCGATACTAGTCTATCCCGACATCGACCGAAGTCCAATCACAACTTGTTATAGTTCGGTACGACCATAACATCAACTTGTTCCTTGATACCAATCCTTTCCGGATGCAACCACGGCTTGACCAGTGACCTTGACCAAACTAATGAACATGAATTATAATTTTGTTTAAAATAATTTGAACACAAAAATTTTTGTTTCTTCGATCTAGATTTAAAAAAACACACACACAGACACACATAAACACAAACAAGTTCATCAATCATGTTTTATAAAAGGTCTGTTTGACAGAACTTCCTAAAAACTGCTTTTGACTTGCTAGGTTTAAAAGTAGTTTTTTGAAGTGTTTGAATAATTTATCAGAAGAGCTTTTAGTCTTTATAAGTGCTTCTTGTCAAAGTTAACAAATGTGGTATCTAATAAAAACTCTTCTGAATAGACTTTAAAACTTATAACAAAATTTAAATTAGACATTATAAATTTTATTTAATAATTTTAATATTTATTAAAATATTTTAAAAAATTATTTTAACTTCAAAAACTCTTTCACTCTAAATACTTATTACCTAAATATTCTAGTTTTGTTTAGAAAAATGAAAAAACTGCTTAAGAAAATGATAATGCGCACACTTGTTAATGGTGGGTTCAAAATTCAAATAGAGTGACCACAAACACAGAATCCCAAGGCAGCATAGATCATTGTGCCCCACCTGGTTTGACCAAGCAAAAGATTAATGCAGGCCTCTTTCCTCTTTTTATTTTTTATTTTTTTAGAATTTCATAATTGGATATATTAAAAATAAAAAGGTTTTACTGCATGTACTGTCTTAATACAGAATTTTCTTTAAAATATTCTCTTTTTTATAAGCACTGTCTTGAATACTTAAAGGGTGTTTGGTGTGTAAATTTGAGTTGAAATTTATAAGTTTTAATAGTAAATTTTTTTAAATTTTCAGAAAAGATAAAAAAATTTTTTAAAAAAAAAGACAAAAACTTAAAAAATAAAAAATAAAAAAAAGTTTGAAAATGTTAGTTTGAACTAACAAACCAAACACCCCCTAAATATATCAGATTCTATTAATTTGCACCTAAAGAATTCTATTAATGATAGTGATCTTATGTGATTCCATAATTCAACATCTTGTATATAAATACCATTCTTTTTTGTGTATATATATTTTTTTTCAACAAGTCATGTTTCATGCTTTTGTCCTTAACGAAATCATTATTCACGCTCAGAAAAACAAATAAATAAAAGAAAATACAAAAACGAAAAGCATAGGAAATTACAGTGTGAATGCCAGTTCATTGGTCAAGCAGAGGACTCTGGAATCTGCATCTTTTTCCACAAATGTAGGTCCCACTTGACATTCACGGGTTTACCGTGTCTCTCATTATCTTGTTCTTTAAACTGACACACCTTACGTCAACGCGTTTTCACATGGTCCCCATGACTTTATTATTTATTATTTATTATTTTTTCTATATTCCATTTTTATTTTTTTACATATACCCCTGAACTTTTTGATAATTTCTTTTGAGTAATTGATCTAAATAATCCCTGAACTCTTTTGAATGTGACAGTTTCATCAATGTTCATTTTTTTTACTGAGATATCCATAAACTCTTATTTTTTACCATTTCAGTCCTTTCAGTCAAACTCCGTTAAATTTCTAACGAAATCTTACTAAAATAAATTTTTGTAATAAAAAGATGAAAATACCCTCAAATCTCTCAAAAGTCCCTCCCCCCCTCTCTCTCTCTCTACTTTTGCAAACAAGCCGCCACCATTTTCCGACCGGATGCAGATCTTAGTTTTCGCACGCCCCCCCCCCCCGGATTCTCTCTCTGTGTGGGTTCACCCCACCCCCTCCCCCCGTACCACCGTTGATCTGAGTCTTTGCTACGCTGCCAATTTGAGTCTTCCCCCCACCCTCCCCAAAGTTGATCTGGGTTCAACACCCCACAAAGAAAAAACCCCATTTTCATCTCACCAAGCCAAAATTACGAAATTGACCTTCAAAGGCCCAAACGTGCTTCTCATGTGCTTGATCTATGAGATTTTTGACGGCAACAGATGGAAAGTACGTGAAGGGCCAAGAAAATAAGAATTTTGGATTATCACATAAAAAAAAATGCAGGGACCAAACCATCACCTTTTTAAAATAGTTCAGAGACTATTTGGGTAAATTACTCTTTTCTTTTTAGATTGGATGGTAAAATACCATCCAGAAAACTTCTCCCAAACGAAACCTTAATCTTTAAATTTTTTTTGACAATCAACCTGTTGAACTAATAATTCTAGACGCAATTAGTCCTTACTGCTTATGTACATTAAAATTTAAACAGTTTTTATTACACCTTATAATCCAAATTATGAAAAAAAAAAATTTGTATCAAAATTAAGCAGAAATAATCAGTAATCTCTTTCTTGGATTGTCACGTGCAAGTGACAAAATAACCATCCAAGTTTTGATAACCATGAGCAAAAAGGATAAAATGTGTCAAAAATGATAAGTTAAGAAGGTTGATTTTTAAGAAAAAATCAAGAATTAAAATTTTACAAATTCCAAAAATTCATGAGACAAAATAACCTTGTTTTTATTCAGAAAATAAACTCTTTTATAGAATATTGTATTTTACATTAGATATACAATTTCATACCATTTTTACGTCAACAATCGATGTTGGATAAATTTTAGGTCAAAATCAAGCCTCTATTTGGCAAATGGATTTGAACCTGTAATTCATTTTTTTTTATATATAATTAATGATTAAAAATATATAAATTATATAAAATGAATGTAAAATACAACATTTCAAACTCCATGATATATTTTGTAAATAAAAACAAAATACAAACAGTATTAAAAGATAAATAATTTTTTAATTATTTTTATTTTTTTTGTTAATTTCCCTTTTTCTGAGTTGCCAATACAATGTGAATTTAGGTATAAAACATATACATTACTTTCCCAAGGGAGACACAGACTTCAGTTTCTACTTATCAGCAAGAGAAAAAATGAGAGAAGAGGGAAAGAGAGCATAGAGCTAGAGGAAGTTTTTGGCCATGGGAGGTTTGGCAAGAAGAAATAAGTGGTGGGGAGTTTTGTTTCCCTCCTCATCATCTTATTTTCCTGCCTATTCCTCCCATGCCAATGATTTCCTATGGTTCCTCTCTTTCCCTTCTTCTTCTTCTTCTTGGCTTTCCCATTATTTTTTTTATTTTCGTAAATATGATATATATATATATATTATATAATTCAGAGGGAACGTGAAGAAAGAAAGAGAGAAGCTGGAAATTTTTGGGTGTTGGGGATTTTGGAAAGGAATCCGGGAGATAAGTGTGTGTGTATGTATATATATATGTTTTTTTTTCCCTATATATATTATACACATATATATAGTATGCAATATATGACACGTTCGATATTTCTTTCCCAATCCCCCCATTCCACTGATTTCCAGCTATTTCAATCTTTCCCTTTCTTTTGTTAATGCACTCCGGTACGGTAAGGTTTTTTTTTTTTTTTTTTTTTCTTCTCCCCCCTCCCCCTGTTATTTAATTTTATAGAAAATTTAATGTTACTATTCCTTCTATTTAAAAAATTGCACTATTGAAATTAAAAAAATAACATTCGTTCAATGCGGGTTGAAACATATGGTTGCCCGGCTTGTAAAATGCTGCTAATGAAAATAATAATTCACTATTCTTAACAATAGGATCTGGAGACTTTTTTGTTCATCATATTATTGTTCTAGGCTTAGTAAAGGGGGCTTAAGATGCACGTGGCTCCAGGTTAATATCAAATTAAAAGGATTCTGATTATAGTTTTTCTTGTGTTAGTCCGTGACAAGGTGGTATTTTTGATATTTTGGCCTTTGGGGCATTTTATTTGGCGGTGCCCATAACTTGACAGATGCTTCCCTTTCTTGCAAGGCAAGCCTAACCAAGCAATGGAAGGAAAAAGGACTGGGACCTTCCTCGCTTACAGATAGACGACCATCTTTGGCGAAATCCCTCCTTCCCCTAAAGCATCATTTTCGTCAAAGAACGATTACGGCAATAAAGTTGATCAATTCACTCACTTTTTTTTTTTTGGCTTGTAAAAGTAAAACAATGTTTTTTTTTTTAAGCTGAAAAAAGCCATATTTTTTATTTCTAGTATGCCATTTTTATCAAGTAAAATTAGTTGGTAAATTTGTGTGTGTGTGTGTGTGTGTGTTTTTTTTTTTTTTTTTTTGGTGAATAAGGTAAATTTGTGTGTTTGTCATACATATATTTGTGCTTAAGTAATTGATAAGTTTGAGAAAATATCATATTTGGTGACTAAACTAACGGGTAAAACCTATACTTGTGAATTCACAACCAAAAAAAAAAAAACCTGTTAAATAAATGCGGTTATTTGGTGTTTATTCATCAATTCGGTCATTCACACAAGAAAACAATTAATTATTTAGAAAAATTTTAAAAATAATATGTGAAATTTTTTTTTTTTTTTTGGTAAAAACACATAGACAATAACATATAATTCTCACGGAACAAATAAATCATAAGACCTTCTAAAGGAAGACATTTAAGTGGATCCCATTAAATTATTACTTTCAGAATAAAACAATTCACACTATGCATAAATTACTTAAAATTAGCATATATGGACGGATCGATGAAGCCAAAAGAAGTTCAAAACTCCAATGCTTGCAGCCGTACATTGATTTAAAGTAACTGATTCTAAGGTTTGGTAATTTAAAGAAGGGTAAGATTAAACAGCAATTTAATCATCTACTTGATTTGTCAAAAATACCCTTCAGTAATTCTAGCAGGTGACTTTTTTTTTTTTTTTTTAAATAAAGTTTGAAGTGGTAAAATCAGCCAGCACGAACATGGACAAAAACAAAGGACTCTAGTCCAAACCAACAAAATCAACGTCAGTACATAAACCATAAAGGCTAGCTGGCGAGCAACATGGTTTGCCTCACGGAAAACATGGTTGCAAATTCCACCAGAACCTGTGACAAAAGACGTAAAATTTCTCCTCTCACTTTACCGTATTTACCGATAGTTTGTCGCTCATTCACAGCCTTGACTACATTTGCAGCATCAGACTCGACATTTAACCGGTGACATTTACTTGATGATTTCCACATGAGTTTTTAATGGTATTTTGTGATATATAAAAGACAAAGTATGGAAATAGATCGTTTGAGTAAGGACTATTACTTTTTGATGTTTGTGGGCATGAGATCAAAACTATGGATAGGGGAGGTTTTGCAGATGTGTTTTGCATTGAAAATGAGATGTACGCATGCGTTTGATGTTACAGTTTGGATTGTAATATTTAGGTTTGAATTAAATTATATGTTTGGTGAGGCGTTTAAATTACTAGAGTTAAAAAATAAAAAATTTTGAAATGTGTTCAGAAAAAAAAATCAATTTGGAGCTTGTTTTGTCCGTATCAAAATTTTATGTAATTTTGTTTTTAAATCATCTCATTTGAACTTGTATATGAAAGGTTATGAACTTTAAAGTTTGAATTATAAAACTGTATGCATAGTAAAACTGAGGTTGACTTTTCAGAAAAAAAAAAAAAATTAAATTGTAAATTGTGATCAAAACTGGAGCACCAAACAAGGACATAGTTTTAAAACTTGCATTTTGGGAAAAACACTATTGGTAATGAAAAAGTATAGAATTTTAAAATGTTCATAAAAAAAATTAATAATATGAATATTATTTAGTTTTTCTTGAAATTTTATACAATTAAAAAGAATTATCCTATTTAGATTTAAAATAACAAAATTATAGATTTTAAAAATTTGAGTTTAATGTAGACAAAATTATATAAATGGTAAAAACTAGTTTTGAATTAAAAATAAACAAATATATTATTCAAATCAGATGTCAAATCTTTTCCCCGAACAACCATAAGAATAACCTTAATTCTCCAACCCATTCATTCAAACAACGTTTTCAAAATAATAACATAATAATAGAGTACAACTTTGAATGTCAAATTATATTAATCTAAAATAAAAATATAATAACTAAGGAAGATCTTTAATGTTATGTCTGGTAGGGTAAAAAAGATGATAGAAAGAAGTGGAATGAAGGAAAAATAAAGAAAAATTGATGGAATTAATTGTTTGATAAGAAAAAAGAGAGAAGAAGATGAAAAATATGATTGGAAAAAGATTATAATGAGGATGGAAGAAAATTAAATTTCACTCAGGCTTTGTTTGGTGATTTGTTCCATCTCAAACTAAAATGTATTTTTTATCTCAATTTTTATCTTTTTCTGAAAAAATTTTTGGTTTTCTTCTAAAATTTTTTTTTGTCTTTTCTAAAAAATCAATAAAAAATTTTAACTCAAATTTAAAATTTTCAAACTCAATTCATCCATCAACAAACTCTCAATAATTACTGAAATCACTTTTTTGTCACTGTTTTTATGTTATGTTTGGTAAAGAGGAAAGAAAACAAGAGGGAAAAAATTTTTTTTCCTCTTTTCTCTTATGTTATTTCACTGTATAGGATTCCACTGGAGGCATCAATTATGCAGGCAGAGAGCTGTGTCCGTAAAGCATGACTCCAAAGTCTTCGAGTCATTTAATGCAAAAATAGAGGGGAAAAAAAAGGAAGATAAAAAAAAAAAAAAAAAAGAAGAGCAGAGTCAGATCAAAGACAATTGATAATTCCTAAGAAGATAGAGAGGAAAAAGAGAAGAAAGGCCGAGTCAGATTCCATTATAGTAGTGCATTAACTTCGAAGCTTTTCCATATTTTAAAGACTTCTGAAACGCGTTTTTATAAACTCAACCCAGAGTCCTCAGTACCCTGACACCTCTGTGCTGTTTTGTCTACGTTGCTGACAAGTTTCCGGTTGTTTTCCACCTCAAAAAATAAAAAACATAAAATTAGTGAGAAATATTGTCAATTTAATCATATTTTTTTAGTAATATCTATTTTTTATTATAATTTTATGAAAAGTTCAGATTCATCTATCTCTAACTTCCAAAAATATATATATATATGTAATAACAAGTGAGAATTTGAGAAAGAAATGAAAAAAGAAATGAACCTTAATTCTCATATTTTAAATATGCTCATTGTTTGCGTATGTAGCACTTTTACTTTAAAGGGTGTCTGTCATTTAAGTTTTACTCAATTAAAATATATATTTTTATTTTATTTTTTATTTTTTTAAAAAAATAATAAATTTTATAATTATTTTTTAAAAAATTAACTCAATTTAAATTTAAATTTAAAAATTTTAACTCAACCCAATCTCAACTTATTTACTAAATGTCCTATTAATTTCTTTTTGTAATTTGATAATTTATTTCAAAATTATATAAATTGTTACAATATATCATATTTTATTAACTTTGCATTAAATTAAGAATCCGTTTGGTAAAACGATTTGAGTTGAAATTTTTAAATTTAAATTGGTTGACTTTTAAAAATTAATTTTAATTTTGTTTGACTTTTAAAAGAAATATAAAAATTAAAATAAAAAAATATATTTTAATTTGAATTGAACCATTTCACCAAATAAGTCCTAATATTTGACTTCGGAAGATTTGTATTAAGTTTGTGTTTGATTTAAAAAAATTTAATCAAAAATGTGATTTTTCATCTTCACCAAAAAAATGCATTGTGGCTTTTTATTATCAAACAACTGCACCTTTTACCACTCTATCAAACAAAGACTAAAAGAACTGGTGTGTCCCACACTAACCTCATTATTTATGACTAACCCAAATTGGCATCGTACGTCTTGACCGGGCGTCGTCGTTCAATTTCCTCAACGTGGGGCCCCAAATCAATATCGTTTTCCAAAGTTTGGTAATAAACAGAATCAAATGCCCATCGTAATTGTACCACGCCATTAGACATAGCCACGCGTGATTAACTGAAAAACGCGTCTCTCTCTCTCTCTCTCTCTCTCTCTTTTTCTCTTTTTTTTTTTTTTTTTGAAATTTTAAATTTTTTAATTTTAAATTTTTTCTTTTAATTTTTTCCACAAACCCTAGCTCACCGCCTCTTTCCTGGCTACTTCTTTACAGTTTTCCCAACTCATAACACCGCAACCAACAGCCACCAAACCCGTATTATAAAAAGCCTCCACTCTCCACCTTCTTCTTCAATTAAACCCAACAAATAAATATAAGACAAAATTCTCTCTCTCTCTCTCTCTCCCTATTTCTGAGTGATAGGGAAAGAGGGTTTGAGCTTGATGAAGTTGCTGGGCCTGGGAGATTTGGTAGGAGTCAAAACAAAACAAAAACAAAAAAAAAAAAAACAAAAAATATGTTGTTCTTCTACCAAATCCACCCATGCCCACAGTTTCCTCTGGCTTCTCTCTTTCCCTTCATAATCTCAGCCAACAACCTAACCTCCATTAATTTTTGTGGAAGATGGAAAGGAACAAGTGGGAAAGGGAAAGAGTTTGCTGGGAGTTATGGGTGTGGGGGGATTGGGTAAAACTGTATATATATACATACTTATCTATATATACATATATAATATATAAACATGTTTTTCCCAACACCTCCCATACCGTTGATTCCCAGCTCTTGTTCCCTTTCCCCATCTTGTTTCTATTATTAACTTTGGTTTTTAGTATTCAAATCCATGTTCTATCAGGTATGTTTTTTTTTTCTTTTGCAATTTTTTTGGTTCTGTTATATACCTATAGTTTGGATATTTTGACCCCTGATTAAACAAAATAAAATATGTTAAGTATGCTTATTATTTCCTCCCATATTCAATATTGCTAATTTTTGACATATTTGTTAAAAAGCAAAAGGAAAAGAGAAAGGAAGAAATAAATTGAAATTATTACAGAAATATGTTAAGTATGCTTATTATTTCTTCCCATATTCAATATTGCTAATTTTTTTGACATATTTGTTAAAAAAAGAAAAAGAAAAAGAGAGGAGGTAATAAATTGAAATTATTACAGATGCAGGGTTGATATTCCCAGGAGTTGAGATGTATGTATTGTATGAGCAGTTACAGATCCAGTATTTTTGGCATCTGATCAAAATTTTTAAAATAGTTATGCAAGAAAATTGAGATGAAAAATGTTTTTACAGTGTTAAAAATTTTCTTTTCATATTTGATATTTTTGTAAAGAAAAAAAGAAAGGAATGGAAAGGAGGAAAGAGAAAGGAAACAAAGCAAAACTGAACCGTGTTCTTTCTGTTATTTTCAATCGTATTGGGTGGACTTCCTTTTTTTTTTTCACATTAGTTTAAAGCATGGTAAATAATTGAACATAGTTGAAAAAAATTATTTGAACAAGAAAAAAAATATAAGTAAAATAAAAGACAAAAAAAGAAAAAAAAAAACAACAAACTACTGAAAATAAAAAAGAAGGCATGCAAAAAAAAAATATAGAAGATTAAAATATTAAAATAGATCAGTACATAAAAATGATTAAAATGAAAAAATAAAAAAAATTGATTTGAAGATAATAGTTTAGTATTTTAATAAAAAATAAAATTTTAAACTAATGTAATCTATATACAATATTAATTTAAAAACATATAACCGATGCACATAATTAGACGTCTTTGAGAATATTTATTTAAATAAAAAAAATTTTAGTAAAAGTAGATAGAAAGGCAAAAGATTCGAAAAAAGATAAAAGTACTAAAATATTAAACATAGATCAATAGGTAAAAAGAGGTAAAAGAATTAAAATGAAAAAATAAAAAATTGTTTAGAAGATAATATTTTAATATTTTTATTAAAAGTATTGAAATTAATGTGATTTATTTATAACGAAATGTGTAAAAGAAATTATAAGGACAATAGAAAAATTTACAGAATACGAAATAATTTTTTTTCTTGAAATACAAAATACATCTTTTTAAAAAAGCATATATATAGTAAATATTTAAACTAAGAATAAATCTTAAAAAAATACAAAATGTAGAAATTTATATATAATTTTTAGAAAATAAATGCATTGAGATATATATATTTTTTACATTCAGAAAATAAATGCATAATTAATTTATATGTAATAAAATTTTAGATACACAATCACATTTTTTCTTAATTTTTAGTAAATAAATTTTATAAATCCGGCATGATATTATTAAGAGATAGTATAAAAGCATTTAAATAATTTTTCTCTTTTTCTCTGTATCTTTTTATAAGGTTCTCTCTCTCCTTGAAAACAGAAGGCAAAAAAAAAAAAAAAAAAAAAACCTCTTTTTCACTTCGTGGGCTCACAATTCCCACTCTCCTATTCTTTCTTTCCCAAGTCCCAACGCATTTCCCGCCCTTTTACTTTCCTTCCTTCTTCGTTCGTCAGTCAATCTGAAGTAAAGAATAAAAAAAGACACAAACGCAAGTTTCGACCAAAACGTGCATTTTGGACGAAAACAATTATGTTTTTTGAGGTTTCTATATATTGTATAGATTAAAAAAAGCAGAAAAAAAATTACTGTTTTCGTTCATAACACATATTTTGGTTAAAACGTACATTATGTGTCTTTTTTTTTTTTTAAACTGAGGATGAGAACTGAGGATGAGAGAGAGAAAGAGGACGCGTTGAGACAGAAAGAAATGGAGGAAAGGGAACATGTGAGGTCCATGAAGTGAGGGAGAGAAAAGAAGAGATAAGGTTGTTGGATGAAGTGAGAGAAAAGGGCAAAAAAGAAAAAGAAAAAGAAAAAGAAAAAGAGAGGATCGGCGTGAGGATTTTAATAGAGAGGGAAAATGAAACTGAGCTGATAAGATATGGAATGAGAGATGTTCTTATTTATTTATTTATTTTCTTTTTTTTTTTTTATAGGATCTCTTTGTTTATTTTTTTATTTTTATTTTTTTACATTATTTGAATACTCTTGTATTATTGTTAAATAATTTATAATATTTAGGATTTATAGAATATTTCATTTTTGTAAAGCTTTGAATTTTCTTGTATTTTCTTTTACACATCTTGTTATAAATAAATCACATTGATTTAAAAAAAAACTTTTCATTAAAATATTGTCTTCAAAATAGTTTTTTATTTTATTTTTATCTTTTTTATGCATTAATCTATTTTTAATATTTCAGTCCTTTTATTTTTTTTTTGTCTTTTTATGTCTTTTTTATGTACTTTTTTCCTTCTATTTTTTTCTTAGATAAATTTTTTCAATATGTGTTTTTAAACGAATTTATTTATAAGGAAATATGTACAAGAAATTGCAATAAAAATAGAAATTTACAAAATATGAAATGTATTTTTTTTTAATAAAATGAAATAAATATTTTTAAGATCTGTTTATTAAAAATTAAGAAATTTTTTTTAAATTTTTCTTAGTTTTTAATAAAAATATTTTACAAATACATGATATATATATTATTTAGATATTACATAATATATCTTATTTAGTGGTTGTACAAGAGCATTCAAATAATATTGATAGAAAGAGAAAAAAAAAGAAAAAGAAGAGAGAAATCTTTTATACAAAAAATTTAAAATAAATAAATAAATAAGAAAATATTTTTTTCCCATGACCTCAATTTCATTTTCTTTCTCTCTCACTTCATTTGACATCATATCTATCCTTTTCATTTTTTTTCCCTCTTTCACGTCACTACCTCACAAGTACTTCCTTTTTTTTTTTCCCCCCCTTCATATCTATCCTTTTCAATATTTGCATGTCAATTTAGTGTTTTACTTCAATTTGATGCTGGTTTGGAGAGACTCTAAGATCATATTCAACTGATTACGTTATTTCATAGTTACTTTAACATTAAAATAATACAACTTTGACTCTATTTCACCGTTGCCCTTTAATCCATTAACTTCAAGGAATATGCTTCGTATATTCTTTTTTTTTTAATTCCTAACAATTAATATATTTCACCAATTAGTTTTCTTTTATCTTTTTTTAACATATTAGTCCTTAAATTTTTTTTTTTAATAATTTAACTCTCAGTTAGATTAATACTTAACGTTATGTTTCATATTCTTTTAGTGCATTTTATTGAATCCTACAATAAATCATATTAAGGTTGAAGATTTATAATAAATCAATAAAATCATACCAAAATAATGAAAATTACAAAAGATAAAGAAAATTTGTTCAATAACATACATTTGAAGTAAAAATAGAGTTTATAAATTTTTTTGGTATATTTTCTTAATTTTAAAGCAAAAAAAAAATACAGCAAAAAAATAAAAAATAATTAAAATTTTTTAAGTACAGCACTACAAGTAGCAGTGCACTGTTTCTCACTCTATTTTAGAGTGGGAGAATGGCGATTGGTGGAAGACCAATCTTTGCACCAAATTGGCGTTTTGCGTCATTTGCCATCAAGTTGGATATGGCCTAAGATTCTCTCCAATCAATCGAACGCTAAATTGGTGGAAAACGCCAAATTGGTGGAAAAGCCGCCTCAAGTGAGCGTCATTTTTGACGGCACTCTTAGGATTCGTTTGGTAAATGAGTTTTAGTTGAGTTTTTGAAGTTTAAATAGTAAATTTTGTTCACTTTTCAGAAAAGATAAAAAAAATTTTGGGAAAAAAATAAAGACTTTTGAAGAAAAAGACAAAATTTGAACTTGAAAAATCAAGTTCAAACTTGGTTTCCAAACGAACACTTAATTTGTTGTGTCATGCATGGCGCTACACTGTTGCCTGTTGGGATCTTCTTTTTTGTAGAAAAAAAAATGTAATAATTAAAAGTGCCTAAAACATGTTTAAAAATTCAAATTGTATGTCCATTGTATATTATTCAACAAAATTACGTACTTTTATATCTTTTTTTTTTTTTTGCATGAATGATTTTCTTTAATTAATATCATGTTTAATTGATGTAATGTCTAAAAAATTTATTTTTATAAAGGTTGGATAAATAATTAAATATATTATTGTACAAATATGTTAATAAAGTTATAAGTAAATACTTGATAAAATAATATAAAAAAATTGTTGTAAATGAATTAAAAGGAATGTACATGAGATATTCTTTTTAGAGTGAAATGTGAAATAGATGAGTTGGAGATAAACTTTTAACTTGATGCAAAAACTGTGATAAAATAGAGTTATGGTTTGAAGATGGTCTAAATAAAAGATTTCTCGTTGTTATTTTAGTATAAAAAAATATCTAAAAATTTGTATTTTTGTTGTCCCGAAGTTTAGTAAAATAAAACTGGACATGAACAGATATATCCAACAAAAACATGCACATACATTTAACTTGGTTTGATGCTATAGAGCCTAGATCAATATTGAGATGAATCCACGTAAAGAAATAATCATCTTTATTGAACCAAAAAAAAATATATATATATCGAAAGGACTTTGGGCATATTTTCTGTCTAATATTTTTTGCCCCAATCATAGCTTTTTACCATGTATCGTCTCTTTAATTATATATAAAAGTACGAATGTGTACTTTCGTCTATACTTCAAAACCTATCATACGGTTTTGAAGTATGGACGAAAAGGCACATTCGTTCTTTTATATAAGATAAAGAAATTCTTTTCAAACATTTTCATATTTAAACATATTTTTCTTATATAACTAATAATTTACACAATAAACTATTTCGCACGTCTAAAGTGCGCGCTCCACTTCAATTATAGTATTTATTTTATGTGAGAATAAAAAGTGACATTGTATTTAATAATTACAAAAAAAAAAAAAAAACAGTACCAAAAGAGTGAAGGGTGGAAGAGAAGCAAACCGAAAATGCAGAAAAGGAAAGAGAAGAAAAGAGCTTTCAGAAACTATATTGAATCTCTTGCAAACCCAGATGGATTCAAGCTAAGATTTGACTCATGGCTAGATGGATTCAAGCTAAGATTTAATCCAGATAATCAAATAATTCTGTCTCAAAGTGTTCTCCTTTTCACATAAATTCTTGTAAGAGAAGAAATATTACAAGGAATTCTTGGTGGATTCTGCTATCAACTTTCCGTAGTCTCAAGCGGTGGCGTTTTTTGAAGAATGCTATCATTTCGCTTCTTTTTGTGTAAACATCATTAGGCTTGAGCTTCTAGAGGATTGAACTAAATTTTCTTGAAAGGTATTGTTTGCGTCTCTCCTTGATGGTAATTACATGCAAAGCCTTGTAGAGAACTTAAGGGATTGAGAAACAAGTACAGTACAAAGAATTGGCTGGTTTTAATATTTCCTTTTGTTAACAACTTTTTAACAAATTCTACAAATGGTTGGATTTTTGGGTCATCTTTGATTCCTTCTATTGTTAGTCCTCCTTGAGGGCTTCTAAAATTTTATCATCTTTTCCACTGCAGGGAAAGAGTTAGTAGATTCAATGTCTTTGAGAAAAGTCCAGAATTAATAGCAATTATAGTACAAAAGCGACTAAATTATTCGACTAGATAACAACATTGCATTTCCAAACAATCCTGATGAGTCATCAAATCCAAACAATCCTGATGAGTCATCAAATCATTAACTTTTATGTTGAAACTAAATAAGTCTCATCTTATGAACTACTGAAAATTTACTTGGTTTGAATCCTAGCGTCGTATTGACAGAACAAGGACGAAAGAACCATAAGTATAAAAGAAACCCGTTTTTTTTATGTCATGTCTTAACTGTAGAAGAATCTATATATATCTCTAAATAAAATGTCTAGAGTCACTTTTCTAGATAGTGAATTTAGATAAAGCCTTGGCCTTTTCCAAGCATGACTAGAGAGGCTCTCCAAGTAGTTGAGGCAAGTGAGGAAGAAGGAAAGAGCAAAAAGGGTTGTAAAAGAAATCCTTTCAACATATGGAAATACTTGTAATCAGTGGATTTTTTTTTTTTTCAAGCACTGTTAGTAAACATATCTGTGTCAAGTATTATTACAAATAAAGTAAGTTATTTGAGATTTGACCTTTTTTTTTTTTTTTACACATATGGATGACTTGGTTTTGCAGAATTACACATATTCTAATGATAATATCATACTTGACTTTACTTAGGTATAGAATCGAATTCCTCGTTCCAAGTTTCAAAAACTAAAAATTAGTCTTTAAAAAAACTGAAGTTATTATATATTAACATTTTAATTCTTTTTTCCCGTAAAAAAGATGAAATGGGGTGAGAGAGGCTCGAACTCTCGACCTCAGGATAACTCAACAAGAAAGCTATGAGACCTACGCGCTAGCCAACTGCGCCACCACCCCTTCTGGATAACAGCTTGTCATCACATATTACATATACACTTTTTTCTTTGAAAAAACAACTATACACAATTTATCTTCCGTTGAATATATATATATCTGTATATGCAGTAAAGATTCTATTAATACCCACTTCAGAAAAAAACCGACAAATTTGATTAGGACACGGGGGGAAAACAGATAGGAAAATGCTTCAAGTACCTTTCCCAACTCTTTTTCCTTGGTTTTTATGCGCACCCACGTGAAAAAAGCATCTTTCGCAAATTTCAAAACTTTATGGCCCTAGACTTTTCTTTTTCTATTTCAAACTCCTCTCATTTAATATTTCATAATAACATAATTTATGATCGCCGAAGACTTTTTTAAAGCAAAGTTACCCCCACAAGGAAATAAAAAAGGAAAAAGAAAAAGTTATCCCACTAGTAAAGCACCACCTAACTTTTTTTTTTTTCTTTTTTTTGGGTAAATAAGTCCCATCTCATTTATTGGCTTATTATATATGCCCAAGGGTCTTCTCATCCTTATCACTAAAGGAAGAAATTTTGGGTAAATTGGGGGAGATTTTGGGCATCTTCAATATTTCTTCCTTTCCTTTCCTTTCTTTTCCCTTGCATATCTATTTTCTCACCCGAAATTCTACAAAACCAAGTCATCCATATGTGTAATTTGGTGTGTGAAAGAAAGTGAGAGTGACGGTTGAGAAAAAGAGTTTGCTTAGCATGAAGTTATTGGTGTGGGGGGTTCGGTAAGTGTTAATCTGCTTGCTTGCTTGCTTGTTTAGCAGATTATTCTTACCGACACCTCCCATACCGGTCATTTCCTGCTATTTCTTCCACTTCCCGACTTTTCCTTAGCTTTGATCCGTGTTTTTTGGTTCTACATGGAGTGAGGTAAGTCTTCTACATCTTTATCTCTCTTTTTTTTTTTTTTTTTTTTTTTTTTTTTTTCCTTTTTTTTTTTTCTTTTTTTAATTATTGTCCAGTTGAAAAACTCTTCTTACGTGCAGACAGTTTATGCATATTTTATAGAATTTAAATCTCTTGCAGGGAATATAAAAAAAATCCTTTATAACATGTTTTATCCAGGAAGAAAAAACTATAGGGAAGAAAATAAATAAACAAAACCTAATGGAATGATAGAAATAAGAGCCAATTAGTCAAATAACTCAATTACTTTATTTATTTATTAAACAAATTTTCTAAAAATCTTTATTAACAAATTGATTTCGGAATTATCGAGAATAATCGGATTTTTAGTCGGTCCTTTCAGTTATTTTACTAATTTCAATTTTTAAGGTTGTTACTCTAACAAATTCCTCAACAATTTATAAAAAAAAAAAAAAAAAGTGTAAATGAAGAAATCTTTGTATGGCCTGTTGGAATAGTTCAGCGCGGGTGAAAAGAGGAATTATGATCTTTAGGTCTTATTTTTGAAATATTGGAGGGTTTTTTTAATTATAAATTGGTTGTCAAAATATATTGTTTTGCTCTCATATATGCATCTACCTTGTCTTTGCCTTGTTAGCGATTTAACAGTTCATTTAACGTTTTTTTTTTTTTGTCTATTTATTTACTTTTAATTGAAGAAACAAGTTAGATATTTTTGAATCTTATTGCTAAAGAAAAATGAAAAAAAAGAGAGATTTGAATGTTTGAATAGTAAAATTGAGTTTACTTTTGAAGAAAAAGATAAAAAAATTTGGAAAACTTCAACTAGATTGGAGGTTCCAAATGGGCTCGAAGAACATATTTGATTGTTCCACTCCAACCAAATAATTTCAATTGTTTTTTGTCTTTTTCTTTAAAAGTAGATTCAGTTTCACTATTCACATATCCAACTATAACTTATTAAAAACTCAATCTTTAAAAGTTCACATTTTGTTATTTCAAGTTGAAGTGAGATGATTTTTTTTAAATAAATAGAATAGAATTCAATAGAATGAAATAAGATCTATATTAATATTTTATTTTCGAATATATTTTCAGCTTTTACATTTTTTAATTTTAATTAGTTCATTTCCAATCAAATGCACAATATTAATAGTCAATTCAATTCCAATCAAAATAACTCGAAAAATTCAATTCAGACGGACTAACTAGTCTCTTAAGTCTTTTATTTTTTTATTTTTTGTTGGAAGGTATAAATTGTATCTTATTGTCAAACTGAACAAAATTAGCTCTAACCCCTTTTGCGAAAATTATCCAAACAATCGCTTTTTTTTAAAAAAAAAAAAATCTATTGATTGACATGACACAAAAATCTCTATTTTTGATTAACATGACATAAATTTTTATTAAATTTAGTTTAATTTTTGTGTTATATTAATATAGTATTAAATTTTTATGTCATAATAATAAAATAATTTTTAAATTTACGTCATTTAGATTTTTTTTTTTTTATACTTTTAGAGCATTATTATTGGGCTTCGAGGTTGGGGGCTAACAGCAGAATAGTAGACTGCCGCTTACATTCTTTTGGCCCACTGTTGTTTCATTAGAACTCAGCTTTAAGTAGCCCCAAAGCATTTTTGTAAGAGAAATCCTATATAACCCCGTGGGGTTATGGCCCGTCCGATATGGTATTAACTGTATACCGAGTCTTAGGGGGTGTTTGGTGAATGAGTTTGAGTTGAAATTTTTAAGTTTAAATAGTAATTTTTTTTGAAATTTTAGAAAAGAATAAAAAACTTTTGTAGAAAAGACAAAAAAATTTTTCAGAAAAAGACAAAAACTGAGTTGAAAAATTTAAGTTTAAGCTAAAATGCCAAACTCCCCCTTATAGTTTTTTTATTCTTTTTCTAGCCACGCTGCTTTGCTTGTTTTCGCATAAGAATCCAAGTGGCTGGCTCAACTTAATTTCTGTACTTTCATATTTATTTTTTTATTTTTATTTTTTTATGGTAATGTTATTTTCTTTTTCAAAAAGTTAAAACTCTTTTTTTTTTCCCCCACTCCTATCAACAATAGGACAACGTCTCCAAATATTATTTTATCATTTAGATTTTAAATTCTCAACTCTGTATCAAATGTTATTTTAAAAGTTTATAATTTTCTCGTTTCAAATCGAAATAAAATGATTTTTATGTCAAAATATTTGTGTCGACGAGACGAAGAAGATAATATTAATTTTGTGTATTTTTTTTAACACATTTTAAAATTTTATATTATTTTCTATATAACATAATTTTTTCAAAAGTTTTCACCCCAAATACACATTTTTTAACAAAACCTTCAAAACAGCATATATCTAAATGTCCCCCAAATGGGTCCTTAGCTTGCTTGATCTTTTAATTTTTTTTTTGGTAAAGACCCTTAAATCATACATAAGTAAAATATGAAATAACAATAAACATATATTTGGCTAACAAACTTGGCAATATAGTCAGATAAATAAAGATTTCATCCAACTGTGAACCTTAATATATACAGACAATCTGAAAACCAAAAAACCTTAATACATGAGTAAAGCTAGGGACATTTTTGGTGTCTTATTTCATAATATGAGGTAATTTCTTACATTATTTATCATTTGATAAAAGGTGGGGTCCATCTTATTAATAAAAAAATAAAATTATTTTATTTTTTTCATCCACATAATGTTGTGAGGGGCACCTTTATTCTTAACACATGCTTCATGCAATTAGCACAATTAATGTATATACGATTGTTCAACTACATCATTCTTCTCCCCAAAAAAAAAAAAGTATCAAAAGTCTGCACCCAAAAAAATTGGTTCAAAATTTACAATTTCCTCTTCAAAACAGTTGAACGTTGCTAATTTCTTCATCAAAATATTATGTCCTGTCACGAGAAGATAAAGAGAAAAAATGAGTCCAATTTGAAGTTCTGAAATACACTAAAATTGGAAAAACAACAAGCTGAAAACAACAAACAATTGAAAAAAAAAAAATCAAAATAACAAAAATAAAATAAGTTAAATAAAATCTCCAAATAAAAAAAACCTAACCAAAATATAAAATCAAAAAGAAAAGAAAAGAAAAGATTCGTTTTTTTATCCATCATAAAACATGATATTTAATGGGAATCATCTAATATGGAAAGAGTGTCATAAGATGATAAATAGAAAAACACATTCAAAAGATCCAGAGTGTAAATAAATACATATAAACATTGAGAAAGGGAAAAGATGAAGGCACCAACCATTCTCGTCTTCTTCTACAGATGAAACAGAGGAAAAAAAGTGCAAATGTAATAGATGAAGTACATTAAAGCTTCCCCAGCAAGCTTTATTTTTTAAAGAATTTAAAAAAGGTCTGCATTTATTGTGTGAATCCACTTGGATTCTTGTGAAAAACCTTCAAAACCAATTGGATAAAAAAAAGAATAAAAAACTATGAGACCCACTATATATAACAAGTGTCACATAAGGCGGGTCATAACCCGATGGGGTTATATAGGATTATTGTTTTTGTAACTATTTTGATTTGATTAGTTTTTTATGTTTACTAATTACAAAAATGCTTTGCAGTTCTTTAAAACTGAGATTCCCATGACACAAAGTCATAATCATATGAGCAACGGTGTTGAGATGTTGATCAAACTCCTACAAATCTCAAGATATCAACTAATAACGAAACTAAGCATAAAGAGGGGGGGAAAAAAATCCATTTTAGTTATAGTCCTGCAACTACCAAAAAAACTTTATAGTAATACTAATGTCGGACATCGCAAGAAACAAGGTTATGAGATCCACGTAATTATGTACGTGTGAGATCCACACCCTTGTGTCTTGTGGTGCCAGCAATAGTGACACTAAACGACAATGGTTCACAACCACATGGTGCATTGTGATACGACAGGACGATGTTAATCAAAATTCTCTCGCAACACTCATGTAAAGGCTAGCCACTTCGAGAGGGTTTTGCCAATTCATCGTTCTGCCAAGCAACATTTATTAGTATTTAGCCAACAAGTTTATTATAATTGGTCTTTTAAAGCTTCTTGGTTTTAGAGTGGAGATATCAGGCTTTGTACGGAGCCGGCTCCACATGAGAGTAGGAGTGTGACCTACTCATGCTCTTATACGGAGTTGGCTCCACACAAAGCCGTCATTAACTTACTATAACTTAGATCATTACTAGTTTCCAAAATTTTGGAGTTTGTTTTTTGTTTTTGTTTATGTTTTTCTGATAAACTTGAACTCATTTCGTTCTTCAGTCATGTACTTGTAAGAAAAATAAAATTAATAATAACAGCAAACAATGTTCGTCAGAATTAATAAAACTTCTTTCCCAAAATTACCCAAAAAGTTCAAACTTTCTTGGAAAGCTTGAAACTTTTTGTAAAATGTTTTGGTCATTAGGCATTATATTTACATACCAAGCACCAATCAACACAAAGTCATTGTACTTTGCATACAACATCACATAATAATCATATATTTTCATGATTTCAAAATCCATATAGCCAAGTTTATGTTTTTCTCAAATCAAAGTTCATAAAAATTTGTACTATCAACCAAATTTTCCTTTTATACCCAGTAGGGAGATACCTAGTAGGGAGATAACTCGAAAAATTTGATATATAGGCAAAGATCTCTCTCTCACCTCAATGTTAAGATTTAAAAGCTCGCAACCGAATAGCTCAAGCCCTGAAAGGCACTCCTTGCCATGGTGGGAAAGCCTGTATAGTCTTTAAAGCTTTCAGACCTTAATCTTGTAGAGAGAGCTAACTTTGACAAGATATCAAATCCTAGAGATTATCTCTATACTAACTATACCAGTGTGATGACCGATAAATTTGGGTACGTGGCGTTGTTCTACCATGAGTATCGAGGATACCTCTGTGATCATGGTTTCCAGCCTATATACATGATATTTATCAACAGTAAAATATAATACATGGATCGTTGTATAGAACTATAACAAATATATAGGAACTCTTTAAAGTATATCAGAAAAGTATTTAACTAGAAATGTTTAGAAAACTGGAATATTATTCAAAAGGGTTTCTTACAAGACTCGATGCCTTCTCGAGGAAGGATAACACTTCTTTATAGAGGAGGGAGGTGGGAATCGGATTTCAAATCCGGATTTCAAACATATTTTACAAACAGTAAACATAATAAGCGAGGCCAAGACACGTGGCCGACAAAGATAAAAGCTATGCGCTGGAAAGTATTTTACATCACGTGAATAAAGAAAAGTCGGTTCTGTCGACACTAAATAGTAAACGTAAAAACCAAGGCTTATGAATATGTGGCTGGGGAATCTTATCCTGCTGGGTGATGATGCTGGATGACGTAAGGGCTTACGTCTGAGTTGAGCTGAGCCAGCTGTTGGGTGACGTCAGTACTGATATCACTAACTGGATTTATTGATTGGTTCATGAGTTGGACTCAAGTTTGTTGTTTCAGCTCGTTCTGTATTGTCAATGATCTGTAAGACCTGCTGGTTGCGAGCTTTTAAATCTTAGCATTGAGGTGAGAGAGAGATCTTTGCCTACATATCAAAATTTTCAGTTTATCTGCCTACTAGGTATACCAGGCGTCCTCCAATTGGTATCAGCGCCTGGAGATTATTTGTATAGTATTATAACAGATTGTACATACTTTGAGAAGTATATTGTCTTCTTCACCATGGAAACCCCAAATACTGAAACATCAAGTTCTTCGTCATTCACAGCTATACAGCCTACCCTTGCCCCTTTTATTTTAACTTCCCCTTCTATGTGAAAATCTTTTGCCTATAAGCTAGATTATCTTTATGAAGTAAACTATGTTTCTGATGAAAAAAATTTACTTCTGAAGATCTACCTCTCATAAACCCTTACCATGCCTTTAGTAAACCAGTGAATCCCATCACCAGATCCCTTAAACAGCTTATCAAACACACCCCCAGAAATGTAAAAGAATACATTCAGTCCACAAAGTTCAGCTAGTGTAACTTTCTAGCAACTACCCAAGAACATTTTGTATCTCTGGAAATTTCTCCAAAATGCCCAGCCCAGTGGCAAACACAAGGCTTTACCCACCTTCACTTTGGTGCTATTCGACTAGCCCTTACCTTTCATGGGAGAAAAGGACTTCCAGTTGTTGCTAAGATTGCATTGCTGGATTCCAGACATAGGAGATATAGGGATGATGTTATTGCAACTGTGCAGACCACCCTGAATGCAGGAACCATCATTACAATGGTCTTCCCCAATTTCTGCATGTCTTTTCAAGACTCACGTCTCCTGAACGCTCTTAATGTTCAACTGCAAATCACAGGAATAAACATGGATCCAAACTCTATTTCCTGTAACTCTGCATTACCAGATGGTATACAGAGTCCAGAATCATGCTTTGGATCTTGCTCTTCCAGCCACCACAGAAGCCTTGATGATTATTGCAGACTCCCAGAATGCCCCGATGTGTACCCAAATTCCTAAGCAGATCCCCACTGAAGAGTTGAAGAAACTCCTTCCAGACTCATGGGTAACTAACTACGAAAAGCTTCATCAATCTCATGTTGCAGTCCAATCCTCAGATGCAACATTTATAACTCAGAAGGATGGATCAACCTTGATCACCTTCAACAAACCTGAAGAAGCTCCTAGTAGTCTCTTTCCAACCCAGCTAGCTGTTCTTAGAACACAAGTTCATACGGGATTCTCATTGCCAATCACAGTACCATGGCAATTTGCTACCATTCCAAAAGAAGAGCAACCACTTTCAGCGGTTCCCCACAGATAAGACCATGTGTTGCGACTCAAGTAACTTCTTGACCAAGATGATGCTCTCAAAAAGATGAAAGGAAAACAAAAAGTTCAAGAGTCAACTTCCTCTTAGATGATGGTACAAAAGTCTACCCAGAATCCCTTGACAAAGATGATCCAAGATCATTGTACAGAACAACTGCCACAAGTTCAGCTCCAACAACTCAACATTTCTTCAGAAGAAGAAAGTGTTCCTGAAGATTGAGATTGGTCTTCTAATGTTTCTGAAATAGAAGTATTAACATCTCCTCAGCCCTTCATGATGAATCAATCCTCAAAAGGCCTTACAGTAACATAGATCCTAGATCCAGAAGATCAAGGAGATGAAACGGTGAATCAACCAGGACATCAGCAACAGCTGACCTCCACATCAACTCTCAATGGAAGACTCCAGACTTTTACTCTAAACGATATCCCTCCTTCTCAATGGAGAGATAGATTCCAAGGGTTTAAAGCTTTTCTTGTTCACCAGATACAAAAGCCCAATTCTCATTCCCGTCAAATCTTAGATTTTGTCTCAAGATTTGTGGATGGGTTTAGAAGAATACATACAGCTTATGTTCCTTCAAACAGAATCTGTTGAAGGAGCTTTAGCTCAGATGTACTCAGAATTCTGTGGAGAAGAAGCTCAAATTGTTGAACAAGCCAGAGCATAATTTTTTAAAATGAAGTGTTGCTCAATACACAAGAAAGATCTCGAAGTCCATTTTCAGAAGATCTCACGTCGCTTCTATCTAATAGGAGGACTTAATGATCCCAATCTCAAACAGGCGTTTCTCTCCTCTATTCCAGAGCCACTAGGAGAAGAAACATTCAGATTGTTATCTGCCGCCAATAAGAAGATTGCAGACACAACATTTGGAGAACTCTGCCAACTCATTCTCAAAGCCATAGACAAGATGTGCTCTCAGAACAAGTTTCTCCAAGAACATATAAAACAGACAAATAATCTTGATAAAGTCTATACCAACAAGGAACTCTACACCAAGCATCCCAACAATCATACTCCAGGATGTACGTGTGCTCCATGCTCTTCCAAACAATCACTCAGAACCAAAAAATTTAGAAAGAAGAAAGGTTTCAGAAGAAACAAGTTCTTCTCTAAACAGAAAGGTTCATGGAAGTTTCTCCGTAAAAGAAGAAACTTTGGGAAGAAGAAATCAACAAGATGTTTCATCTGCGACAACAAGAATCATTTCATGACAAATTGTCCCAGATCCAAGTAACCGAAGATGATTGCTCATACCAGAGAAGTTACTGGAATTTCCCTTTCAGACAATGAGGTCGAATCTATTTTCTCTACTGATGAAGAAATCAATTACCAGACTCTCTGTGCACTCCAAATTTCAGATTCTGATACTGAAACCAGCCAATCAGATTTAGATTCTGAAAAGGATCAAGGAGAAGTATTCCAGATGAATGCTGTCAACATGGTGCATAAGGTTCCAATCATCAAGATGAAGGTTATCCCTTCTAAATATGCCAACCCCATTAGGGTTGCTGCTTTTTTTGACACAGGTGCTTCGTACTCCATCATGAATCCAGACATTCTTCCTCCAGCATATTGGAAAAAGAAGAAACAGTTCTTTCATGCTGCAAATGGAGAAGTCTTATGTACAGAAATGATCAGTAAGCCTATCAAATTAGAATTTTTCCCAGGATGTTCCATAGTCCATCGTATTATTGGATCCAAACTACATGGTAAAGATTTAATTATAGGTTTTAATTTGTACATGAAAAAATCAGGATTAAAAATCCTTCCTCATGGTCTGGCTTACAAACAGTATTTCAATGCATAGGAGTCAATTCCAAATTACTTCCAACTGCATCAAGACCCTTATCAAGAAATCAAGGAGAAGTTGATACGACACTTTTGTGCCACCACTCATTCTGAATTCCTACAGAAGTGCAATAAGCCTTTATGGAAAAATGAAGAGTTTTTCATCTATCTTCCTTTCAAACAGAATGAAGATGCTAATCCAACAAAAGCAAGTCACCCAGGAATAAGCCCAGGACACCAGCAGATGGCAACAGATGAGTGTGCAGAACTTCAACAACAAGGATTGATAGGGTCAACAAACTCACCATGGGCATGTCATGCGTTCTATGTCAACAAGAGATCAAAACAGATACGGGCTAAACAAAGGTTGGTAATCAACTATCAATCTCTCAACCATTTTCTTGCCGATGATAAATTCCCTTTACCAAACAAACACACTTTGTTTTCAAGCCTTTTAAAAGCGAAAGTTTTTTCAAAATTTGACTTGAAAGCAGGTTTTTGGCAATTAGGAATAAAACCCAATGATCAGCCCAAAACAGCTTTCTGTATACCCAATCACCATTTCTAATGGACTGTTATGTCATTTGGCTTGAAAACAGCCCATTCCCTTTTTCAGAAAGCCATGACCCGTATTTACAGTCCAATTCTAAATCAGGCCCTTGTCTACATTGAAGACATTCTTCTGTTCTCTCCATCACAAGAAGCCCATTTGGTTCTCTTAGCCCAATTTGAAGCCCTTACAAGACAATATGGTGTAATGCTTTTCGAAAAGAAGATGTTACTTGGCCAAACCAAAATTGAATTTTTGGGAATGAAATTAAATAATGGACATTATGAGGCCCAGCCCCATATAGCCCATGAACTGATTAAATTCCCGGATCAACTCATAAAGGCCCAAGTCCAACAATTTATTGGGATCGTCAATTATCTTCGAGATTTTGTCCCACAGATGTCTCGATACACAGCCCCCCTCGAACAGATACTCAGAAAGGACCTCCAGCCTGGTCCTCAGTCCATACTGAAGCAGTTCAACATCTGAAAAGACGGATGCAAGATTTGCCTCCACTAAAGATTCCTTCCACAGGAAAAGGAATTCTTCAAACATACGCAAGTCATAAGCATTGGGGAGCAGTTATTTATGAACAAGATGAAAAGATAAAAAGACAGATTACGGATACAAAAGTGGAATGTTCAAAGATTCACAACTCCATCATCATTCAACATTTAAGGAACTCTTAGCTATCAAGTAAGGAATCTTGAAGTTTGAATTCCACCTGATTGGACACCACTTTATGGTTGAAACTGACTTTGCTGCCTCAAAAGGTATGCTCAAGTTCAAACCTAACAAAGCGGTAAATGCCCAGCTACTGAGATTTGTTGCATGGTTTTCACAATACTCCTTTGACATTTCTCATATAAAAGGAAAAGATAATATTATCCCCGACTTCCTATCACGACCAGCTATAAATATCATCACCTCAAAACACAACACCATTCCACTTATCTTCACCATTACCAAACCACCAGAACCCATGGCTTCAGCCTCCTCTTCAAACTTTGTAGCTATCTTTCCTCCAACCTTCCTAAAGGATGCTACAACAATCATTCTCTTCGATAGTCCAAAGAAAAAGCCATCAACCATGCCCTTAAAATCCAAACCAAACTCATATAGACATATGGTGAATCCATGGTTCAAGATGTTAGCTTCCATCCAAAATATCCATTTGCCAGAATCTTTCCGATAAGAGAAGCCTTATTTATGCCTAGACCATTAATTTTTTTCTTTTGGTATCTGACAAGCTTCTACACAATTGCCATAGACGTCCACACAGTTCCACTCAGAACTTCTATTCGAAGTTTTCAACACAGGCCAGATCTCAGGGATGCTTACAAAACCCAGATGGACCTCCTCTCATGGTTTGCCCCTCTTAGCATATGGGATCAATATCTTTCTTTTGAATGGGAAAGATTCACAAAGAGGCAATACCAACAACAAGAAATTCTGGTCGAAGCTCTTACCAAATGCTATACAGTTTTCCTCATCAGTTTTAAACTGTAAACCTACAGGAAATGACGGGGTAGCATTTGCCCCCAGTATTGAGATTCATGGTTCACATGAATGGCCCATTTCCCCCATGGGAAATGTTCAGATCAAACAACTGGAAAAACTCCTCTTCATCAAAAACCATGTCATTCCAGATGAAGTATGGCCAAAACCCGAAGAAGATGCTTCGTGGGAAAAGTTCCCAACCAAATACACTCAGCAAATAAAAAAAGTTCTTGACAAAGCCAATGCAGGCCTCAACTCAACTCAGACGTAAGCCTATACGTCATCCAGCACCATCGCCTAGCAGGATAAGATTCCCCAGCCACCTGTTCATAAGCCTCGGTTTTTACGTTTGTTATTTAGCGTAGGCAGAACCGACTTTTTCTTTATTCACATGATGTAAAATACTTTCCGGCGCATAGCTTTTATCTTTGTCGGCCACTTGTCTCGGCCTTGCTTATTATGTTTACTGTTTGTAAAATATGTTTGAAATCTGGATTTGAAATCCAATTCCCCCCTCCCTCCTCTATAAAGAAGTGTTCTTCTTCCTCGAGAAGGCATCGAGTCTTGTAAGAAACCCTTTTGAATAATATTCCAGTTTTCTAAACATGTCTAGTTAAATACTTTTCTGATATACTTTAAAGAGTTCATGTATATTTGTTATAGTTCTATACAATGATCCATGTATTATATTTTACTGCTGATAAATGTCAGGTGTATAGGCTCGAAACCATGATCACAGAGGTATTTTCGATACTCATGGTAGAACAACGCCACGTATCCAAATTTATTGGTCATCACACTGGTATAGTTAGTATAGAGATAATCTCTAGGATTTGATATCTTGTCAAAGTTAGCTCTCTCTACAAGATTAAGGTTTGAAAGCTTTAAAGACTATACATGCTCGCCCACCATGGCAAGGAGTGCCTTTCAGGGCTTGAGCTATTTGGTTGCGAGCTTTTAAATCTTAGCATTGAGGTGAGAGAGAGATCTTTGCCTATATATCAAAATTTTCAGGTTATCTCCCTACTAGGTATACCAAGCGTCCTCCATATAAGGTGTGCCATCATATCTGAAAGAAAGGATTATTTGTATATGTTGATCCTCCTCTTGATCCTCCTTTGGTTCTCCTTGGAAAAGCCCTTGATGATTCTGTGCTTAAACTAGAAGGAAAATAATCTTAAAAATTCGAAGAAAACCCAAACTTTATGGAGAAAACCACTACGAAAAAAATCAATGAAGATCTAGACTATACGTTGATTGGTGGCTAGAACTCTTGGGCGTCTTTGGAGATGGATCCTTGAATGATTTTAGATGAATATTTTTGAAGAAATTTTGTGTTTTGGAAGGTTCTGGACCGAGGTTTTTGATAGGAAAAAGAAAGGGAGAAATGGCTCCTTGGAAAAATGAAGGAAGAAATGAAAAATGAGATTTTTAGTATTTTATGAACTAATCCCCTCCCTTTTATAGACGAAGGCATATTGGGGTTGGTCAATTTGAAATTATTTTCTTCCCTTGCACTCCTAAGAAAAACCGACCTCGCATTTGTTGAGGTTTTTTTTTTTTTTTTAACACACTGTCAAGTCTTTACCTACCATGATTATATTCTTATTAGCTATTGGATTAAAAATGCTTTGATCTTAGCCCTTGATTAGAAGATATTTTCTCTATCATATTAATCTAGTGTAAGTCATGTAGAAAATGACACTGCATTACTAGTTTTTTTTTTTTTTTTTTTTTTGAATAAGAATCACTTTATTAAGCAATATCATCAATAGAAACAGCGTTTGAGACTACACTTGGAGTCTCACTAATCCAAACATTGGTACACTTAGAGTTGAAACCAAATCTGGCCAAAAGATGAGCAACATGATTAGCACTCCGACGGATATGATGAATACCTGTACTCCGCAATTGGGCAAACAACTGTTTTACATCCTCCAGAATCGGACCTTCCGTAGAGAGTTCCCGATTGTCCTCAACAGCTGAAACCACATTAATAGCATCGGTTTCCACCACAATATCGACACACTCGATTTCTTTTGCAATCTCAGGCCCTCACGAAGAGCTAAACACTCGGCTACAAAGGGAGAAAAGGACCTCGCAACTGATATGGCCATAGCACCTAAGAAAGATCCCTTGTCATCACGGATAGCCGCTCCGATCCCAATATGGTTCGAACTCGGAAAAACCGAAGCATCGATATTAAGCTTTAGATAACCTGATTGGGGGGGAGACCAAACATCCGAACCAACAACACAAGGTTGAATTGGGACCCTATTCAGGGATTGCCATTCACCAAAACTAGCAATGCTAAGGTCAAAAATAGCCTGCGGATCACCCACTTCTCCCCCATGAACAACCTTGTTTCTTTCGCTCCATAATTTCCACGCTAGCCAACACACCAAAGCCAAATCATCCGACGAGACTTCTGTCGACAATACCCGTAAGAAATCCGCAAAGGACCTCGCCCTCCTATTCTCGATCTCCTTCCAAAACCGAGACCTCCTCCACACCGCACACGAAGTTGGACAATCAAAGATTGCATGGGAAGAAGATTCCATTACATCTTTACATCTAGGACACAAAACATCACAATCAATACCTCTGTGTCTCAAAGAGACCATCGTCGGAAGGATCTCGTGAAAAGCTCGCCATACAAACAGACGGGCCTTGGGTGGGATCGGTAATCTCCACAATTTCCGCCAACAAAGAACATCCGAATTGTCGGAAGAAGATGACTCAGTGAGTTTTGAATCCATAATAGCCCTGTACCTGGAGCGAACCTTATAAAGACCTTTAGAGTCATGATACCAAGCCCATTTATCACCCCCGGAAGCATTGCCTAAAGGGATACTCAAAATAATCTCCTGGTCAACCGGCCAAAGATTGTTCTCAATCTTATCCTTATCCCACACACGGTTCCTCCCCATCATCAAATCCGCAACCCTCAGCAATTCCCCTCCTTCTGGCTTCTTTGTTATCACCCGAAATGATGAAGGTCTAGGAAGTCATGGGTCGCCAAAAACCCGTGTAGAAAGCCCATCCCCAATGCGTCGGCAGAGTCCAAGTTTAATGGCTGACCGTCACCATAAAATGCTCCTCCAAAGATAGGACGCACCATTCCTAGCCTTCGCCTCAAGAAAATCAACGCTCCTGAAGTACTTCTCTTTTAGAATTAAAGAAACCATCGAACCTGGATTCTGAAGGATTCTCCAAGATTGCTTCGCAACCAGAGCTTGATTAAAAGCTGAAACATCCCGGAACCAGAGCTTGATTAAAAGCTGACATTGCATTACTAGTTATATCGGGTAAATTTTGAAGTTGGGTTGTAGAGATTTTTTTTTTTTTTTTTTTTTTTTGTAATTAAAGTACTTTTGAGTTAAGTTATAATTATTAAAAAATATAGCACATGAACAATACATTTTTGTCGTATATATAATTTCACTTTTTTTTTTTTTTTTTTTGGCTAGAAATATATAATTTCAGTTGCTGGAGTGATTTTCGCACTATACGATTAATGTAGATATCTTGGAAAAATTTTAAAATTTTTTTTGATAAAATAAAACTTGATTTTAAAATTCCAATAAATTTGTCAAGTTCATTATTTAATTTTTATAAAGAAAAATCACCAGTTTTCCGAGACAATTTATGATTGCCGTAGTTTAATTTTGAACAATAGAAATGTTCAAGAAAAATATTGCGACTATCCATATATAAAATATAGAGCTGTTACAAAATTGATTGAACAAGTAATTAATTATATTCAGGAAAAAAGTTTATCAACAGTCTAAAATTTTAATTGCATTGATTTTTCTGAACAGTTAAAATTATAGTGTCAATTTTACAAGATAATATTGCACTGTCTATATATTGCATTGCAAATCCTCACATAACTTTTACTGTCTTGAAATGCAATGGAATGACGAAAATATCTCTTAATGAAAGGTTAAGATTAAAACCACTTTTGATCTAATGGCTGATAAGAGGATAAGTGTTGTAGGTGGAGATTTGAATGTGTGTGTGTGTAAATATTATCAGCAGGGTTATGGGTGATGCGGATTTCTTTGGGGAGAAGCAAGGAAAAATAATTGCATTTCAGCCTCAAAATTATTGTAATTTAGTCTTCCCGAGACTTGTTTATAAAAGGCCAAGGGTTAGTTCATAAAAAACACAAAATTCATTTCTTCCTTTTCTCCAAAAAGCAAAAATTTCCTTCTTCATTTTCTTAAAATATATATGTGTGTGTGGGTCTCAATAGTCCAAACATCAAATGATCTCTTCCGAATCCTCAACCAAACACTCCAAGAAACCATATTTCATGAAGATCCAGTGCTCTAGTCTCCAAACAAGATAAAAAGTTTCGTTTTTGTGAATTTTCCATTCGTATTTTTATTCTTGAAAGTTAGGTTATTTTCTCCTAAGTTTTGAGATCATTTTCTTTTAGTAAAATTGCAAGGTTTCCGAGGATGTTCCAAGGAGGATCATGAGGCAAACAAGCTTTGGGAGAGCTAGGTATAAAAATTTTAACTTGGGTTGGAAAATACAAAATTTTCATAACCTATGATTTAAAGAAAAATGGACTTGGTTATGTGGATTATTGGAATCACGAACGTATATGTTTATAATGTAATTGTGATATATGCTAAAGATGATGATTTATTGGTGTGGCGTTCGTTTGAAATATGTATGCTTAAAGATAAAAACTTTTCAAGAAAGTTGCAAAAGATTTAACCTTTATAAACTGTGAAAGGATTTATGAGTTGGTAAAATGTATCATAAGGAAGAAAAGTATGTCTTTTCTATATCGATGATTACTGATTGAGTGAGTTTCTTGCCCTTAAAAAGAATGATTAAAGAGTAGACTTTTAAAGCAAAGTTTAGGGATTTCACATAAAGTAGTGAACTATGAGAAATTATGGTAAGTTATGAACAAAAAAATGTATGTATAGCATGATCCAAATATGGGAAATCTACTTTATTTTGAACTTTGAAATTAATTAGGAAGGATTCCTGTATTATGAGTGTCAATAATCCAAAGATTGGTGTGCAATATGTTCTATTTGAACATTTTTTTGTACAAGTTTGAGAAAATGTGATTTTTGGACTTAAAAAGACAGAAATGAAATGAATTTGGGATGACAATGACACAAAAGGAATAAAGTGTAAAAATTTATACATACAGGACCAAAATTATAAAAAAAAAAAAAAAAAAAAAGAGGTACCTAGAGGCTGAATTTAGGGTTCCATTCAAGATTAACACTGCCAAAACCTGCCTTGTGTCAAATTTAGTAATAAATAGATGAAAATGGACTAGAAACCTTAGAGTGACCTAAAGGTAAAAATAGGAAATTTTACTCTTAAGTTCAATTCAGATTGTGGAACCCTGTAACTTAGTTCATAAAATTTTTGTAAGTATAGAACAAGACTAAATATGTAGGTAAATATAAAATGGGAAAATGCATAGGAGTTCAACGCCAACAAAACAATAAAAGGTAACTCTATTTAAATAGTCTTATGCTCCGTTTGGTGAAACAGTTTGAGTTGAAATTTTTAAGTTTAAGTTGGTTGACTTTTTAAAAACTAATTATAATTTTTGTTGACTTTTCAGAAAAAGACAAAAACTGAGATGAAAAAGTACAGTTTAGTTTGAGTTGAACTAACTCACCAAACAAGCCCTTAAACTATTTATATGTTGTGGGCGGAGTTCAGGCAGGGGAAATTATGTTTGCAAGAGAGATAAAAGAAGAAAAGAGGCTAGATCACAAATATCAAAAGCTCATTTTACTCATCTTTTCAAGAAGCAAAATTTCACAAAATATTTTCCTTTCAAAAACCGTGGTCCTTAGCCATCTAAACACCGAATTTTTCCTTCCAAATCCTCACCTAAATTCTTCTAATAAGTCATTTCCAAAGGGGCTTTAATGTTCTAGTTCCAACCAAGGTAAAAACTAATTTTTTTTGTGTTATTTCCATTTGTTTAGAAAGTTGGGAATTTCTAAGTTTTAAGACCATTTTTCCTTCAAGTGCAAGCACTAGGTTTTCACAGGTGTTTCAAGGAGGATCAAAGAGGAATTAAATCATTTTTGAGGCTAGGTATAAAAACTCTTCCTTTGATTGAAAAATAAGATTTTTATGAAATTTGATTTAAATGGATTTGGCTATATGGAACTTTTTAAGATCATGAAGTTTGTAGTTATTGTATGTGTTATAAGCAAAAAGATGATGGCTTATATTGATTGGTACTTGGTTTGTAAATATAATGCATAAAGACTTAAAGTTCTAAGAAAAGTTTTAACCTTTTAAAGAAAGTTTAAACTTTTAAGATTGTGGTATGATTTGAGTGTTGGAAATACGTTGAATGAGAAAGTAAAATGAGCATTTTAATGCGGATGATGATTGATTGCATGGAGAGAGAGAAGACCAAACTTTCAGAGGTTTTCAAAATAGTAATGAACTCTAAAAATTGTGGAAGGTGATATATGCTTTGATATGAGAATGTATGGGTATTTACGGATCAGATTGGGCGGATTAGGACTTAATCTTTAGTCCAATCCCTGAGTTTCGAATTAAGAAAATCTCATTCCATTACCAATTTATTATAGTCCCAATCCAGTCCGTAAACATTCGATAATGCAGATCGGACTCACGGATTCCATTCATGTACTCTAGAAGCTAAAATAAAAATATAAAAATATAACATAGTTCAATAAAATAATAACACGGATTAAATTCAAGTTTTCGATAATAAATTATATTGTAACATAACAATCCATTTCAACAATCAAACATCAATTTAACTAAAGAAAGAAAAAAGCTAGTTATGGGCAGACAATAAGACTCGGAATTAGGCAGAGACATATTATAACTTCAGCTTATGTATATTTATTTAGTTTTTAGGGGAAAAAAAAAACATAGACATATATTCAAAAAAAAAAATTTATTTGTCAATCAGAAAAAATATTAAGAGAATAGGAAGGTTGTGAGAATAAAATTAGGCCAAAAAAAAGGTCAAGGTTTTAATTTCACTCTAAATATAATTAAATGGAAGGATTAATTTTCCTGCTTTCTCAAGGGACACAAATTTTCTTTCGAAAATAAAAAGGGAGCGCTAGAAGGAGGGCTTGAACCTCCGACCTTGTGGTTAACAGCCACACGCTCTAACCAACTGAGCTATTCCAGCACCCTTCTGATTAATAAAGTCATCTTAATTACATAAAGAGCAGAGATTGTTATAATGCATCTGGCCCTCTACGAAACTCTCCTGAAAGGTTTTGGTGTTCATTCTAATTTAATGGTCAAAATCTACACCATCAAGTTCAAGCCGCTGAACAAACTTTCCCCCTTTTTTTAAACATAAACCATTAAATACCTTTTCATAGCCCAGTGTTACTGAAATTCCATATGTCATATACATAAACATATACATCTGTTAATATAGACTATTTTCTTATTATAGTAATCATGAATATAATATCGGATGTTAAGATTTATTGGCCAATATAAAAAGGGTATTGCAATCTTCTTTGGTTTGTTGGAAGATTTGACAAAACCTTAATTGAATTAAATTAAGTATAGATAATCATCTTGAGAGATCACACCACAATAATTCCCTTGAAAGTTCTGGGACATGTACTTTATGTACAAAATAATACTCTCTATAATGATGGTGCACGATAAAAAGGAACTTTGTCCCAAAGTCAAACAATGTCTGTGAACAATTCGAAAGGATTTGCAGCCCAATATACGCACAAGTCTTCACAATCCTTCAACACTATATACATATATATATATATATATATGTTTAATTATAGCTAAAAAGGGGAAAGAAAAAGAGGAGAGAAGGAAAAAGAAACTTAGAGTCCAACCATTTTTAATCCATCCAATAGTAGAGTGACCTATGGAGAGAAAACTTGTTATTTTTTTAAATGAATAGGATAATTACCTCTTTTGTTTTTATTTTCAATCAATAATGTTAACAAGGTAAAGTATTCTTTCAAGATTTTCCCCCCTCTATATTCTATCCCTTCAATTTCTTTCTTTCTTAACAAAGAGAGTGTAAGATTAAAAAAAAAACAAACAAAGCACTCAAAAGTTTCATTAAAAAAAAAAAAAAGAAAAAGCCTTGCCATGCAAAATTTGTTTCGACATATGATTTCATAATTTGTTTGTATTTTAAAAAAGTCTATGCAAACCAATTATGTGCGGCTTCCCTCGCAAGAGATTTCCGCTCCAATTAATGTAGCCCGATTAGACTATCTTCAATTGAGATGTATTACCAATACTATTTTTCACTACTAAAAGTATCAAATGCCATATTTTATAAGTTATTGTATTTTGCATTCTAATGTATAATTTTAGTTAAAACAATAGATTTATTCTTTTTACAATTATTAAGATTTAGAACTTGTAAAAAAAAAAACTATTGATTGTAAATATTTTTAAAATAGCAATATTATAACAATTAAATAAAAATGCTAATACATTATCCAACCACTGGTATTTGTTAAATTTGATGACAAATTTACTATCATGCATAGTATTTGGCATATTTGGCACAAAATAGAAAACAACATTAGAAAGTGATTTTTCCATTCAAATATCAAAATTTAGCACTAGCGTGTCAATTTCGTTTTGCATTAAGATGCTTTTGCGTGATGCAAAAATGCTTTAGAATTTAGTGACAAAATGGAAGACTTTTTTTTATTTTTTTTGGTTCAATTTTAATGCCAGTGTCAATATAATACTTGATTGAAAAAAAAAAAAAAAAAAAAAGAAGTATGAAAGTTACATATTTGATATGTTGTTCATTTTGTACCATACTAATGTTTTTCTAACCGTTATATATAACTTTCGGCATGCTAAGTTTTGAAACTTGTAAAACTAAACTTTTTATTTTAAACAATTTACAAATAGTCATATTGCAATGATCAAGTAAAGTTATAAAAACGTCTTACATCAACCGATGTCCACATTTGATATGTGTATGCCATAAAAAATAATAACAAAACTGAAAAGGGATGTATTATTACAATTCTGCTACCCGTTTTCTTTATCTATAAAATAAATCTCATGACCTATCAATAAAATAGAAAGGGTTTGACGCAATTGTATTTGAAAAATGGGTTCAATTACATACAAATCATTATGAGTTCAATGTCACACAACACAATGATCGAACAAGACCTTTTATTTTAAGACAGTTAAGTATCAGATCAAATATGAGAACATCCTGAAAGATAAAGAGTGAAATGCATTGCTAAATCAACTCAAGTCACTCATCAATAGTTGTTGATACATTAATTTAACACAAACATTGAAGATGCACTGATTTTACTCTTAGCTTGGCTTGATATTCTATTTTAATCCCCATTATTTTTCACCACGGTTAAAATAAAAAGAATAAAAAGGGCTAAAGCCAAAACTTTAGCAAATACCTAAAAACGTAAACGGGATCCAATGTCGAAGGCGTGCAAAATCCTCTCAGCTGTATTTGTCGCCCACATCTTTTTTTTTTTTTTTTTTTGTTTCCTTTTCCTTTCTGACTAGTTTTTCTTTCTTTCACTTTTTTCAAGTTTGAATAGAGTGAATTTTTACTCTCTCTCTTTTTTTTTTTTTTTTTTTGGGAGGGGTGGGGGTGAAGACTGAAGCGCCGTATAGGGTCGGCCAGCCAGGCTGATGAGAAACGGCTAAAATGAGGCGCTTGAGATGAATCTGGGTGGGTCCCACATTGTGCTGGCTGGGATAGCGTACCGAGGCCTCACGCGCCGCTCCGTGTCCGCCAATCACCTGACAGCGTACCCTCTCACATGGCGCTTTATGGGACTTCACCACCCTCACCCATTTACCTTCGAGTATCCAATCATTGTTTTTTCTTTTTTTTTTTTTTTTTTTTTTTTTCCCTTCCCTATTTTTATTCTCACTTTACGTTGGTGGTGTGATTTTACATTTGTATAAGCTACTATCAACACGTGCCTTTTTTTTTTTTTTTTTTCTTTCTTTCCCCTAAACTTTTTGCCTTTTTGGTCTAGTGTTTTGCTTTTCGAGTGTGTGATCCAGATAGTAAGTAATGTTTTGTCTAATTGTGCTGATAATCGCTTTCCTGAAACAAAAAAATTAAGGTAAACAGTTTCGAGTTTTTTTTTTCTTCTATTAAATATGAATGATAATCTTGCTTTTCATTGATTATAATTAAACAAAGTATATAATCTGTCTTTTAGCAAAAAATAAACCAGAAAAATTTCACCAATCATTTCCTTTTTCTTTAAGTCATCAGTTAAATTGTTGAAATACAAATTCAATAATATTATAACATATCAATTAAAATATCTTGATACATATATTTCAAAAAACCATTACAGTTATAATATTTTAATTAACGTTTTATGATATCACTGGAGGGATGTTAATAATATTAAGAATTGATAAGGTATACTTATTTTCCACTTAAGTTGCTGTTTAATTAATTACCAGGTAAAACAAACATCTAGCTGCTAATTTTGACGAAAAAATGTCGTAATCGTGATGTCAACATATCATGTGGCTCTAAGCCAGAATCACGTTGATCAAACATTTTGACTGGACGGCTACGATTCAATGCCTTTTTTATTAATTAGATCAAAAAGGTCCACCGAGAAAGTGAAACAAACTCCATGCGTGTAGACTTCTAGCTATTGAATTTCTTGGCACTTCGTGCTCAGTTGGATTCCTTTCATTGTTGCCCTATCATGACTGCCACGTTATCAAAATAGTAGGTCAACTTCGAACAAATCAACCCATCAAAAATTGCCCTGCTGATCAAGGCAAACCGTCCGATCAAGATCCTAGGGCTGTGGTCGCTAGGCTTATTCGAAACACATGTGCCAACGTAGGCCGGCCCAGATGATCGCGACCGTCCACCAACTTTCTAGTGGAGAGGAAAAGAAAAAGTGAAGAGTAGTCACGATTATGAGTCCCATATCGGTGGTGAGTGAAGACCTCTAATGGTTTATAAATGTCACAAGTTCTCATTTAATTAATAATTGTTAAAAAATTATAATTTATGAGTTCAATACGATTCTTTTAATTTAAGGTCTTGTGTGATTATATGTATTTTTATTTGTGTGAATATTAAAAGGGAAAAAAAAAATTTACACAGTTAAAAAAAAAAAAAAAAGAGTTCATATTGTTAGTACCAAATAATTAAGCTCCTATTGTAAAAGCTTCCAATAAAATAATGAGAAAAAGAATGGCAATAATGGAGTGAGTGAATAGTGAAGAGAAAAAGATAGAAAAGTGAGAATCGAACCGCTGACTTGTGTTGCATAATGTTGCTTTTTTCATGTTACGGAGATGTCGTCCATGTTTAAAGTGAATTGTAGCTCTCTGAGTTTTGTTTTGTTTTGTTTGTTTGTTTGCTGAAGCTTTTCTTTCTCCATCAAACCCAAAAGGTTGCTGCCGTGTGTACTAACAACTCTCACCCAAGGAGGAAAATGGCTCGTGCAATTATTTGTAAAATTCTAAGCATGATTTTGACAAAAAGCATGAATTAGTTACAATGTTTAGCTTAGACTATATATATATAGATTAGATCGCAGATGTCGTGACTATCTAATCGGTTATGTTCGAGATTATCTATTAATATAGGGACCCACACAAAACTCAAGTCAGGTAATTATGACGCTGGTAATTGTAACAAAATCTAGTCTTATCTTGTTATTATTATTATTTTTTAAATGAATGTAGGTTTAAGATTTGACAACATATTTGTGGCAATGCTTGACGTGATTTAAGGGACTTCGGTAATCTTTTTCAAGAGAAAGGAACTTCTATAAGAATCTAACATTTGGAATGAAATTTTTGCTCCAAAATTATTGTCTTTTAGAAATATTGTGGAGGTAGCGAGTTATGGGTTAGTTTGCCAAAAAAATTTAGAAGCTGCCTTTGGTTTTTTAAGTCTAAAAGTTATTTTTTAAGAATGCTTGAGCGATCCGTCAAAAAAGCTTTATCTAACAATAAGCTTATAAAAAAAAAAAACTATTCTAAACAAACTTTGAAACTTAAGTTAGAGTTTCAGGTTTTATCAAAATTTATGTTCCAAACAACAAAGTTACAACATATATTTCTTTTTCTTTATCAACTTGAGCAAAAGCAAAACCCATGCCAAACAAGCACTACATCTTGAAAATAATGATAATTTGGTTCCAAACATTTACTTCAAAGATGCCACTTTTATTTCTTTTACTTTATGCTGATTAAAGGGGGGGAAAAAAAATCTCTACTAAAGAGGTACATTGTCTTGCAAATAGTACCTTTTATTTAAAATAATACAAAAAAATCTGCGTGATTGCACAACTTGTTTTCTCATGTCGTTTTCTCACATGTCCCTACACACACTTCCACACTTTCATTGGCTAATATTCCTATCCCTAGATATCTAAGATTTAGCAGTAAATCTGAATCCGCCATTAATCTTATAATAATTAACAAATCCTTTTGGTATCTTTTCTCTTTTCTTATTACGATGATATTTCTCTGCAAGTTCTAACACTAATTACTAACGAATACAAGCAGTACAAGAAGTTAACAGTACTTCAAATTAGTTAAAATCCTCATGTATGAGAAATTCAAATTACTCTTAACCTTTTGTTTAACTACATGGGTATAACGACCTAGCTAGTTGTTAGTCTTTATTTATTTATTTATTTTCTTTATTTATTTAAATTTTGTTTTTTTTTTGGCTGAAAAGTTCTTATCTTGCTTGGGATCCTTAGACATAATTATCAACTGTCATTCCAACTTTTCTCTAATGATAAATAAAAATGCCATTCAATTGTTGTCTTATGTTAGTGGTCTTTGGGTGCACTGCTATTTGAGACAATCTCATTCAATTCCATCGATTTTATTTTTATTTTATTATTATTATTATTATTATTATTTTTTTTTTTACAGAAGATTGAATTGGATAGAGTTGCTCTATAAATTGTGCACACTTAATTCCATGTTTGGACCATGAAAAAAAGTCTGATATTTTTTAAGATTTCCATCAGGGATTTTGAAACTTCTAAGGTCCTGAAATATTTTCCTGAGTGTGAAAAAATTTCTGATAAAATTTCAGTAACCGTCAAAAGTACTTATTGATAAAAATTTTGGTGAATTTGTAGTGTGTGTGTATTTTTTTTCACAAGATTCATGAACTATCAAAAAGCTTCCAAAAATATTGTAAAATTTGATACTCAATGTACTTGGTTTCAATTTTTTCATGGTTTCAATGTTTTATTAGCTAAATAATAGATTTTAATTACTTAATATTCTTGTACTTATAGATTAGCAATCATGATATCCATATTTGAGCCTAATAAGACCTTTTTTTTTTTTTTTTTTGTTCTCCTTAATTGAGATTTTTTGAGATTTCATGTGATTATGTATAAAGTAGTGTAAAACTACTTTATTTACTTGTGTTTTCAATCTGTATCTCATCCACAAGTATCACAAACAAAAATCAAGCATTAAGACTAATATATATCCAAAACTTTCATAAGTTTTCATAACACTAAAGAAATAATATAAAAATTTCCTTCAAAATTTCTTTAAATCTGGAGTACTGATATTTCCACTGAACCAATATTTTTATCCTTAATTTCCACTGACATCAGTTATAGTGCTAACAAATCCCGCAATTTGCCTTCTTTCTTTTACATGAATCTTTCATTCTCTTCTTCACGACCTTTCATCATTGCATGCATCATTGAAAACCGCAGCTCAGATTTTTAATTTTGTTTTCATTGCTTAATCATACTCCACCTTCAACACAACACATAGGCAAGAGGGTGAAAAAAAAAAAAAAAAGATTAAAAAAAGTTCCAAATCCCTCCATGCACAACCTTCTAGGCAAAATGGCAATACCCCACATTTCACAACTACTACTGCCATCTCTTTCTTTCTTTCCCAACCCTCAATAATAAGGTAATAAAACTAAAAAGTTGGCCATTAAAACCTTTTTTGTCTTGACTCTTGAGCTGAGTGAGAAAAAGAAGTGGGGGAAAAAAAAAGAAGGGCAAACACTGCCTTATCATTTTTCCTGTATATGCATGCTGTATGAATAAACAAAGGCCACGTTCACATACCTAGACAAACTAACCCACCCCATCAACTCCACCTTTTCTTCTCCTCCATGGGAATAAATATGAAAATTCCAAGAGCCTTGGAAACCGAGTTAGTGGAGTTTTTTTTGGCATTCCCCACAAACATGCCCTTACTTACACCACCCTAGCTTGGACCAAGAATTTTCAACCTCACTTTAAGGGGAAAAAAAAAAATTAACAAACCTCCTAAATGGATAATTAAACACAATTATACTTATAAAAAAAAAAAAAAAAGAAAGAAAAAACCCACTAATGTTGAAGCAAAAAAGCTTACAATTTTGCCTTTATATATGACCCATCATGTCCCCTCTTAGCCCTAAACTCAAATCACCCCCACCCCTCTTTCTAGCTTCTAGTACTCTTTTCTTTCTTTGCTATATCCAGTACTACTAGACACCTACAAAATAATCTTCTTTAAGCTCCGATTTTTAGCTTTTTCTCTCTTCTAATTGACATTTTCACAAACACATGGTGAGCGTGATCGCCGGTCGCCGGAGATGCTCGGCGTACGGGAGTAACAGCGGCGGAGACGACGGAGACGGCGGTGGGAGCACGGCGGAGGATGGTAGTTTTGTAAATATGGATGAAAGTTGATGGCAAAAGAACAAGCCAAAACCAAAAACCAAAACAGGCTTTGCAATTGCGCTCTCCTGAGTTTCTAGCCACCCCCGTCTGTAGCCAGGGGCAGAATCGGGAGAGCGCATTGTTGCATAGCCAGGGGAATTGAGGGTAGCGGTCCGACTTTTACCTTAACCTTAGTGCTTAATTTGCTTTTTATTCCTTGTTTAACCTTATGTTCCTTTTTTGTTACATGTTTGCCCTTCGTGTGTTTTTGTTTTTTTTTTTTTTTTTTTGGTTTTCTTCTCTTTACGAAGCATGGGATGTAAGAGATGCATACGTGGTAGAAAGTTTTATTTACAAGGTGGTTTTTGTAATTTGGTAGAAGCTGAGGGGTTGGAATTTTGGATGTGGAATTTTGTGGGATGAGGATTGTTTGAAAGTAAAATGCTGCCGGGCATGCATAACTTACACCCTATCTTGTATTTCGCTTTTGTCAATGAATTAATGATTAAAAAAATTACTTTATTACTTTTTTTTCTTCTTAGAATTGTATGTGTTTTTTCTCTTGGTTGTCATTAGTTGTTATAACTTATAATTGGTGATTGATAAAGTAAATAGGAATGTAAATGGAACGAGACGGATTTATCTCATAATAAGGGGGTCACGAGACAGAGGGAGGTCAAGACCGCTTAGTGAGTCCGTGTCAAGTAAGGTTAGGCCACATAGAAATTCCTCTCCAACAAAAAAAAAAAAAAAAAAAAAAAAAGCATAAAAAGCATAGAAATTCCTTTGCGCTTGTTTCTTTACGCTTTTGGACTTTTCTTGATCGTCTGATTGAAAGCTTTAACTGTCAAAAACAAAAGCAAATATTTGATTCAACTTTATTCGATATTATTATTACTTTATTTTTTGTTGCTAAGGACAACTTTATTTTAGTTGAGTCTATTAGTTGGCAGCCTTCTTTGGATTCTTTTTGACAAAGTGCTAACTTTGTCAAAATGATTAGGTTAGCCTTCTGTAAGTTCAACTTCAACTTCCTTGTGTAGTCCTAACTGGATCTTATAATTATGCTGTTGATGTAGTTGTTACCATTTTAATAGGTTAAGATTTTTCTTTTTTCCTTTGTAATTAGATTGAGTCAAGCTCACTTATTATTAAACGATGTAATTAGACCATCGTAACATGAATGATGTCTTTCCTTCTTTTCTTTACATGATGCATTTAAGGATTGATATTTTATAGTCCTATTTTAAGACCATGCTTATTCAATTGATTATGCCGCGTTTGGTTTATGATTATTGGATTAGATCCTTTCTGACTATAGTTGACGATGATACTCTTTTTTATTTCCTTAAAAAAAATAGTATTTCAAATTATAATTATTGTGATGGTATGTGCGAAGGTGTGTTTAAATAAGTTTTGTTGTCATTTGTTATAGGATAAAATTGTAATAAAGGTGTATTATGATTAAATAGGGGGTATCTATAAATTTAATAGGTACAAATGAAATTATTCTTTTACTTAATCCTTAAAAATATAGGTATCACTTATTGTACTATAACTACTTCTAAACATTCATATTTCTCAAACACTTTAGCATTTGAATTCACCGTAATTTTGTAAATTATTAGTTCTTTTTATAGTTTTATTTAAAAACTAGGTGTTTTGAAGTAAATTTTTATATTTAACGTCAATTTCTAATATATCGGTATTTTTATAAAATTTAAGCATCGATATTTTCACAACATCGATACTTTCGTCTTGACATGAATTGACATAATTTAATTTTGCTAAATAACAGTGCTCTTGATTATCCATTACCAATTGAGCTTCAATGCTAGATCTGTCTAGTTTCATATTTTACCTTCAAGTTTATGGACTTTGGTAACTTGTCTCACAAACTTCTGGTTTTTGACAATTTACTCCTCTATCTTACTAAATTATTGCAATTTAGTCCCATCTTTGTTGATGGATGTGCCAAATTAATAACGGAAAAAACATGTCGGATGGAAAAATCTAAAAAACCTAATTTAAACCATAATACAACTTTCTCAATTACCCAACTCAATCCCTCAAATCCTACTAAACTTGATAACAGAATTAGTTGAATATGCTTCATTGCAACAGTTTAACAAGTTGGGGAATGAAATGTCCAAATTTTAAATTTGGGAAGTAAGGAAGTTCCCAAAATCCAAAAGGAAATTAAGAACAAAGCATGTGAATGAAAACATTTGAGATGGAAAATATTTGTACGGAAAAAAATTGAACAGAAACATTTGAATTGTCATCCGAATATTGACTTTTGGATATTAAAATTCCGAATAGAACATTTGAATAGAAATATTTAAATACGCGTTTGGAAGTAGCTATCTAAAAAGAAATGAGATAGATAGGAAAATTACCATCTGAAATGGTTTTCATAATTTTTTTTTTTTCAAAATACTATTGAGGATATATCAGAGTGGAGGTAAATTTTGGATGGGAGAGACTTTTTACCATTTAAGAACAAAAATCTAATAACATTTGGATGCTTCATTTCCAGTTGTGCCAAACAAACACGTATTTGGATGGACCATTCAAATGGAATGATCCAAATATTGGCAAATGCTTGCATCAAATGGGGAGAAAGAAGTACATATCAATTTTCAGAAAATAATTAAAATAAATAATAGATTTTTAAAACGTTTGTAGTAAATAGCAAATTTACCAGATAAATGATTCATTACATCAAATTTACCAGATAAATGACTCATTTACGAGACGTAAATGAATCATTTATTGGTAATTTTTTATATGTCTGATAAATTTATTATTTACGATAAATATTTTAAAAACGTATAATTTATTTCAATTATTTTTGTCAAATTACTATTTGCTATAACTTCCATGTTCTAAATGACTCTAGGCTCGAGAAGATCATCCCACTCACTGGGTGACTTTCCTAAGATTGAGTAACCAATGAATTTTAGCGACGAGTACTAGTGGGTGACGGGCAGTAATCTATTGAGTAACTGCTAAAGGATGACTAGTTAGGTCAGAAAAGTTCTCATATGGACAGGCTCAGCCCATCCTAGATGACCGTGACATGTTTAATGGACACAAAAGTGATGGTGCGTTTAGATGTCCCGTTCAATTTGTATATTATAATATATATATATATATATATATATATATAAAATACAATATTTATTTAGTTGTTAGTGCTTTGTATTTGAATATATGATTTTTGAACAAACCTCAATATAAATACTATTCATCATTTGAATACACACATTTCAATACACACCTTTTTAAGCACACATTTATTTTTACAAGCTTTCAAATGTATTCTAATGTTGACATCTAGACATATATTTCATTAGAATACATGCACTCAAATATAAAAATGTAGCATCCAAACATATATAATTTCATTTATTGCAATACCAAATATAATATGACATTCAAACACATAATTAGAATTAGTATTCTACATTATACATGACAAGTAAAGTGCGTTAGAACAAATTTGTTCATGATAAATAAGAGTAAAGGATCTCTAGCTTTTATCTTAATGTTTTTTTTTCTTTTTCATATCATTTGACTTGTTATAATGATGTGTTGTTTTTCTAAGGGTATGTGTACTTTTAATATTAATTAACGTGGTAATTTTTAAACACATACTAATATAGTTAGTATTTTAAATTTGGGACCTTTTAGTATTAAAAAAAATGGTTCAACTTCAATTTTAAATCCGAAGAATTTTCTAATTAGGTTTTAAAAAAAATCCTTACTGATAGATAATTCTGAATATTAGATATTTGTCAAGTTTCATTCAATTATTTATGATCATTTAGAATTATATTTTTATCGATTATATTAGAATCCATGAATTAGCATCAAGGTGATGGATCCCCTCTTTACTTTCTTGAAATGCATTCCATTTATAGTTATTGCTAACAAAGAGATGATTTTCACTCCGTTTGTTCCAAATTCATACATTTTACTTGGATAAGCCATTCAAATAAGCGTTCAGGAGTAAAATATCTCAAATGTCATTCAAATATTGTCAAATAGTGTATTTAGCCATTTAAAAAGAAAAATGAAATGTTACTCCCCCCTAAATTTGTTCCATTTGAGTATGTATATGCAACAATATCATTTGGGTTCTCTTTAATTAAAAACTTTTTCGCTTTTTTATTTAAACTTCAAATTTTATATTTTAATTGTTTCAAATCCAATTGAGATGATTCTTTTTTCTATGTATTCAGATTGATAAAATGAACAAAATCACATCCATACTTATAAAAATTTCCACTGACTTCAAGGTTTTGTAAACTTTATTTGAACTGTTTTCAATATCTATCCAAATACACATTTAAATGCTTTGCTAAAATATTTTGTTCACATTATAAACATCTACATACCATTTTGAATGACGATTCAAATATTTCTGTTCAAATACAGTTCATTTAGATGGTTTCCCAGATAAACCAAATTTTGTTAATATCACTGAAGCCCTAACAACATTTTGTTTCCGACAATACTAACCACGTTTAAAAGCCAAACCAAAACAATAACGTGTTAGTTTTAAAATGTTTCCATAATATGTGTGTGTGTGTGAAAAGTCGCAAGCGTGATATGCCTGCTAGATCCTTTCAAACCGTGTGCATGCAAAAAACGACACCACCATACAAATTTTCTTCAAAGCACTGTAAATATTCCTAGTCTAAAAGTAATATTGGAATAAAAAAAAAAGTCAAATGATTTGGATAGAGATGATTATAACGAATCACGTGTGAATTGTTTGCTAGACAGAAGTACTACATAAATACGATTACGTAGTATATATCTACTGAATAATTTGTTAATTGCCGAAATTGGAATATTTAAAACTCTCTTTACAAATGTGATTTTTTCCAAATTAGAATAGTTAGTACAAGTTTCTTTTTGAATTAAGTGGTGGAGAAATTCAAACTCTACACCTTTAAGTGAAGTCAGATATGATATACTATTAGACTATACCTACAATCATAGTACAAGTTTCTACTTCTTAAATATTGCCCATATTTAGGAGAAAAAAAAAAAGGAAAAAAAGAAAGTTCTATATCTTTCTCTGACCGCCGACAAATTGTGTTCATATTCGGGTGGAGTTTCATATATAGCTTCTTTCGAGCAGCTATATATAATTCATATATATATGTGTGTGTGCGTGTTTGTGTGTAAATTATATATATAGAAGTATATATACAAATGGCGCAGTTTGGTTCCGCTTGAGCAGCAAATAATAAAGAAGGGCCTCAACGTAAAGAAGAGCCAACCAAAATAAAATTACTGTTGTGGAGAACGTATTACAGATGACTTGGAGAGGTAATTTAAAGTTAGAAAATAAGGGCAATTTGTGAGTTTTGTTGACAGAAGATAGAGAGCACACAAGGTGAAATGCATTTTACAGCATTTCAACCTTTTGTGCTCTCTATGTTTCTGTCAACTGTCATCATCTCTCTACCACTTCTTATCTTCTTCTTCTCTCTCCTTTCTTCAAACACACACTACACACACATATGTGCGTGTGTATATATATGTATGTATTTACACCAACCCACATAACATAGAGATGAACCGTAGTTTTATATTATAAGCTGGATGTTAATAGGGTGAGATGGAGAATGCTCTTCCATCCCTTCCTCATCTTCATCCTTCAAAATATCCCCATCTCTGTCTCCATCCCCGCTTAAAAAGAGGCAAAGACAGGGTCGGATAATTCCATTATAGTGATGTCTTTTTAATATTTGCTCCAATTTCTATTATAATATTCATAATCAACCAAAATTTCTACATGATAGAAAGAAAATATAAGTTGAAAATAAGTATTAAGAACTATGTTAGAGATTAGGATCAATATTAAAAATACTAAATTCAATGGCCGCACAAAAGAAACCAAACTCTAACAAAAATAAGTATTGAGAACAATATTAGAGATTAAGATTGATATCAAAATACATGTTACGAATAAATAATAATTATATTTGTTTTCTTTAAATATGTATGTCGGAACAAAAATGGGATGGGGAATAAGGAAAAAAAAATTCATTGCTACTATTGGTGGTGGCTTGGTGATAAGGAATGTCTATTTAGAGCCTTCGCTTCTATTAGGTCTCAAATTCGATCCGTGACACACACAAAATCTAACATTTGGCAAGAAATATCATATGCTGTATACTCTTGAATCCTATGATCTATTAGCTGTAAAGACCTAAGGTCAGGTTCCTTATCATCCCATCGGTGCAACCAGTGAACTCAATCAATGACTACTGAGACGGAGGCGTGAGGACATCATCGATCCCCTTTCTCTTATTAAAAAAAATAGTAACAAATGAATGTGGTTTTTCCTTTCTTTCTTTTTTAGACTATTTACATATATTGTTGAATTGGAACCCTACTCTTAAAATATGTCCACACATTAACATATTTGCAATAATAAACAAAGCCTATAACTGATTTTGTATATATTGACAAAATTGTCTCGTTCTCAAAATTGGTGGGAAAATGAAAATCTAAATAGCTCCTAATTTGTAGGTACCGATTAAGATGTTCAAAATTTGGAAATCCCTAAATCAGTGGGATTTACATTTTCAATTACACACAAAAGCCCCATATCTCCTAAAAATAAAAAAAAAACTTGTCCCCCTCCTCTTCCCTTTCCCTTTCCACCGAAAAACCTTATTGTCGTTTTTCTTCATCGTCTTCTCCGGCTACCATCGAACCAATAGCCGTCGACAATGGGTAAGAAAAACCTAGCACACCAGTTGCCCCAAAATGTTGAGGTCGTTGTTTCCCATACCAAGGCGATCTGGGCATCTCATTTCAACATCCAACCATGCTTCTTCATCTCGTGCTAACGGGAATTAGCAGGTATGTAAGGTTTGGGTCATTTTCATATTGATAACGTTTATATGGTCATTCGGATGTCATGATACACTTTTTTTTTAAATGAAAATTTCATGATTCTATCATTCTGTCATTTTCATATTAACCATGTCTTTGTAGGTTTCGTCCACTTATTTATTTTAATGTTTCAGTCATTATTTTCATTTAGAAATTTGATGACTAAGTCCATTGATAATTTTTGTTAGGGATTTGATCGTCTCATAAACATATTGTATCAAGTGATTTAATTAATAAACAAATACTTGAGTTATTTTTATATTGTCCGAGTGTTTATGGACTCCTAACCGGTTCTTTTTTTTTTTTTGGTTCAAGGAAAATTTCACCATCTATCCTTATGTCATTATGATATTGACCACATCTATGCGGTGTGGATACTTTTTTGTTTTGTTTTGTTTTTGTTTTTGTTTAATGTTTTGGTCATTATTTTCGTTTAGAAATTAATAGACTAGGTCCATTGATAATTTTTGTTAGATCATTGATATATTGACTGAGTGCTTATGGACTTTAAATTGAATTTTTGATTGTAATTGTGGATTGGTTTTGAGTCAATAGATTAGAAGATAATTGACTTTAATCCCAATGATAGGGTATGTATATAATGTTGCTATAAATTTAACTTTAACTTTTCTATTTTCTTATCAAAATGACCGAGTCATTACTGTATGTCACAGGTCATTATTAAGAAACTATAAGCAACAACATCAGAGATTCATAAGCAGTACTTGAAGCCATTTGAATTTATTATACGATATTGACTTGGTTTATACGATATATGACTGAGTCATTACTGTATGTCACAGGTCATTGTTAAGAAACTACAAGCAACAACATCAGAGATTCACAAGCAGTATTTGGAGTGCATTTGAATTTATTAAACAATATTGACTTGGTTTATAGAATTGTTTTTTTTTTTTTTAAAGCATGGAACGGGTGTTTAAGTTTTTGAAATTCATAATAATGATATGGCCATTATTGTCGACGTCGTATAATATTAGGTGTTTTCAGGTTTCAATTGGATTGTTTTTTATGATTTTTGTAATAACGTACATTATGTATTAGTCATTGTTTTAGAGATTGTGTCAGGATTAGTGTACTGGTTCTAATAAAAGTTTGATTTTGGTATCTATGTGCATATTTTTATCTGTTTTTGTTAATGATCATTGGCAAAATGACCATGTCATGTTCTTTGTATAATTAATTTAGAATGCATTGAAGAGAAACGATGCAATCAATCCTAAGGACATACAAAAACAACAATGAAGATTTATCTCATTAATTGATAACATCAAGACAGGATTCTCAATATGATATAGTTGGATCATTATCATAAAGACTAGAACAACATGCAAAGTATGTGAGTGCAAAAGAAAAAAAAAAAGTAAGGACCGCAAAACAAGAAAATCCTAAATAACTACCCGTAAATACAAAATTACTTTGAAAAAAATAAAAAACAAATTCATAAAGAAGTATGAAAGTAGAAAAAAATCCTAAAATATAGAGCTTCTTTCTATCTGACAAATAGAAATACAATAATAAAACTAATAAAAGAAATAAAAAAAATAAACATTTATTTAGAAAATTGATACTATAAAAAAAAAAAAAAAAAAAAAAAGAAGTCCATCCTTATTAAGGAAAAAAATGATGGGATAATTGACTATATCAATTTTAAAATTTAAAAATAATTGCATAAATAAAATATGATTGTTTTTGCATAAAATAAGGAGGATTCATATGCAAATGCAGATTGTGGAGGGGCAATTCTGGGTAGAAAAATAATTGAAATTCAAAATTCATTCAAATTTATAAATAAGTTAGTTTGTAGACATATATTAAAAGGGTAGATAAAAATGATCATTTTACGTAAATACTTCTATTTTACGTGGAATGTGGATCCGCTTCGTCTTGCTTTCTCTTAAGAATTGGGCCTTGCAATTCCGAAACCCCAACAGCTCACCGCCTTTCTTTCTCTCCTCATCATCTAGCTGTCAAAATAATAACATCTGTTTCCAGTTAATATTATCCCACATACCCAAAATAAAGTTGTATATATCTGACAATGAAGGTTATCAGGAAGCGGTAAAGCTTGCCATTTGCCAACCCAATACTGGTACATTTATTATAAAGAACCAGTAGATTCGTAGATTCTCCTACTTACTGACAGCAAAAAAAAAAAATAATAATAAATAAATAAATGTTGCTATTTAATGCAGTCTATAGTTTGTCCAAGGTGAGAGAAATGTTCGCAGGTCGGTAGGGTTTTGGTTTTTAGTCATTCAATATGTATTAAATTTTTTCAGGTATATTTTTAATATATAATTTTGATGTGATTCTAATGACAGTAAAAAATATATGTTACTAACAAAGATATCAAGCTCTAGAAAAGAGAGTAAGGATATATTACAAGGAGTAATTTTACATGTACTCACTATTTATGAAAAATAAAACTTTATATAAGAAATAGGTTTGGGAATACCAATGGCGTCGAATATATACCACTATTAACAGAATATCGTAATCTCTAATTTTATATCGTGGAAGCTATTATTATTAATACGTGGTGTTAAACATTTCAGCATCTAGCTCACATTCACATTACTTATTTACTTTATAAAATGAGTTCAAGAAAAAAGTTTCTTTCTTCTCGAGTAAAATACTTCTAGAGAGAAAATAGTTATTACGAATGGGACCATAAAGTTCTGTTTCTGTGTTTGGTGGTTGAAACTTTTGTATTTTGTGTAGGTTTTGATTTTTAAAATTAATTTTTTGATAGTGACAAAAACAAAAATAAGGCTAAGTACTAACAATATAGTTCATTTGGCATTTGGAAAAACTTCTCTGTACTGTGAGATTACTCATTACCATACAAATTAACAAAATTAACACCTTCATTCACAGAGAAATTCATCCCTAGAAAGAGTGATCTCTTGTCTCTGTCATTTTAATGTTTCGTTATTTCATAGTTTTAAACACAATTTAAACATTTTACTTCCAATTTTTCTCTTACAAAAATTTAAATTTTTGTTGAAACATATGAAACAACTGGCCAAAGTGAATGTAAATTTTCACTTGTCCGTGGTTATATACGGGGTGAAATCAAACTTGTTTCTTTCGCGCGAGGCTTGGAAACCGTAACTAAATAGCCCTTGTTGGGCCTGGTTTTCAAAAGAGGAGAAAATTTATCAAAATAAATAAAAGAAGAGAAAACTCCCCACTTTCATTTCCTTGCAAAGCACTTGAAAATTGAAAAATCACTGCGATTTAGTAATTTTTATATGTATTTTTTTAAAAAAAAATTTGGATTAGATTTTTTTTTGGGAACTTTTTTTTTTTTTTTTTTTATCCCTTCAACAATTTCATGTATCTTGTTTTCTTGCTTAATTGACAATTTCATATGTCTTTACTACATTTTAATAGAAAATGATATGGCTAAATTTTTGGAGACTCTGAGGGTTTCTTTCAATCAATAAAAGCAACAAATGCTGGTATTCAATTGGAACCATATATTCAGAGGTAACATTGTCCGTAAGCCAGGGCAACATGCAATTTAGTGTCCAAACGGCACTAACAACCAAGATTGAAAATGAGAGATAAAAAAGAAGACATTTTTTGAGGGTCCCAAGTACCAAAATTTTCATCCATATCTCACACTCATAGCAATTATGCTGATACCATTTTGGCTTTGTTGTTTGATGATGATTATTATGATATGTTTGGACACTCAACAAAAAAGTTCTAAGCACGACAAGAGTTGAGCCAATCTCGTAATTTACTCATATTATTTTCTCTAAAGTATATAACCACGCAAAAAAAAAAAAAAAAAAAAAGATTCCCAGATGTCAAGTTGTTTGACCACACACGAGGAAGGGTCAATGACACTTCACGAAAAGTGTTGGTGCTTGCATTAGGAGAGTTCACCATCGTCGCATCAGAGTAGTAGTAGTAGTAGTAGTTTTTTTTTTTTTTTTTTTTTTTTTGAAGGCTAGTTTATGCTTATCGTCTTTAAAAATCATGTTCCATTCACCTTCTCTCTTCTCAGATTTGTTCGGATTAACCTTGCAGTGATTGGATCTACTACTCGCAGACTCGACCCTCCACTCAACCGTAACGGTCCAAATCTCGAAAAAGAGCAATCAAGAAACCCTAGACCTCATCTTGACTAGGAGTCGAGCTACAACGGGTTTCTTGAATTGATGTGCAAAGAATATCCCATTTGTCATTTAAAGCTATACTACGAAGAAGAAGGCCTTAATAACTACACTTTATAATTTTTTTTTTTTAAATGACTCAATTTATAGCTGGTCAATTTATGGATTTGCATCATTTTCATTGAAGAAAACGTGAGGATAAGTATTGGGGCTACTACTATATCTTTTCTTTTCTGGCTCTTTTTTTTTTTTTTTTTTTTTTTTTTTTTTTTTTTTTTTTTTTTTTGGACGTTGAACTATAACTTGGGAGTAAAATTGAGACTTTTCAAATAGCTCTAAAAAAAACTACTTGCCAACTTGGACAGCGATGCCATGTCAGTCAGTGGCTGGCCGTTTATTTCATTCAACCTTTCTTCAAAAGATTCAAAGTAAAACATCCTCTCTCAGTCTCTCTCCACCGGTTGTTGTTTGTAATTTTGTATAATCAACTAAACGGGTATTTAGCACTACTGCCCTTAAAACTTGTCACTTTTTGACAACTTACCCCCTAATTTTTTAATTTTGACAATTTACCCTTGAACTTGTTAAATTGTAGCAATGTACTCCCTATCAATTAATTTTTTGTTAAATTGATTATGAAAAACCCATTTACGGCTCATGTGAATATCAAAAAAACCCATTTTCAATTAAAAATTTTCAAAAATAATACAAATCCTAATGCAAATCTTCTAATTTCAAATCTTTTATTGAGTGTAAAATTAACTAAAAGGTGTACATTGTAATAATTTAGTAAGTTCAGGGGACAAATTGTCAAAATTAAAAGTTTGAAGGATAAGTTTTCAAAGTGTAATAAGTTTAGGGACATCAATGCTAAATACTAAATTAAATTGCACCAAAAGAATAATAATCATAATAATAAATTGCACCACCAAACACATCTATCTCTCACCATCCATTTAGGCATTCACTCATTTACCTACTAATATTAAAATTTCTTTTAAAGAAATATCCAGAAAGCAAAAAGGAACGGGAAAATTGACCAAAAATCTTTAATAATAAAAATAAATAATAAAAAATTTTAGTGATAATAAATAATATATATAAGGTAAATAATGACGAAAATAAAATTATCTGAAAAAACATTAGTGTGATTAAAATATTTACGGTTATATCATATTTCTTAAATCATATATTTCTAAAAAGTGATTTATTTATGATAAAATTACTTTAAAAATTTTCATAAATAAATTATTTATCATAAATTTACTGCTTATCTCAAATATTTTTGAGATATGTTATTTAATTTAAATATATTTAACAATGACTTATTTGCGCTAATTTCTCAAAGCGAAAATTGTTTTAGAATTTTTACACTAAATTTTTTCCTTTCTTGGTGTTGTGTACTTGCAAGCGTCATCAAACCATATCAAAATTCTAGCTCAAAAAAAAAAGTTACAACAACAAAAACCATATCAAGAAGACAGTGGTGGAGTCTAGCATAGAAAACAATTCGCAGACTCTCAATCTCTTTCTCTCTCTCTCTCTCTCTCTAAACTTTTCTCTATGTCCTAAGGTTTTGCAGTCTTCCCTCTCTTTTTTGAGGGTTGGAGTTCGGCAGTACCTTTAAGTTGGCCTCCAAATTTACGGCGTGACTATTCAAAAATGCTTTGGGATGGATATATCGTATAGAAAATAAGGGCTTGTTGGATACTTGATCTTAAAGCGGCAAGTTTCTTCTCAATGGCTTTGTTTGACTTGCTCTTAGCGGATGTAGTGGTCTAGTTGTTGCCAATGATTGTATTTGTGATAGTAAGATTTTCCTAATTTTTTGTAAAATTTTAATTTTAATAATGATATATTTATCTTCGCCTTTTAGTTTTAATGCTTTAGTGTTTTCTATTATGTTATGGTTTGTAATAACGGTGGTGATTTCCCCACCTTTCGAATTTGTTTGTTACACACCAAATCTAAATATGTGCAATCTAGAATTTCTATCGATTGTAGTGGAATTGTCAAAAAGAGCCTTAATGGTGATATGTCAAGGTACTATCCCGTTTTCAAATCTCATATATCCGTTTTTTCATTTGTGCGTTATTAGATATACCGATAGTATCGATTTTCATTAAGAGTTTTATCCATGTAATACAAGGTCAGAGTCGCATATATTTGTAATTTTTATTCTAAATTGAATGAAATTTCCCCTTTAAAAAAAACCATATCAAGAAAAAAAAAAAAAAAACACCACAATATCTTTGTAAAATCACGTTTATACAAAGAGATCCAACTTTCTTATTACGCACTAAAATAAAAAGAGAAAAGGCATAGACAAATTTACGGCAGTCAAAAAAGAGGTCCTACCCAACCAAGGGAGCTCTTCCCCAAAAAAAAAAAAAAAAAAAAAAAAAAAAATCCTCAGTCAAAACTGCCATAAACTGTCAACCTTCTCAACTATTAAAAAAAAAAAAACGCTAGGAAAATTCTAAATCTGCAAAAAAAAAAAAAAAGAAAATCACCAGCAGTCTTTATAATCATGCTTGGCGATACCTCGATCATCACGATCAGCACCGTCCATCACCGTCCATCGTGATGACTCGCCGACTCGTTACTAATTCTCGGACCAGGAAAAAAAAATGTCGAGAGAATTCCATTCCATAATTTCCATTCATCCATTTTCACTTTTTCACCGCAAAGAGAACCAGCCGACGAGGTCAGAGCCGACGCTGCGACGCGTGACGGCGACGCTCTGGTCGGCGGCGGCGGCGGCGGAGGAGACGAGCGGCGAGCGGCAGAGGGGGCAGTTGAAGTTGAGGTGGCCAAGCCAGCCGTCGAAGCAGTCCTTGTGGAACACGTGGTGGCACGAGAGCCTCCGGACCTGGTCCCCAGGGCTTAGGGTGGACATGCAGACCACGCAATCGGAGCTCCCAACGCCGCCGTCGGAGGAGGAGGAGGAGTAGGGGTACGAGAAGGCGCGGTTGCGGTTGAGCTGGTCAGCGAGGACGATGAGGCCGGCGAGGCCCGAGCCGACCGGGCCCAAGAGGCCGTCGTCGACGACGACGACGGGCTCCGGGCCGAATCGGTGCGGGAGGAGTCCCAGGAGGACGGAGCGGACGTAGCTGACGCAGTTGGCGATGAGGGCCACCAGGAGGATCGGGATCGACTCCGACGACACGTCGTTTAGCTGGCTTTGTAATCCCATGCCTGCGATTTCCGTTTTGGATTTGGGTCTTTTTTTTTATTTTTGTTTCTAGAGAAGACTAGAAAGATTGGGTTCCGTTTCGAAGAGGCAGAGAGAGCGAGAGAGAGAGAGAGAGAGAGAGAGAGGTACTGGGGAGGAAAAGAGGCTTCATATAAAGACATGACCAGAGGAGAAAAAGAGTGGTAAATAAGAGGGGGCTACTTTTTTTTTATTTTTTATTTTTTTTAATTCTTGTTCGGTAAGGCTTATAATACTTGGGAAAACTTAATGATAAGTATTGTGTCGGTAAAGTATCTACTGTTTTCTTCGTTATATAGTTTGATTTATGAATATTTATGTTAAAAATATATTATACATAATGTAGAATTTTTTTCATTAATAAATTAATATTAATGAATTAAATCGTTGAAAAATTATTTAACCATTAAAACAATAAAACATACGAGAGGTTAAAAATATAATTCCTTTATAAATTTTACATAATGAATTAGTTTAAAAAAAGGCATTAGATTTTTTTTTTTTTTAAGGCTGAGAAAAATAGACATCACATGTTTATATATATAAATAAAGACATCACATAATTATAAAATTAACTTAGACGCCAGATCCCTAAGCTAATATGGGAATTTAGAATTTTGGATTAAAAGAGTAGAGAGTAAAGTATTTCTCTATTTCAAAAAAAAAAAAAAAAAAAAAATCCCAATGAGTAAGAGTTAAGAGAGCGGAAAATGTCAGTAAGAAAAAGAAGCGACAGAGGGGCGTAAATGGGACTTTGGCTTGAAACTTTGATCGAGTGATGTGTGATTTAATTTTTATTTGTTCGTTTTTCTTTTTCTTTTTTCTCTATGAAATATCAGTAAAGTACAGTTCTAATATGTTAAAAATTATATTCGTGTAACAAATTGTTTAAAATGACTTGATGAAAAAATGATTACTCATAATTCATAACTACATCTGCGGAAAAATCTTTTTTCTTTTTTTTTTTTTTTTAAGGAAAGCGGAAAAATCTTTTTGTTCTTACCTTATTAGAAAAATTCAACCTTTTTTTTTTTTTTAAGAATAAAGAGTATGATAATTAAACAAAATCGGATAAAAATATGAGAATTCAAAACTATACATATTCATAGGATTTTATTCTCTTTATCTTACGTAAATATTCTCCTTATAAATTTACTATTTTTTAATGTAAATTTCTATTGTTAATTTACTAGAGACCTAACTAAAATTCCTGAAATCTGGTGAATCACCACCTCTTGAGAGTTGGGGAGGGACCAATACAGTGGGAGGGGAATCAGCAATCAACAAGCCATGTGTGGTGGGTCCCCAAATAGAAAACTTAAATATTTACTTCATTAATTTCTTCATCCATTTGTATAATTAGTGTGAAATTCTTACACACACACACACACACACACACACACACACATTTATGTATGCAAATGCAATACCTACTCAGCAAATGTGGATTTGGGCATAGCAATATTTTATATTTTAATTTTCCTCCACTCTGTTTTTTTAATTTCAGGGTTTTTTATTTAGAATTTTTATCTTTTTTTTTTTTCCTTAAGTCTTGAAAACTTAGATTGCATTGTACTTGGAACGAGGTTTATTGACAATAGGTACTTGCATGAACCAAATTGGCGTCTCCCAATACATATAAATAGGAACACTCTCACATTCGAGAGAACGGTCGTTTGGCAGAACAATCCGTATAGGAGATCGGCACAACTCAGGGAAGAGTGCAGTACAACCCATTAGAGAGAGAGAGAGAAAGAGCTAGAGAGAGATATGGATAACTCTCCCGTCCGACGGTCCGACGATACCGTACATGAGAATTCTCATATATTTCTATATCAATTTACACACATATATATATTACAAGTACCATGTTCGAGTTAGTTTATCAAGGGCATAAATTATCTTAGTTGAAAATTAAAGGAATGCAAGCAAATAGGTTATTCTTAGAATACACGAAAACCAATATGCAAGTGACCTAAAGTTCATTTTTTCAATTTGATAGAATTAATATTAAAATTTTCTTATAGAATTTAATTTTTTTTACTATATATGTGTTTCTAAACGTAATATCTGATTAAATTCGTAATAAATTTTAAAATACATATATTAAACTGACAAAATCTTATAAATAATTCCGAACAAAATCCCAGTTACTTGAAAAGGTGGGAATGAGGCTAGGGACACCAGGCCAACAGATGCCAGCGTCTGAACGGCACATAGAGACATGTGGAGGTACATAGCTAAGCTAAATGTATAATCTTGGCATTGAAGCAAGGGCTATTTATATATATATATATATATATATGTATGTATATATACATTGCATTTACGAGGGACATTGTATTCTAAATGTTTTGATGGCGTACCAATTTGGTGGTAGGAAAATGTTTTCTTGTGCCCCAAACAGGTAGCAGTAGACGTGGAATGCTGTAGATCTCATTCTTCTCTCAGGACATGACGCAATGTCCAACTTTAATTTTAACATTATTTCTGATTCCATTATATCATCCTTTTCAGAGTAATACGTATGCTTTTTTATTTATCTTTTCTATTTTTTTAAAAAGAAAAATAAAAATAGGAGAAAGACAGAAGAAAATTCTTCTCATCATCCATATCCTTTTGTAGATTCCTCATTTCTTTGGAGTACATTTACACGATACAGTGTCCTGATCTCAGTAATTTTTGCATGAAGAGTAAAAAACAGATAGCTGGTATCATCGTATTCTCATTTTTTCATTTTTGAAAAACCTCTAGGTTTTACGAATGAAATGAAAATTACTGATTTAATTCTACTCGAAAATTAATGATATGAATCGAGTCTTCACTCACACCGTGAGTCTAGACAGTTGATCCAAGAACCTTTGATTAGGATTACAAAATTTTGAACCATAAATACATCCTAAAAGAAAAGAATAAAAGACATCCTTACCAATCTTATCGCCCTGGTGACAATGTTCTTCTAGAGTACTTTTTTACTTTATAAGAAAGAAAGTCGTACTATTGTCAAGATGATAGGTAATAGGAAATGTTAATAATTTTGATCTCTAAACTATATATGTCGGGCAAGTATTATACAATAAGTTTTAAATCAATGTTTTCTTGCACGCCTCGTTTTCTTAGAAACCAGACAAATTTAGGTTTTAAACTAGTCCAAGCTCAACCAGAAAAAATAAAAATAAAAAAGAAGTTTCTCGTTTAGAGATCTAAATGAGAATCAAACGCATTCATTAAGTAGTAAAGCATTTACATTTATATATATATATATATATATATATATAGTGATGGAGCCACTTTCATATGATTAGGACGCTCACATTTTAGAAACATAGTTTTTACCCTAATTTCTTTTATAAAATTTCAGTTATGTCCCAATTTAAAAGAAAAATTACAATTATGCTCTACTCGATGATATTTTTTTATATAAAAAAATCCAATTAGGGGGACGACCAGTGTTAGTATACCCTCCTGCACGTTACCAAGGGCTTCTCAGACGTTGACAAAAATATTCGCTAAAGGCCTTATAGGTGGACCCTACCCCTTGACAAGCAGTACCACTGAATGTGCTAATGGTAAGAATACATGAGGGTGAGGTACAAGACACTTTCCATTAAGTACTGGGCTAACAGGAAACAAGCCTTAATATTTAAGACTCCTAAGAAAACCACCCAACAATCGAACCTTTGACTGTTGATTCATCACGATAATTCAGTACCGCTAGGACTCCATAATTGGCGGCGCTATGCTCAATGATTAAAATACATAATCGTGTCTCTGTTCAATAAAAAATTATTATAACTTTTTTATCTAGTGTCCCATTAAAAGTAATTCCGCTCCTGCACTCTATATATAGAAATGAAATAAAGAAATTGTGTGTTGATTACGTCCTTAGTCATTTGATCCAATAAAACATGAAATCGTAATCACTTGTGCACCACAGAAATTGGACAATAAAAAATTGTTGCAATCGTTATCCCCTTTTAGTCCAAAATTATTTTCTGAAATTTTCACACCCTCAACCAATAAAAACACCCTGTCTAATCTGAAAAAATAAATAACAAATAAATAAATAAAATGAGCAATTTGCTTTGTAAGCATAAGGTGGATCGTTGAATTGAATTAATAGTTAGAAACCCTAATTCCGGGTAAAATTGACTTTAGATGGATGTTGATGGATTGATCATGCACTAGCATTATTTTAGAAAACTATTGGGTTTCCCTTTCTCTTATTGGTGGAAAAACAAATTGAGTTTATAATGATTTTTTAAGAGATTTTTGATATTGTAATGATTTGGAAAATTTAAAAAAAAAAAAAAAAGTATTTTGCAAGTGATGCTGCATTATGGGTGGTAGAAATAAATTATTGATATTTATTAAACATAGTTCAAACTTCAAACATGCATTATCTATTATTTGTTGTCCACATAGTTTTTTATAGTTTAGAGTTTGCAAGTTGCATTACTTAATGTTGATATTGATTACGACAAGTTCTTATCAAGACCAAATTTATATCAATTCTTTTTTTTTTTTTTAATTGGACTAAATATCAATTCGAGTCTTCTTTTTTAAAGCTTTACATAAAAACTAATTAGGATTATTATTACAAGTATAAACAAACAATAATTTTAAACTTCACGTTATTACAAGATGTATGATTTGAATCTCCTATCTTTACATTTAAAAAAAAAATCCCTAAATAGAGTCTCCTTACAAATTATAAAGAACAATTAGAGGGAGGGAGGGAGGGGGGGTGGGGGGGGGGGGGGGGGGAGGAGGACAGGAAACATCATAGTAATAAAAGAAAAAAGAGAAATTTTTTTAACTCGACATCTGCATTGAGAGGTTCTTATACTTTCAAAATGAGAGCAAATTAAGTACTTCATAAAACGACAAAGATAAAAACCAACAAATCAAATTACGTTGTTATCTTTTCTCCAGTAAAACAAACTAAACTATCTTCAAATTGATTTGCTCAAAAAAAAAAAAAAGATTTGGTTTGAGCTAGAACTGTCATGTTGATTGAAGTATATGGACAATCCATTTCAAAAGAGATCAATAAACCAAATAAAGGTGTTTTATCTTTTCAAAAATTATATGGATATATCATTCCCTATTCCAATTATAAACCTTTTCCTTTATTAGAAATCATATCTTTTTTGTTCTGAGAAAAAAAAAAAAAAAGAGATTAATGATGGCATCTTGTCTCTCGCCCCCTTCATTTAAAGCTAAAATCTAGGTGCCCAAAAATAAAAACTAAAAGAACTTGACGTAATTCTACTCAGAACATTACCTAAGTTTTAACCCCCCCCCCCCCCCCCCCCCCAATAAGCTTAGCGCATCCCACAGTCCACTAACCAGCTAAAGATCTTTAAAGAGAACTTTTCAGTAATGCCACAAAAGACTTCTTAACACATTTTGAAGTTAATGCTTGGTAAAAGGGATTATGGAAAAGAAAAAGGAATGAGAAATTAAATACCAAGGTCAAGAAAAATAAAAGAAAAGGAGAGAGATTTTATTTTATTTTGGTTGGGAGAAGAGAAAGAAAAGAGTAAAAAAAAAAAAAAAAAAGGGTCTAATATGTGTATTTTAAAATTATATAGAAATAAGAAGAGAAGATAAGGAGTGGTTAAAGTCAACAGAGGTATTTTATGAACAACTTTTTGTCATTTTTCTCTCCTCTATTATTTTTGGAGTTGGGAGGATTGAAAAATAGTAAGTCATATATATTTATAACTTATTTCCTTTCCATTTTTCTCACTATCAAATAATCTAAAAATCTCTTTTCTTCTTCAAAATTCCTCCAATTTCCATTTTATCTCCCTTTTCCACTTTACCAAACATGAGCTAAGATTTGAGCCACACAAATAGACTTAGTCAACATTATAAAAAGTTCGGGTGCGTCTGTCACCTAATTTTCTTATGTTTTTTTTTTTTTTTCCTTTTCTTTTTAAATAGGCCTAGTAATTTGAACCTTGATTAATACATAATTAAGATATTTCAAAAAGATTAAGCCCCCGTTTAGTAAGTTAGTTGTAGATGAAAATTTTAAATTGAAGTTGATTGACTTTTCAAAAATTAGTTATATATTTTGTTGACTTTTCAGAAAAAGACAACAATTAAGTTGAAAAAGTATAGTTTAGTTGGAGTTAAACTTGAATACTAAACGGAGGCCAAATTTTCTTAATGAAGGGGACGGGGATTTAAGTTCTACTTGAACATCAATAAATATGTGGAAGCAATACAATATATATATATATATATATATATTTGGGAATAGGGAATTTGTCACCAAGATTTCCAACAAACATAGTCCATGTGAAGTGACTAAATTATAGAGCACATAATTAACACAATTAAATGCAAAAGACGCGTTGGGACTTGGGCGGTGGATATAAGAGGATTAGATTAGACAATAATAATAAAAAAGACACATTCATAAACCGTCTTTTTCTCTCTTTCTCATTTTGTATTATTATTATTATTATTATTATTATTATTATTATTATTATTATTATTATTATTATATATTTTGTGAGAGATTAGAGAGATTTTCCGTGATCTCCGCTGCTGGTCAGTATTCTTATTAAAAAGAAAATTAGAGCATGAAAATGTATTGGAAAAGATATTAGGGATTTGGATGATGGAATCTGAGCCCTCCACGAAGATACGCGTATCCACCGGCCACACTCTTTGGTCTTAAGAAAACCCACAACTTGCATATTGTTATATATTTCTTGTGCAATTATCAGCTTTTTAATACACATGTTCACACTAGCAAAAGAATAATAAAAAAAAAAAACAATAAATAATAAACATCAGCTTTAACGTGAATTGCCATTTTTCTTTTGGAGAATTTATGGTTGGATTTTAAATAAATATACATATATCTATATGATTTTTAACAGTTAGATTTTTTATATTAATTGTTTTTTAGTAAATCACCTTATTTTTGTTTAAATTAATATGATTTTAAGGTGATTTACAATTTAAAAACAAAAATTATGTAGGGTGATCGATTTGGCCATGGTTTCAAATAAATAACATGACTTTTATTACTTAAAAAAGGCTGTTTTTTTTATATTGGATTTTACAATAATTCATCATGGTTTATCACTTTCATAGAATCTAACAGTGATTGACCTATTCTCAAAAAAAAAAAAAAAAAAAAGACTTATTAACACATTTTTAAATGGAGCATATAGGAAAATAACTCTTTTTGATAATCTTTTAAATAAATGTTTGAAGATTTCTTATAAAAACAGTGATTGACCTTCAAATATCAATTTTTACAAAAAATATAATTTTTTTTTAATTGAGAAATCTTCAAACATTTATTTAAAAGATTATCATAAAGAGTTATTTTCCTATTGCTCCATTTAAAAATGTGTTAATAAGTCTTTTTTTTTTTTTTTTTTCCATAAAGGGTCATTTTCCTTGCGTCTCTTTCGGGGGCTTGTTGGTGGGTCCTTTTAATTACTGCTACTCTTTGTATTACAAAGCCTAAAGCTTTCTCTTTCAGTCTTTAATTGTTTCACTCTTTAAATGTTTCACTCTTTTATCTTTTCTTTTCCTAATTAAAAGAATTGAATGGTTTTCCAATTGGCTTAAACCTTGCCTTTCTCAATAGATAACACAAACATATATATATATATATATATATATATATATATAGTGTTGTGAATAGTTGTTGTCAACTCGTGATCATCTACTATAGTCTATATTCCTAACTTGTAACCGTACTGCCATATATATAAAATGTAAATTTACTAAGTAGGTTAAATAAATTATCAAAATGTCATTTGATATTAAACTATTGATTTAGAGTATATGAATATATTAATCTAATCGGAATCAATACCAATTAGGGGTATAAGAGATGGGAATTCATTTTTCTCATTCTCTATATTACAATTATGAGACACCTACTAAATTCTCATAACTGATTTTGTAAGTAAACACCTGATTAGATAGGAGAACAAATTACTCCTTGTATTCTTACTTTTTTTATGCAAAGTAAAGGCACCCTAACTTTGACACTAGTGAAGACGGCTAAGATATATCTTGTGTTGATATGAAACAAGTCCTAATCAATAATCAAAACCCTTGTTATCTCCTCTCCATCGTTAATGCTATTACAACATTATCACTTTGGTTAACATAAAATATAAAGCACTCAAACAGTGTACAACGCTTGAGCTGTGGAAACTCAAACGACCCTTTTTATGGTAAAATATAAAAATGTCTATATCGCCGTAAACGTCCTTGTACTTGGGTAATTCTTAATTCACCACATTATAGCTAAAAGTTAAAGGTCTTTAAAGTATGATATTGAGTACCTCTCACATAAGTGTTAATTAATTAAGCGGTTAATGATGTTTCTTATTATACAAATTGATGAGAAAAGTCAAGGTACAATAATTTCTTTTGCTGAAAGGATTTTGTGTGCATGTGACACTAAAGCAAGGTAAAAGAACTTTTCTTTATTAGGAGTTTTAATTAATGATGGTTAGATTCGAATCATATTAGAAGATTACCTTTACGCCTTATTAAAAGCTTACCTTTTCAACTTTTTCACTTAGTAACGAAGTAAACTACTTATATTTTATATGATATTTTATATATGATATATTTTTGCGCTCTTTCCATCCTTCCTTATTCCTTCACTTAGGTTATCTATCACTCCTTTCTTTTCTCTCCCCTTTCTACCAAACACAATCAGGATGTGATAAGAGAGAAAAGTGAGAGGAGGGAGAGGGGTGGAGGGAGAAGTGAAAGTGTTTTAATACTCATGTTTATTTGGTATGAGAGAAAATAGGATAAAATAGATTAAGTAAGGGAGTTCAAATTCTTTAAAACATCACAATTTTAGTCTCTCCTAAATTCCTAAATTGAAAAAACATCATAAGAGAAGTGACCTCTCTCTCCTTCTCTATTTTTTGCATCTAGGGATAGAGGGAGAGGCCCGTTTTCTTTTATTCTTTAGTATGATATTCCCCTAATAATCTCTCTTATAGATAAAATTAAAAATTTTGAAGGATTTAATATCCCTTACCAAATTTATTCTCTTCTCTTCCTTCTCCTATATATCAAACAAACATAGATATAACAAAATATTTTTACTACGACCCTCCACGTCTTTCCCTCCCCTCACTTTCTCTCCTTTCTTTTTTCTTTTTTTCTTTTTTCTTTTTTCTTTTTTCAAAAGAAAAAGATGAAACAGTGAAAATGGGGGCTTGAGGGGTGAGGAAGATATTATTTTTATTTTCATTTTCCAACATATTTATTGCTCTTTGGAGTCACTTTTCTATTGCTCTTCAGTCGTTCGATAACAAAGCAATTTTCTTCATCACACTTGTTTTTGTTTTTGTTTGTTTGTTTTTTTTTATTTATTTTTTTTTTTTTTTTTGCTAAAACAAAGAGGATTATAGGAGTAGATGCTGGCATACTCAGATCACCTTGTGAAGAGGATATGCAGTCTTCTACGTGATATATAGATCTCTCATGAATGAACTGCCCTTGCCCATATACGTCCCCTATTAACGGGATGATGATAACTCAAACTCAAACATTTAAAGAGGAGGACGAGCGCCCTACCACTCCACCTAAAGAATCTTGGCCCTTGTTTTTGTTTTTAGTTTGGTTGAATTCTCTCTGGCCTATCCTTTTTGGAAGTTATGATTCTACATGTAGAGTACTTTAGGTGGGAGCACCCCCCCATTTAGACACTATTAAATACTAACTTTATAATTTATGATATAACTATGAAAACGCAGCTTAAAAAATTATCATAATATTTAACCTCAATTAGTTTACAGTCTAATTTAAATTTCACCAGCGTGATTAAATCACGTTCCTTATTAAACTTTAGGACAAGGACACCTAAGCATAGAAAATGAATGTAGATTAAAAGATACAAGACACATAAATATTACATATTGGGAACATCGTTGCCTAATTCTTAGGTACAACAACCATATTTTTTAACTACTCATCGAAAATTGACCGTATTTTAACTCTTAATTCCTCTTTAATTTTCTTAGAACTGTCTGGAAACTAGGCTGAAATATGATATTAAGCTAGTCTTATAACATATGATCAAGGGAGATTTCATATATATACATATATATGTACTTATAAAATATATTACCAGATTACAATTTTTTTTTTGGAATAACCAAATTACAAAAATGTCTACAAAAAAAAAAAAAAAAAAAGCAACGTGTACCCCAACATAGAAAGTTTAGAATGCCCCAGAGAAAGTGTGAAAGAAAAAATGGTCCCCCCCCTTTATGCTTTGTATTCGCTAAATTATTTTTCTTTTTAGGAAATATTTGCTTAGAATCATTTGTCACATCGTAAATTACAGTGGTTCTCAAGCAACCAATAATACACATTTAAAATGAGTGAAGGTTCCTAGAAAGGTCCAGATAGAATTTGATTGATGATAATGATAATGACAAGGAAAATGACTGCGATAAGACTACATACATAATGTTATAATTATTGGACCAAAACATTAATTAATCTAATTAAATCAATTACAATCAGGTTCAATAAGAAAAATATTTGTTTATAGATTAGTAGCCCACAGCTAGTCAAAGACGAAATTAAGAAAAAAAAAAAAAAAAACCAATTATAGCACAGTCAAGGATCAAGAGTCTAGAAGTTGCTTTGGAAATTTGATATAGAATAACCTTTTTTATTAGCGGAAAAAAAAAAAAAAGGATTAGTGATGCTTCACGTCTCATAATCTAAGGTATTTAAAGAATCTATAAAGATCGTATATAGGATGGTAAGAGTTTTAGTTTTGTTGGATTTTTTTCAACAACTATCAGTTTAAAATTTATAAAATCCATCCTTAAATCGTATATGTCAAGCGATAGACTCCGCTACATGATTTGAACTTTGAACGAATGAAGATAAAAATTTCATATAAGACTCTCTTACCAGCGTGACACTATCGGTTGTAGATATTATAGAAAAATGTGAAACGCGCATGTCTTTTCACATGCATATGATAGGACACAAAAGGAGCATGATAATAGCAAGCGAATGAAAAACGATCTCTATACCATGTAACCAAAAAGCCACATCAAAACTTCTCAAAAATAAAAAATAAAATAAAAGCCACATCAAAAAGATCATCACTTTTTTGCACTTTTCTTTATTCTGGTGGGGTCATTCTGGTTCACAATAATTCACATGACTTTTGCAATTTTTGAGTTACAAATGTTCATAATTATTAGTTTAATGTTACTAGCAAAAGGAAAAAAAAAAAATAGTCGAAATAAAGTGCAACCGTTGATTGGAAAATATATATATGCATGGAGAAAAATAGAGGTTTCAAATATCTTAAAACTAATGACATATAAATAGTAGAATAATTGTATTAAAAAAAAAAGTTAGTCTATTATTATACTTTCAAATTTCTCTTTCTTTTTCTCTTTTTTCTTTTGGAAAATTAAATTCTTCTCTCTTACAATAAGTCTGATCATAATTGTTTAGTGTGTTTTTTGTTCTTCATACGTAGAGAAGGTTTGTTCTCATGCTTCAAAAAACAAAAAAAAAAATCACACACACACACACACTCTCTAGGGGCATGACCAAATTGTGCCAAACATGACTCGAATGTGCTCTTTCCACAAAAAAAGCACCTTATGGATGTACTATTTCCCGAACACAACTTGGTCGAAAACAATGCGTGTATCCCGTTCGAGTATGTGTTCTTCCTCGTCTGAGCACTTTCTCTTCCTCGAGTATTGTCCAAGCACAATGTGTCATAGCACATTCATGTTGGCAAACAACGCATCCTGCTGCATAACTTGATCGAGCATGATGCATCCGAGCACGTACTCTTCTCAACCACAATTCGTTTGAGCACAACTCATCCGAGCACATACTCTTTCTGAGCACAACTCGTCCAAGCTTGAATCCGCAAAAGGCAAATTGATCCCTCAATCAGAGTGATACATTTACACTTTAGGGGTTTTGAGGCAATTAAAAAATGCCATGCATGTCCTTGAATATTATGGATTGAATTTGGGACCTTATAATGTTTTTTTTTTTTTTGGGAATGCAAAATTGGTACGTTCTAATTTGTATTTGTATCACATAGATACTCCGAGATGTGACTTAGCTAACATTAGTTTATCGTAATACCGGTGGTAATCTATCTTGATACCAATGGTCTTGTAGTGGAACACTAAACAAAAAAAAACAAAAACAAAAACAAAAATAACTTTGTTGGATTGGATCTCACTAGATTCGGCTAAAAACACTCACACAATGATCAGATTTAGCTGTACCTAGGCGCTCGTTTCTAAACTTGCACCAGCAAATCTCATGGGAATTGGAGCTCCTTGAGATCACTCTACATATAAAACCATTTCTAAAATACTCCGAAAGGGTCCTAGTTTTCCCTCTAAATAAGCATATCACCATTTAAGTACCAAGCAAAAAGAGCACGAAACCTAACCCATAAAGGAGATTACGCGACCCCTAAAAGAGAACCAACAACTTTGGATAGAAAACCGAGTTGGCTTTATTTTCATAATAAATTGAAAATTTTGATCTTAGCCAAAAGACATTCTCTCTTATCCGAAGTGGAAAGCAATTGAAATATCTCAAGGTCAAACCAACAGGTATTCAAGAATCTTTTTTGGTAATGAAAGCATTCCCTTTGAGTGGAGTGGTTGGATCCCCTTTACGTTGCTGATCAAAAAAGCCGAGTCCATGTGAAATGCTTGTCTTCAGACCATTGTCCCTCAAGACACGGAAATGTAAGTCAATTTCACATGGTATGATGGAAATAACCTATACTCCTTTCCTCGAGAAATATCTCACCCATAGGGTACAGTTCAGAACCATCATATCTATATGATTATGACATAATTTGATTATTCAAAACTGTCCTTTTAGTGATTTTTTTTTTATTTATTCCCAACCATAAAATTCTCCATTGCTTTTTCTTTTATTCAAGAAAAATGTGGCAGACAATAAAGAAATGAACACATTCTAATTCCGAAAATGACTTTTATTTGCTAGAAGCTACAAGGAATAATCTTATAGTTGGCATTAAAGCTGTATTAATGCTAAGTTGTATCATACTAATTTTTGCAAGACAGATTCAGAATCACATTTACTTGAGAATATCATAATGTACAGCATCCTTATGGGATGGATAAGCGGTAGAGACATACAATACTTTCCAAACTACATGTATTCCCAGAAGGAAAACTAGCCTCGAGCAACGAAAAGAGACCAAAAAAAGCTGGTGAACTGTGTCGAGCATCAAGGACGGGCTCTTACGAATGTACAACTTGACAAACAAAAACTTTGGATGCTGAAATCAGCTCAAGTATTAGATTTTCCTCCCCTCTTCAGTAGTTCCTGAAGAAATCAAAATCCGACACAAAATATATACTTTGTCAATGCATATATTATCTTGTAGGAAAATATGATTAAAAAAAATGCATACCAGTTTGGTTGCAGTAACAGATTGACGCTGCCGTTCTTTCTTCTGACGTTTGCATTCTCCACACCAGTTTGAACAATCTTTCTGATATTTCTTCAGTTCTCTAAAGACCGAACTACAAGAGGGTAATGGACAAAAATTGTGTAGAGTAAAACATCACATCTTTATTGTAACTCCTAATACTTGACTTTTTAAGTATTCAGTTAGTACTCAAGTTCTTTGATGTTGTCATTTCATTGTATTGTCTCTGAAGGACTCAATATTTCTAACACCATCATCGATATTCGATTCATAACCTCTTTTTTTCACTCCCAGGAATTCAGTATTTTGGTAACCTAATATATAGGAATACAACAAATTCACTTCTCTGTTCTCTAGCTTAGAAGAGTCTAAATTAAACTCGGGTATCCAGACAGAAGAACCGATCTTTGCTAACTCCGGCATTTTCAGTTGTAAAAAATTCCATTTTTTGATTGGTGAATCTTTTTCCACCTTTCTTTCCTATTAATTTGTAAAGAATATGTTCAATATTATGTACGTGCTATATTCCTCGATGTCACTCACGGAATTGTTCACTTTGTATGGTTGCCAGATATCGAATTGGTACAGAATGGTTTTGAGAAACTATCCTCATTTTTGGAGACCATGAATAACTCTATTCCGAGGCAGCCCTCTGGAGCACTAACCTTTGAACATTCTTATAGAACCACTATAAACCGTTATTCAAACCAAGGATAACGCCAATAGCTTATATTGCCAGTCCTCTTCACAAAAGATAAGACGTGTAGCATTACAATTTCAGAGGTCACAATTTCTTAGTTCAATGTTAAGGATAGTATTCTACATTTCTTAAGAGAGGAAATGTGTGACAAAAAGGTACCTACCTTCTACACCATAAAAGCAGGTTCACTCGATGCCCTGCTATTGTGGCTCTAGCACCATGCCGATGGCGACCCCGATGAAGAACCGCACGGCCCGGAACATGCTTATAGTCCAAAACTTCCTGCAAACATATGATTGGAGAAAAAAACAGAAAAGAAAGTAACAATTGCAAATGAGTTATTAACTAATATTAATCTGCCAAGGAAGCATTAGGACAGTGTCAATTTCCCCAGGATAGTATACTTGTGTACGTAATGTAATTGAAAATGGCATTCACTTATAGTCCAGTATTCAGGATTTTAGGTACTCATTAAACTTGCTAGTGATGAATTTCTCATGAACTTGAATATAAAAACCATAGATTTAGTGTCCAAGATTTTTGACTTGTTATAAAATCCTGAACTCTTCCACAAACAAAAAAAAACTTGGCAATAAAAAGTGCATTGAAAAGATTAAGCTAAGAAATAAATATAAAACAGAAAGGCTCTGAGTTGAATGTTTATCACATCAAATACCTCAAGAAACAATTTTTCATTTAAAAAAATAAATGTTTTAAACAAAAAACTCAAAGTAATTCATATTTTTCTCCTGGATTTTATCAGTATATCATCTAGAAAACTACACTTCCTTAAGAATTTAGATGTTATTATAGAATCTAATCTTTTCATACTAAAAACTAATTACAAAAAATAAGGCCATCAATCAATAAGTGCATTTATAAAGGAAAAGCTGATTTTAAAGATTAAATTACATCTCTTTGGGTCTCTGAGTTGACATGTTTATCACATCGGACACCTCGGAAAAACAGTTCTCCACCAGAGAATTGAGTGCCCAAACAAACATTCAAGGTAACTTCAGAGTCATCCACATGGAAGCCTGCAAATATAAAGCTGTTAAGTTTTTATAAAAGAATATAAAACCAAACTTTACATGAGAGCTTTAAGATGAAGCACAAATAGGATATAATAGAAAACTAGAATCAAGTTTCTGACAATGAATATGAATGGAAAGAAGATAATTACATACGTCTATTCTAACCATCAAAGCGAACCTATTATTTTACATGAATCACAACACATCAACTCTTTTTCATTGGTATTTCCACAACAAGAAATAACCCTCCCTTACCGATAATCCCTCCCCACCTTGGTGAAGGCTGAATTTGATCCCAGGTTCTTGGATTTATTACAAACGGACTTGAACAACTCAACTAGCTGGCAACTTCAATCTAATTCAACAACTAAGAAATTAAAAGAATGATTGAGGCCATGCTAGTTGACCAAAACAAAAAGTTAAAGTAGTAAAGCTCATTTGTAATTGAGTAATCATATGTAAGTTAGAAAGCTATTCAATAGTTCCTTGCAATTTTAGTACAGCGTGCTAAAATATATATTAAGAAAGCAATAAGGAAAAATTCCAAATCTACTACGGAAATTATAGAACAATCACTATGGCATGTTGAGTGGACAACATGAAGTTAAATTTTACGCTGACTTATATTGATAAATTGCATGTAAATCAGCATAGGCCCTTAAACTCCCATCAGCATCAATAAACAACTAAAGATTTCCTTCTTTTTTTTTTTTTTTTTTTCAATTAACAGCAGGATATCCAAGTAAACACCTACCGAGCTCGACATCCCTCTCTAGTCCATATTCAACAACAAAACCATGATGCGAGTCCAATGAGGATCCACCAACATCAGGAAAGAAAACTACAAAAAATCCAAACCAGAAATAATAAAAACCTTGGTTCATGTCTTTCCATATATCACTGTATTTTCATAACAACAACCTCTTAATCATTATTACCTGTAGACATAGGTCGTATAAAGTCATCCGTTAACTTTTCAAGCATGGCCTCCATGCCAAAGTCATCAAGGACAGCACCATAATTGTTCATTGTGTTCGGTCGCATGATTCTAAAATTCGAATCGTGAACCCATCTTTCAAAGTTATCCACCTAGGCAATCAGAACCTGATAATAAGAAAATGCAAACTAATATAAGGGGAAACAAAAATGCAAGGACGAAAAGAGGAAGAAACACGATACCTCAGCTAATAACAATTCACAGAATTGTGGTCGAAGCATATCAAAAGCATAAACTCCAGGAGTGAGTTCAGCCACTATACTCCTAAAGCTCTCCACCGTATTTTCGGCAATTGCCTTGAGAAATGAAGGTACAAAGAAGTCCGCAGCTTGCATTGTATAAAGCTCCCTGTGCAAAGGCTACAAAGAGAAGGGAAATGGAGGCAATGGTTATACACTAGCGTAAAACGAAACTCCCAGATATCTGGAGACCCTCCTCACGAAAAGACGCAATTCAAATTTTCTTAGAAAGAGTTCCTATCACATCGTTGCGGGATTTCTGAAAATGACAACTCCCAATTGCCAAAATTATCAAGTTATTTCTAACTTCTGATCAGCACAAATCCAATTTAAACCTTTTTCATATAGAATAAAACCAACTTCGAGCGTTCTCTGTAATAAGGTCCATGACAACACACCTGATAGTTTGACATGATCCTCTGCCTGTATTCTCTATGCCTCTGAACCTGTTATTTCAATAGAGATTAATCACAAAAACAACAACAATAATTATAATAATAATTATTATTATTATCCAAACACGAATGCATATATACAAAACAAAAAGGAAAAAGGATGAGAAAATTAGGATCAACAAAACATTCTTCATTCTGAAAACACTACAGAGGATAAGGGATTTAAAAAAATGAAATTCTCACTGGAATTTTAGATTATTTGACCTTACGACGAAAGTCAAAACTTTTCAAATAACAATACATTCGTTACCAAATGCCTCACACCTATTGAAAAAGTTTTTTTTTTTTTTTTTTTTTTAAATCTCTGTCTCCGAGAGAGAGGACAAAAATGACAAAAGGAAACCGAGGACTTTGATTTCACGTCCGGTTCTCCTCTATCTCCTTTCCCTCATTTTCTCGGCATCCAAACAGACAAAACCAAACAAAAACAATTTAAAAACAAAAAGAAAAAGCAAAAAGAAGAGACTCACGCGAGTGCGCTCGCCCTCGGGAGCGTAACGGAGGAGAATGTCCCTCATGTAGTGGAGCTTGGAGTCGCGGGTGACGCCGAGCATTGGCGGAGGGAGGTACTGCTCGAGCGACTTGAAGAGCAGAGGGCTGAAATCGAGCTGAAGGTCATCGTAGTTCTCCGGCTTGTGATCCCTGTCAGGGTTCAGCCTCAGCTTGCTCATCGCCACCCGTCCGAAGCTCCCCGACACCATGCCGTTCCCGTTCCCGTTCCCGTTCCCGTTGCCGTTACCGACTCCCCCACCGGACATTGCCATGGCGATCAAGAAGAAGCTTCTAGAATCGTCGGAATTTAGGGCTTCAGAACAAGGACGACGAAGAAGAAGAACGTAAGGAGAATGAGAAGGCAAATACAGGTTAGGGTTTGGGTTTGTTGATTTTGTTTGGCTGATTGGGTCTACATGGAATGTGGGCCCCACTGATACGTGGCAAGGTGATGTCGTGGAGGATGTAGATTCGGTTCTGTTAGAAAATCGCTTCTGACGTGGTGGGCTGAGACTTATCCGATGTTATATTTTATTATTATTTTTTCTATCAGAAGCTGACAATGTCCACGTGTAAGGGTGAATTAGTGACGTGGCAGAGCAAAAGTTTGTTACGTTGCTTTGGTTTTTTTTTTTTTTTTCATCTCTTTTTTGGGGAATGAATTTATACGTCCATTTGTCAATGCACATGATCAGACAACGTATTTTGACGGCAATTTTTGCCCTAATCCAACTCTTTAAAGTAACTTCTTTTAAGTCCAACTTCATCAAAATTTTAATCTACCAAAAAAAAAAAAAGATTCATTGAAAAAAAAACCTAAGTTTAATTGTTTCGTAAAATCAGCTAGGTTATTATTTTCTTTTTTCGTAAAAGAGAAAAAGGCGAGAGAATGGCACTCCCACACAAATATGTGTGTAAAGATGTACATTTGTTTTTTCTTTGGGCTAAATAGTCTAGTTGCGATAAGTAAACAATGCGGGGAAGAATGAGCAGTCATAATTTGTATTATTTAAGCATGATTAAGAAAGCCTCATACGATATAAAGTCTTATATTTCGTATTGAGTCAAACCTAAATAAATGATATGCAGCCCACAAAGTTGAACAATCGTAACTCTTTCAGATAACGTTTGTGTGATAGAAAGTAATAAGTATGGGGAACAGTGAGCAATCATAACTTGTGTTATTTGGACGTGATTAAAAAAGCCTCTTATGATAGAGAGATTCATACGCCGCATTGAGCCAAGCATAAGTAAATGATACGCGGCCCACAAACTCATTTAGATTGCGGTTTTTTTTTTTTTTTTGGGTAAATTGATTACGTTTGCTTTATTACATTATATAAAATTTGTTGATACACATAATTTCAGTAATCAGACAACGTATTTTAACGGCATTATTTGCCCTATTTGTGTTAAGAGGGCGTCTTTGGGGAAAAAAGATGTGACGACTATTCCAACTCTTTAAAGTAACTTCTCTTTAAGTCCAACTTCATTAAAATATATTCCACCTAAAAAAAACTTCATTAAAATATATCTACCAAAAAGAACACAAACTTCATTCAAACGAATCTAATTTTTTAAAAAAAGTTTTAATTATTTTATTAAACCAGTTAAGTTTTTTTACTTCTTTCTTTTTAAAAAGTATACATAGAATGACACTCAATAGTCTAGTTGCGATCAAAAGCACACAAAAAAAATGCACGAAGAGTGAGCGGTCATAATTTGTGTTATTTGGAAGTGATTAAGAAAGCCTCATACGATAAAGAGCCCCATAGGCCGTATTGAGCCAAACATAAGTAAATGATATGCGTCCTATAAAGTTGAGCGATCATAACTCTTTTAGATTACTTTTGTGCGATAGAAAGTTAAAAGTGCGAGGAAGAGTGAACGGTCATAACTTATATTATTTGAGCGTGATTAAGAAAGCGTCATATGACAGAGAGCCCCATATGCCGACGTCATATTGAGCCAAACATAAACAAATGATATGATGCCCACAAATCCTTTTAGATTTACTTTTGTATTATTTATTTATCTATTGGTAAAATTGATTACGTTTGTTTTTGTTTTTTGTTTTTTGTTTTTTTGTTTTCTGTTTTCTGTTTTCTGTTTTCTGTTTTTTGTTTTTTTATAAACAATTACGTTTGTTTAATTACATTATATAAAATTATGTCCATTTGTTGATGCACATAATTTCAGTAATCAGACAACCTATTTTAACGGCATTACTTGTCCTATTTGTGTTAGAGGCCGTCTTAAGGGGAAAAAGATGTGACAACTAATCCTACTCTTTAAATAACTTCTCTTTAAGTCCGACTTCATTAAAATATATTCAACCAAAAAAAACAAAAAACAAAACCCTCATTAAAATATATCTACCGAAAAGAACACAAACTTCATTGAAACAAATTTAAGTTTTAAGTGTTTTATTAAATCAGTTTAATTTTTTACTTCTTCAAAATATATATATATATATATATATAATGACACAACCATGCAAATATATGTGTACTTGTACAATTTTTTTTAAAAATTTGGGATAAATAGTCTAGTTTCAATATAATGTAAAAATATATATATATATGGAGAAGAGTGAGCAGTCGTAACTTATATTTTTTGGACATGATAAAGATAACGCTATACAGTAGAGAGCCTAATACATTAGTAAATGATATGCAGCTTACAAAGTTAAGCAATCATAACTTCTTCAAATGGCGCTTGGTTCATTATATTATATAAAAATTATAAATGATTTGGTCATATTTGGTATTATTTTATGTTTTTTTTTTCCCTTCAAGTACAAGTACAAGATTTATTTTAAAAAATTAAAATTTTCCGATAAATTGTTAGTTGGTTTTTTACATATAACGTATAATCAATAATTTAGCTCAATTTGGTGTTATATACATTAAAAAAAATCATCTTTTACATCAGAACCTCAAAAGAGTGAAAACAAAAGTCACAACTGTTAGCAAGACACTAACACCCACAAGGGTGGATGGGTTAGCAAAAGGGTGGGTTCTTTTGCTAGACTTCTTCCCTTCGTCCATTCGGGTTCAATTCTCATTGCTTTTCCTTAGGCCTCGCTCCAGTTTCGAATGTTGAAACATGGTTTGGTGATGGCAGGGTAGGTCCCGGGTGGACGACTGATAAACTTATATAAATAACATGTCTCTGTCATACCTAGGGAAAGGGGTTTATAACTGTGGGATTGAAAATCTAGAAATGATGGGATCACCCCTAGATCATTTTTTTATTCACCAAAAAACTGTTATTAAGACACTATTTACCAAAAAAAATCTGTTATTAAAATACTTTTCTAAAAAAAATTGTTCATAAAATATTATTGATTAAATAATTGGAAAAAAATAAAAAGAAAAATTGAAAAGGTAAAAATGGAAAAGTAGGTTGGGGTCATCTCTCCCAAGACCAGCAAGGGCCACTGCTGCCACCGTTCGCAGGGCGAGGCCCAAGGAGTCTCGCGAGGGACCCACTCCACTCCTGCAAGGATCGCTTCATCGACAGGAGCAATGGTAAGGCCTAAGGGCCCCAGGGCAAGGTTGGTATAACTCAGATCCGTGAGAGACGTGTCGCAGCCGAGAGCAACTGCCGAGTCCAATGGTCTCGCAAAGAGTCACCCAAACGGATCCAAACTCCTAAATCGCTTTATTCATATCTTTTTATGTCTCTCTAATAATATCATGATACGTTAATTAAAAATATATATTTGACTACAATATCATATCACATAAATTAAAAAATCATGTTAGTTATACAGGTGTCATGTTATTATTAAAGGGACAGGAATGAGACACAAATAAGAGGACATATGAACTAAAAATGATCGAGATAGGTTTAGGTTGGGGAGTGCTTCACAAAGAGATGAATTTTTCATATCCATTTCAATCCGTAGTTCCATATCAAATATCCATCATCAACCAAAAAAAAAATTCAATAAGGTATTAACAAAAAATAAGTTGAAATGTATAATAAATTCAACTCTATTAGGAAATTATATAAATTCAATTTCAGTTCAATAACAGAAAAAGACAGATACCAACAAATGTACGTAGAAAAACAATATTAATGGTTATAATTTATACTAAAATACATGTTAAAATAATTGATTTATACAATTTTTTTTAATGTATGTCAGGACAGGACGCAATAGGGAGTGTTTCCCCTGCTCCACGCCAAAATCAATTAGAAGTCAATAATTTCCTATCCCCCATTATTTAAGGTCGGATGAAATCCACATTTTGCTAAATCATATTGAAATTTTGGTAATTATCCGACATATTAAATTAAAAAAAAAAAAAACTTTTAACGGAAATGAGACTTTTTTAATAAGAATTTTATGGAATTAGACTTATCCCATGTGAAATGGATCCCGTAGAGATTGGACTATTATCTTTCAACCAAATTAGTTAGCCAATCATAAACTTGACACCAACAAGAGTAACCTAATCCAATCCTAAATGTAAGTGGGCAAGGGAGACAACCTTAGGATCTCACCAATCGGGAGGTCGGAGGTCGGAGGTTCGAATCCCCCAGCCAATTCGGGAGAGTGTCCCTGCCTGCGTAAACTTAGAAAAGGAAAATGACGAGACCACCACCATATCCTTTTTTTAGTAAAAAAAAAATCCTAAATGTAAGTTAGTGTACCAAACATGCCTTTAGTGCCACATCTATACCTTTCTTATGCGCCAATATTTTATATTTTAAGTGGGAAAAAAAAAAAAAACACGCAACTTAAAAATAAATGATTGAAATCACAATCTTTGAACAATTGAAAATCCCTCACACAATTATTTCCCTAGTGTTTTTTTGCTGGAGGATGATACGAAAGTAGAGGACAAATTCATTAATGCAAACTAATAAAAGGACTAACTTTGCCTACAAGATATTATGTAGCCGTAACATGATAGACAACATGCTTATGAAGCAAATAATTATTTTATCCTTTCAATTTACTCCTAGCAAACAACGTGAAAGATTATAACAAAACTCTCCATTCATGATTCATCACATTCCCCACGTTTCTAAATCCATCTATGATTTGAACTCTTGACTTCCTACCAAACATATGGTTAAAAGCTCTTAACCTTTTGATCTTCCTTTTCATAAGTAACCCAAATCGCGGAATACGTTATCAATTTTTTTTTTTTTTATGGAGCAATTACCATCCTTGCATAGATAAAAATACGGAGATCTATTCCCTGTTAGTACACTAACGAATCCAAATCTATTGTCCCCTTAGTTGCCCCTCTATTGTTTGACATGTCATTTAAATTTAACAATCTTGTCAGATCCAAAATGTGCAGTTCACTTAGATGAACAAATAAATAGGAAATAAATACTCAAGTAATTTACTTAGATTTCAAAATTTAATTGGAAGGACGGCCAAAGGAACATGAAAATGAGACAGATAGACAACAGATCTAAACTCATTTAACTTGTGTTAAAATAAGAATGGTACGCATGTGAGTTCTTTTTCTAAAGTTTTGGATGTTAACTTGCAAAATTGTTTTTAGTCACGCAATAATATCATCAAAGCTAACCGTTGGGTCATTTACATGGGATTGGTAGCAAAATGCTACAAACATTTACACACCATTCTTGGCTTTTTAAGAAGCAACACTGCATGGCATGTAAAGCTGAGCAACAAGAAAGACCAAAAAAAACATCTTTTTTTTTTTTTTTTTGATAAATGCTGACAAAATATCTAAACCAAAAAGGGCTATTTAACCACTACCCTCCTAAGTTTGGTATTTACCTCATCCCTTGCCCATCCAAAAAGCTTTACATTGGAGTCTATGTTCTGCTACTTCCATCCCTGGCTCCTCTCCACTATTCCATGAAACCCCGAAACATTGCTGTTCTCATTCTCTGCCAGCACGATTGACATTGATCCAGGGTTTGGTTCTTGATGATTGATTTGATGCTGTCGAGCGTATTGTTGTGGGTCAACTTGACCCAGAGATGAACGCATTTTCTTAGCCAAGTTAACCGATCCTCGGTTCTGGACCGACAATCTCATATCCTGTTGCTGCAGCATAAATGGATATGGTCGCTGCATTTCCTGCTGCGGGTGATATATCTGTAGTTGGTGTTGCTGCTGGCTGCTCAAGGTCGATGGCATTTTTGGCGCTTTTGGCGTGTTCATAGGCGCCACAACATCACTTCTTTGGATTGGGACTCCACTTGCCAAGCCTCTCCATTGACCCTCTGTTGCCCTCACCTTGGCGGAAATTGCAGCCAAAAATTTCGAAGTAGGAATTTCAAGATGCCTACTGTCATTTACACCCAATGCATTGCTGGACCGACTGTTTTCGGGGCATATATTTCCAGTCAAAGCCATATGTCCTGATATCCTAGGTCTGGAAGCCATGTCATTGCCTGTCACACTATCGAAGGAAGCAAGACTGAAATTCCCAAGGCCCTGGATTCCATTTCCAAGTTGAAGCGTGCCTGAACCACCTGGGGTCACATTACACCCTCCCAACATTGCCTTCCTCAGACGAAGTTGCATTTGCTGAGTGACTCTTTGCTGTACCTGCTCTTGTAAATGGACATGTCTACTCAATATCTCGCTCATTTCCAGTGGCATGGAACTGAATTGCGAGGCAATGTCAGGCAGTGAGTCGGGTAGACAGTCCCTGTTTGCTCAAGAGATGTTGAATGTATAATTCCAGGAGGGAGTAAATTTGCCGCAGTGGAAGTTTTCTTGAATGGTAGTTGCCTGGAGTTGTGAGCTGACATGTTTCCAGGCACGAGACTGAGCATGTGGCGAGTCAACCCCGGGTTTGATGGGGATGGAGAAAGCCCAAATCTTACAGATGATTGATGGGCAGTACCGCCTCAGCTGTCGAACGCTTGAGCTACATCCAATGTTGGCCGGCATAGGCCTCACTATATCACTATATAGGTCGTATCCTTCACGAGCCATCTTATAATAGAAAGAAAGAAACGAACTTAGAAAAATTGTCCAAAGCCAAAAATTCACAAAAAATCAAATATTCAATGGACCTACCACAGAAATGAACTGGGAAGCAAAGAGGTCCGCAGCATGCTGCCAAAAAAGAATATGCACAAATGTCAGAATAAATAAACCGAGCGCTGCATTAAGGTGCAAACAGATTATAAGTTAAGTTTTTCCTGAAACTAAACCATGCAAAACAAGAATAAGTTGATGCCTCCTTTACAAAGCATCCAGAATTCTAAAATGTAAAAGTGGATCTCTTTTCCTTTGTCCTTGTTCTTTACAAAACTCGTTAATCACAAACCGGCAACAATACAAAAAAGAATGTCAAACAAACTTTTGAGCATATGGTAAACCACTGATAAAATTCTGAGCTAATTTGTCAACATGTTCACAGAAATAACGTTTTTCCAGAAAATTAAAAACCACATAGCAAAAGGGTAGTTGAAAAATTATGCCACACGAGAAATTGGGCCAAGTTGAAAGAGAGAGAAATATCATAATCAAGCGACAAACTGAGAGAAAATGCAAAAGCTAAGAATTTTCCCGAAACATCAGAAAAGCTATGAAGAAAGAAAGGACGTAATGCCAAAATGGCCAACAAGAGTTATCTCAATAGTTAGTTTTTATTTTTATTTATTTATTTTTTTCAAACATGCTCATTAGTTAGCTATGAGATATGCAAATGAGCTACGAATCACTTGCATAAAAGATTTGAAAAAAAAAAAAAAGCAATTCCTACTCCTCTTAACAGAATAAAATATAATGCATGAGCCGAGAAAGGGACGAAGGAAAAACTTGGTAATTGCTATTGATAACTTACGACAGTAGGAAAGGCTGGCAGTATGGAATAAACAGTGGATCTAGTCTCATCTTCACATCCATACACAATATTTGCTTCGACAGTGTCCTTGTTAAGCTTTTGTTCTAGGGCAACTCTCACCTGATCCACTCTATTATCTGCTGGTAGGAGAAAACTACTGTCAGGTGAAGAAACGTAGTAGCATATAAGGCAAGAAATTGACAGAATCAAGCCCGCACCTTGATAGAATGAAGACGGGTTTTGTATAAACAGCAATGTCCTAGAATTACACGTGCTATTTCTATCCACAGAGGGCTTGGACATAGAAACTTTATCCGTGGCCATCTCTTCTGACCTTACACTATCCTCACAATTTGCAAGGTGGTAGGCAACCCTGGGAGTTGCAACAGAAAATGGTTTCCTCTCGAAATCCGGATCCAGTTTGCGCTTCTTAGATAATTCGTACCTGAACATATTGAACAAAAAAATCACTCATTACAACCAGAAAGGTAATAAAATGACAACAACGACTTTTAGTGTTACAGTACCTCTGAGTCACTCCCCCTAACTTTTGTAGCCTCTCCAGGACAGCATCACTCTTAATTTCTAAAGGCTGGGATAGAAGATGATTCCCCTCTAAACAACTCTTTGCATTGATTTTAAACGCTTGAACCAACTGCATATCCACCGAAGCCCTTAGGAGGATTTGTTCTCTGCGTGGAAGGAGCTGATGCTTCTACTTGCAATGAATCAACGTTTTGAGAACTTGCCAGCGCACTTTCATCATGTCGTAACTCAGGATGCACCAAACTTTTCCTTTTACTGGCAGCATTTCCCCTTTTCAACTGCTTGTCGACAGGCTGCATGATGTGGTTCGGCAATGTATTCAAAAGAGGGTTGTTGATCTTTATCAAATGTGTTGACTGTTTGCCTTGCGATTGGAGACCATCAGATCGATGAAATCTCCTGTCTTTACCAACAGATTTATCCTGTATACTCCAAAATTCTGAACTGAGGTAACAAGCTTCAGCAGGCTTGAGCTTTATGGTAGAAGTAGCTGATCCAGCCTGTGAATTTATTGTGATAGCTTCACAATTTGCAGGCTGACCATTTTTAATGAACTGCGAGTGACAAGCTTTTCCCTGTAATATTTCTTGAAGAGCTCCTTCAGCTTCAATATGCTGAGGCAACGAAGTATCCTTCCACAGTAGCTGAACTGGAGCACTGAATTCGCTTCTTTTTCCAGGAAACTGCTGGAAAGAACAATATACGGGCTGTATCCTCAGTTTCTCAAGAAGGGAGCTTTGAATTGCTTGTTTTTCACATCTTTCCTTGACACTGAGCTCTGATGAACTAGGCGTCAACTCGTTAGTGCACTTATTTGAACTTCTTTCCAAAGTAAAAACATTGGGTGCGGGCAGCTCTGTCAAAGCAGACGGGTCTCTTTTCTCTCCATTCTGACAGCTTGGCTGTGATGTCAATGCATTGGAATCAGAGATTGTCTGTTCTAGAAGGTTGTTTCCTTGATTAAGAACTGCAGTTGGAGTACTTTCCTTGGCCAACATAACTACCTTGTCCTGATGCACAAGACCTGGCAAGTTGGGATTCTGTCCAGCAGAATTGCTGGGCATTTCAGTGACATGACATGAGCTATTGAAGACCTGATTAGAAGCTCGTGCATTCTGCTGCTCTCTCTGCTCCCAGCTCCATGAAATTTCCAAGTTGATCTGTCAAAGACCTCAAAATATTACCCGGTGAAAAACAAGATCGAAGAGTGAACGCAAGCTAAAACTACATGATTCATTAATCTCTCAATGGGAAATTGTAACCTGAGAGCAACTCTGGATCAAAAAAAAAAGAAAAGAAAAGAAATAGATACTCAAAATGGTTTTAATAAGTAAATACAGCAAGCCATGACGCTACTAAAGAAACCAGTACAAACTTTGTTGTTGGAAACCAAAGAAAAGACGAAAAAATCAGATGATGTCAATAAAAATATAAATCCATAATGTTTTCTTTTATCCAACGGTCACAAACGATCTGGACATGATTATAATAAGAGTGGACAGTTGTAATATATATGTCATACCATCAGAACTTCCTAAAGAACAAAACAATGCTATAAAAAAAGTCAGACCTTCTTTGTTAGGGGTTCTCTATAATGTTTGTACGGCAGTGGCTGCGGATTCAGATAAAGATCAGGTTGCAAAACCTTGAGAATGCGGGATTCAAACTCCTGTACAAGGACATGAATATAAGATCGGAGCTTTATAATGGAGATGAAGCTAAGGTCCTTCAGATTGCTCATAACTAAAGTTTACTGACCAAGTGATCCTTGTAGGTCCAAGAATCATCTGAAATTGACAAGATATCCTTGACAACATTTTCCATACACATCTTTAGGAGCACTCTATGAACAACAGGAATGTTTTTAGTAGAATGAGTACCTCCTTTATGGAACAAACAATTGCGATAATCTCGAATCTGCAAGGAAAGCATCTTTATTGGTTGGCATAAATAACAAAACAAGTTGCATGAGTTATCCAAATCTCACAGCAAAATGAATCACGTTGAAGAAAACTGTTTCTCATTAGTAATATACTATTTAAAGGTAGGCCATGCATAAATTTTATGAAAACACATTTCTTACACTTTGTTTGGCATTCAAGTTTAACTCCAACTAAATTGTACTTTTCATCTCAATTTTTGTCTTTTTCTGAAAAATCAACAAAATTTATAACTATGTTTTGAAAAGTCAACCAACTCCAACTTAAAAATTTCATCTCAAACCGACGAACCAAACGCAAGCTTAGTTATGAGATTTTATTCAAACTTCGTGAGCAAGTGAATTTATGTAAATTCTCATTCTACTAAAGGATGAATACTTAGAAGAGTTCATACATTTCAATAGATGGCTTTTTATTCTCCATTGACAAACGCAATCTTATTCACCTTTTGCTCCTCAAATAAAACAACGTCGTCACCACCAATAATATTATTATGACATTAATATTAAAATTACTTATCTATATATAGAAACATAATAGATATATGAATCAGTCTCCGAGTAACGCAAAACAACCATATGAAATGACAGTGAGTATCTCACCTGACATAGAATGGATCCATTAACATATTTGAAGGGTAAATCGTCCAATGCAACTCCAGGTAGCCAACCATATTCAATTGCCTAATGCAAATAAATAACAGGAAAGGAACAAATGTAAGAAGGGGGGAAGGGAGGGGACTGCCATTAACTAAAGAGTACAGAGGCAACATTTAAATAAACACAACATAGGTATAAGCAATTACTTAAATAATCACAGCATATACATAGATTTGTCTTGTAGTCGTTCAAAAAAAAAAAACAGCAACCCTTAATTCTTAAACAGGTTTCCATGTTCAACGGTAACAGGCAACATTTATAGTGGGCATCTCATTTAGAGTGTAGCTAAAAAGTTAACACCCTTGTCACCCTAAATGAACCCGAATGGGAGGAGGCTAATTAAACTACAGAGAACCACTGCTGAAGACTTGTAGCCTAAATAACATACTGAGCCAACAAAAACTAAAGGCCTGTGCTTCAAAAGTCGCACTTCGTTAATGTCCATTCAGTAGTAAAAGTAATGAGAATCCCGCTCACTGGTCATGAGTTTTAGCAACAATGACACTTTCTTCCCCTACAATAATAACTATTTAAAAAGTACTCATTTTCTTACCAAGGTTGATCTTTCAAAAATTTCTTTTTGTTTTGAAAGCTAAATTAGAAAATTGAGAAAGGGAGCACTCCTTCCGTCCTCCCCTGTTTGTTCCTCATGCTTTGTTTTTTTTTTTTTTTTTTTTTTAATTTTATAAGTTACATCTAACTCACAATGCTAGTTGATAAGAAACCAGCTAGAAAAAACGTTGGACTTAAAAGCTTCAAAATATCTTATTATTATCATTTGATAGATCCATGGAAAAAATAAGTTCCTGAGAAATAATAACAAATGGAAACCAACAAAACAATCAAATATACATCATGCTTAAAACACGTAAACAGACTTACAGAGATAAGTGTCTCCGATGACCTATCATATGGATACAAATGTTCTGGTACATTATTGAATAACTGCAAGCTCATCAAGGAAAAATCCAATAACCAATAATCAATAAAAGGAGTAAATTGAAAAACACACACACACATATATAAATTTGTAGATTTTGAATATTTCTGCTGTACGATATCTAACCTCAGACCCGTTTCCAACAGAAAAGCCTGTAGGAAATAGATTCAATGAAAAGGACACCTCAATGTCTGCAAAGAGCACAGTGTGAACATGAGTCACTTCTCAACACATTAACAGTTCTATAACAACAATGCCATTGATTACCATCTGAAGTTGAGTGCTCTTGTCGAGATTTGGCCAAAGCATTTGAAAAATCGGAAACCTTGTCAATCTCAGCGAATTTTCCCTACACGAAACAGCTTGATCATTGAACACAAGTGTGCCCGAATAATCAAATATGTTACTCGTGACAAACTTTTTTCAGCATGTCCGTAGCACATACAATAATTAGAAAAAAAGAATTGAAAGATATTAAACCATATGTAAGAGATAAAGGCTTTATAAAACACTTTATCCTAATGAAAGTAGAAGCACTTTCAGAGATGGTGGAAAATAACGAATTAAATATTATGATTCTATCAATATCACCTACTGCATTACGTGCTGGATTGCAATGGGTAAATGCTCCTAGTTTAAATGGCATTTGGGTACATTGTAACAACCAAAATGCCTCGGCCTTCTAAGAGAGAACAAAACAATTCATTTTTAATTTGGTGCAACAAAAGAAAATCAGGATGCTTCTTTTTCCCCCATCTAATGTGCCATCTAAAGTCAATTATTTTAGAAAGTCATAATCTGGGGCAATGTTTTAATTTAATTTTATTTTTTTCAAAGTGAGTTTTCAAAATGAAATAATTAAACTGCTAATTCAAGTGAAAGCTATTTCATTAAATCAAAATTATATGCTAAATTTTTGGTTGTTGGGATTCTATAAACATAAAATTTTCTGAAAACTAATTATTGGGTGGCTTTATTCCTTTTATTTTCTCAAAAAGCAATAAAAGTTAAAAACCCATTTCCCCTCAAAGAGACACAAATTTGTCATGCTCACACCTTGGACCCACAAACACTCACACTATCCTAATTCCTTAACATTCATTAAGAACAATCCAAGACTTCAAAAGGACAATAGTAACAAAATGATAAGAATTGAACATCAACTCAACAAACTCCACGCTTCATGAGCTTAAACCAATAGCCCTTGATTTTCCCAGTCTTAACATCAACACATCACATATATATTATAAACAATTCTTCAAAAGTCATGAAAATCCACCTAAACAAATATTAATATGAAAATTCATCAGAACCATTGAAACCCCATTTGAGGGGACCACCGAAAATGGAAGATATAAAGAAAAAAATTGCAAAATTCGAGAAAAAAAAAATGGCACTTCGACGTGTCCAATCCCCACAAAAACAATCATTAAAAAAGCAAACCCACACATAGTGAAGCTCGCCAAGTCAAACCAATTTTCAACCCAAGTCAACGATTAAACAATCCAATAAAGCTAGCCCCAGATATGAAAACCCATACTTGTAACCTAAGTAATCAAAAAACTGTACTCAAAATTGAAAAAAATAAATAAAAATTTACCAAAAATCCCCAAATACCTCTCAAATTCGAGTATGAAATCTCGAATTCCATTTACAAAACAAAACCCATTAGGCATTGCTTGGTAACACTGATTTTAAAACAAAAAAAAATCGCAAAAAAAAATTTTCAGGTTCCTCTTAGCCAACATCTTGAAAAGCTCTTCACCTTTTATTTCACATTGAATTAAAAAAAAAAATTCACCAAAAAAGCCCCAAAAAATCTAGTTTAAAAGAAAAAAAAAAAGAGAGGTGAAATCCAAACACAAAAAAGCTCGAGAAACAAAAAATCCATGGATCAAACACTAGGAAATAGAGGAACACAAACTTAGGGCTAACAAAAAGCGATCAAAATCCAAAACCTCAATGGCTCTCCTCTGAGACTCAAGCGAGCCATTATCGTCGTCGTCACCGTCGTCCTCGATCACAGGCGGCTTCGGCATGTACCGCGTCCCCATTCTCGAAACCTTGAAGGAGACCCCATGGTGGCTCTCTCTCACTTCATAGGAGAAATTGAAGAAGAAGTTTCTAGAGAGAGAGAGAGAGGGAGTGTGGTCTCACTGCCCTGGTGGAAGCAGAGAAAAATTTCCCAAGTACGTTCTGGTTTTGGGAAGGTCCTAGTTTAGAGGTTGCCAACTTAGCCATGAAGCATTACCACGTAGAGTAAGAAAAAGACTCTCTTTTTGTCCCGATTTTGACCCTCATTTCTCCCTCAATTTACTCGTTGTGCCACTGCCCCCATTTTGTCTGTGCGCGTTTTTTTTTTTTTTTTGGATATCTATTCTCTCTCCATGTTTTTTTTTCATGTTTTTTTTTTTTTTTTTTGATATAGGATATCTAGGTCTTGTTTGGCAAAAAGCTCTGTTTAAATTAAACTGTATTTTTTTCATCATATTTTTTGTCTTTTTCCCCAAAAAGTTATTTGTCTTTTCTAAAAATTCAAAAAAATTTAAAAAAATTTACTATTTAAACTTACAAATCTTAACTTAAACTTACACACCAAATACCCCCTATTCTCTCTCCATGTATTTCACACTTTTTTTTTCACTTTGTGAGCCCGCCCATCCTAGCATCTGAAAATGGTTTTTTTTTTTCTTTTCTTTTTTTGTTTTTTTGTTTGTATTTGAATTTCACACCAAAATGCTCTAAAAACATTTGGTTTGATATTAAAGTTTAACTTCAATTAAATTATATTTTTTCATCTTAATTTTTATTTTTTTTTTCTAATAAGTCTATAAAATTTATAACTAATATTTAAAAAGTCAATTAACTTAAATTTAAAAATTTCATCTCCAACTCACTTAGCAAAGGAAGCTTAATTTAATATTGATAAAATTTGTCTAATTATTTTGTTTGATGTGAATTTTTGAACTTGTGAATTAAAAGAAGGCGTCGTTTCATTTCAAATTTAATTCCACAATTTGAGAATATTTGATTTGTTTCTGTTAAAATTTCATACAATGTAGTTTAACAAATAACAATATAACTAAGACAACGATGTCAACAATATATTAATTAAAACTTTTTATAAAGTCTCGTTTATAATTATATTGAAATTTATTGCGTCTCCTGACCATGGTATCCTAAGTATTTAAATACATATGTGGTGTTATCATCTTCGAGGAGACGTTATCGATAACGACTAATGAAAAGAAGTACATTGTACTAGAAAAAAAATAAAATAAAAGTTGATCAAGGCATATTGTATTGCTCTAGTTCTTTTACGGTAATTATGATATAAGAGATAAAGGGGGAGTTTGGAGACAAGTTTAAACTTAAGGTTTAAATTTAAATTTTTGTTTTTTTCTAAAAAAAATTTGGTCTTTTCTAAAAAGTCAACAAAAATTACTATTCAAACTTAAAAATTTCAACTCAATTCAAACTTAACTCAAACACCAAATACCCCCAAAATGTTTTTAAAATTTTAATACTTCATTTAGTGAAACATCTTAAACTCAAATTTTTCATCTCAGTTTTTGTCTTTTTTTCTGAAAAGTCAACAAAAATTATAACTAGTTTTAAAAAAGTCAACCAACTCAAACTAAAAAATTTCAACTCAAACTGTTTCACCAAACTAAAGCTAAGAAAGAAAGAGGTGTGTTTAAAAAGATAGGTGACTATTTCATTTCATTTTATAGGGCCCGTTTGATTCTTCATCTCATTTTAAACTAAACTGTATTTTTTTTATCATGTTTTTTATTTTTTCTGAAAAAAGTTTTTTGTCTTTTATGAAAAAGTCAACAAAAATTACTATTCAAACTTAAAAATCTCAACTCAACTCAAACTTAACTTATACATCAAACACCCTCATAGTAAGGGGTAAGCCTCGCTTTAGTGGAGCATTATCCATGTTTACTACTCCTCATACTAATTTTTAGTTTTCAAAAATAAATTCTCACTTCGTGATTTCCTAATTCTGTCCAAAGCATATCCTGTTTCAACCTTGACTTTCTTACTCATAATAAAATAAATAAGTAGACTCTATCATGCCCCAAAACTAGGATATGTGACTAGTAGGGTTTAAGAGAAATTTAATAGCAATTAATATAATTGAATTAATTAATTCGCAACAGTTCATTTTGCTAAATCTAAAATGAAGAGAAAATATTTAAAGTTTGCAGTTTGTTGATTTGAGTTGCGACAATGTCACTTAATTAATATAAACTATAATGAAATTAGATACAATACAATTGTGAGTTTAAAAACAAATACTGACCAATCAAGGGTGAAAACGCTAACGTTTATGGAATAATTGAGCTTTTGAATTACAAATAATATCGATGAAAATATTAATATTGAATGATATTTAAAAAATTATTCTAAAAAAAAATTAAAAACCTTTTGTTGAAACTTTACAAAACAATAAAACAACCAATATTACTTTATTTGAACTAATTTAATAAAGGGAAAGCACCTAAATCACACAAATTTGAAGATCTCCTTAACGGCATGATAACAAACTTTTAACACTTGACTAATATGACATAAAATAATTATGGTCAAAGTTCAACCTAACATGTTTTACAAAGTCAAAGGTCAACCAACCTTGTTTTACTCAGATTGTCCCTATTATTTAGAAAATCTACTATAATACCATATAAATTGTATTGGTTTTCGGCGTTGACCACGCGCCGATCGGAATATTCTAGTAGAGTATATTGGATACTTTACGAGAATATTTTGAGTTTTCAACATGGATGACTGGATGTCTCCGGCTCTAGCTGTCGGTAATGATCACTAGAGTACTCTAATAAAATATACTGCACACTCTAATAGAATGTTTTCATTTTTCAATAATATTTTAAAGACCATTATTATGTTCAATAAATTATTTTGTCAAAATGACCATTATAAAGACATTTATTAACTATCCTTACGTAAAAATTTTCTCAATAATTTTGTGATGTTATTTTCTACAATTAATTAAATATTAATTAGTGATAAAACCTATTAACTAAATTTATACGCGTTTTCTTTGGCCAAAAAAAAAATCTGTGTTTTATTTTACATATTCAATTTATTTCTTCTTATACATAAATATTAGGAAAAATGATCATCTACAATTATGAATTCGATATTATTAATACTATCTCCAATGTATTAGTTTATACCAATGTTATCTTTATCATTAAAAAAAAACAGCGTGAAAAATTATTATCATATTTTATATTTTAATGCATAATACTATTTTGAATGCTATTTTAATTTTTTGTTATTATTATTGTGCTTTAAAACTTATAAAAGTGAGCATTTAGTATTTAAATAAAATATAAAAATATTGTAACAACAATAGTCAAACTAACAATCAATAAAAAACAGACGTTGAATTCAGTGTTGGCTATATCTTGTGATAAATTTATCACAAAATTTAACATATGATAAATTTGATATCAAATATAGCACTCTAATAGAGATCACTTGTTTCACCAAATGTTAAATTTCACCCTTAACACAATTTTTTAGCATTCTATTGATGATACTCTATTGTTTCACATTAAAATACCACATCTCTAAAACAGGTGTCTCCAATAGTTTTCTTTAAAAGAGCTAGATATATATATATATATATATATATATATATATATATATATAAACATTCTGGGACTTTAATATTTAGTCAGGACCATGGAGCCGCCTTGCACTTTTTTTTTTTAAGGAAAATTAAGCCCGCTGGAACTTTAATCTCAATAAAATTTGTTTTAACATTTTCTTCTTTCTTTTTTTCTACTTAATTTATCCCCTAAAATTTTTAAAGTAAAATATATGATAAGAATTGTATTGTAAACTTATCAATAAGTATTGTTTTTTTTTTTTTTTGTTATTAGATCAATTTCTCAACATTTTAGTTTGTTAACTGAAAACAGTTTTATGTGAAACATTGCAAATAAATTGTGAATATTCACATATTATATCGTTAAAAAATTAAACTAATAATTAAAACAACAATACTTACTGATAAAGTAAAAATATTGTTCTCATCAAAAGTTTGGTTAATTTTTAATTGCAATATTTGCATTAATTTTTTTATGAAAATATATATTTGCATTAAAATTTTTAAAAATATATTTTCACCTTAGATATTAACTTTCAATTACCGATGTTTGAAGCTTAAAACATCAAAATAAAATATAAAGAATAAGCACACAAATAAAAAAAACATATGAATTCAATGTTTACGTTGTACATTTTCGTTATCCACATTATTCTTGCTTTCTATTTTGTTTTTTAGATAACTTTATTTATGTTTCTTTAAATAAACAGATTAGCGTGCTACATAAAAAATTAAAAAATAATAATAACAAAAATAAAATAGAGAGACATATACGAATCCATAGTTTGAATTAATTAAATTTCCAACTCAGAAATTTGTGTATATTAAAAAAAAAGTAAGTAATATTTATCTTTATATTAAGATATTTGAATTTATTTGTTTTGATTTTCATATTAGGAAAATTTTTTGATTTTAGGTGATTTTTTAGCATTAGGTAACTTATTCATTCTTTGTATTTGGGAGCCCATTTTTTAGTATTTTTTACTGGTGAATTTTCTCTTCATATTTTTTTCTGCGAAAAGTCCTCCTTTTACTCTTGGTCCATGAATAAACCATGTTCTTCCTCTATCTCTATCTTTTATTTTCTTATTTATTTCTTTTTATTTTTCAGAAAATAGTTCGCATGAAAATTTTTTAATTAATTATAAAATCTAAAGTTATTAAAATACCCCCCAACGTAATATATTAAAATTTGCGTACGTGTCTTTTCTGTTAAAGACCCTAATAAAAGGGGAATTTTGATGAACGGCACATAGATTGGGGACTTGATATTATAGTTTGATTTGAGGAAAAAAAAAATAATGTCATATTTGAAACTTGAGAGGAAATGTGTTAAAAAGGGTCACAGTTTTGGGGAATTTTTACAATTAATTTAAAATTTAATGAACAACTTCGTGTCCCTTTCAACTTCGCAATTGTTCTACTTCTACACAAATCTAAACGACAACTTTGAGTCCCTCTCAATTTCTATATTAAGCCCATGTTTTGGTTCTCTAGTTCAAATTAAAATATCTTAACTCATTTTTGTCCTTTTTTTTTTAAGTTAATAAAAATTTTAACTGGTTTTTTAAAAAGTTAAACAATTTCAACCTAAACAACTCAACTCTAACCTATGCACCAAATACAAATTAAAGCTTTTGTTTGGAGCTGGCTTGGTCTATGTGCTAATTTAATCATTCTTATCATTAGTTTTGTTCATTGTGTCCACCTTCAGGTAGAGATGTAAATTGGGCCGGGCTAGCCCATGAGCACGATGGCACAACACGAAAAATTATGGGCCAGGCACGACACATCACAACATTATGTTGGGCTGAGCGAAGCACGTCATGATATGGTGAGCTGTGTCAGGCTCATAGTTTTAAGCATGTGGACTTAACACGACACATCACTTTTTAAAGTATGAGAATGACATGAGCATGAGTCAAGCACGGAACGGCCTGTTAACAGTGACGAAAGCACAAGGGCCTGAGAGGGGGGGCCTTATTAAGCCCCCCTAAACTCTTTATTAATTATTTATTAATATATGTATTTGATTAAAATTTACAAATAGCCCCCTTAAAAAATTAAAAACTTCATTTCATTTCTCTAAAATTTAAAAATTGTTATCGTTAGCCCCCCTCAATAAAATTTATGGCTTCGTAACTACCTATTAAGCACGATGGGCTAGCACGAGAAACACAATTTTTTTGTTTCAATATTATGTAATTTACCTATAAATTCTTCATAATAAAAAAATGACATATCTTTATCTATATAATTAAGTCGTTTGATCTAAAAATAATTTATAATAATTCCAAAATGACATGTTGAAGACTTTACAAACTTGGATGATGCAACCAGTGACAGGAACATGCTATTGATCGACACTTATGCTAATAGTGCAACAATGTTGTTTTTTCTTTTTCCTTAGATGGCTTTCTTTTTCTTTTTCTTTTTCTTTTTTTTTTAAGGGGAGTTGTCACAGGTTTGATAATGGATCATACATTCCTTTTCCCTTTTTTAGGATTTTTTTTCAGTCAAAATATTTTAATTAGGCCCCTTTCTTTTTAGATTGGGTAGATTCTATATGATAACTTTCATTTTTTTCAAGTTTTTCCAGTCTCTGTCTTTCATTTGGAATGGTTGTCATAAAGGGAAAATTGTACATTTCAGTTTATGATTTTCATTAACATGAAATCCTTTTTAACAGTAAAGGATAAAATTATTCTTTGATTGCATTACTTTTTACTCGGAAAGTGTCAAATTCTTCTTTCAATTGAAAAATAAGTAATGGTTTGTTGAGTCGATTTATAATTCTATTGGGCTAAGCACGGCCACGAGATATACCTGGGCCGATGGGTTGTGCCAGGCGTAAGGATTTTAATTTTGGACTGGCATAAGCACACCACGAATTTTCAACAGATCATGTCTAACACGGCACAAAGCACGTATGTGCCTAGCTGATTATGGACCGGGCTAACACGGCATGACACGATTGAGAAGTCTGCCTTCGGGGACTCTGAAGGAAGACATGTTTACTGGCTTAGTAAAATTATTAAAGCCCTTTGTGGGTGTGAGGTAATTTCCTGAATCTATCTGTATAGAGATTCAATTAGGAGGAATATGTGCTTGGTATGATCTTATAAAGTTTGTGATGTTGGTATTTGTGGATCTTCAAAATAGGGATGTAGAAAGAGAGAATTACTCCCCTTTCACTTCCTCAAGCCAAATCTCTGCTCCTCCTTTTACAACCAAATTAGAGCTCGCCCACCCACTCTTTCATGGCTAGATCTCCACCCCCCTCTTTCACGATCAGACCTGTGTCCCCAACACTATCCCCTTCGAAGCCCACCCTGCGCCAACTAGAATATAGCCCCTTTCTGCGAGTTCTCTTCCCACCGTGGAACCGTTGACTTACAAGAAGCGAAAGAAGAGAGAACAGAGATTTTTTTTTTTTTTTTTAATTTTTTTTAGTAAATTAAGTAGTATAAGATATTTTTGAAGTGTTGTTGTCTAAGAAAAAATTAATTGGGAAAAATGGGCAACAGCATCCCATTATAAAAAATTAAAAATTTTAAAAAAAAAACCTAAATCCCACCTAATTCATGGAATTTACTAAAGTGCCCTTAAAATTATCAACATGTGCATGTCATGTGTTAGGGAAAACGGATGTTACAAATTAAAATTGAAGAACATTTTGTGACCATGTCTAAAACTCAAAGGCAAAACATGACATCAATTTGTCTGTGTACATTAGTAATGGTTTGCTAAATTTGTGTGGGAAATCATAGTTGCCCTAAAACAAACAACTTTTTGCTCCTAAATTTTTTTCATAATTCCTTTGATCTCTGAAGAATTGTTTCTGAAAATGTAAAACATCTGGTGATGATAAAAACGATCATTAAATTCAAAAGGATAATAATGGTATTAAACTCATCATCCAATAAAAAATAGTTTGATTTTTCTACATCTTATGTTATCTTACTTATACTAAACTGTTATATCAATGGGATGTTTAGATAACTGTCTAATCATATGCTTTAGTTGTCATGTTTTTAGTTATTATTAACCTTATCATATGAAAAATTTGTGTTTGCCTAACAGTTTAACATTACATATTGTTTTCAAGAGTAATTGAAAATATAACAATGCATATATGACAAGACCTGGTTGTGGTATCATAAATATTTAAATTTATATATGACGCTATCCTCTTCAAGGAGACACTACCCACAACAACTAATGAAGGAGACACTACCCACAATAACTAATGAAAAGAAGTACATTATACTAGAAATAAAAGTTGATTAAGGCATTATGTATTGATCGAGTTCTTTTACAATAATTATGATAAGAGAGAAAATATTTTTGAAAATTTTAATAGAGAAAAAGTAAAAAAGAAAGTGGTGTGTTTAAAAAGGTAGGTGGTTATTTCATTTCATAGTTAGGGATAACCCTCCCTTTAGTGATGCAGTATCCATGTGGTACTACTCCTTATGCTAGTTTGTTTTTGTTTTTGTTTTTGTTTTGTTTTTGTTTTCGTTTTCTTTTTTCTTTTTTGTTTTTTTGTTTTGTTTTGTTTTTTTTTTTTTTTTGTTTTTTGTTTTTTGGCTAAAGACTCCTTATACTAGTTATATCTATAGTTTTCACAAATAAATTCTCAGTTCGTGATTTCGTAATTCTGTCCAAAACATATCCTATTTCAACCTTGACTTTCTTATTCATAAAAAATAGATAAGTAGACTCTATCATGTCCCAAAACTGGGATATGTGACTGGTAGGATTTAAGAGAAATTTAATAGACATTAAAATACATCAAACTTGAAGAATTCAATTTGTAAAATCTAAAACCATGAAGACAAAATATACAAAGCTTGCAGTATGTCCATTTGAGTTGCGACAGTTGTGATTTGAAAGACAAATACTGACCAATCAACGATGAAAACACAAAGATTGACGGAGTTATCGAGCTTTTGAATTACGGATAATATCAATAAAATTATTGATGTCGAATGGTATTAAAAAAAAAGATATTTGGAAAAAAAAAAATTCAAGTTTTTTTGAAATTTTACAAAATATTATAACAATCAATATTATTTAATTTGAACTAATTTAATAAAGGAAAAACACCTAAATCACATAGACTTGAAGATCTACTTACCAACATGACAACAAACTTTTGACACTTGACTAATATGATACAAAATAATTATGGTCAAATATCAACCTAATTTGTTTTACAAAGTTAAAAGTCAGCCAACCCTATTTTATACAAATTAACTTTATTACTTAGAAAATCTACTATAATACCATAATCTATATCAAAATGACCATTATAAAGACATGTATTAATTATGCCAATGCAAAAACTTTATCAATAATTTTGTGATGTAATTTTTCTACAAGTAAGAAAATATTAATAGTGATAAAACTTAAAACAAATTTTGTGTGTTTTATTTTATATATTCAATTTATTTATTTTAATATGTTAATATTAGGAAAAATGCTCATCAACAACTAATAAATTATATATTATTAAGACCATATCCAATGTATTAATTTATACCAATGTTATATTTGTTATAAAAAGCGTGAAAAATTATTATCCTATTTTATATTCCAATGCATAAGACTGTTTGCAATATTATTTCTACTTTTTGTCATTATTATTGTACTTTACAATTTATAAAGGTGGATATTTAGTATTTCAATAAATTAAAAACAAAATATTGTGATGACAAAAGTCAAGCTAATAACTAATAGAAATCAAATATTAAATTTGATATTGGCTATATCTTGTGGTAAATTTAACATCAAATATAGCACTCCAATGAATATCACTTTTTTCGACCAAATGTTAATTTTTACCATTGAACAACCTTATAGTTTTAGTATTGTATGGATGATACTCTTATGTATCACATTAAAGTACCACATCTTTAAAGCACGTGTCTCCAATAGTTTTCTGTAAAAGAGCTAGATATACATATAATCTGGTACCTTAATATTTAGTCACGACCATGGTGCCCCTTGCATTTTTTTTTTTTTTTTGGCTAGAAAAAAATTGAGCCCACTTGCACTTTAATCTCAATAAAATTTGTTTTGCAATTTTTTCTTTCTTTCTTTTTCTTCTTAATTTATCCCCTAAAATTTTTTAAGTGAAATATATGATAGGAATTGTATTTTAAACTTATCGATAGGTATTAGTTTTTTAATTATTTATAGATTAAATTTTTAATAATTTAATTTATGAACTCAAAATAGTTTTATATGGTACATTGTAAATAATTTTGTGACGTGCCTTACAGAGTTACAGAAGGTTTCCCCAGAGATCATTGCCCACCACACACTCACAATGCTTAAAAGGAGAGTTCCTCCGTGGCATGTCTCATTCTCATATGCACGTGCCTTACAGAACACCGTCCTTAAAACATGGCAAGGGCTTCCTGAGAACGTGGATGCAGCGCAAAAGGCATTTTTAAATTAGAGCAAAAGCAAATTCAATAGCGCAGCTCGGAAAGTACTCGGCAGAAGGAGAAAGTGAAGAAGCAAAAAATGGAATCTTCGTAAAGGGGTATACCTACCAACTTCGAGACACTTGGACAAAAATTTTCATTTTTTTTTATATTACTATTAGAAAATGGTGGTAGTCAAATTTGTTTACGTTTTGTGTTTCTTTATTATTATTTTACTATACATAAATCATTCCTAATTAATTCATGTTATACCTACTCAAAAAAAAAAAAAAAAAAAGAAATAAATAATTGTATGTCATTTAAAGTGTAAAATGCAGTTGCATGGTTTTAAACGATTTCATTCCTTAGTTTTTTTGGTGCGGCTGCTAAGGGCCCTTTTCTGGAACTTGTTAAAATATCTATATCGTTATATATATATATATATATATATTTCCGAATATATTTCAAGTTTTTATATTTTTTACTCCAAACAATTTTTTCAAAACTTATCTCAACTCCAATCCAAAACTTCATCTCCAAAACCTCCCCAAACAGGCCCTAACACTCAAGTCCTAATCTTTTCATTGTCATGATTTGGACTTAATTTTTTATAATTAGTATTTTAAATAGGAAATCAGAATAAATAAATAAATAGAATTTATGTCTAATGGAAGTAGTAAGTTTATTAACATTTTGTGAATTTTTTTATTGTCATTTTACTGCACATAAATCATTCCTATAAAATTCATTTTACACCCACTCTAAAAAAAAAGGTAATTATATGACATTTTCTAGAGTAAAATTTGTTGTTTTGTAGTGTTATACGACCTCATTGGTTTGATTTTAGGGTTGCTAAAAAAAATTGATTCAATTCACATAATTGAACCGATCGACGTAAATTGAACGTCCAAGTTGAATAACTGAACCAATCATGTGACAGTAAGTTTTGATTCCAAATCTTATGGTTTCGGTTTTAATCGAATCGGACCAACCTTTTTTATTTAGAATAATAAAATTCAAAATTTTGCCTACTAGAGGAGTCGAACCATAACAGAAAATCGAACAAATCAACACAAACCGAACATCCAAAGTTGAATAACCAAGTCAACCATGTGGCAGTCGGTTTTGATTCCAGGTCTTCGAGGGACTATGGCCCATGGTGGAGTTGGTTCTCCCTGGATGTTGGGTATGAAAGCATGAACCAGGTTTTTCAATCGTTCCACCTATGTTACTCATAGATTCCCCGAGAGGGCAGGGATCGAGGGGGACACAAAGATACCACCAATCCTTTTTTTTTTTTCCCTCAGAAAAAAATCGAATTGAACCAACTTCTTTTATTTAAACAAAATTAAAAATTTTGCCTAGTAAGTAAAGGAGTTGAACTCTACTCTCTCACAGAGAATGACATTCCATATTGTTTATCCTCATCAGCTTTGATGACATTACGTGTACAAAAACTGAGGTTTTAAAATCCCACATTGGTAACTTACTAACTTATCTTCCCTCAAATTATTTATATAAAGGCCATGAGGAGATGGAGTAAGACACAATAAACTCGTAGCTTCTAATGGGAAAATATAGAAAAAGGCATTGTTAGTTAGAGCGAAGGCCGCTTCAATGGCACAGCTCAGAAATATAGAAAAAGAAAATGTGTCCTTGGCAGCGAAGGCCGATTCAATGGTGTAGCTCAGAAAATATAGAAAAAGAAAATGTTTGTGAAGGGCTATGATTACTAAGCTTGAGATACTTTCATTTTATTATTATTTTCATATTAGTACTAGAAAATAGAAGTAGTCAAATTTGATATCATTTTGTTTCTTTTTATTATCATTTTACTACACATAAATCATTCATAAGCAATTCATTTTGTCCTGACTCTAAAAATAAGAAATTAAAATAAGTAATTGTAAGTGTAAAATATAAAGTTGTGTAGTTTTATACGATCTCATTCATTGGTTTTTGATAATATTGTTAAAAAAAAAAAAAGATTCAACCGTCATAATTGAACCGAAAAATGGACCGACCAACGTAAATTAAATGTCCTAATTGAAAAACCTAACCGACCAAGTGGCGGTCGGTTTTTGATTCTATGTCTTATAGGTTTGGTTTTAATCAAATCAAACCGACTTCTTTTATTCAATTAAAAAAAAAAATTTGAAATTTTGCCTTGTAGAAGAGTTGAACCTTTCACGTGGAGAATGACACATGTTGTCATCTATCCACAACGACTTTTGATGATGTCTACAGCACCAAGTTTTGTTGCGTGTACAAAAATTGAGGTGTTGAAGTTCAAAATGATCTGTAACTTACTATCTTACCTTCCCTCAATTTGTTTATATAAAGACCATGAGGAGATGGAGTAAGGCATAATATATTCTTAGAGCATGTTTATTTACATAACGAGAAAATGAGCAGTCATTTTCTTTTCTAATTAATCTTGTGTTTATTAATAAAATGAGAAATGAGAATTTAGTATACCCCATGCAATATAAGGAATGAAAAATGGAAAACATCAATCCTTACATCCTCTTTGGTATTGATTACTTGTCAAATAGAATAAAAACAAAATTTACTTACAGACCCTAATAAGTTGCTATGCGCGGAGTGCTTTTTGTTGTGTATAAGGATATTTTAAAAATTACATTAATATAATAAACTTTGTTAAGGTTAGTAAACACGAATGCAATTGTTTCTTTTTACAGCATCTAATAGGTAAGTAAACACTAAAAAGGGAATTAATAATCCTCATTTCTATTGTTTAATTTTTTTTTTTTTTCCAATTTCGTTATATTTCCGATAACAAAATTGATGCGTTTAAACAAAATAACCCTTAAAAGTGAAAAAGAAAAGAGCCAAAGATCAATAATTGAACAGGGAATAAAGAGAGCTTACTAAATATGATATAAACAAATAAAACAATTTGATCTTTGGCTCTTTTCTTTTCTTACTAAATATTATATAAAGAGAGCTTACTAAATATGAAGAAAGAACAGAATCCAAACAACGGAAACGAATTGAGTTTCAAAGTGAAATATTAATCAAACTAACATCAACATGAGTGGTCTTCCACAGAGAAGGATGCTCCTAAAAGGAGAGTTAGCAATAGTGTATCGTCGGTATGGTTGAAAGCTTTCAAAAAAAAAAAAATTTAAGGGAAAAAAGCTTCAAAATGTTATCTTGCGGAAGAAAAGTGAGAATAGAATAATTTTTGTTTTCAAAAAGAGTGAAGGTACTCTAAAAGAAAAGAAAAGAACAGTTACTAATAAAATTGAGAATAAACGAAATCTGAAATAAAAAATAAATCTGGAATGAGATTTCAAAACTTAGAAACGAGTGTTTAATTTAGATTTTATTTAAAATAAATATTTGAAAAAAGTCATGCTAACATGTTAATAACAAATTGCCTCAATCTAAAATCATATTTAGTAAGCTCTCTTTATTCCCTGTTCAATTACTGTTACAAATTTTTTGATCAACTACTCAATTCGTTACAATCATATAATTTATATCACACAATTAAAACAACAACAATCAGTTGATAAATATTATAGTAACCATTGAAACTATATTCATATATATATATATATATATATTAAAGCTATCAAAAATTAATATCCTGCACTTGGAGTAACAATTTTGCGAGGTGTGTGGCGGGTTATTAGAAGCGAGCAAAACGCCATGGGCTCGGCGGAGTGGGCTGCACGATGAGGGCGGAAGGCCAATTTTGTATTTGATTTTCATTTAAGCCAAATGGCACCCAACCAAGACAATTTAGCAAAAACTTTTAATATCTTGTACTATGATTTTTTTTTAATACATATAAAATATGAGATAGTAAAGTTTGAAAAAGCCTCTTCATCATATAAGTTGCTCTAGTCATCCCTGAGTTCTTTAACAATGCGTCAATTGGTTCCTCCCCCCACCCCCCCCCCCCCCCCCCCCTTTTTTTTAAGGTCCCCAAATTGCCTTTCGTGCAAATTGGAACTTACCCAACAAAGAATTTCACTACCTTAGAACCGTTATAGTTATGGCCGCCATTCACCAAGGTTTTGGTCGCCGACTCTCCTGTCATCATGTCACTAACTTCCTTGACCTTCCGACACTGGACAAGCGACATAAAAAGGATGCAAAAAAGGGTAAAACCCAAACAATAGTTAAAATTTGAACAGAATAATACATGTGTCTCATGGTTGCAAGCATAACCTGGTGCTCCCACCCTAAGTTCTAAAAAAAAAAATTTATGCATGTGTCTCACGGGATGTGTCCATTTTTGTCGAATTAAGGGCTCGTTTGGGGGCTTGTTTGGAATTTGATCATTTCAATATTTTTTTTTTTCAATCTTTTTTTCTTAATTCAAAATTACTTTTTATTATTTACATCTTCAAATGTTTACAATAAACTTAAATTTTTAAAATTCAATAATTTTATTATTTCAAATTCAAATAAGATAAATTTTAATTTTAAGTCATATAGAATTTCGAAATAAATAAAATAAGATTCATATTAATATTTTTTTTTTTCCAAACATACTTTCAGAGTTAACATTTTTTACTTAAAATAGTTTTTCTTCTAAATACATATTTTAAAACTACATCTCATTTTTAATCTAAAATTACATATTCAAAATCTCCCAAATGGACCCTATTTTTGAGGTATAGACACCTCCTTAAAAAATTCGGGACCAAGAGACTAATTTCCCTATTCAAAAATCTCTTTTTTAAGTCACACCGGAGAAAGAAATGTCGTCAATTGTTAGGTGAGACTGATAGATCATTACTTACTCCAAAACCCTGCACTTGGCAAATTCAATGATGTCAGCACCAACAATCCCACGTGTCTCGCTTCTCATACTACACATTTACAAAAACACCCATTTCACCATATTATTGCCCTCACTTTGGTTTTCCCCCGCGCGAAGCAGCCTCCGCCGGCCCTTCCCGACACGTTTCAGCCTCCATCAGCCCTCCCCGCCCCGTCTAGCTTCCGTCGTCCATTCCCCTCCGCCGATTGCTTATTTGCACGTGATCTATTGTCTGGGTTTTTGAGATTTTGATTTCTAATGGTTTGAATGGAGTAATTTTGTATTGAATATAAAAATGGAGCTGAGGAGAGAGAAAAAAAAAAAACTATTTTATTAAAATGGAGTTTTGTATCTTGAAATCCATCTTGGTATTAATTGGGAAACTGTTATAAATTTTAATTGATTTATATGCAATTTCTATAATTAAGGGTAATTCGAAACTTATAAAAAGGGAAATCCATCTTGGTATATATATATTAAAAAAAAAATTTGTGAATTTGAACCCTGATAATAAAATTATACATGATTATACATGATTTAGCTTTAGATGTGTAAAGTAACTTTTAACTTGCTTCTTAAATTGTTACTTACATTAGATTTTAAGATTTGTTAGGTAAAAGTAGGGATGACAATTAGGCAAAATTGTTACTGACATTAGTTTTATCCCCGTACATGCCTCATACCCACATAATTTTGGGGGAGGGGTACACACTAAAAGGTTACTATATCTATATTTTACTCGTTCACTCAATTAAAAAAAAAAAAATTCTATTTAAGGCTTTGTAAAATTCAATAACATAATGACTAATGTAACTAAAAATAAAATTGAAATCTTATAACCAAATCCAAACGCCAATTCATTTTGTTTCTCATTTTTTTTCTTTATGAATGTGTTTCCTTTTACATTTCTATTAAATATTAAATATAATTGAACTTTTATCACACATGTATATATTTTTATAAGAGTGTATTTAAGAGGGGTATGAACGGGGGCGGGGATGGGGCCAGAAAAGGGGATGAGGATGTGAGAGCTTTCCGCACACTTACACCCGATTTGAGGGTTAAATCGCCCCACTCCTATATAGTAAGCCCAATACCACCTTATCAGTGGTGAGTACCTGTGGCTGTAGGTATAGGTATCTGAGGATAAAAATATTATAAAAATAAGTTTAGCAAATAACTTAATTTGCTGTAAATTCTTTAGCAACCTACAAAAACTTTAAAAACAACACCAAGTGAATGGATTATTTGATTTTAAATTATGTTATGCTAATTAGTTATAATCATTTTTAGTTATTAGGTTTTTGATACTAATGATAAATATACATTTCTAATTCGATTGTCAAAAATTTTTAATTTGTTAATTTTTTTTTGGTAAATAAGTTCTAATTTGTTAATTTAGATACAAAAACTAGCATGGAATTTAATTGATAATTTTTTTTAATGAAATTGGATTCATAATTACTCTGGTTTTAAGGGAAATCTTCTCACCTCTTATTTTATTTTATTTGTTAAGAGTTCTAAGAATATTTCTTAGAACACAGACATAATACTAACTCATACATAATAATAACTCATAATCTTAGAACATATATATAATTTAGTGATAATATTATATTTAATTTTGTTAAAAAATATAAGGTCCGTTTGATGAATGAGTTTGAGTTGAAAATTTTAAGTTTCAATAGTAATTTTTGTTGACTTTTCAGAAAAGATAAAAAAACTTTTTCAGAAAAAAATAAAAACTGATATGAAAATTTTGGTTTGAGATTAAATGCCAAACGGATCCATAGAATTCGAGTGCAATGTGTGAAAAAAAAATAATAATAATAACTCAGACATACAACGAGGGTAAAATCGTCATTTAAAACGACAACAAGGGTTATCAATGTCTGAGAAAAGTGTTCGGTTTTTCCGCATGTTATATTGTCCTACTGCGGCGTTCTCAAGAAACACGAGCTGATAATGCTCCACCTATAAATATACCTAACCAAATTTGGTCAACCTTTCAACAGAACCAAAAAATTTCATATTCTCTCTCCTTGTATTCTTCTTTTTGCTGAAAAAACTCTCTCTCTCTCTCTCTGTCTCTCTCTCTCTCGCTCTCTCATTCTTCTCTGCAAATTTCATCATCTGCTTTTCTCTCATGGCCAGTGCAAGCTTCGTGAAGATCAACGCCTCCACTCCGCAGTGGATCGGACAGCAGTCCTTCTCTCAGCGCCGCGGCGGATCCTCCGCTCGCCGCGTCTCCGCCTCCCCGATCCGCGCCAGTGCTTACTCCGACGAACTCGTCAAAACCGCCGTCAGTATTCCTCTTCTTTGCCCTAACCTCTCTCTCTCTCTCTCTCTCTCTTTTCGCTTTTCAACTTTGGAATTGATGTTTTTGATATAAATCGGTGTCTTGGTTTGCACTGTTTTCTTGATTTGATCGCCGAGATTCATACTTTGAAACTCTGATTGGACAAATAATTTGTTAGATTTGTTGATTTTTTATTTTTTTGCTTCGAATTAATCAGCTTTTAGGTCCGTTCAAATCATTCATGAGAGAGATTTTAGTGTGTGTGAATATATATATGGTCCTCTTCTTCGATTTATTTTTATCTTGTTGGTTTGATTGTCGATTGAGATTCTGAGCCTCTGATTTACCAATCAATTGCTATATTAACAAACTATTTGAGATTGCATGCTTTATACACACACACACACACACACACACATTTTTTTAATCTGTTTAGATCAAATGCAAGCTTTCAAAAGAAAAGGAGTGAGCCGGAGATTTTTCTTTCTTTTGCTTTTTTTTTTTTTTTTTGTTCTTTACTTTGGGTTGGTTTTAAGATGTTACTGGAAACCCATATGATTGAGATATGGAAATATGTGTGTCCAATCCATGGACTTCTAGTTGTAAGGATTTGTGAAATCTCCTAATAAATTTTAGTTGAACATATTTTTGATACCATGTTTAGTAGAGTTTAAACGTTTCTCTACTTGTTTTAGTTTGTTTATATTTGTTAAGGTTTTTATTTTCAGACTTTAGTTGCCGTTCTTTTTGTTATTCTTGGTGAAATAAAATGCAAAATTGTGTTTGCTTTTCAAATGATCATAGTTGAAAAATACTAACGTGTCTTTAATGTTTGTGCAGAAAATTATCGCGTCACCCGGCCGAGGGATATTGGCAATTGACGAGTCAAATGCCACTTGTGGAAAGAGATTGGCATCCATAGGCTTGGACAATACGGAGGAAAACAGGCAAGCTTACCGACAACTGCTACTCACCACTCCTGGGCTTGGTGAGTACATATCTGGTTCAATTTTGTTTGAGGAGACACTATACCAGTCCACAATCGATGGAAAGAAGTTTGTGGACTGCTTGCGTGAACAGAATATTGTTCCCGGAATTAAAGTTGACAAGGTATGCTGCATTGTTAATTCTGCATCGTAAGATTTTCGCTAAGAACCGTTATTGTTAATGTTTTTATGTTTGTTGCTGATAATACTTTTGGGTTTCAGGGTTTGGTTCCTCTGCCTGGATCAAACAATGAATCTTGGTGCCAAGGCTTAGATGGACTGGCTTCAAGGTCTGCTGAATACTACAAGCAAGGTGCTCGTTTTGCTAAATGGTGAGTCACGTAAATGTATTCTTTATGTAGACTTTGGGTATGTTAGTTATTATGTCAGAAGATCAATAATAAGCAGCGAAGGGGCCTATAACTTGGTGTTTTCTTGTTGACATATCCAGGCGGACAGTTGTTAGCGTTCCAAATGGTCCTTCTGCTCTTGCTGTTAAGGAAGCTGCTTGGGGACTTGCTCGTTATGCTGCTATTTCTCAGGTATGAATCCTACCGGTTTATATTTCTATGATAAAGACCTAGGTTTGTTAAACTTAGGTGTTTGGATAAAATGGTGTTTAAGGGAACAAAGGACTTTTTTCTAGGCCATGATTTGAGGGGGTTCCTGAATTCTGTTTGTTTTTCTCGTGCCTTTATTCTGTAGTTTGGAAATTATATTTGATTAACTTGCGCTCTACATCAGGACCTGTGACTGCCAATAGGAAGTCTGATCAGTGCTTAGAAGTGCTGCAAGATACTACTTGCATTCACCTATGTTTCGGAAAAACTTATGTTTGTTCTGCCATTAATTCTCAAACCGATCTTGATCTTTTGTTGGTTACAGATCAGCTCTACTTGAAAAAAATTGTGCTCTTGGCCGTATCTGTGAGTTTGATAAAGACGTATTGGAATTTATTGACATAAAGATATCTTGTGTATTCTTCTTGGTACAGGACAATGGCCTTGTGCCCATTGTGGAGCCTGAGATTCTTCTGGACGGGGACCACCCGATAGACAGAACACTTGAAGTTGCTGAGAAAGTCTGGGCTGAAGTCTTCTTCTACTTGGCCCAAAACAATGTGATATTCGAAGGAATTCTTCTCAAGCCCAGCATGGTAACCCCAGGGGCCGAGCACAAGGAAAGGGCTTCTCCAGAGACCATCGCCAAATACACACTCACAATGCTCAGAAGGAGAGTTCCTCCTGCAGTTCCCGGAATCATGGTAAGCCTCATCGTATTGACAATAGATTTCGAGTCAGAAAAAAGTATCTAGCTAGTTATTTTCACAAAACTCGGCGTGTCTAAGCTGCTTTTGTGCAACTCTGTTGGTTCTAATTAACTTATCTGCTAGTTTGTTTGTTCTTGCAGTTCTTATCTGGAGGCCAATCTGAAGTTGAAGCCACCTTGAATCTAAATGCTATGAACCAAAGCCCTAACCCATGGCACGTCTCCTTCTCATATGCCCGTGCCTTGCAGAACACCGTTCTCAAAACATGGCAAGGACATCCCGAGAATGTAGACGCTGCACAAAAGGCACTTTTGGTTAGAGCCAAGGCAAACTCGATCGCGCAGCTCGGGAAGTATTCCGCTGAAGGAGAGAGCGAAGAAGCTAAAAAGGGAATGTTTGTCAAGGGTTACACCTACTAAGCTGTAGGCACTCGATGCCTTAATGGCACTAAAAACATTTTGTAACGGCCATTTATTTTCTTTCTTTTCTTTTTTTTCAAAACTAATAATTTCGAGCTGCAAGTTAGTACGGCGTGCGAGTGGTCAAAGCAAGAAACACATGAGCTTTTTTCTTAATATTAATAAAGCTGTATTATGAATCCACTTTTGAAACAAGATAGCAAGGTGGATGCTCTGTTATGTTCTGATTTACCCCAAAAAAAAAAGGGTTTTGTTGTGTTCTGTTCTTTTCCAATTTTCCATTTGTGCATGTTTTTATTTTCAAGTCAGCAAAAAAAATTAAAAAAACTTTTATCTTGACCCTGAGTTGGTCGACCCTTGAGGTCTCGACCTTGACTGTCAGTCAATATATTTGATCTTTGATATTAAAGGACACACGTCACACTCTCCATATATGAGGGGAAATTTCCCCAACAATGATGAACTCTATTGCATGCTCAACGCTTTTAGTTTTGTTTTTGTTTTTGTTTCTTCTTTTTAATTTGAGGCAGAGATTTAAACTCTATGGGTCCGTTTGGTGAATGAGTTTGAGCTGAAAATTTCGAGTTTGAGTTGAAAATTTTTGTTGAATTTTCAGAAAAGACAAAAATTTTTTTTAGAAAAAAATAAAAATTAAGATAAAAAAATATATTTTATCTTGAAATGAAATGATGTTCCAAATAAAGCCTATACGATATAATAAAATCAAATATAAAATTAATATTAGATTATGCTTACAACCACCTTAATACCATTAATTACTGCCATTATTTTGTAGGAAAGGGCTCATTCATTTACATTGCCATCATCATGCAACTTCAAAAAGTAGTAAATACTAGTTAATGGTCTAAACTTTAGTCATAAATTCTTTAGAGTAGCTTATTTATTTTTTTATTATTTTTCTAAGGTTTAGAAGTTAATTCTTAATCGATGATAATTAAACATCTGCTATGCCACCTAAAACAATATACAAATTGGGTACTTTTACAGTTTATAAGTTTTTTTTTAATTAATTTTTTAACAATTAGATTTATAACTAGTTCAAACAACTCAAACTTCAAACACAAAAAATCAAAATCAAATCACAAAAAAAAAAAAAAAAAGACATGAAAGTGCTTCTTGTAAAACCAAAAAAAGAAAAGGGATATAATTGAAAAAATAAATTGCAACATAGCTGCTTGTTTTAAGACATTTAAAAAAAAAAAAAAGAGAATAGAGAGATGATATTTTAGTTGTAGTATGAAATTGAAATAAAAAATATATATAATTAACGTGTCGCGATATCATTGAAGGTACATGATAACAATAAAAAATAAGATGACACGAGAGTCAAAATCTTTTTGAGATAAAATTGATATACTTAGCCCGTTTGGGAGACATCTGGAGATAGTATTTTGAAGGTTGAGTTGAAAATATGTGTTTGGGAAAAAAACTTTTAAAAAAGTTATGTGATATAGAAAATAATACAAAAAATTGAAACGTGTTTGGAAAAAATATGCAAAATAGATTTTGTCTTGTTCATCTTGTAGTTACGAGTATTTTGATATAAAAATGATTTAAATGAGAAAGTTGTGGACTTCAAAGTTCAAGTTCGTTGAAAATGGAAGAGAGAGAAAATTTGATTTAAAATTAAGATTTTAAAATTCAGATAGCTATCATCTGACATCTGACCCCAAACTGACCAAATATCTTGATATTAATTTCATTAGTTTAACTTCAAAAAAGAAATTCAGTAGATTTAAAACAAACGATATGTAAATAAACTTAAAATACATGATATTCATTAAAAAAAGGAGTAATATCAGGAACATTAACTTTAATCTTAATTTTTTAGGTACCAATTCATGTGTCATTTTTTATTAATAAATGTAATCAATTGATTTGATAGTGCTTTAAATGCTTATTAATAAAAGAACGACGCATATACTACATAGATTGATACTAACATGTTGGGATTAGAGTTGGTGTCTCTAACATTAAAAAAAAAAATAAAAAAAAAATTATGCTTCGTTTGGGGTGCCAGTTCTAGATGATATTTTATCATCTGGATTTTAAAATCTCAACTGTACATCAAACCTTTTCTCTTTTCTATTTGCAAAAAACTCAAACTTTAAAAGTCCATAATTTTCTCATAATTTGAAATGAGATGATTTATATGTCAAAATGCTCATATCGACGAGACGAATAAGACAAAATTCATTTTGTATATTTTTTTCAAACACATTTTAAATTTATACACTATCTTTTATATCTTATAATTTTTTTAAAAGTTTTCTTTCAAATATATATTTTAACTCAATTTTTAAAATATCATATTCAGATGTCCGGTCCTTAAAATATATGATATATTTGTATAAATTTTCCTCTATAGAATTTGTCCTCAAGAACTATATGAATTGCACAAGATACGCCACCAAGCGAAACAATGGGCCCCACAATGAATTTTAGACGCTGACGTGGGAGCCATCAGCGTGCGCGTGAGGAATATAAGACGCTTACGTGGTAGGCCCTCTCTGTTCGTCTCCCACGCGCCACAAGAGCACGTGTTCTCAGGACTAGCAGAGCAGAGGAAAAGAAACCCAGGTCATGTTATACTCTTTGACTTACCCTTATCAAAGAGAGACCTTTCCACTCCACCATTTCTCGAGAAACAAACAGAAAAAAACTCCTTCACAGATTCAAATACGACGTAGTCGTCTTCTTCTTCTTCATCTTCTTCCGTTGCATGCGAGGACCTTCTCCTCTCCTCCCGAGAACCCTAACCCTAAAACCTCCCTCGCCGGCCGCCGGAATGAAGGAGCGGCCTCCCCCATCCAACGGCGGCGTTTACGTCCCTCCCCACCAGCGCCTCCGCTCCGTTATAACCTGCCAGAATTACACCTCTTCCGCTTCCTTCGACTCCATTCCCAAGAACCCTCCGATCACCACCGTTGCGCAGGACTTCGGAGCTCAGAAGGATGACCGCCACTTCCCGAGGCCGAATTCGCCTTACATTTCTGCTTACGACGATGGCGGCTTCTCCGAGGAAGGCTCCGATCGCGAGCTCGACTCCTACTCGCATCTGGTGAGCTTACTTGCATATTTGTTTTCTCTCTTTCGCCGTCTGATTTTCGATTTTCCTAGGTTAAAGCTTGTTTGTGGAATGTGAGATTGCAGTAGAGTTTGTTAATTTATGTTTCTAACTGGATTTTGGTTTCCATTTATGTTTCTAACTGGATTTTGGTTTCTGTTCGGTAGTTTTGTTTTTCCTCGATTTTGTAGTAGAAATTTTGTCGAAAATGGCTGTTCGATTATTGTTATTATTATTATTTTTTAACCGATAATTCACCAGTTTCCAAGGTTACTTTCTAGTTAGAGGAGAAGAAAATTCAGATTTCCTGTGTAAATACAAATTGGCATGGATATTTTCTTTGGTAATTGCACTTCCTTTGAAGAGATGTATGTAGAGCATCTTGATTGATCAAGGTGTTATTTTGTTTCGATATAGCTGTCTATAGTCATCATTTGAACTATTTGACTGTGATTTTCAGGGTGCTGGTCCGTCGGATAACGTTGAGCATTGGAAAAGGAAGCTAACATTGCTTTCGCGGGATAAGGACAAGCAAGAATTGATTTCCAGGGAGAAAAAGGATAGATGTGACTTTGATCAGATAGCTGCGTTGGCGAGTAGAATGGGATTATATAGGTATGAGAAATTCGTGCTTTCGTTAGTAAGAATGGCAAAGTGGTTGGTTACTCTAGAAAGTCTGATTGATAATATCCTTGGCAGCCATCTCTATTCGAAAGTAGTTGTTGTCAGTAAGGTCCCACTACCGAACTACCGATTCGATCTGGATGATAGGCGCCCACAGAGGGAGGTATTTTCTCTTATTCCTATTTCTATTTTTTGTTCAATTTGACAACATTATTTTAAACTATAAGCTTCTAAGTTTTAAATTTGTCACCTTTATTTGCGTAAATCCACCTGGTGGAGCACCATGTTCCAAATTAAATGATCCCAATTCCCAAGTATTATCATCTAGGTTTTTCTTTTAGATTTAAGATTCTTTCTAGTTTTTATTTGTAAATGTTTTGTAGGAGTTATAAGTTTTCAAGAACTTTGCAGGTGACCTTGCCTCTTGGCTTGCTAAGGAGGGTCGAGACATATGTTTCTGAGTTCCTATCTCAAAAGTCTAGGACTAATGGAAGCTTTTCGAATACGTCCTTTTCAAGATCAAGTAGTAATTGTAGTATTGCCACCGATGACGGGCTCTTTGAGGCACCTGAGCCACTGTCTTCCAGTAAGGTGATGATGGAAAAAGTTATCTGGCGTAGAAGTATGCAATTGAGAGATGAACAACGATCTTGGCAGGTCTTCCTTCTATTGCTATCCTTTTCTGTTTCTTCTGTTATCATTATTATTATTTTCCTATGATTCTTTATTTTGATTATGATTTAGGCGTGATAAGTTTATTAGGTACTTCTTTCTGATTTTTTCCCTATGATTAAGTAAATTTGGGGGAAAAAAAAAAAGAATTGAAAAGACGCTAACCGGTTCAAATACTGGTTTTCTGGTCAAGAAACTCATGGTAGGCAAGATTTCTTAGGCAACTAATTTTCAAAGCATAATTTAAGTTCCTTTAAATTGGATTGGACATAGTTGGCTTGTCTTCTCATTTAATTTAAAATTTTTGGTGATCAACAGGTGCAAAACGCTTATTGTGAGTAATGCCATTAACAATGAATAGTTAGTATTTGGTTGGTTAATGCTTGAAAATGAATTTTGAAATTTGTATTTGGAAATAAAATCTGATATGCATTTTGATCTTTTAATTTTTGAAAATATGTTTTATATGACTCCTATTTTGGCATCTTTAAGTTGTATCTAGGCATAGTTAAGTAGGAAACCCAAAACTTAGTAAAAATTAGAAAAGCCATAAAACAACTATTTGAAAAAACTTCCCAGTCAACCAAACAATTTTCTTCATATGCCTTTTTTCTAGTCATAGAAAACAAGTTTCAGAAAACAAAAATCAAATCATCGAACTTATATTCCTGATAACGATCATCATGAGATGTGTCTAATAATATCTATTCCTAGATGTGATGATGATGACATTGTTTAGGGTATCTACAATGTGAAAAAAACTTAGTCATATGTTTATAAAACTGCAGGAATCTCGTGGAGGCAGAGAAATGCTGGAGTTTCGAAGAAGTCTTCCTGCCTATAAAGAGAAGGACGCTGTGTTATCTGCCATTTCTCAGAATCAGGTCTGTCATAATGTTTTCTATATTACAAGTAGTGATGATATTCTTATTCTTATGAAGAGGTGTTTACTTCTTCAAGTAGGTTAGTTTTGAAGAGGTAATTCAGAATTCAAACTTGATGTTTGTGCATTCTTTTTTCTAACAATGATGCTGAAAAGCGCAGAGTTAGAGATGAATTGCCATGTTGTTTGTACTCTCATATCAGATCATCCAGTAATGTTTAGCCATTTTCTGGTAATTTACGTGTTTATGATCGTCGGAATTTTGATTTTGCAGGTTGTCATCATCTCAGGTGAAACTGGTTGTGGCAAGACCACACAAATTCCACAATTCATTTTAGAAACTGAGGTAGAGGCTATTCGTGGGGCTGCTTGTAATATTATATGCACACAGCCTAGAAGGATATCTGCTATGTCTGTCTCTGAAAGAGTTGCCGCTGAGAGAGGGGAAAAAATTGGGTGAATCGGTGAGCTTTTCTCATTGTACTTGTGATGTTAGCACTATACTTGTCATTATTTCTTGATAAATTTCAACTTCTCTTTTGTTTCTTGGCTTTTTTGTTCCAGGTTGGATATAAGGTTCGTTTAGAAGGTGTAAAAGGAAGGGATACACACCTTCTATTCTGCACGACTGGTATCTTGTTGAGAAGATTGCTGGTTGATAGAAGTTTGAAAGGTGTAAGCCATGTTATTGTGGATGAGATCCATGAGCGTGGAATGAATGAAGGTGTGTAATAGGATGGTTTTATAGTTAACTTTTGAATGTGGAAGATGCAACTTCTCATTGTGGTTATTTGATGCCAGATTTTCTCCTTATTGTTCTCAAGGATCTCCTGCCTCGTCGACCGGAACTAAAACTGATTTTGATGAGTGCGACCCTAGATGCGGAGCTCTTTGCATCATATTTTGGTGGCTCCCTGATTATTCACATTCCAGTAAGTTACACTTTCATTTGGTTTCGTTTTGCTCCTTTGCTTTTCTGTCATTAGGGATGAGTTTAATCTTTTCTTTTTGTGACTTGTAGTTATGATTTGAATATCCAGATACTTATTTTTCTTTTCTGCTCCTACATGAATAACGTTGTATGTGCCCCTTACTTTCTTAATTTAGTAGACTTATAATATCAGTTATGTTCATGTGTGAAAATTTTCTTTTAATGTCACATTTTTGGAGGGAGAGAGTGAGTTTTCAATTAGTGCCTTTGATCTACTTGTCTCTGTGATTTTTGTTATTTTGCCTTTGTTTGTTTTCTTTTATTTCAACTGAATCTTATATGTCGATACTTGTAAGATATTTGATGTATCTTCTAGTATTCTGTGGGCTCTATTTGTCAGTATCATAATAATGGTCTGATGCAATGGGTTTAATCCTTAAAGTTTTAATTTTCTTTTCTTCCTAATTTAGGGTTTTACATACCCAGTTCGAACTCATTTTCTGGAGGATATTCTTGAAATGACGGGTTACAGATTAACCCCTTACAATCAAATAGATGATTACGGTCAAGAAAGAATGTGGAAGATGAGCAAGCAAGCACCTAGAAAGAGGAAAAGCCAAATTGCTTCTGTTGTTGAGGTATGCAACGCTTCTTATTGATTAAATTTCTATTTTAATTGCTATTATTTTCTCATTTCGACTTTGAATCATGTGGTCAGGATGCACTAAAAACTGCTGATTTAAAAGATTACAGCCTCCAGACTCGGGAATCTCTATCGTGTTGGAATCCTGATTCTATGGGTTTTAATTTTATCGAGAATCTTTTATGCTATATCTGTGAGAATGAGGGGCCAGGCGCAATTCTCGTTTTTATGACTGGGTGGGATGACATAAGTTCTCTGAAAGACAAGCTCCAAGCTCATCCCAGATTAGGTGATTCAACGAGAGTTTTGTTGCTAGCATGCCATGGTTCTATGGCCAGTTCTGAGCAGGTACTTTTTTTCCCCCTGCAAATTGATCATAGAATAGTCAAGATGCAATGGTTGTTACTGCAATGGTAAAATTCATCCGCTGTCAACCTAAAGCCCTAGTGTATTGTTTTAGTTATTTAAATTTGAGGCTGCCATTTCAGGTGTCCTTTCTCTGACCTACATAAGTGTATTGAGTCAATTCTTTAATTTTTTGTTTATTATTTCTAAAGTGATAGATCTGGAATGTATGCAGAGGTTAATATTTGACGAGCCTGAAGACGGGGTGCGGAAAATTGTACTAGCGACTAACATTGCTGAGACAAGTATCACAATTAACGATGTTGTATTTGTACTTGACTGCGGGAAGGCAAAAGAGACGTCATATGATGCGTTGAACAATACTCCTTGTTTGCTTCCTTCCTGGATATCCAAGGTTTCTTCTCAGCAAGTAAGGTTATGTTCTACTTTGAATTGCATTCTGGTTTTGTTCAGTATATGTTGAACCTCTAATGATTAAATACTTTGTATGCGTTTTTATTTTGTGTCTTGTAGAGAAGGGGAAGAGCTGGTCGTGTTCAACCCGGAGAGTGTTACCATCTTTATCCTAGATGTGTGTTTGATGCTTTTGTGGAGTATCAGCTGCCTGAAATTTTGAGGACGCCTTTGCAATCTCTGTGTCTCCAAATCAAAAGTTTAAAACTTGGAAGTATTTCTGAGTTCCTATCCAGGGCTTTGCAGTCACCAGAGTTATTAGCGGTAGCGACCACTCCATGCATATATATAATTTGAAGACATGCCCCCACTCAAATGCATATCATACACAAATAAAGTTTACAGATTCTCTTTCCTTCTTTTTGTTTGACCAGTAATTTTTATCTGGCTCATATATCAACTCTCATAAATGTGAATTACGGTTTCCACAGGGAAAAAATGAGGCAAATTTTGCTGCTTAAGCAATTAAGACAGATCCATTTTGGACTTATAAGGAACATATAATTTAGACCTTTTATGTTAATCATACAGAAGGAATAAGGATTTGCCATGCTCTACATACTTTTGGAAGGATTTTTTTTTTTTTTTTTTTGTTTTTATTTTATTTTTTAAATAGTTGCATTTTGTATGTTCCCTGAATTGAGGCACATCTCGTTGGACATACTCTAAAATTTGCTTCTGACGACTCTGATGTCGATCTTTTGCAATAACTCCATAGCCTATGACTTAATTTGCTGAATATGTTTTTGCAGGTGCAAAATGCTATTGAATACTTAAAACTCATTGGGGCATTGGATGAGAATGAAAACTTAACTGTTTTAGGTAGGGAAGGATATTTTATTTTTACTTTTAACAATTTATTGCGAGTAGACTGTTTCTTAAACAAAAACCCTCATGCTGTTTGAGTTGCTTGACAGGACGATATCTAACAATGCTTCCCGTGGAGCCAAAACTTGGAAAGATGCTCTTATTAGGTGCTGTGTTAAATTGCCTAGATCCAGTATTGACTGTTGTTTCTGGGCTCAGTGTCAGAGATCCTTTCTTAACTCCATTGGACAAGAAGGATGTGAGTCGTGAAATTCCTATTACAATTAATTCATGCTAGATTGCAGCTATTTCGTTTAACTGGTATGAATACTGCGGGAAAGGGCTATTTTGTTGGGGAGTGAGATTGTTAATCTATAGCCAAGTAGGACGCCCTTGCCCACTTCGGATTACGATTACCTTAGTTGGGTAATCTTTGGTGTTCTAGGAGTCACTATTTGCATAACAAATTGAACGGTGTATTCGTGTTTGGTGTTATTGTTGTTAAATTATTGCTTATAATTATTGGATGCTGGTTTGAGTTAAATGTGCTTGTCCTTGTAGCTTGCAGAGGCTGCAAAATCTCAGTTTTCCAGAGACTATAGCGATCACCTTGCTCTTATCAGGGCTTATGAGGGCTGGAAAAATGCCGAAAGAGACTATGCTGGTTATGATTACTGCTGGAAAAATTTTCTTTCAATACAATCAATGAAAGCTATGGATTCTCTCAGGAAGGAGTTCTTCTCTTTGCTCAGGGATACTGGTCTGGTTGATGCCAATACCACCAGCAATAATGAATGGAGCTATGATGAGCATCTCATAGGAGCAGTAATTTGCTATGGTCTATATCCCGGAGTTTGCTCCATTGTGGTAAGCAATGCCTTTTTATCTACACTGTCGAAGCTTTTGTTATCATCCAAACATTTCTCCAACTTGTTAATGATTTCAACCTTCATCTGGTGGATTCACTACCTTCTGTACCTTAAGAGTACGGTTGTCATGGCCGCCAATATTGCATAAATTAGTGCTTTGACAATTGTGGCTTTACTATTTTGCTGTCCAATAAGTAAAATAATATTGGAAGAGTATAATCATCTGTCCACTTTTGGGTGGGGTGATGGGTGATTTTCTGACCTTCCCAGTTAAGTGTTAGTGTGACAAGTTTCTCCTGAATAATTTTCTTGCGGACATGTAAATGTATTTGCAGAACAATGAGAAGTCATTTTCGCTCAAAACTATGGAGGATGGCCAGGTGCTTTTGTACTCGGTAAGATTCATTATCCTATAAATGACTCTGTTGCTTGGGATCCTCTGTTGGTCTGTTATCTTGACATTTAATTTCACGTTCATTTGGTTTGCTTAGAACTCGGTTAATTCTCGGGAAGCTAAAATTCCATACCCATGGCTCATTTTTAATGAGAAGATAAAAGTGAACTCTGTTTTCCTCCGGGATTCAACAGCTGTGACGGATTCGGCACTTCTTCTATTTGGTGGAAGCTTATCGAAAGGGGATAGTGTGAGTATTTTTATTTTTATTTTTATTTTTTTTGGGGTCCAAGAGTGCAGTACTATTGAAGTTATTGTTTTCTCGAGTCTGCAATTGAAGGTATATGATGATGTTCTCGTTGTCAATGACTATGTAACGATCTGTTTTCACCGTTGGGCAGGATGGACACTTGAAAATGTTGGGAGGATATTTGGAATTCTTCATGAAACCAGCTGTGGCAGATATGTACCTATGCTTAAGGAGGGAACTTGACGATCTTATTCAGGACAAAGTGAGTCTGTGAGGAAATTACCTGCTTTTAAAACGACAGAGTTTGTCTTTTGTGTCCCTAGTTTCATTTTAATTTTCTGGTAGGCCATTAAAACTGTATTGTGCATGCTTCGTATTACTAATCTCAATTCGGTGGAAAATGGGCAGCTTTTGAATCCCAGGTTGGACATAAACACCCATTGTCAGCTCCTTTCTGCAGTACAGTTGCTGCTCTCTGAGGATCGCTGCGACGGAAGATTTGTATTTGGCCACCAGGTCCACCTTAAGTCTTCTTCTAATACTTGTGTTGCCGCTATGCAGCCAGTTTTAACTTCAAGAACTGAAAGTGGACCTGGTGGTGATAATTCTAAAAGTCAGCTCCAAACACTGCTCACCCGAGCAGGATATGCTGCACCTACCTACAAAACTAAGCAACTCAAGAACAACCAGTTCTTCACCACGGTGGAGTTCAACGGAATGCAAATCATGGGGCAACCATGCAACAACAAAAAGAGCGCTGAAAAGGATGCGGCGGCCGAGGCTCTCCAGTGGCTGATGGGTGAAACCCGGACAGGCCACGAGTACATAAATCACATGTCTATGATGCTGAAGAAAAGCAAGAAGGATCACAACTAACAGGGACATAGTCCATCATTCTATTAAGGGTTTTCTCACCAAGGTTGCTGCTGGGAATGCCTACACACAATTAACTTATACCGGACAGTCTAAGCCTCTTTGAAAAAACCGTAAAATATCGGGCGGCATAGTCGCTTGGAAGCATCAAATCTGACTTAAAATTTTGTATTCTTTGAGACCCATGCAGACGTCACTGGTAAGAGAAGATGATCGAGGGAAAACTTCTCAACCTGTAACGGTTAGTCGGACCATGATGAATTGACTGCTACTAGTGAGTGCCTTGAATTTAGGAAAAATGTAGTTATGAGTGTAGGTGATCTGTTTGTCCCTGGTGAGCTCTTTACAGATCATTTGCTCTTATTGTGTATTTTCACCATTTTGAAATAGTTCATGGGTCTGTAAATCGAGTGATATGATCCTTGGTTTCGCCGTTTTTTCCGTTAAAGCTTCATTGTAAATTTTGAAAACCCGCTTCGACGATAGAAAAGCGCTGCTGAATGAGGAATTGTTTAGATCCACCTTTAGCGTCTGTTCTCTTCTGGTCTATGCAATTTTTGAAAGCAAACGCAAAGCCATTGGTTTCCATGGTCTCATCTTCTGAAGTATTTCGGCTTGAATGAGTTAGTTCAAATGCTGAAATGATGAGGTAAAAAATAAACTCAATTTGAGCTGGATTTTGTCACTTTCCATGTTTGTTTAAAAAATTAAAATTTTTGCTGGGGATTATATTAGTATTTCATGTCACGTTATTTTTCTGTCATGTATTTGGACTTCTTGTCACGGGTTTGCATGTACAGATTGCAGATAGCATTTTAGGTAATGGTCCCTTGGGACGATGTTTTCTTTTTCTTTTTTTTTCTTCTTTATATATATATATATATATATATATTAGTATATACTATATTTATATATTAAGTTGGTTGAAGTTGATCTAGCAGATGAAACAACCTTAATGAGCGTGTCTGACGATAAGGAATCACATAGGCAGATCCATGCTTGATTAAGAGGCTTTAAGTTTTCAGCCAAAAAAAAAAAAGGCCTCAAAAGTTGAGATTCTACGTGGATGAATGTATAGTTTAATAGTAATTATATATATGACTCCATAAAATAAGTTGTAGATTTCGAATCTTCACCCCAAGTTCAAAAACATAATAATGAAAAGTTGAGATTCTACAATTCGATGGTTTCCTTCATGTGTGTAGGCACGAAAGTCTATTAAAAGTGAAATTACTATACGTATTTTGTAATGGAAGGAAGAAATTTATTTTTTGAAAAAAATGGACTAACTAAATCGGGCTAAAAGTCTTAGAAAGGTAAATTACTGGAGGAAAGAGAGAGAATAAAATTAAAAGTAGAATAAAACTAAGCCAACAGGACGAAGAAAGTGAATTCTGGTTTAAAAATATTCGATTCTCGTCGAATGATATGATTGGATCTGATGCTCAAAAAAATAAATTATTGAGAAATTTTTTTAGGAAATAAATTATTGAGATTGATTGATTCCCTATCATTAAAGTATCCATAAAAAAAATAAAAATAAAAAACAGAAAAACAATGAAAAGCAAGATAAAGAATGGACGGCTTAGGTCAAAACATTACTGCAATGCTATTGCAAACGTTATCTTGTTTAATTTATTTATTTGTTTTTAGGGAACATTAACTTGTTATGTTTAGCCAGTCAAAAAGTAGTGCTAATATATGAAAGTTGACTTAATTTTAAATTGGTAAGAAATAAAGTAAGATACGTACAATTGAGTCAAATGTCACTCACAAAAGTTTTACGATAAATGAACCATAACATTATATATATATATATATATATATATATATTATCACTAGTATTATTCTATTACAAAACACCTACGATCTTGGATGCTACTCCAGAGATCAGAACATGATGTTTGACTGCATTCAATATTGGTGTTTATATACACACACACACACACACACACATGTAGTATTATTATCTTTATACATGCATGCATACAGGATAGAGTCGCATTAATATTGTATTTGTTACACCCCATCTGAGGGGTGATATATATATATATATATATGTTTATTTTATTTCATTTATTTTAGTTTTTGTGTGTGTTGGTGGTGGATCAAAGAGGGACAACAAAGCAAGGAAGATGAGTTAAGTAAACTTCATGCATGTGATTGGAACTGCTGTATGGGAGATAAAACCGCTGACGTGTCTTTGATTTCACATATATAATATTTATAATTATTTTAAAAAGAAAAAAAATTGGTTCATTAGTTCTTAAATTTTTAAGTTTGTGTAATTTTGGACTTTTTTTTTTTTTTTTTTTTCCATAGTTTGAATGACATTAATCTATTAAAATATTTGTATAATAGTCATTTCCGTTAATTTTTAAACAGAAAGAGTAATTTGATTAAAAAGTTACGCTAACTAACAGATTCGTCTAAAAATTATCGGAAATGACTGCTTTAGCAATATTTTTAATAGTTTAAGGTTACTCTAACTACAAAAAAAAAAAAAAAAAAAAAAAAAAAAAAAAAAAAAGATATCAAAGTTGTACAAACTTAAAAGTTTAAGGACTAACCTAATAATTTATCCTAAAAAAAATAATTAAAAAAAGGATTTGTTTCCCATGTACCTCTCTTTGTCTTATAAGGAACCATTTTTGAATCAAAAAAGAACTCCAAACCTTTTAACACTTTTTTTTCTCTCTTGTTTATCTATCTATACAATTTTCTTCACTGTGAACATGATTACTATGTAATTTGAACAGCCAGATATATATTTTGTAACACAAAATTTCTCAAATATTATTGTAAATAAATAAAGAAAATAATAAGAATAAAAATAACATCCAACCTCGAAATGCGACATCGATATGGCTGTCGGGGTAGGCATATGTGTGTGTGTGTGTGTGTGTGTGTGTGTGTGTGTGTGTGTGTATATGTGTGTGTGTGTGTAAGATTAGGTAAATAATGGTTGAAAAATATGGAATCTGACCCTTATGGGAGACTATGAGACAGGCTGGGAAGTGGCAAGGTCTGCCACCTTTGATTGTCCTCTCTCTACATGCCTTAAAAACAATTTTGGGACACATTTAATGAATCCAATTCCTTGTTGGGTATTGAAGAGGAAATATCATACTCATAACTAAATGCTCAAATGTATTCTTGTCCCTCCTACTTTACAGAAATTAAATGAGAGAATCCGTTTTGGGCCACTTCTTTTGATATATATGTCATTACTCGCTTTTTTTTTTTTTTTTCTCTTTCTTTTTTAGAAAATGACCAATGACCATTAAAATGGTTAATGCACTGGTCAATTATTGATTCACTAACATGATTAATTGACGTTAGTTAAAAATTTAGGGATATCGGTATCTGATTGACAATTTTTTAAGAGAACAAGTTATTTTAATAATTGAAGAAAACTTTAGATATTTATTAAAATAATATTTTTAAAGATGTTAGTTTCCCGCATATCCATTTCTTTTATCATCAACCAATTGAGAAAAAAAAAAACACTAACAACAATTAATGATGTCGCATTAGCTTACTCCTGATTTCCTACAAACGTGGGATCCACACATATTTCGTTGATATCTCACAAGAATGGACGGAAAATATTACACGGTCGCGAGAGTTATGACTGTCCAATGCTCAACTCCAAGTCATGTCACAAGTGAAGCCCTACTTCTCACCATTGAGTTCCCTAACGCAACACACAAAAAAAGAACCGCCCAACCATGTGCTAGTGCGTCCCCCGTCGTCACACTGTAGGGTTGCCGGGGTGTCGGGCCAGCTTTCGGGGGGGGGGGGGGGGGGGGGGGGGTCTTGTTACCAAAGTGAGGATATTGACCTAAAAGCTAATTCCATTTCCCCTCCCTCCCTTTCATTTGGAGTTGACAGTAATTGTTTTGGGGACCCCTTTGTGTTTCCTAAAAGAAGAAGGAAAGCTTAGTGTGTGGATTATTTGCCCTTGGGCCACCCCCCTCTCTTAGTTGGATCCATATCAAGTTTGTGAATCCCGTGACATTTTATAAAAGAAGCCAAGAATTGAGACAAGAAATTTTTAGGTCATGTCTGTTGTTGTTTTTTTATTTTTATTTTTTATTTTTATTTTTTAAATATGGGTTGCAAGTGGGGAAGCTATTTTCAGTGCAAAGCATATGATAAAATATTTGATTAAACAGCTTTGTTTGGTTTTTGTTGCAATAACATGTTGATGGGGAATCATCCCTACCCAAAATGAAAGAATAATTCCCATGATGGGATATCAAAGACATCCATAATTAGACTACACTAAATTTATGTCATATTAATATATATATATATATATACACAAAGCTTGAAATTAACTTATATAAATCTAGTAAGTTCAAAATCATATGTTATAAATTATTAGATTATATCTTATTGTACATGATAAGTCAAAATTATTAGATCACATTAAAATTATGTCATATTACCAAAACATAACAGTTTAAAATTAAATAGTATGACTATGATGGTTCAAAATTATATCTTATTAATATGATCATATATATTTATTTATTTTTTATATCTTGTCACAGAATTTTCCCAAAAAAAAAAAAAAAAAAAGATTCATTTTCATTTGGTAAGCGATAGTGCTTGAAATGGAAAGGGAGGGGGAAAAAAAAAAGAAAAAGAAAAAAAAAAAGGAAAATAAGAAAAAGAAAAAGGTGTCTATCATTATTTTTTGAAAAGGAAAACAATCCAACCATGCAATGGGCCCATTGTGGAGAAGTAGTGAGGTACCTAATAGAATGTTTTTTTAGTTTGGAGTTTGGGTATCTAGTTGAGAACAAGTTCCTAGTGACAGAATATTCTCTCATTAGTTATTGAGATGTGAGATTTGACTAATAATAACAATTATATCCCTTTCGGTGATTTGCAATATTTTCTCTCTTTGAGACGACAAATAAAATTGTGCCAACTATTTATTATTGTGAGAAAGTGGGGCTAAGCCTTGCATGCGTGGTGTTACTGTAATTGAATAGGGACTGGATTGAGTTTTGGTCAAATGATGGGAAAATGATAGATAAAAAAAGCAGACATTGATAATAACTTAATTTCTATGGCTAAAGTATATAGCTTAATCATGCCCATTGACGACACGTCTTGATTTTATTATTATTTTTTTAATAATTTTTAATTTTTTCCCAATTATTACCACGTACATCACATTACCCTAAACTGTCCAAAACACAAATATTCAAGTCAAGTTGGGTGATATCATCCTTAGATAAAATGAAATATTTCTTTCCCTACTTTGTTATATTATTCTCCTACAGATCGTTCAAAATTATACATATTCCAGAATTTTGTTTTTACCAAAAACTCTCTAGAGAAAATATGTGTTTGGGAAGAAAATAATGAAATAAAACTTCCAAAAAGTATAGGAGAATTTTATGATAAGGCATTTTATTGTTTTCTGTTTTCATTGTATTAATAGGCTTCAAAAGGACTTACATAAGTTCTTTTTATACTATTATGTATGTTTCTGATAATTAAATTTAATCAAAATTACATAAGAACAGAAGAAGAAGAAAATTATGTGTAATAGACAATTTTTATATAAATTTGACATCTGAAAAATATAAATTATTAATTGTGTATTTTTTTTCGAATCTTATGGTAAAATAGTAATAATAATAATAATAATAATAAAACTCCTTTACCCTACAAAGTGTGGTAATTGATACGATGGCAAAAATTCGATGTAGAAAACCTAATGAAGTGCAAAGAAAAAAAGAAAAATGATTTTTTTGGTTAAAGTGGAGCCCTCTTCATAATGATTGGTCAAGCCCTCATGTGGGAAATGCATCAAAAGCAATTAATAATCAATATATATCTTTTCCCCCAGCTGGATTATTCTAAAATTCTTTTATCTCATTTATTCCTCCATTCATTTATTAAATTGTTTGTTCCTCCATTCATTTATTAAATTGTTTGTAGCCTTGTAGGGTACCAACTCTACAGAGAAGCAGCATTATTAATCAAGGCAAAAAAAAAAAAAAAAAAAAAAACTGGCACTGTTCCAATCCCACTGAGAGGAGAAGAAGCAAAGAGAGCAAACCAAGCTATACCCTCAAAGATATTTAATGCCAATGTTATCGAGTGAAGGGCCACATATATATATATATATATATATATATATATATATAGGGGCTTCTACTGTCCTTCACAATAAAATAAAAGGATGGTCCTTCTTTTTTTAACTTGGACCATTGATATTCTATTGGATGTACATGATCATTTGAGGGATAAGGACATGAATTAGTTCCTTGCTTTGTAAAGAACTAGTTAATCCCCTTATTAATGATAGAGAAAGAAAAAGACCAATCCTTTTGAGCTTCCTTTCTCAAACAAAAAATTAATTCATGTTATGCATACTTAATATTAATGTTATTATAACACATATTAATGTTATGTTGTGATATGAAAATATATGACTATGGATATTCAACTTAAAAATTGAATCAAATCATTTTTATATACTACATTAAAAAAAAATATTTCTACACATTATAATTACAGCTTTTAATATTACATATGTTCTTGACTATTTCCAACATAGATACTATCCCTCCGTTTGTTTTAACTATTTGACAACACTCGTATTATTTTATTTGAATAGGCCATTTAAAGGGGCGTTTGGTAGCATAACATTTAGGCCCGGTTTGACAGAGCTTCTTAGAAGTTGTTTTTGGTTTCCTAGGTCCAAAAGTAATTTCTGGAAGTGTTTGGATGATTTGTCAGAAGAGCTTTCAGCCTCCAGAAAAGCTTCCTGTCAAAGCCAAAAAAATGTGACTTCTGACAAAAGCTCTTATGAGTAGACTTTAAAACCTGTAACAAAATTTAAATTAGACATTATAGACTTCATTTCTCATTTTTAATACTTATTATAATACTTTTAAATCATTTTAACCTCAAAAGCTCTTTGGTTTCAAATACTTGTTGAGAAGTCACATATTTTGCTTGTCTTCTTCTACAGGCTAGAAGCAGAAACAAAAGCAAAGGCTCTACCAAACAAGCCCTTAAAATGCCATTTAATAAAAAAAAAATACCATGTTAGTGAAGGACGTCCTTCGTGAAGGACCTTAGCAAGTATATATATATATATATATATATATATATATATATAACATTTTAGGTTGTTGGGTATGAAACATTTTAGGATATATATATATAGCGCTCTAGTACATAACATTTTAGGTTGTTAGGTATGAAACAAACAAGAATAGTACCAAAATTTATATCGAAAAGGATATTTGTATACATGTATATAGGAAGCTTTCATGTCCGGTAGTCGGATATTTGTATACATGAATAGAGGAAGCTTTCATGTCCGGTAGTCGGATAGGAGCTGTAGTTGAAATATTTTATTTTGCGTTTTTGTAATTACAAGTTGATTTACATGTAATTTTATTTTGATTCTTTTGACATGAATTATTTAAACTATAAGTGTAAATGATAAGTATCACTAAAAAGTGTTATATTAAAATCAACTGATTGTTATAATAACGTACAAAAAAAAAATTATAAGTAATGTTTGTATCGGTGCCGCGTAAGGGAGCTCCCGTATATATATACTGTCAACGTACATGGGGTGCCTAATAACATGAAATTATATATCTATATATATATATATATATATATATATACTTCCAAATGAAAATATTTTTTGTTTTATCAATGTTGCTTTCCATTTTTCTATTTACTATTTGATGTATGTATTATTAGAAGTTGTACGTTAAACGACGGGTATTTAACGGAGGTTTATACGAAAACCCTAATCAAAAGTTAAACAAAAACTGTAAGGCATGGAGATTTTGGAAAATGTCTGCCTATTTCAGGCAATGTGTAATGGCGGTTTTCAATAATGATGAGTATTGTTAAATAGTACCTTATTAACTGTTTTTAACCTTTGTTAAATCTCAAATTTTTACTAATGACGAGTGAATGAGAAAAGGAGCTTCTCAATAGTGGAGAACATCTAATATTGTTTATGTTTCTAAACATCATTTTATAGAAGGATCAATTAGATTAAGAAGCCAAGATTAAATACGAGATAGTAAAATCACTCATATAATTACTTGGCAAGGAATTAAGTTTGAATGAGTCTCATCGTGATGGACATGATACTATATAATGATGTGGCTAATTATTCATTTTTTTAATTATGAATTTTGTAAATGTAGATCGACCCAAGTGCTAATATTTCGGTGTCCCTACAAAAGAAAAAGTCCAAAGAAGAGATGGAGGTTGGGAGGGTCATTTATCGAAAGAAAGTAAAGGAGATGATAAGATTAGGGGGGAAAAGAGACTTTACGAGTAGAGATATTAAGAATGTTGTGTCAGTCTAACTCATTATATTAGTCATGTTACGTTCATGTCAACTCAAGACTTAAAGACTTACGTCCGTCTCATTATCATGTCATGTTGTGCTCATAATTATATCATCCCCATAACCATCTCATCGAGCCACTGAGTTTTTTTTTCCCCTTAAATGGACTCTTTTTTGAACGCTGAAAATTTCATTTTCTTACTACACAATTTAAATGGAAGATAAATTATTTAAAATGAAAAAAAAAGAGTACGTAGACATATATATATATATATATATCTGCACATATTCATTTATTATCGAAGAAAGTAACGACCATTTTTTCTTTTTTTCTTTTTTACTTAATTTAGGAATAATACTTGTTGTGTTGTTGTGTTCGTCCATCAGGGCCGTATTGTGCTAGCTCATGCCGTGTCATGAACAACCTAAACCAAAATAATCTCATGTCATGCTCATCCTGCGCAATGGACAATTCCTCCGGATACGTCTTACAAAATTTTGAATTGTCAAAATTTTCATTATTCAATAAACTTGTAAACCTTTTGTTTTGATATAATTTGTTCTTCAAAAACAAGGTAATTTGTAGGATAAATGATCCTCAAAAAGCACATCTCTAAATTATTATCCAGTTATAATAATTTTACTTTTGATATCTAATTAGACAAGTATGGAGGTTCAAAAATTCAAACAAGCATTAAAAAATTTTAATATATATATATATATATATATAAACATGTCTCCATTTGAACAGTTATCTCCACAATTTTCTCTTATAAAAACACAGTGCTAATATATATTCGAAATAAAAAGTTTGTGATTTATGTGGATATATGTTTTGTGATATGAAATAATTGGATACGGAAAACAAATTGCATGACATATAATTAATTTTTCATGCCATATAATTAATTTGTTGGAATATGACAATCTCTCTCTCTCTCTCTCCCCCCCAAATTACTTGCCTCTTTTAAAAAGATTTTTTCTTGTTAAATTGGTACGTAAAAGATGTAAATGTCATCATGATTCCTTAGAAGCATTTCAAAGAGAACTTTTATTATAATTCTAAACTCAAAAATTTCGGAGAAAGTCTTTAAAAAAAAAAACTAAAAAAATTCAAAACAAAACGAAAAACAAATAATAAATAAGTATGTAAATAATGGGGGCATACTAATGATTAATAATGGACCCACTAAACTCCAAGGCATATTTATTTTTCTCAAGAATGTAAATTATTAAAAATAAAAATCTGTTGCTTCGCTGCCTGTGGCCCCATTTTCCTTCTTTGTTTGCATTTCTCTCTTATCTCTTCAAACAGTAAGTTCTGATTCTCTTCATCCCACTAGTTTATTTCTTTCACCCTCTCTGATGAAAATAAAAGGAAAATAAATATTATAGTTTTTCAATATCTTTCAGGAAAAAGAAACCAAAGAAATAAACAAATTTACGTGTGTGTGTGTGTGTGTGTATATATAAGACGATTCTGTTTGTATTATACCTTATTGCTAAAGAAGAAGAAATTACATGAATTAAAGATGCACATGGTTTCTTTAAATCTTTCTCTTTCTCTCCTTTTGATTTCTTGTTTGTTTTTTGGTTTTAGGAAAACACAAATAAGTGTAATTAGTGAAACGAAGATGGGATATTGATTCCCTTAAAAAAAAAAAAAAAGATAGGATATTGATTTTTGAGGTTTTTTTTTTTTTAATAGAAAGATATTTTAGCTTTGCTTTTTTAGGAAAACAACACAACTTTGCCAACATTAAAAAAAAAAAAAAAAAAAAAAGGTAGAATTACAGAGCATTGATTAGGCGATGAATTTCTTTTTCTTTTTTTTTTTCCTTCAAGAAAAATATGACATCACTGCCGCAATGATTTTAAAGGTACAATTAGATTCTACACATTGTTAAATTATTATTATTTATTTAAGGAAAAGGTATACCTAAGTCTATACTAGGGAAAAAGAAAGTGAACATAGTGACTGATTTCTTCAAAGCTATTAGCTTTAATCCTCCATGATTAGTCGTATAACTTTCCCACTTTGACCAAAGTTAGGACAGATCCTTGGTTGATCATCTTTAGAATAAAAGCTAAGCAAATATTCCAAAGGGTAAATAGGTTGATCTTATTTCAACCAAAAAAAAAAAAATCCTAAACTTTTAAGTTTGTATATTTTTGATCCATGTTTTTTTTTTCCTCATATTTGGAGTGACCTTAAACTATTAAAAACATTATTACAATAGTTATTTTCGTTAATTTTAGACATAATATGTTAGTGAGCATTAACTTTTTGACCAAATTATTGACAGATTTGGTCTAAAAATTAACAAAAATGACTATTTATGTAGCAATATTTTAATAGTTTAATGTTATTTAAGCTTAAAAAAAAAGAATGAAAGACCAAAGTTATATAAAATTAAAAGTTTAGGGACTAAACAAATTATTTATCCTACTCCAAAATAATAAGCTTACTTATACTAATATGAGAAATCTAAATAAATATGTTCTCTTTATTTCTTTTGAAAGGGGAAATTTCATTAAACTCACTAGAGAGATATAAAAACACCAAATATAACAAACCTCGTATGAGACAAAACTCTTTAATAAGAACAGATCCACCAGTAAAATTTGATGACATTCAAAGAGAAAGATGTATGCTTGAGACCCGATAATGGATATACACCTTGATACACTGAAATTGAGTATATGTAAGACTCTCTTTAATAAAATCCCGACAATCAATGGTTTCCGATTAATCGAGAGCCTAGAAATATGCGCTATACTAAGCTCTTATTTTTAGATTAGAAAGACTACACGTACCAATTTTGTATAAATCAATCACATCTTTTTACGTGAGATCATGTAGGCCATTGTGTAAAGATAAAGAGTTTAATTAATTCTATTACAAAAATTAATGATAACGAAAAATTACTCGTTTGGCGTTTAATCTTTTTAAGAAGCTACAATTTAAGCCTTTTTTCTGGGTAAAAAATCCCTCAATTCTTTAAAAGTGTGCCATTTAGTCATTTTTATTAAAAAAAAAAAAAGGGTTAAAAATTAGATGAAATGATATGTATGACATATGAAAGTTAAATCATATAATTTTTTTTTCTTATTTACCCTTTAATAGTAAATCATGAGTGATTAATATGATTTTTTTTAGTTAAATTTTTAACTTTTATTAGTAAAGAGGATCATTTTACACACTTTTTAATAGTTTGAGGACCTTTCATATATATATATATATATAAAAAGTTAGGAACCAAAAACGAGCAATTTATCCTAATTATGAATAGTAGCTGTATATATACATATATATATATATGTATGTATGTATGTATATGCAGAGGCTAGAGAGAGGGGTAAAGGGTGGGTATTTCCAAATGCCAAGCCATAATAAATATTACTGAGAGAGAGAGACCAGCCTACGATCAATGAATATATCTGCCAGTTTGGGAACCTGAAATGTCCCACTTCCTCTCACCTTTTAACCTGACTTTTTAGTCATGAACTGCCTCTCTGTTTATTTATTCAGCTTCAAACAATGAAAGCGAAACCTCTAATTCACACCAATACTAGCTAGGAACCTTGTTATTTTGATAGAACCTAATAAATATATATATATATATATATCATAAATAAAATTATCTATTTTAATCAGATACTGTTTTTCAATCATCATCATATTTTTCAATCATCATCATATTTATATCAGGAATAAAATTATTTATTTTAAGCAGATTTAATGATTACAAAGTACCCTAATCAATAATATGATGCAAAAAGAATACCTTTTTTTTAAAAAAAAATTTGATAATGGTTTTATAATGATTGTAAGAAACGAATTTCAAAATTGACCACAGTCAAAGATAGCTCTGACTAAGCCTTTAATATAGCCTAGTAGGAGTAAATATGCCTCTCCTATTAGGTCCCTCAAAGAGCAATTAATTCAAAAGGACAAACAAAACAAAACAAAACACGACACAACAGTTGTTCATCATGAGCTCTCAATATCCTGTGACACTGTATATTTATTTTATTTTATTATATGTATACATATGCATCCCTTTAGTATGAATCATTTGGTGATTATCCAAATTCCAAGTTCATTTTGTAGATTATTGTGGGCCCTAGTGAGATCCACTTGAAATTCATGTGTGGTAACTATAACGTAAATCAACTTTCAAAAAAAAAAAAATGTAAATCCTTGGTTAATCAGCATGCAGATTAATAATAGTAGACTCCCGAAAATGTTTTCAATTTTGGGTCACATATTTAATCTGATCATTAGTTTTCATATCGATCTTCCAAATTAATGAGATCAGAAATCCAACTCAGTAGTGTGGAAGTCAAAATTTAAAATCCAACTCATCGGTGATAAAATCATGAATTATTATGAGAGCAGACTAATTATAACGAAAATTTAAATATAATCTAAGTCATTAATTTTTATATGAAAAATATTTCAATAAGATTATTTGTTTAAATCAATGCTATTTTTGATATGTAAAATAGAAAATAGTATACTTGACGATACTCATAGCATTTGTTTGGTATAGAGTGAAAAAGGGAGAGGAAGGAAATTAGAGGAGGGATTTTAGAGAGAAAAATAGAATTTGGTTGTTTGGTAGAGAGGAAATAGGGAAGGAAAATTGAAAAACCATGAGCTCCATCACTTTTTAATCCTTCCAACTTGGGGAAGGAAAGTGGATGGAAAATTTTTGACAAAGTAAATGTGGGTAAAATACGTATTCTGACCTTAATCCATCATCATCTCTGAACTTATATGAGGTTATATTTATAAAATGTATTTGATTAGATATCTTTCCTTTTTTCTTTCTCTTCGATTAAATAACATGATAAAAAACCTTCATGCTTTTCATCACCTAGAGATTTTACTCTTTCTTTCATTTTATTTTCAATTCCATTTACCGCATTAGTTTTTAGGGTGGGAGGCTAAACGAAAAAAAGATAAGGAGGACTAAAGGGAGTTATGTGTGAATGTACACGGAAATATGTGGGCTAAAAAGGAGCCTTACTAATGAAAGAATTCTATGATATATTTCATGTACATATAAATATTTGTATCACCAAAGGGCATAGTTTTGATAGTTTGGTTAATATATCACATTTTTAAAAATTTGTATTTTAATAATGTAATATAATGAAATTCACTAATAGGCATAGTTTTGAAAGTTTAGTTAATTGTCACATTTTTAACAAAATTGTATATTAATTATATATAACGAATATTTAATCAAGTATGATAGTTTAAAATTTTGTATATCCTATCTAATTTATAATATCTTTCTCTTTATCCTTGCACTAGCATTCGAGGGGAGACAGAGAGAGAATGAAAACAATATAAAGAATTTATTAATTTTGGAAAAAAGAGGATCACCGTGTGATCCTATCCTTTATTTTTAGTGTAGTTTGATGTAAATATTATGTCTAAAGGGGCTAGTTCAGCAGGTGAGATGAAGATAGGAGTTCTCATGTTCGAAACTTGAAGTATTTCATCTTTTTTTAATAAATGAGAGTCATAAACCCATGTTACAAAAATAATAATAATAAATTAAAAACTTAATGATAATATTGAATATTGAAAATATTTATTTTAAAAGCCAGTGATACTGAATATTTCGCTGTTACACCGCTGAAGAATTATATCTAATAACAATATTACTAATGTAAATAGTATAACTCTTACTCCTTTCTGGAAAATATATATATATATATATATATAGATATATATATAACTCTAACTAAATAAAATGATAGATAAGGTCACAAATGACAGTAAACAATGCACTCTAACAATCAACGGCCGCCGAAAACCGCTTTGTTTATGCAGTTCTTGAACCAAACACTTTACTCATTTTTATACAAATTCATATATTTTTTTTCTAGAGAAACTCAATTTTATATTATTCGTGTGCCTTTTAACATTGTCCCTCTTACAAACACACACACACATGTTTGAATAATGCAATTTACATATAACATACATGTGTCATAAATCAACAATACCTTTTTTTTTTTTTTTTTTTTTGAGGAAATAAGCAATACTTTAAACACGGATTTTTTTTTCCCTTGAAATAGTTAATTATGATAAGGATTGGTCCTGGAAATAGGCTTATTAGTTTTATGTGCCAAAACTATGTTTGGATTTTCTTTTTCTTATAAAAAATCATTTTTAATCTTGGAGAAGCCAAAAAAAAAAAAAAAAAAAAAAAAAAAAAAAAAAAACTTGTATGGAAAATGTGAGAGACTTGGAGCATTTTGTTGTAGACAATAGTGGGTTGGAGCTCCAAGGGGGGGCACATAACGAAAGGACCACCTAAATTCTTGTGTCAAATTCATTAATTAGTTGCTTATTTTGATGGTAAACGCTCTCCTTCCCACATTAATTTTGTTTTGCCAGAAACTACGTGTAGCATACGGTATTTTTACCATGGAAAATCAAAATTCATTTATCTCATTCTTATATATCTTTCTCGAAATAGACGTGTGTGTATATATAGATATATAAGATGAGCCTCGTATTTGACATATCTAAATAGATAATATCAACATTAAAGCGGTGGGTATATACTTATATATCCATTGTCATGATTCGTAAAAAAAAAAAAAAAAAATTATGACATAAAGAAACGGTGCATGTATAAAACAATGGCATAAAAATCATTAAAGACGTTAAGTTTAATTGCTAAAATATTTCTGCAGCACTAGAAAATCTCTTTAGAGTTCTCACATGTCCTTGACTACATAACATTTTAATAACTTGAACCACCAAATAATATTACCAAACAAACAAATACTCATCAAACAATAGAAAACTGTCAGACAAAAATTATGAGAATTGTTAAAATTCTACGATAAGATGTGAATATATATATATATATATTTAATTATAGGACATGCAAGCTTCTCAATCATCTGATTTTCAGTTTTTTTTTTAATTTTATTTTTGTTTAAAATGATTTTGATGTAACATATAACGATCTGAACCGTTAGATTCCTTGAAATGACAACAATTATTTTAAAGAATTCGTGAGAACTAGGAAAGACCAGTATCCCTAATTTCTCTCTCTCTATCCTCTTTTATTTTTTTGTATTTTTATTTATTTGCTTTTAATCAAGAAAAGTGAAAAAAGAGAAACGGCAAGTCTGATTAGGAAGGGAAGGGATGAATCTAGAAGAAAGATTGGAAGTACGTGCAGAAAATAAATATGTTTGTCAGATGTCAAAAACGTTTTTTGCCTAAACAAACAATGGTATTGATCTAACCTTATCAATAACGTTGATTTGACCTCTTTTGATTACAGATGGATTTGACGTTAACTGAACATATGCTTCTTTTCTACCTCATTTTAATCGTGCTGTTTTTTTTTTTTTACATATATATATAGTGTGTGTGTATATATATATATATATATACATATGGCAAGAAAACCTGTGGTCTTGTTGTTCAACTGTTGGGTAAAAAAAGATATCCTCAAATTAAGTACCACTGTACAAACTTACTTAGTTACGTACTACTAACTAATTGATAAGAGTTTGTTTGATGGAGTTTTCCAGAGGTTATTTTTTACTTAAGTTCAAAAAATACATCTAAGGTCTTGTTTGGTAACAAGCTCTATTTAAATTAAACTGTATTTTTTTTATCATGTTTTTTATCTTTTTCCCCAAAAAGTTGTTTGTCTTTTCTGAAAATTCAAAAAATTTACTATTTAAACTTACAAATTTTAACTCAAACTTACACACCAAACACCCCCTAAAAGTGTTTAAATGGTTCATAAAAAAATATGTTATTTCTAAAAAAATTTATGTTAAAATCAGAAAATATGACTTTTAAAAAAAAATTATGAATAAAATTTGCAACTTTATATCAGAGTTTAAGTTACATAATATAAACTCATTTTAACACTTTTATTACTTATGCTTTGTTTGGTTGTAAGTTTAGTTTAAACTAAACTGTATTTTTTTCATCATGTTTTTTGTCTTTTTCTGAAAAAGTTTTTTGTCTTTTCTGAAAAATTACTATTGAAACTTAAAAATTTTAAACTAAACTCATTCACCAAACACCCCCCTTAAACTTTACAATCATTTTTATTTCATAAGATCTTTTAAAAATACAGTTCTTTAACACTTATCAAAAAGTAACAATTTTTGTTTCCCTTCTTCTGCTTACTAAAAATAAAATAAAAAACTCTACCAAACAGATCATAATTAAGCTTTGACAAATTTAAACCATTAACTAAAATAATGTTTTGACAAACCGAAGTTAAAGAAATGTAATTATGGAATAATATGATAATACTCTTATTTTGTTTCCCTTCTTCTGCTTACTAAAAATAAAATAAAAAACTCTACCAAACAGATCCTAATTAAGCTTTGACAAATTTAAACCATTAACTGAAATAATGTTTTGACAAATCGAAGTTAAAAAAATGTAATTATGGAATAATATGATAATACTCTTATTTTGTTATTTTCTGTTGTGTTCTGAGCATATGGTTCCAACTTATTTATATAAGGAAAAAAAATACCCTATTAGATTTTGTATCTGTGAACTCCTAATCAAACTCCTCTTTTATTATCCTAAGCTAAATAATCATATAAGAAATTCTATGCTATCTCACATAACTATGTTTAATTAGTTTGGCATTTTAAAAATAACTTTGGTCATTTTTATCATAAATATGTGGTGTTTGTTTGTGTCTTATACTACAATATGTGAAAGTGAAGGAGTGTAATATAACACTTATTATATATATTTTTTCTTGTTATAATATGATCATGTCATAAATTTATTAAGAAAAACGCTAAGACTTGGAAGCCTATGTCCTCAACCTGGCTACTTCTTATTAGTATAAAATGCTCGATATATCACTTAATAATTAAAAAGGGTACTTTTTAAAGTAGCATGCGTTGTTTTATCTTATCAAAAGTTTTTTAATGGTCAAATATATGAGGGGATTCACATTAAAAATCATGAAATGAAACAGATTGTGTTTCTACTTATAATTCAATCAGTAATACTTAATCCAACGACTGCAAAAACTTGCACATGTTAAAAAAATTAAAAATAAAAAAGTGCCATTCCATATAAAGTACTCAAAATAAGAAGGTGTCTAAGGGCCCGTCTGAGGCAGTTTTTTTTTTTTTTTTTTTCACTATTCACATTTACAGATCTTTCTTTTTCATTTTTTATTTCATATCGAAATGAGATGATATTTTTTTTTAAATTGGATAAAATAATAAGGAAAACGAAACAAAATTCATATTGATTTTTTTTTTCCCCAAACACATTCAGGGTTGATTAGTGATTTTGGACATTAATCAAGTGAAACGACCGATCCTGAGGGCATCAGGTCTAGTTAGTGAACCGGCCTCGGAGGGGGAAGGGCCCAATCCAGGTATGTGAGTGAGTCTGGTACGGGAGTTCCTCTGACGTGTCCGTTCATAAAATAGCGCAGGTAAGGGGAGCTCATCCCAAAAGCCAGAGTTTGAGATTGAGGAAGCAGAAGGCGAACTTGCAGCTTTTTACATCGTGCACTCGCGCCGTATGATGCGGAAGTCTCACCTACGGTTCCCTTAGAAGGGAGTGGCTACCTACTGGAGCTTCGACCAACCACCACCGGTCAATTCAGCTTTGGGGCCACCCCCTTACTCTACCATTATTATAGGGGTACGGGATTCGAGACAAAAAAATATCAAGACAACATATCAGTTTTTCCATTATATATACTTTACAAATTTTTAACTCCAAAACACTCATTTTCAACTAAACGCATATTTTCAAAACTCCAACTCATTTTCTATTAAAATATTTTCAAAACTCCCGTTTCAATTATCACCGAAAACGGTCCCTAATTGTTTTCTTGGCCACACTGAGTGATTATATAATACGTGTACGTGACAAGTATAAATGGCGACAGACCACAGCCACAGGCCTAGATCCCTGGCCGTATGGATCACATTAAGCATTGAAAACGAAGGGGATCACTAGTACAGAGACACTCAGTTCTGTCCTCTAATCATCATGTTTGGTCAATTAATTGCCATTTTTTTTAATTTGCTTTTTAACTTTACTTCATAAATTGAATTCAGTAGTTAGTACTAATAGCAGAGACTAGTAGGCATCTCTACTTTCAGACAAGTAATGTTAATGACTGTTGTTCGTTGATCGTAACGTCAGGGTCACTAATTTTATTGTCAATTTTTTAGTATAATTATTTATAAAAAGTGAATTATCATTTTAATCAACATGACAATCACATCCATTTTTTTAAAACGACGACTCATATATTATATAAAGTGATATTCAAAAATTAAAATTAGACTTTATATCTTAACGTTTTTTATTTTTATTTTTATTTCCATAGAATCAATATATTTCAAACTGCATTCACAAATAGAAAACAAAATATATACTATATATTTTTTCAACTAAAAAATTGGTACTATTTATACTTGTCTTAAAAGGCTAATTGTATGTTGATAAACTGTAAAAATATTTTATTTTCAACTATATTTATTTATGTATTTATTTATTTTTGTTCAACATTGTGCCATTTGAATCATGACTGTCTTTTATGAGGAACTTATTTTGCCGGTCGTGTTTTATAAGGGGCTTGTTAGTACTTGGTTGTTAGACTGTTAATTATATCTATAGTGAGCTCAATTTAAGAAAGGTTTTCTTTCTAGACAATATATCATGTTGGAGAGGATAATGTTGATGTAAAGTCGCAAACCTCTTCTTGCTTTCATGAAAAAGTTGATATATAGTTGATAGTAATTGATAGCGCATTAAGTGAACACACACATTTATATATGTATGTGTGTGTGTGTATATATATATATATATAAATATTTTTTTTTTTCGATAATGGAATTAAGTAAACATATCATGTGCAACATGTTTGGACTATCAAGGGTCACATAATTGGTGGCTTAGATGATTGAGTAATTATATTAAAAACGTGACACAAGTTTTTAAAGGCCCTCATAAATTGTTACTTTATTTGGAATTTTTCTTATTCGAAACATTTTGAAAAAAAAAAAAAAAAAAAACTCTTCTTTCCTTTTGTTTTATTTTAACAGAGATCTATCCCAATAACAGAAGCATGAATTAATCGTAATTTCACTCTTGCTTTGTGTTCTATAATTTTTCATAATTAGGACTTAGACACGAATATTTATATACATATAATAGATTCACACATAATAAATACCTCACAAAATACCAGGTTAGCATAATCACTTCTTCCATCCCCTCTCAATATAAAAACAACACTTAAGTTTTTTTTCTTTTTCTTTTTTTTCAAATTTTGAACTGATAAGAAATCTATATTTATTTTTTTTTGTTTGTAATAGTAAGAATTAAATTTGGCTCTTGCATAGTAGTATTATTATCACTCTACCATCCGAACAAAATATTAAAAAAATGGTAAAAAAATATGAAAAGGATAATGAGCATTGCACTACATGTAAAAAACATTTCACCTGTGCATGAGGGACATAAAATTCAAGTAATAGACAGTTTATTAAGTAAATAAGTTATTTACTTCTTATCAATAAATTTACTTTTATTTATTTTAAATATTTTAAAATCTGTAAAAACTTTTTACTATAATTTTGAAATAAAGGAGAACTCTAACAATTAACAACGCATGTTGTGAGTGGAGTGATTAGAATATTTTTATATATGTTTTTCCACAAAATTTTTTTATACACTTAAAACTAAACGCTCAAAAAAGAAAAAAAAAAGTTAAAAAAATAAAAATAGAAAAGGACAAAAGGGTGAAAATGGGGAAGGAAGATAGAAAGAGGAGTAAAAATGCAAATAAAGGAGATCAAGGGGGTACTTTCGGTAGATAACAAAAAGCTTGTCCTATTTCCATCGAATGAAAAAGCCATTTTTGCTTCCCTTCCTTTCCTCTCCCAAGATCCATCCCCCTTTTTTTTAATTATGTTTTTTTCATTTTAATCCCAATTTTTTTCTTTGTAAAGTTTTTTAATTACAAAATAAATAAACACTCTCCGTTTGGAGTTTGGACCGTATCTTAAAAAACATCTTCAAATCTCTCTTTGACCGTCGTACTTTCTCTCCCTCTCTCTCTCTCTGTCTGTCTCTTTCTCTCTCTGCTTTTTTCTCATATACATTCCCACACACACACGCATATCTATATATATGTATAGATATAGTTATAGTTATATACAGCTAATATATTTTCTCATCAGAATCATCCTTTTGCCTTTTCGCCGCTGTTGCAGAGCGAGAGAGGCTCTCTCTCTCTCTAGCTATCTGCGCAGAAGAGAGAGAAACCGAAACAAACATTTTTTTTTTTTCATTTCCATTTTTCTTGTCTTTTCGCCACTGCAAAAGCTATTTTAATCCGATTCTGATAGAAAGAAAGAGAAGAAAAGGGTTGAAATTTTCTCTCTTTCCAATCATTTTTTGTTCTTGTTCTTGTTCTTCGCCATTGATAAATCTTAAATCCTCGTGGTCGTCGTCGTCTTCGTCGCTGTGGGTTTAATTGGAATTTTGTCTGATCCGACGGCTGAGGATCTCCTGGTCCCTCTAATCGTACGCCTAGGACTCCTTTGTCAGTCCTACCTCTCTCTCGCTCATCTTTACGTAAGAACCTCTCTCTCTCTGAAATACACGCCTTTTTCTATATTCCTCTCTCTCTCTCTATACATATATATGTGTGTATATATATATACGCACATACACGGCACATACACGCACACTCAAATTTACATTTATGTATATGAGTCTGCGAATCGTGTTGGTCTCTACGTATTTACTTATTTATTGTATTGTACATATTTATTTATTTTATTGGCTTTTCTTCTAATTTGATTTTCATTTCATTTCATTCGTGCGAAATTATGCCCTTCTATTTGGAAAGGCATCATTTTTTAATGGTTTCCAAAATCATGATTAATTGGTATCGCTAATTATCATTAGCATCTCCATATTACCCCTTTTGTTTTCTCAAACATGCAAATGTTTTAACTTTGAATTATTGTAATCACAACTGTGTTTTTCTGATTTGATTATTGACGTGAGATTTAACTTTGATTTCATGCTTCATTTGATCTCTCTTTTAAGCTTTACCATCATTAATTCATTCGTTTTGTATTTATTTTCTTGTGTGTGATTTCTTGATTGTAAATTTAGTGTGTTACTAAAGTTAATTGGTTGGTTGTTTTATCTAGTGGAATTTTGATTATAAAGATTTATTTGGGTTATTGTGGTTTTGGATGTAGCTTTAATTAGATACAAGCTTTGTTGGGTTTGTTTTTTATTTGTACATGGGTAAGGGCAATCTTCTTCATCAACAAGTCATCCAAAATTGTGGATACCTTTTTGTATGAAATTCAAAACCATGTGATTATAGGTATAACCTAACGGTAATTCTATAATTAATTACACCAAAAGGTGTAGAGTTTAAATCCACCCACGGTCAAAATTTCAAAATTTTAAAAAATAAAAAATAAAAAAATTTCCGAAGCTTCTTTTGTTAATTTACTCATTTGACTGCTTTTTATTAGTATGGTGGAGTAATGGTTTAGACTATAGGAGACTTAATTAGAAGAGAGATAATAATGAGTGAGTGAGTGAGTTACTTATTTTGGTCAGTTGAGTGTTGGTTTAAATACCACTTGGCTCGAAATTATTAAAATACTTGCACTTTAACCATGTATGTTTGGTTGCTTATGTGCAAAACCTTTCATGTATGCTGTGGAGTGGGGTGTAAACCATAGGTTTAAAGGGTGAGTTTTTTAGGGGAGTTTTAAAATTTTTTTTTTTTTAATTGAAGGTTTGTTGGCCTTAAAACAGTTTACTTGGGAATATTTATTTGGATCATATGAAATCATTTGCCTGGTGGAATTTTGTGTGGAAGGGTTTTTTTTTTTTTTTAAACTCTATCGAGAATGATGTGAGATGCCACCAAGACAATAGGTCGGGATTGTGGAATTTTGTGTGGAAGTGGATAGCTACTTTATAGAGAACAGGTGTAGGATAATTTCAGGACCCTTAGTACAATATGTAGGGACTGTACCTCTATGTCAGGCGACCTTGGTTGATTTATGGGTGATTAATTTTCAATTTTGATGGAAGAAATGTGTCAAACATGTAGGCCTATGTGTTATTATATTGTAGGCATGTGAATGTTGCTGTCATCTCGGTGAAAGTGATCGACTGATATCTTAAAATGGGGCCATAATATTTGAAGAAATCATCACAACTTTGTGGTTTTTGTTTTCCGAATTTCTTGAGCATAAATATATCCGTTGCTTATTTTCCTTTTTACTTATCAGGAGTTTGGAATTCTTCATTGACACCAGCTTTACCTATTCCATTATGTGTTTTATGTTTTGCAGCGAGCAGGTTATACTTCTCTGACGGTTGACGGCTCATGGAGCAGTATAATGGTCACAGGAGATTAAGGAGAAATGGTCATCATGGCCAAGAAAATGGCGACACCAGTGAATTGAGTGTTGGGGATGACCTTGATCCGTGGACTGCATGGGCATACAAGCCTCGTACCATTTCGATGTTACTTGTTGGCGCATGTTTTCTTATGTGAGAGTTCTGCCAAATTTTGGAGTGCTTATATGGATATTGCTTATCTTTTGCCAATTATACAAGTCTTTGTTTATGACCAATTGTGCAATTTGTTTTCAGAAGAATAAAATTGACAGTAGATGGTAAATTAAATGTTCGCTTCAACTTTCATGTTTTTCAACCTGGATGGATAGTTTGTGTCTTGCCTTTACCTCTGCCATTACTGTTTTCTTACCTAATTTCTGTTAGCTAGCGGTTTTGTTTTTATTTCTTTCTCCGCCTTTGGATACTATAAACTTACAGCTATGTAGAATATCTGGTAGACAGATATTCCATGGTAGGAAAATGACAGAGAAAAGAAGTGGTTTTAAAAAAAAGTCCAATTTGTAGCGTATGAAAGTGGAACTTGGTGAAAATCAACATGCTCTAGATGAGCGTATATAAACATGCTGCTGTTTTGACACAATGACGAGGTGTATTTGAATTATCTGATCATTCTCATGTAGCATAAGGAAATAATATTGGCTTTTTTTTTCTTTTTTTTTTAAATTTATTTTCCTGCTGGATGCATTTATCAGATGGGCAAGTGGGGCACTGGATCCAGAAAGTACTGTATCGGGAGATCTTGTTACATCAGTGAAAAGGTTGGTTCTTACTTATTGAATTTTACCAATGTCTTTTTGAATAGATTTTTTCACAACCAGATTTTTATTTTTTTTGAAACTTATGCCTAACTGTTTCTTGTAGGGGCATATGGGCGATGATTGCAGTTTTTCTTGCTTATTGCTTGCTGCAAGCCCCTTCTACGTAAGTTCTTATATACAATTATTGTTCTTTTAAACTTTTGTTGTTTTGCATTTACTTTTTGGACTCCATTTATATGTTCTAATTTAATAGCATTTCTCTGTGATTTCATGCCATGATTTTAAATTGTATTGTGATTTCTCTGATTCGTAAGTTGGATGTTGGATGTTTTTCCTTTTACTTTCCTTTCTCTCTCCTTTCGACCCTTGGACTTGGGTGTCCTTAGATACTTGTGTGATTGGAATTTCTATCTACTTACTTAATGTTGAAGAAAAGAGCGATTGATATGTGAAATTGAGATGTCCTGTTTTGGAAGTCTGTTGGTGGCTAGTCACCTTCTCTGTTGCAAGTTAATCTATGTCGATAAGTTTGTTTTTGTTTAATTATGGAATCAATATGTGTTATGTAAAATACAAGTCTGGTTTTTTTTTAAAATTTTTTTTTTATAGTTTTCTGTAGTATTTGATTGAGCCTGTTGGCTGTTGGTACTGTTTGCTGATGTGGAACTTCATACAGGATTCTGATTAGGCCACATCCTGCAATTTGGCGCTTAGTCCATGGAATGGCTGTTGTTTATCTTGTTGCTCTTACATTTTTGCTTTTTCAGGTTGGTTTCTCTGCTTCCTTTCTGTTTAGATTACCTTTTTCCTTTTTTATCTCTCTCTCTCTCTCTCTCTCTCTCTCTCTTTTTTAAAGAAAAGTCGATGAAGTATTCTGTTTTGAGTATTAGCTACCTTGTTTTGATTTTTTCATGGGTCTCCACTTGAGCTGTTATCGCTTTTCACCTTTTAATGTTCTTCGCCAATTATTATTCTGTTGCGCACTATAGCGTGGTAACTTTGCAATTACTCACTTTCCAGAAACGTGATGATGCCAGGCAGTTTATGAAGTTTCTCCATCCAGATCTTGGTGTTGGTAAGCAGTTCTAGATTGCTAATTGTTACTTTTTTACGAACTTTCTCTGTTTCCAACCGTTGTATTAGCTGGAAGAAATAGCTTATATTGGTAAAATGTCGGTTGAAACTTTCTTATATATCTGTCTATTATATCATTACACGCAGAACTTCCGGAAAGATCCTATGGAGCTGATTGCCGCATATATCTCCCAGAAAATCCTACAAGCAGGTTTAAGAATGTTTATGTATGATCTTCTTTCTGAACCTATCTATGTTTAACATTTCCTCATTTATGTTCTTCCTGTAGCTAAAGCAGTCTTCTGATTTTGTTTAATCTTCTGTTTAGGAAACACTTTTTGATGAATTTGTTTTAGCTCATATTATTGGATGGTGGGGAAAAGCTATATTGATCCGTAATCAACCTCTTCTTTGGGTGCTATCAATTGGATTTGAGTTGATGGAGGTTACTTCCTTGACCGAATTGAGCACGTTATATTTCCCCTTCCTGTGTTTTCATATCATTTTCCCTCTCAAGTGGAAGTTGTCTATCTTTATAATTTGGACATGTGCATAGTTTTTATGTCCAAGTGGCCATATTGATTGAAAACTAAAGCTTATTTTGGCATTTCAGCTTACCTTCCGCCACATGTTACCAAACTTCAACGAATGCTGGTGGGACAGTATCGTTCTTGATATTTTGATCTGCAACTGGTTTGGTAAGGACTTAAAATTTTTAAAATTCTGGCTCGTTATGGTTGAGCTCTATGTTTTGCTATAAACTCTAAATTTTCAATTGAATCTTCTACAAAGATGTTCTCAGCATCTTATGGTGTTACATCATTATATCATATGTGCTTTCCGATTTATTTTTATAGTTCACGGTGATTGTGAAAATGAAAGCTAGAAGTCATTTCTTCGAGATTTATGTACTTTTCATTTGGCAACTGAGGATTTCTCAACTACAACTGAAAGTTTTGGCGCATATTCTGCAGGTATCTGGGCAGGAATGCATACCGTTAGGTATTTTGATGGAAAAACATACAAGTGGGTCGGGATAAGCCGCCAGCCTAACATTATTGGAAAAGTATGTTTTGACTAAATGTTCAAGTTTCTTGACAGTTGATACAGTTTCATAAAGACATTGAATTTGCATCTTAATATTTGTCCCCCCACATGTACATATACATATATATATATTTATATATATAAATATTTTTTTTTTCTGTGGAACCTTGTTATTGAAATTACGTTGATTTTTAGGATGTCTTTTCTACTGATTCAGGTCAAAAGGACATTAGAACAATTCACGCCAGCTCAGTGGGACAAAGATGAGTGGCATCCCCTGCTTGGTCCGTGGCGTTTCATTCAAGTTCTTTGCCTTTGCATTGTGTTCCTCACAGTAGAGCTTAACACATTCTTTCTCAAGTTCTGTCTGTGGGTTCCTCCTCGAAACCCTGTTATCATCTATAGGTTGATATTGTGGTGGCTAATTGCAATTCCGACAATTCGTGAGTACAATTCATACCTTCAGGACCGGTACTTTCTCTCTCTATACCTGACAAAATCATGTGTACACAATACCCTCTTGGCTTTCTCTTTTCTAATCACTAACGTCAATCTTGCAGAAAACCAGTGAAGAAGGTCGGCTCATTTTGTTGGCTTTCCGTTGCTATTTGCATTGTTGAACTTCTCATTTGCATCAAGTTTGGACATGGTATGTTTCTATCTGTACATTCGTCTTGCGAAAAGTATTTTTGTACAACCTTGATTACTAACAACTCGACTTTTTTTTTATCGACTTTAATGAAACCAATCGTCTTGATTCTGCCAGGACTCTATCCTAAACCTATGCCATTATGGCTTGTAACCTTTTGGACATCTGTTGGAGCATTCCTTATACTATTCCTCGTCGTGTGGTCGTGGCAATCGCATCGAAGTTTAGTGAGAAAGAGGCAGTGAATGATAATGTTGCAGTACTTCAACGTTATTCTTTGATTCCTACCTTTATTTGAAAGTTTTCCTTCCCCTGTAAATACTGATCCCCTTTATTAAAATTGTAAATGCTTATTCTGTTAGATTAGTGGATCACAGTTTCTTGAGCAGAGAATACTATCAATTCTTTCGTTGTTAGGTAGTTTCAGGAAATTCTTCAACTGGAAGGGCTCATGAGTTAGTTTTGGGTTGCCACCATTACCGGCAAATTTTTTTCCCCACTCGAAGAATCCGACTTTTATTTTAGAATTTTTCCAGTTTTATTGTGTGGTTTATAAAGGAGAAAAGAGAGAGAGAGATTTCTGATCAGCCCATGCATTTTGTGTGCCAAGTTTTTTCTTTGAAAAAAATAGTACCCATCATTGGCATTGGTTTAGTGTTACTCTTACATGGTTTCATAGCATGCTTATTGCTTGTTGTGAAATTTAATACAATTATAGTAACATGTCAAATTTTAACATTTAATTACTTATTTGATTACTTATTGTATAGTGTGTTGACTTATTTAGTTACTTATTATAATATTATCATTCTGCTGATTTTTAAAAGTCAAAATTTGATACTTTACAAGTTCTTATGCTTAAAATTTTACAAAGAAAAGTAGATTTAATATTTAAAATAACTTTACGTATTGAACATAAAATAGTAGAATATTTTGGATATAACATTTTTAAAACTTTTCTATGTTAAATATATTGATATTGATATTGGAGATGTAAACTAAAAAAAAAGTCTGATTATCCTTTAAATTCTGGAAACCATCTTGCTTTGTCCACTACAACTAAATGGGCAGAATTGAGAAACGTGATGCAATAATCTATAGTTTTGTTGCACATAAATTTGTTACAATTTCCTTTTTTTTTTCATTGCTCTAACTTCTACCTCTTAAATTATTAACCAAACCATCCTATTTTACCTGCCTCATACATTTCAATGACAAGGGCAAAGAAACTAAGAGCTTGGTTTAATTTTTAACAAGAAGTACAAACCATGTCACCGTGGCATGACTCATTGGCGGGGAGTGAAGTGTACTTATAATTTTTAAACGCTCACAAATCCCTTTTCAAATTAGCAAGTATCTGAATGAAGTAAGGTATTATCTTTTTCATACAAACGCTCTGATTGTATGTTATGTGTATTCTTGTATATTCATCAACTTTTTGAAACCCCTTTTGAAAGGCTTCTTCAATGTACTCTCTCTCTCTCTCTCTCTCTCCTTTTTTGTTTTATTAAATTAGAGGGGTCATTTTTTAGCCCCCGAAAAAAAAAAAAAAAATTAGAGGGGTCATTGTCCGAGTTCAACTTGGAGGGAGACCAAACGGACTGTGAATTAAGCCGCCTAGAGAGAGACTACAAAAGTAGAAAAATAAGGGGGATATTTTACCATCAGATATGATATGCCTGGCAAGTTGCAAGACAATGCAAAGCCAAATACTACATCTCCAAAAGCTTTTTCACCATTGCCTCTTTGTCTCTCACTCATGTAGGTGTTTCTGTATGCACTTTCCATGTGTGTGTGTGTACACATGCGGGGACTTTCATTGTCCTACCACACACTGAATATTGTCGGCCAATTATTCGATCATATGCCTCTCAGCACCACCTTCACATCCAAATAAAAGTCTTCCTATTACCTGTGGGAGCTACCATGCGTAGCCCTATTCCTTAGGTTAGTTCCTAGTATCATGTCTCTTTCTAAGCCTCGTGAATAATTGCCTTGAAGACCTTCTTGTTACTTTTTGTGAATGGTTTTGTGGACTCTTGGGAATTTGCTATTAGATCGAATCAATGTCATGCTCATATTAATTATTTTCTACACATATTACTATTTTAATCATTAGGTTTAACTATTCAACGTTTAGATCTGTGACTGACTGGCAAAAGAGGTCCTACTTAAAACCTTGCTTCTACCAGGTTAGATATTCAAGTCATGCATCACCCAGGTTTGTTGGTTGGGCAACCATTTTTGATAGATTTTGCGAGTTCCTGATCTATTAACTATTAAAGACCAGGGACATGATCCTTTGTCATCCCATCGGTGGTCCTAGCTACTACTTACCTTAAATGCGTTGGGCAGAGGGACATGAAGACACCACTGATCCCCTTTTTATTATATAAAAAAAAATTCAGATATATGATTGAAGTGGTTCTGCGCTGTGCACTGCAAATTTTTAAAGCTCTCTGGTAAAGTTTCAAGTCATCTTTTCTTTCCAAGGCAATAAAGTTTTCCTTTGATTGCATAACATGTTTCTCCATATTGTACAACATAATGCTTTTGGAAGATTAAATAATTATATGATGGTAAATTACTTACACCAAACAATTACTTTTCACCCCAATCATATTTACCAACACATCAGACACTGGTTATTTTCACTTGGTTTGGTACAAGGACTAAAAATTTCAGTTGTGTTCTTCTGGTACACCCTTTTGAGGACTGTGTTCACTATACCTTTTGACGTACTTTATTAGAACCTTTTTCAGACTTTGGAGTGCAAATCCATATCAGGGTTGCTTCTTTTGGTGATTATTATTACAAGGCAACCCCAAATTTTGGCTGAGAATTAAAAATGATGGTCCTTTGAAGCAAATAATATCCGTTTTTGCTAGTTAGAAAATAGCATTGTTGGTAGCTTTTTCTTCCACGCAGTCCTTCCTCTAACAATCTCTTCATTTTAGGCTCCGCTTTTGTTTGAAGGAGATGTGTATACCTCAATGGCCCTTTCTCAAAGGACCCCAAGAGTCCACTGCCCTTCATAATTTCCGCGGCTAACGAAAATCCGTTCATTATGGTGATATCATTAAAATCTTCGTTCACTGCATTGTTGTTAAGTATCTCATCTTCATCTGGATGACAAAGTGATTGAACTATATCTGAACTCCCGCATTCCCTTCGGTACTCTAGTGTGATTTCGGATAGTTGGTGAGATTCCAAAATATGGTCAGGAATTGTCTGTGGAAATAGATGGAGAAAATAATCAGATATGAATTATTTTAAAGTGCTAAATAGTATTGCTGACACTTTTATATGTATATATATATATATATATATGTATATATTTACCTCAAGCATCCATCCAACATACTTGACATTGTTCACATGGTGGTTCATGTCTAAATCACTTCTTCTCGGCTGCAAAACGTAAGTTTGAATTAGTCGATATATACTATAAGCTATTGAAGTAGTTGTACTAAACATCTTGAGCTGTTAAAGTTTGATTATGAATTTTTTTTCTTTTTCTAAATTATTATTATTATTATTATTATTATTATTATTATTACCTTCAAGTCATTGTTGATATACTTTGCTTTATCATCCAACTTGACAATTTTCTCAGGGACATCTTCCTTGATTGCGTGCTTCTCAATATGCCAAGGTGAAATCTCAGCCCTCACCTCTTCGGGAATCTTCGAGAGACGCCTTGTTTGCCGGTTCATCATGACCCAGACGCTGTTCAATATTTTTAGCATAAGCATGAATGCTGAAAAAAAAAAGGCAATAAAAAAGGGAGGAACTTTCTTTCAAGAAATTACCTAGTTGCACGTCCTAAAATATGGCCTGTGGCTTGACTTCGGATTAGCCAGTCTCGCCGCATTCCATTCTTCCCTGATGCTCCAACCCATGTGTCGATTTCGACTATCTCTCCCCTGTAGAATACAAGTACATGTAATTTGCTGCACATCAGAATGGAATCATTCTAGGAAAAAAAAAAAGAAACTAAGAAAAAAGATTGTTACATATAAACTTAGGACTATATTATATATCTTCTTAAATAGGTATAATGCAATCATTGTTAGAATTCTAAAATGTGTCCGAGAAGTTGATATTTGAATCGTTTTCATGTTAGTTCAAGAACATGAAGACCGAGGTTAGACTTACCAGATCGGATACTGATCAACTTGAAGTTGCATTCTTGAAACAACCCATATGAGATTGTTCCTCATCATGCCATGTGTCGCGCCAAATCCGTCGCTAAGTAGTCCGGACATCCAAACATGATTTAACGCTGTTTCCTACACGACACACCCAAAAAAACACATCTAAGAGTGTGCAAGATTTGTTACGCGAATAGTTCAAAAAAAACCATCTTCCCAACAAAACATAACAGAGTTGTCAAACAGTAAAATTTGTCACCTGAAGAAGATTTAGGATGCTCTCCAGAGTTGCGGTTTTATCAGGTCCAACCTCATAGGACCTAACAACAACTGTCTGCCTGTACCCGACACCGCCTTCAATGATGAGGCCTTGCCGAAAAGGATCAACTAACTGCTTCTTTGTCGGGATATTCTGCCGAATTTGCTCGGCGGTGAGGGAGTCGTTTTTAGTAACAGAGGCGACAGAAGTGGTGGCGGCTCCAATCTTTTGGCTCAGCATATCAGCCTTACCAGCTGACCTCGGGGAAGCCCCGTTAATTTTGATGTTACTCAAACTTTTCATGTTTTGGTCATGAAGATGATTATCTCTATTGGAAGAGCATGTTACATAGGAGGTTGGACATGAGAAAGCAGCAGCCATTGTTTTTCTGCTGATGTGAAGGAGTTAAGAGGAGATGGAACAGAGTACCAGCCGTGACAGGATTTTATAATTAGCGAATGACGGACCCGTCCGAAAGTTAGGAGACGAAACCAGGGAACTTTGTTATGGAATTGAGCATATCAAAGATGAGTTTTTTTGTGTGTGTGTTGCAAGTTTAAGACATGGTATCATAGAGATCATCGACAGGATAAGCCAAAAAATAATATTTATATATAGTATTTGTCTTTCGTTTTGGCATTTTTGTCCGTAAAATACAAAGAAGGTATAAGATACCTTATGGGATTTTTGGGGAATGTTTGTTTGTTAATAGAATTTGGTCTCACGTAACGAACAAGCCAAAGTTGGGGAGTTTAAAGTTTCTGGTTAAAGTGGTTAGAACAAACTACTGTCTGTGAACTTTTCAAACTAGAAATGGGAAACCTTTGACTGAATATTCTAGGAAAGTGGAAGTTTTCTCTGTTTTCTGCTGAATGTTTAGTGTCTTTTAGATTGTTGTCTGCACACTGTGTAGCGTAGAAAAAACTGTTGTTGTTGTACCATATAGCTAAGGTCTTGGTAGAACTGTAGAAGCATTAAGTTTGATTCACTTAAGTCATAGAGTAGCAAAATAATAGAGCACCGGTTGAGTTGAGCACCACCCACTAATAAAACGTGGATCCCATTATATAAGACCTACAGATGTGGCCCACCTTTTATTAATAATGATGTTTAATATTGGTTATGTCTCCAAATATTTTTCCTGTAGAAATATATGAGAAACTCAAATCTAATGCACAATCTCATCTTCAGTAATTATGCAACTCCGCTGCGTAATCTTGCAATACCTGATCTCCTTAGTTTACCATGTTGGAAAATTCAAAATAATTCAAAGGTTAACTTTTTTTTTTTTTCCTAATGAGAAATTGAAAGGTTAACTTATTAGGAGTAGTCCAAGCCTTTTCAATTTGATCTCTATTGTGTTAAGTCCTGTGTTATTATGGAGTTTCCAGTTTGTAGACATGGCATCTTGGAATTTCCTTGAGGGGTTCATCACAAAAAAGGTTTTCTTATTTGAAGATGTAGGCCCCGTCCTTTTAAATCCATTCTTAATTTTATATTCAGTCTGCAGATTTTTGCTTGCACACTCCAAACAATCAGTTCTAGTAAATTAACATAGCTTTAGATTCTCTTGGACTCGGAATTCTAAGGAAATCAAGTAATAAACGCGGTTATAATTCAATGTCATGTCTTGCGTAGTATCAAAAACATTGATTATACATAAACATATAAATATATATGTATGCATAGTAAAAGGGCCACATCTTTTGTCTCTAATGTGGAATGTAATGTCATACAACAATGTTATGACTTGCTAGATGGTTAATTAACAGGACAAGATCTGTTGTCCCAGATTTTGTTTCATTAGCTGTCCCACAATAGTGTTATACCATATAATTTAAATTTAAAAATTTAACCATATGAAAAATACTAAATATTAAAAATTCTTAAACAAATTGATAAATTATCAAAACATTATTGAGGACAGTCATTGAAACAGACAGGAACATGGGAATTGGGATTCTTAATTATCAAGGAAAACATGGACTTGGAAGAGAAGGAGAAATGGGATTGCTAGAATATGAGAGTGAAACACCCAAGTCAATTTGAAAAATATGGAAGCTATGGGAAGATTTCGTCGAAATTTTGTATGGCTTTTGGAACATAATGAGACAAGAAGTAGTTGATGATTCTTTTTCGTTTGTTTTTATCAACACAAGAGCAGTAACCTAGGTCAGTTCCGATCTTTTCTACGTTGGGTTTTCAGCCACTTTTCATAGTTTGTTGCCTTGGTGAAATCCAAAATATTCCTCCAATCTACTAGTGAAATCCAACATATTCCTTCACATTTACTAGTAAAACAAAACAAAACATTTACTAACGAGAATTAATATGGAGTATTCTTAGTGTCGGTTGCTTTATGCCAATATTAAAAAGGAATGGAACAAACTATACAGTGCTAAGATTGAGAATATAAGTACCCACCCCCCACATCAAGCAAATCCACGCAATCGTCACCATGATTTGAACTATTACAGCGAGTTTAAGACGCTAACCTTGTTGACCCCCACGGATTAAAAATATTAATATTTATTATTAGCCATTAATTTGTTTTCCTTTTAAAAATGTCACCCTTTTATCATCAAGGGAGATCATGGAAGTTGTTGTAGAAGGTGAAGTTAGAACCAAAAAAGAACCCCCAATTCTTTTATTCTTTGTAGTTGGAAAGTTGCCACTTCTAATTTTAACAAATAACTGTTGAACTCAATAAACTATTGCAGAGTTCCCAAACTAATGATATGTGTTAAATTTGGACTGAAACGTCCTCATGAACGTGATGACATATGCTCTATTGTCGCCCAAATTTCAGTATCTTCCTTTCAAACAAGCTCAAGTGAAATTGCACAAGGACATCTCAATCCAAATTTTAGGGTCTGTTTGGAGAATTTTTGGAGACAGAGTTCAAGAGGTTAATTTGGAAATATATGTTTGATTGAAATATGAAATGAAAATGAACTGTGATATAAAAAATAATACAAAAACTTAAAATATATTAAAAAATATATAAAAAAAAAAGTAAATATTGTTTCGTTCATCTCGTAATTGTGAGTATTTTAACATAAGAATCAACTTATTTCGATTTGCAATAAAAAGTAATGAACGTTTAAAGTTTGAGTTTTTTAAATATAAGAGAAAAAAAAAAGTTATAGATTTGAGAGTTTTGAAATTTAGATGAAACCCCCCAAATGGACTCCGAATAACCATCACTGTTTTGAAGCACTTTGTAACAGTTTCTTAAATTCATAGGATAATTTATCAAAATTAAAAGTTCAAAGAACAACTTGTCACACACAAAAATTTTAGGGAGCAAAAATACCAAATAATAAATGAAGATTCAATAAAGGGGTAAGGTTTTTTACCCATTGATAGGGTACAATTCTCTATCCTTTAACTTGAATCTGGAGGCTTAAAAAAATTTAAAGACCACCATGTTAAAATAAATCCTCCCACATACAACCAAATTTCAATATCAAAAATAAAAAATAAAAAATAAAAAATAAAAAGCCCTATCTGCTAAGAACTCTGATGGCCTTAGGGATGGGCGGTGGCCTCGACGGCTCGCCTGGCGGTGGGCGATCGACGACCCTCTCCATTATCACCTTGCCGCCGCCCTTCCGAGCTCGTCCCAGGAGAAGAAGCTCAAGAGACCCATCTTCGGTGGGCCGCCCTCCAGCCGCCGCCGCCGCCGCCATTCTAACGCAGCACGAGTCTAGCCGCCCACTGGTCAAATCGCAACTCCGCCACCGTTGCCGACATCGCGAGCTCGCCTGTGTTGTAGATCCGCCCTTCGCTGTTTTTCCCTACATCGCAATCCGAGCCGGAATCTAGATCCCACTCCGCCGATGGTTGTTCACCGATAGTCCAGATCCGGCACAGGGCTTGACGGTGCGAGCCCACTCCGCCGCGCAAGCCATCGAGCCCCCTCCACCGCACGGCCATCGATCGCCCCACGTTGTGAGTTGTCGAGATCAGACACAAGGCTCGCCGCTCCGCCGCGCGAGCTATCGCGCCCCCCGACGGTGATGCCCTCTGCCGCTGGTCATCGAGATATTTTGCTCGGTGTTTTGGAAATATTTTTTCAGGCCTTTTTTTATTTTTTTTTGCTTTTTGATTTTTTTTTCCCCTCTTTTTCATACATAATCTGGTGTAAAAATGCCACAATTATTTTAATGCATCTTTTTGATCCATACCATCCAAAGATCGTCCAATGGTTAAAAAATTTGTACCGGGTAAAATAGCTTTACCCACTGTAGAATTCCCCCAAATCAATAAGTTACTTTCACCAAAATTATTGCAACATAATTTAAGATAGCTGACAAATTGCAAGAAATGCAAATCTCTATGCAACCCTTGCAATATTAACCAAAATTAGCTTAAAACAAAACAAAACAAAACCAAAAACCAAAAAACAAAAACAAAAAAAAAAAAAAAAAAGAAGAAGAAAGAAGTAATGAATCCCTAGTTACTCATCGAATCGACTGAAAGAAGCTAAATTTACTGGGTATACTAGACCATAAACAGCACAAGAATGACAATGAAGAACGAGAAAGACCACGTCTAACGCATGTTCACTGGATACCACAAAAAAAAGTAGGTTAACATCTCTTACATCCAGTTGTAACATCTGTACAAAAAAAAAAAAAAAAAAAAAACCTCAGTCCCTATAATATCAGGGGATATATAAGTAACTTCCACATAAAAAACGGACAAGATTAACAATCATCAACTAATCGATTTACGAATTAAGAGAAGCATTTCTACAGAAAATACTAAACAATAACTTACATAAGCTTGCAAGAATGCCATCCGCCGACTCAGAGGAACTTATTGTTAGAATGTGCATGTGCCGCTCGATTTCATTTCATGGCAAAAAAAAGTTACTTGCATCACACATTACAGGAGCACCTGCAGTGTCTGGCACGGTTTTCCTGTTAAGTACGAAAAAGCGAGACTTAACATCGTAGTTTGATCAAAGTCAATATGGTTGAAACGCCTTTTGGATTCACACAAACGAAAACAAGAAAAAGACTTTCCAAGGATGTTCATTCAGCCCACCCAAAGAGGAGCAAAAGGGGTCAGATCTCGATGGCTGTAAAGGAAGACACAATTGAACTACAAAGATTCTTTTTTCTTCACTGTGAAGAATAGCGAGGGGTTTGAAGGATTATTTATTATTATTTTTTTCACTGATTATATGCAGAACGCTAGTCTCATATATTCTTGCAAGATTTCAGGAAAGAAATGAAAACAAAATCTAAAACTGTACCTGAAAAATATGAGTAGGGAAAATTACTTCAGAGGTTTCATGCCCTGCACAAATTGCACAAGAATTTAATGTCTGTCTTAGTGCTCTATTACATCAATTTACAGATTATTCCAATGAGATGACATGAAAATTGCATACTATTTGGTAAAGTAACAAAAGCGCCTGTTAAGAATGATAATTTTAACGATCACAGACATGTTTAGTTATGAGAAGTAAAGACCCTTATAATATTGATTAAAAAGGATTATGATTTTTATTAGTACATATCAAATAACTATTAAACAAGGGTTTTACCTTAGAAGCCCTTAATTCATTCACTGCCATTCGAAGAGAATCATCTGATAGTATCAAGCGGGATAATGCCCCTGTGCTTAATCTGCAATGGAAATAACTGTAAGTGGAAAAATAATAAAATAAAAACTATTTTCTTCTTCTTCTTCTTCTTCTTCAATTTTCAGTCAATTCAAAGTCATTTAACATTTTAAGCATCCAATCAAGTATACTGGTCAACAAATTCTAGTTTCAATCAGGTAAAAAAAGCCACAAAAACTAATCTGTTTTTTCAATTCTTGTTCCTTCTTTTTTCCATCGCTGTTCTTTTCACCTTCAGTCGGAAGCATATTCTTATTTGATAGATGATAATAGGAAAGAGCACACACTTTACAGTAAATAAGACAACATAGTATACGACTCGTTACCAAATGGTACATTTCACTGTTATTTCAGCGTTATTTACCCTAGACATGTTCCAAAATATCCAAAATTACCTCTCAATCAAGTAGTCACATTCTCCTCAGATTTAATTATATGTCAGACAGGAGATGTGTCTTGCATTCTCTTGTTAGCATGCACAAAGATTCAATAGGATATGAAGTAAAGAATTTGTACCCTAGATACTTTGCTGCATCTGATACTGAACCCTCAACTGCAAAAATTAGATCCAACAGAGCTTGCATTCCCTGTAGTTGAGAAAAAGAAAAGAAATAATGGGATTTCACATCAACTGCTCTTACACTTTAATGACTACAATGCAAATGAGTAGAGGACCAGTTTGGGATTGCTTTTGTAGCTCTTAAAAGTGACTTATCAAAGAATTTCTGTAACAACTGGCATTTGGTAAACCTACTTTTGGTTAGATTGTTTTGTAAAACCGGTTGTATTATAAAATAACTTTTAGAAGCAGATTGTTTGGTAAAACAATATAAAAGTGATTGGAATAGAATCCAACCACTTTTCAGAGCAGTTTTGAGAAGCTAAAACAATTCTAGCTTTATACTTCTGCTAAGCAAAATAATAAATAAATTATTTAACAAGCGCAACAATCCCAAACTGGTTAATGATTCAAAATATTCCTTTGAACATAAATGGGAAATGATAAATCGCATACCAGAACAAATTTAGTATTTTTTGGTCCAATTTGGGGGCCACAATCTGATCCTCTGATTGTGGACTTTGGAGGAAGAATTTGAAGCAGCTCTATAGGAGGATAATAAGCTTCAAGATCTACAGGATTCCTCACTAACTCCAGACAACAACACTGTTGGTCAGCCATGTATATACACACACACACACATATACATATATATATATATTTATATATACATACATATTTGTATATATATAGTTCTAGTTGAAGAGAATCTGCAATCGCATACCTTTGAGAGCTAAAAGAGCGCGAAGGCGTACCAAAGCCGATGCACGGTTCATGTGTTGTGATCGGTCCTCAACAGCCTGGTTAGTTCCAAAAGATCATAGTCGAAACTCGAAACCCTAACCATAGGCAGAGGAATTAGGAATTAGGAAATGGAGACGAACAGTAAACAGACCTGCGCGACGATGCCGGTAGGAAGGTGCTTGAGGCGAACGGCAGATTCTCGCTTGTTGCGGTGCTGTCCCCCAGGGCCCGAGGCCTTGAAAGTACCCATCTCGCACTGGCTCATCAGCTCTTGGTCCGTCAATTCCAGAAATCTCCTTCCTCCGCCATTGTTGGCCTCGACGGCGTTGGTTCCGAAGCTCGAGCACCGCACGGAGGTGAACTTGTGACGATGCTGATGTTGATGCTGATGCTGAAACCTCGTGGTTGAGATTCTTCCACTTCTGAGAAACTTCATCAATGGCGATGAAGCGGACGATGAAGGAGAAAACGAAGTCGAGCTCCTGACGCCGCCATTGCTGATAGAAGCTCCGAAGAATCCGAAAAGTTTAAGGGAAAACAGCTTTCGCATGGAGAGCAGCTCGGCGGCGGCCATTTTTGATTGAGCAGAAGCTTTTCAGTTTCTGATCATCTCCGGAATGGAGCTTCTTCCTTGGCGGGAGATTGGCCAGATAGGTTACCCACGTTTTGTGTGAACGTTGAAACGAAACTCATCTTTCGAACTTGGAAAGAGATTCAATCGGATTCTTTCGAGACAGATTTTCCTCGGAAGTTGGGCCACGAAGCCCACTTGATTTTTGGGCCGTGTCTGAAGCCCAAAACCCTACAGTCCCAGTCTACAATCCATCCACGGCCATTGTATTGTATTTACCCTTTTTCAATTATTATTATTTTTTTAATAGAGCTCCTTAATAATGATGCAACTATGAAAGAACAAAAAAGAGTTAAAAGAGTAGCCATTAACCAATTAAATTTCTAAAAATCCAAGGTAAAATTGTCCTTACAATCCTTTTTTTTTTTTTTTTTAAGAACTGTTATTTAATTAACATAAAAAAATTTGGTAAACAACATTTTCACATTATTTTAGAATATTTAAAGTAAATAATAAATTTACAAATTCATAAAGGGAAAGTGCATGAATGACACAAATTTAAAGATCATTGTACTAACATGATACAAAATAGTAACACTATACCAATATAACACAAAATTAAATTAAAGTAAACTAAAGTTTGTATAATGTTGATCAAGATAGAGGAGTTTGAGTTATGTTAGTCAATAGAAGAAAAAAAAAAAAAAAAAAGGGTGATTATTTGGATAATTTTCTCATAAAATAAATCATTTATTAGCGGTTACAAATATAACCTAATGTTTGAGGGAAAAAAAAATACAACTTACTGGTAATTTTACACAATGTGCAAAATTCAAATCCCACATTTTAGGGGTTTTTTTTTATTTTTATTTTTTTTAAGATCTTGTACTTGGTAAATTGCTATTTGCTCCAAATATTATTAAACCTGCTATCCACCTCTAAAAATGTTATTTATTTTTTCTCTCTCAACATATAGTGTCCATAACAATAATAATAATGCAAGTTTACAAATGTTAAATTTAACCAACTTCAGATTTGGTCAACACTCACAATTATACCACAACAAAAAGTATACAAAATTGATAAAATCTCATACAAATTTGACTGTTGTAAACAGAACCTATGACAGGCCTACTGTTAAATTATCCTCTATTAGTCTCTGTCTTTCAAAGAGGTAAGGTACTTCTAAAAATGAGGAACGCCCGGGATCTAATGATGTTTCATCAATTTGTAGATACAGGTAAAAAAGAAAGGTTTGGACATAGTACTAAGCTTTTCTCAATCAATAAGTGAATTTATTAAATTTCTCTTCTCACTTCTCAAATTGCACTTTTCTAGAAGTGCTTAGAAAATAAGAGATAAATGTGGCTTTGCAAGTGAAGGAGATTAGAAGATGGCAAGGGTCAAACCTTATAGCCAAAAACAGATTTTAATCTTAATACACTAAATATAACCTTTACACCTTATTTTCAGCCAAAAAATGAAATAAAATAAAATAAAAATAATAATAATAATAAAAACAAAAAAACAAAATAAAACAAAGAGACCAACTTAATGTGAACTATGCAATTTTGTATTGGATCAAATTGGACCATACATCAAAATATAAACCTTTGAATATAATCATACATGAAGAAGTCAAACATTTCCCTCTTACCTCCTTCCAACTCTCCCTATTCCCAAAAAATTATTATTGATAAAATGAATAAATACAAGGGGCAAGTATTTGAAGCAACTTGATAAAGCCGTGGTATATAAGTATCTGCATACCTCTTATTGACTCTTCCATTTGTAAAAAATTTGGATTCGGTTAGGTATAAAAGAATTGTTCAGTCCAACTAACAATTTCAAGTACATCCAACCGCGGTTAGCCACGAAACAAAAATGAGGTAGACATTGGTCAACCTTTCAAATTGTGGAACTCGCCCGTTTAGCGGCCTTCCTTCAGAGCTCATCTGCTACAAGACGTTAGACAAGGACTCATAATCACGACTGGGACAAACATTTAAGAAATCAAGAAAAGAATCAAATAACTCAAAGAGAAAATCTTACAGTGTCATCCAAAGAATTTGCCTAGTTGGTGGTTGGAGCAGCCTCCAGTTGGTGTCGACAAATACCAACTACGAGTCTCTCTCGCAATTCATCTTAGGAACCCAGAATGCCATTTCATCAAGTCTTTGAATCAACGGTTTCTTCACCAGCTAGAACTTTATTCTCGAGGTACTCGGCCGCATGCCGCTTGTAGTCTTTGTCAAGTACTTTGAAAAGGGCACTATGTGTACAAGAATCGGGTTGAACTTCTCTATCAAGCATTTGCTTGTATAACCTTATGGAATCCTGCCAATTGCCCATATTGCAGTTTCCGTTTATTAAAATAGTGTATGTATACTTGTTCGGAAGTATTTGTTTTTCTTCCATCTCAACAAAGAATCTGTAAGCCTGATCCATTATCCCACGTTTGCAAAGACCGTATATGAGAGAGTTATACGTGATCACATTCGGGGAAATACCCTTCTCCTGCATCTCTGAAAAATACATAAATGCCAGTTCTAGTCTCCCCTTATCTCCATGCGCATGAATCAATACCGTGTAGGTTACAACCGTTGGCGACACTCCTTTGTTTAGCATATGGTAGAATACCGCTCTGGCTTTCCTGAGATGCCCACTTACCAAGTGAGTATGAATGATGCTTGTATAAGTTATGTGATCTGGGGCAATCCCATCACTTACCATATTCTGCAACAACCAATACGCGTCATCCAAATTGTGCAGTTTACAAGTCCCATTCAGAAATATATTGTAAGTGATCAAGTCAGGAGAGAAACCCCGTGCTTGCATCTCTTCTTGCATACTAAATGCTGCGTATGGATCCCCAAGCTTCAGTTCACCCGCCATAAGAGTATTGTATGCATACTGATCTAGCTTTACACCTTCATTCAACATGGCATCAGAAATCTTTTTGACCATAGCTAAATTCCCGCCCTTTCGATATCCATTTAGCAGGATGGTATATGTAAAAACATCTGGGCGAAGTCCTCGCTCAATCATTTCTTCCTTGAGACGCTGAGCAGCCTCCAAATCCCCCAATTTGGAAAGACCATCAATAAGAATGTTATAAGTAACAAGAGAAGCAGCGAGATTCCTTTGTTTCAACTCATCAAACAAGAGGAAAGCTTCCCTCACACTTCCCATCCTACAATGCCCATGTATTAGAATGTTATACGTGATTATATCCGGCTTCAAATTATTCTTCAACATATCCAGATACCACTGGCTTGCATCAGTCATCCTTCCCCATTTGGCAAGGCCAGATATAATTATGTTGTAAGTTCCAACCGTTGGCGAGACACCTCTCTTCCGCATCTCCTCCGCAATGCCTAACGCCTCGTTAAGCAATCCTCTCTTTTGATAACCATGAATCAAAGAGCTATACGCATTAACCGTAACTCTCAATCCCGACCTCAACATCTCCCCAATTAGTCCCTTGGCCTGCTCAAACTCTCCTTTCTTGGACAGCCCGTTAATCAACACATTATACGTCACGTCATTCGGAACGCACCCTTCCTTCTGCATCTCAGACAAAAGCTCAAGCGCTTGTTCAATCTCTCCTTCCTTACAGAAAGAATCCAACAAAGTATTATACGAAACAATCGTCGGCTTAATCCCTAACTCAACCATCATTCTATAAACCTCATTAGCCTTAGTTACAAGTTTCTCATCTCTAAGAATTCTCAAAATCCTGTTGCAATTCTTAACATCGGGCAACAACCCATTTCTAACCATTTTGTCTAAAACACTTAAACATTGCTCAACCATGGATTTCTTCGTGTAAACCCACAACAACAAATCAAGAATCTGAACAGAAACATCAGAGCAAACATACCCATCAATCAAAACATCCACAATCCCATGCATATTTACAACAATAGCTCTCTCGGCGACCCAATAAGCAGGCCTCAACAAGTTATTAACAGCCAAAATCTCGAGAATCGCGCAGAACCCAAACTCGGACCGTTTGAAGTCCGGTTGGCCCTCGGCCCATCGGAAGAACCGGAGGGCGATTCTGGGTTGTTCCCGGATCGAACGCACGACGCGAACGAACAAATCGGGATCGAGAAAAACTGGTCGGAGCTGGTCGGAGACGTCGACCCAGTTGGTGGTGGAGAATATGAGGTCTCTGTAATGGGTGTCGGAGAGGGTTGGGGAGACGACGGTCGTCGTCGTGGCGGCGGCGGCGGCGGCGGCGTTGGGGTTGGTGGGGGAAGGGTAATTGGCGGCTAAGGAAGAGAAGAGAGGGAAGAGAAGGTGTACCTTGAGAGGGAGAGGATGAGAGTAGTTCGTAGTGGCGGCGAGAGCGAAAGCGAAAGCTTTTGAGGCTCTCACGCAGAGGATCATTGAGCAGAGAGACTACTCATGCGGGGATTGGGGAAGAAGATATATATATATATATTTATTTATTTATTTATATATATTTGTATAAATGTGGGTTATGGAGAGAGAAAGCTAGAGAGAGAAAGTGTTGAGGAGGTCATGGATGGTGGGGGTGTCGGCGTATAGCCTGGGAGGAGGAAGAGAGGCTGGGGTTTTGGGCTTGGGGCGGGGAGGAGTTCTTTCAGACTTCGATCGACGTGGAGAGAGAGTGTTCTCTCAGATTGAAGAGAGAGAAACGACGCCAGCTGAGGGTTGGAAAGTTTGAATTCGGGTCGTTTTCATGAAATGTGTCGTTTTTGTTTACTTGTCGTTCAATTTTGATGCCCTTCTTGTATACGACAATCGTTTTTACATGACGTCCGTTTTCTAAAACTTTTATATGTCATTTAGAAAGTTATGTCGTTTATTCAAGACTTTTTTTTTTTTTTTTTTTAATTCTAAATATCGTGTTTCTTGTCTTTTTTTCTTTTGTAGGGGGGGGGGGGGGGGGGGTGGGGGGGTTGTGAATTTTTCATGTCATGTTAAACTACCTAAAAGAAAACGATATATATAATTTTTTTTTAAACATTGTTTTAGTTAACAACCCATTAATGCAGTATAATTTTCGTACTACGAATAGTTTCACTCTTAGTTCATAAGATGTTGGAATCTTTTGTCTCCATTTGAACTAAAAAAAACAGCAATAAACTTTAGGAAACAAAATCTGAAAGCGTGTTATTTTCGGTAAAATTTGTTCTGTGAAAAAATAGTTGAAAATTTTGTGTTCTTAAGAGTTCTACACTCTTATAAAGTATGCATTTCCTTTATTGGTTGTTTAAGTTATTGCCACCGTATAACATTCCGAGTAAGATCACCGTAGATGACGAAAGAGAAATTATATATATAAATATTAAGTTCTTCTGTTAGATGTACATCCCCAGAAGGGACTTTTGGTTAGTCTCGAAACCCACCGGCGGACAAGAAATGCGATCAAGTGTTCCATTCTTCAAAGGAAAAAGAGACACAAAATCTCATGAAAGAATTACAACAGAGTAGTAGAGAGTACAAATTTATTGATTATGCAAGAGCAGCTAACCAGCCATCAACTTTTGAAGAATGGCCTGTGAAGTGTCAACACAATCAAAATGACGGATCAAAAAACTGAAAGTATCGGAACATTTGAAATTCAAATGACAATAATAATTAAATTTCCAATCACCATGCAATTTAATGAAAATATGTTTATCAATTAGAGCATACACAAGGCAATGTAAATTCACTATTTACTTTGAAGGACTCAGAATTAAAATGACTATCTAGGGAGACTGAGGGGGTTGAAATCCAAGAGGTGAGTTATTTATCAGCCAAGCAGCCACAGATTAATGCACAGTTCTGTACGAGTAACTTACAGGACAAGAACGATACGATTTCAGTCCCTGATGTAGTTCGTGGGATGAGATTAAAAGCTTTACCGGACGAAACTCAATTGACTGATTGTTTCCTCTGCTGTCTGTAAAACTGATTAATTCACGTTGTAAAAGGTGTTCAAATGCCTGCAAAAAACAGAAAAATAAAGTCAAAATGGTACAGAAACTTATCTGACACAGAATACCACTCTTATCATTTATATTCACAAGTTCAGTATACCCACCCGTAAGCAAACGTTTTGCGCATAATAATCAGATGTTTGGAAAGAATCATGGATACTTTTGTACTCTGCCATGTAGAACATCGATGCAAGTAATTAGTAATTGGTAACTTAAAGAGTAGCAATTACACTAAAACTCTGCAATGTCGGTTTACCTTTCATTATTGAGTTGAAGTTGTACGAGCTTTGCTCTTTAATCTCCAACCTCTTCATGCATACCAGGATATAGAGTTCCAATATGGAGGAATCTGTAAACATGGACTGAAAAACTTCAATTCCATGACAGATAGAGGGGAACGGAAGATGAGCAAGGACCATGGTTTTTATAGCCCGTTCGATCAACCAAAAGTTCTTTTTCGTTGTTCATTTTTCTTATTAAAGTATATTACTTCAGAAATTAAACGACTTGTATGGTAACTCAAATAGATAGAAGTTGCATATCCACATAAACTGGTAATAAGTATTAAATGGACAGTTTCCGATCTCTCAACCTTTTATGCATTCCAGCTTAGGCTGCCTTTGGATATTTGATAGTGCAGTTTTGAAGTTCTCCAGTGACAAGAATCCAGTTACCAGATCCATGTTGGAAACAGCACGAAATCTAGCATCATAATCCATGAATGCTAAGTTTAGCAGATGACAGAATACGAAATACGTTTAAAAGGTTCTGTGAAATGTCATAAGCTTTCTGCGTAACAAAGACAAACTTACAAAAATTTCAACAAATAGTTGACGGCGGAATCAGTGTTCGTGTATGTATTAATAACTTCTTTAAATCTCTCATCTGCTAAGATATTCTGTAATATGTAAAGAAATTCTCCATATATGAAATATAACAGTATAATTCAAGGGAGAGAGATTATCATTTTATACCAAGGCAATGCATTGAACTATTCTATTTAAACTATGCACGCAATTAGTTAATGATATTACTGATGGGATTTATTCTCAATTTTGCGAAAATTCTTCCAATGTTGTCCCTCATTTTAGGCTTCATATGCTTTAAAAAAAAAAAAAAAAAAAAAAAAGGCACAGAATCTTAACTCCAGATTGGCCATATCAAAAAGTTTTATGGGATTGAAAAGTTTACTCAAATAATTTGCACTTAGTTTTGAAAGGTCTTGACCTATCCTAATGGCCACCTGCAAAACCTTACGGGTGTTTCCATATTTGATTAAAAGTAATACACTATTTGATTGAACACATTTCTGTAGCCTCTGAATGAGATATATAGTTAATATAAGGATACTCGTAACTTTGCATTGAACTCAACAGCATAATCTTGAGGAAGGGTTGAGTCTGTTGGCAATAACAAAATATGCTCCAACAACCTACATCACTAAAAATCAAAGAAATTAGAAGAAATTCTATTATACCGAAATTGTCGACTTTTAGATGGGATCAATAGTAGCAGCCTTGATTTGGAAAGTAGAACATTCTACCTTTGCACGTCTTCCTTAGTGGGTGGAAGGAACAATAGCTTTCTATGTGAAAATCGTGATCTTACTCTTTTCTCCAAAAGCTGATCCGCATCCTGCAAGGTTTTCAAAATTGTTCACTAACTAGAAGCTCAGGGAAACCTTATTCTGGAGATGCAGTCTCTATATATTCACCTATATTAAACAAGATATAGAACTGGTGGGTTTTATGTTTCAGTTGTTTTTTTTTCCCCAACAAAAGTAGCTAGCAAAGAGACCAACAATCACTGTTCTAAAGAAGATTCTATCACCCCTTTGCTACTTCTGAATTCACCATTCATAGTAATTTCTAAATGACTTTGATGGAAATTTCTTCACGACGTCAACTGTAAAAATACAAAGAGGAAAAAGAACTTAGAAGCAACACATACCAATCGACAACTCACGCCAATGACAACAGCTTGTGATGCTACTGATTGCATAGCGTCTAGCAAACTATAAAGTAATCGTTGTTTTCCCTGCAAACAATTGAAAATGGAATGTAGTAAAAGGCCTAATCAAAAGATGTAAAAACCATTCTGAAACTTTTAACATAAGCATAGCACAAGTCTATCATCTGCCTTGTCAGAATGCATCATGGTGCTCTTAGTTCAACAAAAAGTAAATGTTGAACTTACTTTTGTTAGTTCTCAAAGTCAATAATCTCTTAAAGGATCTGTTCAGCTTGTAAGCCATATTCTGTTCCGATCCTGTCTTTTGATGCATATATAAGTCGCATGTCTTACGATTTAGCCTTGGTTTCTTGCTCTACTTGTTCTTTACTTTAGTTTATACTTTCTAGCTTTTTCTCATTCCTTATTCACGAACAAGAATCTTATTATGTTTTTACAGTTAAGTTTCTCACACCAGCTAGATGTAAAAAAAATTGTCTGCATATGATTTTTATCGCATGCCTGCAAAAAGGAATTAATATCTTCTGATCCTATCCATAAATTAAACGAAGCAGATTCTGCGTATCCAGCTGCTTTACTATGTCAATAATTCACTTTTACCTAGATATACCACCCAACTTAAATTTACTGATTCAACTCCATATTAATTTCAGCTGCCTGTGGTTGACTACATTTTCTGTTTTATACTTTCCCCACAAAGGAAGGTCTCCTTTGAGTTAGTGGTGTATAGAACGTGTCTACACCCTACATAATCCTTATATCTTTTAATCTCCTTGTATTGACCAAAAAACACTCTAGTTTTCATAAATAAAAGTTCAATTTTGAAATACTCAATGCCTCAAAAACCTTGATGCAGTGTGAAGATCAACCTTCACCTCATCTAGGTTTAGAGCTCTTGCCTTATGGCTTTTGCATTCGAAGTATTTGGCCATGATCTTCTAAATGGAAGAGGGTTTAGATGGCCCATAATCAGTTCCAATCAGAACAAGTAACTAATATAAGAAGGCACCTTTGCAGAAAATAAAATAATAAGGTCAAAAGGACGAGGAGTCTAACCTGAGCAAATAGGTCAAATTCATCCAGTATGAAAACTATTGTTTTATGAGCTAATCCACACTCCCTAACAACCAAAAGTACACACTTAGAATTTTATAAACCATTTAACAAAAGATCACATAGAGCTAAAAAATTCATGCTCACCGTAACATGGCTATCATGAACTGCGAATTGTCGTCAAATGATGCCTGCAAATTCATCTCAAAATAAAAATCCATGGCTTGTTTATTCATAAAGGCTTCTTAGCAACCAAACAAGATATCAAATTACCATTTTTGAAAATATTAACTGATGCTCCCCACATAACTGTCTAGCAATTTCCTGTATGACCAAGAACCATATTAAGCAAACAACTAAAGGACAATAGTGTTAAGAAAAGTTTCCCAATGGTTTTCATGTGAGTCTTTGATGTAGGACCAAAGTAACTCAAATTCTTCGAACCGGAATTTTGAAAAATTAAGTACGATTAACTACTAAGTTGAGGACAAATAATAATAATAAATAAATAAATAAATTTGTCGAACCTTGAATGCGCAATTGTCATCACTATGCAAAAGCCCACTTAGCTTGATCTGAAACATATATCAATAAAAAAAATCTAGTTACATATTTGGAGCATTTTATCTTTCAATTCGATAATCCAACTTAAATGTCAAATTGTATTTTATCTTTTAGTAACCCAATAAGGCAAACATTTGGGAAAACAAGGCCAACTAGCATACCACTGAAATCATTTCAGGAAATTCCAGTAACAAGTCCCTGATAACAAGCTCCAGCACCTAAAACACAATTAAATAACAATAAATCAATAAAAAATAAAATAAAATAAAATAAAAAGTCCAAATTGAGATTAGCATACCGCAACTTTCCCAGAACCACGGGGACCTAAAAGCAAGATGGAGTTGTTACAGGCCTCGGTGATCGAACTTGATATTGTGAATTTCAGTTTACTGAAAATTAGTAGAAAAATAGAAAATCCGTTTAGCCAGTAATTAAATGGGGGTAATTTTTTTTTTTTCCTTTGTGGTTGCAACTACATTTTCTCGGGAGCCAAACACAGAGAAAGAGAGAGAGAGATACCTATAATTGGAGTCGGGAGAATCGGAGAAAAGGTTTGAAGATGAAGCTGGGATCGCAGAGTCTTCTCCGGAGAAGATTTAGGGCTTTCTCGGCCGGATTTTCTCGCCCCATTGGAATTGAAAATTGATTTTTTTTTTTTTTTTTTTCTGTGCTCTAGAGACGAGAGAGAGAGAGAGAGAGAGGAAATGGCGGGAAATAAGAGGTAGAAGAAAGGGTACACTACACAGTCCCGGGCTTATATCAGGGTAGAAGAGAAAGATGGGCCTATTGAATTTGATTTGGGCCTCGTTCTTTACTTTGGGCCTGAATGAGAGCCCAATGAATTTCTTAACCTACGCCGACGGCACTCCATAGTTTTACGCTCCACGTTTCGCTAGAGTGCGCCAGTGCCAAAAAATGCAATTCAAGTAGGGGTGGCAATTCGTGTCACGTGTCGGATTCGTGTTGTATTAGAGTCGTGTCGAATTTTTTCTTCCCCAACCTAAACACGACCTGTGATACGAAAACGACTCGAAACAGCGACACGAACCCGTAACAGGTTGACACGACACGAACTGAACTTGACCCGCGACACGAAATTGATCCGTGACACGAAATTGACCCAAAATTGACACGAATTTAACACGAAATTCGGGTTGGACCCGAAATTGACCCGAAACTGACACGAATTTGACACGAAATTGATACGACGTTTGACCCGAACACGTCACGAATTTTTACGGGTCCAACCTGAACAAGACACGAATTTTTCCGTGTCGATTTCGGGTCACCCGAACCCGCGAAATTCGTGTCGTTTTCGATTCGTGTCGTCGTGTCGCGACCCGTATTATCACCCCTAAATTCAACCATCATTTTTTATTTTTTATTTTTTCTTTGAGAAGTCAACCACCAAACTTATAATCACGATTTTAGTGTGGCTTTCAACAATCAAAATTCAGAAGAAAAAAAAAAAAGGAAGAAGAAGATTTGGAAGCTTTTTAAAATATGATTAGAATTTGACTTCACAAGTCATAGATTTTACCTTGACGTGAAGCTCCCACTCATGAGCTCATAACCTTCTTTGAGAAATTAATGTAATGTGATTGTATTTCCTTGAAAATCTTTGCAAGTATTGCCTAAAAATAAAAATTCATTAATGTCCTCGTATATTTACGATTTTCATATTACCCTCAAAAATTTCAAAATTATTCAAAATATCTTTTAATATAAACGAAAACAGTACAATGGCTCCCTTCTGTGCACTTACATTTATAGATTCTTCATATTTATTGACGTGTCAATAATTATATTTTCGAACTATCCCATTCAAACTACAAATCTTTTAGGCATGTCACGTCAACAATTTCATTAGTTTATGGATATATTTAGATAAAACTGGTATTTTTGACCACTTTTATGGCATTGGGAGGGTGAATTATCATTTTTTAAAAATTGCAGTTAGACTTATAAGTTAAGTGTCTATTTAATATAGAAAGAAGTGGACAAAGTGAGGTATTTGAATTGTTTTACGCATATAGAACATTTTGAACGCTTTTATAAAATTTAAGGGAAAAAAATCACTATTCGCAAAAAAAAAAAAAAAAGGAAAAAATAATAATTATTGGAAGGAAATTTTTGAGATTAATTTAAAATTATAAATTGAGAAGCTTTAAAATTTAGAGGGCAAAGAAAAAACAAACTCAAAGTTTGGGTCTAATCCAAAAAAATAGAAAAGCCAAAAAAAAAAAAAAAAAAAAAAACGTAGAGCAAATCCAAAAATATCGGCGGCCATAGCTAGCACAAGTCATAGTTCCGTAATAAGGACCAGTCGTTCGTTCACCATTTCAGATTTTCCCAAGTTCTACCAACTCAACACTCAACTACAAACAATCCAAACCCAGAACATCAACAACAACAAGAAGACGAACAAGAAGAAGAAGAAGAAGAAGAAGAGCAAACTCCGATCAGAAAAATCAAACAGTCGTAGAGAGAGAGATGGGAAGCACAAGCGGTGCTCTCATTTCGCAGTTGCAGTTCAACCTCAACCTCAACAAGCGCTGCTGTCTCGACCGCCTTGGCACTATCAAATCCCATCTCAGCTCCGTCCATTCCCACTATCCAAGGAGCCGCCCAATCTCCGGCCTCCGCTTCCGCAGAGATTCTAGAAGCTTCGTCTGCTTCGCCGTCGACGACGATTTGAGGGAGAAGAAGCTGATTGAGTCGAATGGTGGGTCTGGTATTGGCTCCGCCGTCGAGGACAGGCCTGGTTAGTTATACCCCTATTTCTCTTTCTTTCTTTTTTTTTTTAATTTTTTATTTTTAGAAATTTGTTTGATGAACCCAAAATCATGGCTTTTTCTCTGTTTAAGATTGGTGGTTTGAAACCCATCATGGGATATTGTAGAAGAAACATGGGTTTGCTTACATATGTTAGTGCTTCTCTTTGACAGTTGAGTTGAGTTGATTTATTTTTTATTTTTTTCATGATTTATGAAATTCTCGGTAACCCAATATGGAATTATGCGTTTTGTTTCCATTCCATATATATATATATATATATATATATACAAAATGCATTAATCTAATTTCTATTTTGATTTTTTTCCTTAATTATTTATATGTTTGTTTTTACTCTCAAGTCAGGATTTTACGTTCAGTGTCCTAATTCCTATGAACTGAGAGCAATAAAAACGAGAACAAGAATAACTAAACATGACATACACAAGATTCAGTGGTTCACCATCATTATAAGAGCTACGTCTACTTTGAGATGCAGTAGAATTTCATTATGATGAAGAAGAGAATCACACGCCTCATATTTCTCACCGCCCGCGATATAAGTGAACATAAGACAACCGAAATATGTGTGAAAACGTCAACATACCCAACTCGGCGCTATGGTAATAATTGGGCTCCACACAGTCAATAGAAACCATATGTTGATGCATTTTTTAAAGTCTTTTGATCAAGTAACCATATTTTGACTGCTGTAATTGGGAGAAAAATATGTCAAACATATTCTCATTCATGTTGTATACTGTGATAACTGATCTGGTTTCTTGCCTCCTTCCCCTTTTTTTCGTGCACTGTTATTTGATGTATATAACTTAATGGGCGCTCACAGTATGGGGATTTTTTATTTTCTATTGTCTTCGGACTATTTTAAACAATTTATATGTATCGTCCGTGGCTTATCAAATTGAAGTTTAGTTCGTCATTTTCCTATATTTAGATCATTTTGATTTGAGGTAATAAGCTGTGGTGTTATAACTTATATGTACTAAGTTTTAAGTGAATTCAGCTTTATGATCCATTTTGCAGATGTTGCCGCTATTTCAGGAGAAGAAACCTTGGAAAATCTTGACCAAAATAAGGAGGGAGGTCCCAATTTTTGATTTTTTATATCCCGACAAAGAGCTTCTCCCAGATGATAAAGAAATGAGTTTATTTGATCATCTTGAAGAGCTGCGTGAGAGACTCTTTATATCTGTTTTGGCAGTTGGAGGAGCCATTTTGGGTTGCTTTGCATTTTCTAAAGAACTGATAGTGATTCTTGAAGCTCCGGTTAAAGCACAGGGTGTGAGATTCCTGCAGCTCGCTCCTGGCGAGTTTTTTCTTTACGACTTTAAAGGTTAGAATGGATGAAATGTCTCTCTTCTCTTTTAGATCATCTTTTTATGCCACTGTTACTTGTCAGTCAAGTCTCAGATTAATTGGATGACTTAACAAGACAAGAATTTAACTTCCTTGCTCTTACCCGTTTTGCCAATTCATTCCTCACAAGTTTGAATTGTACAACGATTGCAAAGAAAGTATCAGGATAACGAAATATGCCCCATTTTGTCCAAGAATTCCGGAAAAAACATTCAACTGTAGAATGCTGATTATGTTGAACCATCAATGTATTTAATGTAAAACAAGTTAAAAACTTATTTGGGTCAATACTTTTTGCCTGTTTAGATATTTCGATTGTTTCTATTTACTATTCTCTTGTGTCCTTACAGTTGCTAACCGTTGTCAAGATTTAATTGATACGTTGCTAGTAGTTGCAATTAAACCAGAAAATTATATCATCTTGTGTATTTAGACTCTAGTCATTTTTAATCGAAGGATGACCAGATTAAAGTGGTCGGCTGTGAATAACTAAAAAATTCTTTAATTGTTTCTTTACAGGTATCAGGATACTGCGGCCTTCTCCTAGGAAGCCCTGTCATTCTCTATGAGATTATAGCCTTTGTTCTTCCAGGTTTAACGAAAGCAGAAAGAAGATTTCTCGGGCCAATTGTTTTAGGTTCTTCGGTTCTTTTCTATGCTGGTATTGCCTTCTCATATTTGGTTCTCGCACCGGCTGCTTTGACTTTCTTTGTTACTTACGCGGAAGGGGTTGTGGAATCTTTATGGTCCATTGATCAGTACTTTGAGTTTATCCTTGTCCTCATGTTCAGCACAGGCTTGTCTTTCCAGGTAATTGCTTGTTCTTTCAAGTGTCTGATTCTTCACTCTTGTTGGTGTTTTTCGTTTTCCATTTTATGCAAAAATTATAGACCAAGTCCTTTTTCGTCCATAAGGTAACCTGCTGTGGCCACACTATTAGAAAATTCCTCGTAAAGTGAAAATTTAGATGTTAGGGAAAGGTTCCTACAACTTTGGCTGTTGACCTTTCGATCGAATTTCAATTTTTTTTCTTATCCTATATAATCGGTTTGCAAATCTGAGAAGCATGATCCTTATATTGGCTACTTAAGACCATCTACAGTTGCAAATACCAATATCAATGCTATATTTGGCTCCTTTAGACCATTGAAGAGCGGTTTGCCCGCTCAAATGCCAAAATTTGGCTTCGGCACATTAACTTGGCATTGCATTGGCGATGCTCTTAGTTGATACCTGCATGACTAAATCCCAGAGTCGAATGCCTGGAGAAGTTTATACATGTACTTTCCTATCCAAATTTTCATTGAATAGCTCACTTTTGGTTTTTGTTTTACAGGTTCCGGTTATTCAGTTCCTATTGGGACAAGTGGGGTCTTTTCACAGGAGACCAAATGCTGTCAATTTGGAGATATGTCGTGGTTGGTGCAGTCGTAGTAGCCGCCGTGCTCACACCGTCAACCGATCCACTCACTCAGATGCTTTTGGCTACACCCCTACTCGGTCTCTACTTGGGTGGTGCCTGGATGGTTAAGCTCACAGGGAAGTGAACATTCAAGTGATTGCTCTGTTCTAAGTAGCCAACAAGTGGAGAGTTTACAAAGGACCCTGTATATCACAACAATGTGTAACATATATATATATATTTGTTATTCAGTGGGAGGAAGCGAAATTGCCAATATTGATCATCTGAATATACTGATCTTTGTAGACGTTTTTTTGATGAAATATACAGTTTACAGTTTTTGGCCGGTACAAACCAGTATTGATATTGATTGCAATTCTTGAGGTCCTGGAGTAATAACAAGAAATTCATTATGTTTGAACAACTCCTCGTGCAAAATCTGTCACATGGCCTCTAATTCCATGTTACAAAAAGATTACTACTCTCTTTCTACTAATTGTTCAAATCAACATTTTTCACTTCAGCAGCTAGATCTGACGGATCTGAGCAACCTAGTTCGGATTTCAACGGTGTTAGTGAACTCTTCAGACCACTGCATGATTGAAGAAAAGCTTCTGAGGTTCCTGGGAGGCTTGCCATCTCCTTTTCCATGTCATCTACCATGCCGGAGATTTTTTCCAATGCCACCTTGATAAGATCAAGGTCTTGTGGAGGATAAAGAGAGGCTCCAATCTCATCGATCTCTGTTCCGATTCCTTTACACTGTATTAATAGTTTTTCCAGAGAATCCACAAAATTACCATTGTCATTCCGGCTTTCAAGCTTGAGCAAACCTGTGATGGAGTGCATAAGTTCCTTTACCACAAGAAGTGCCTCGGACACCACGGCAATTGCTGAGTGAGCCACTTTCATCTCTTCAGGCGACAGGTCATTTCCAAGATCATCCCCACTGAAGTCATCGTCATCTTGAGCCTCGCTTGCTGCTCTGGTGGAAGTTTGATCAGAAGTTTCATCTTTTGAGCTCGTTGAAGCTGGCTTGAGCTCCTTCATTTCACGGAGAACATCCTTCATTGACACTGCAACCCGCGTCATCCCTCGCCCTATTGCAGCAATGTTAGTGGTAGGAATCTTCGCAAGACCAGAACATGCTGTCCATTACCGCACCAACCAGCTGCGGGATAGGGGGTTCGTTTTCCTTGTGCTTCCCTGTCGATTTTTTATTCATTAAAAATTTAAGGGTTGCATTATTTCAAACAAAAACCAGATATTTTAACCAAATCATCACGTTATAGGACATGAAAGAGAATCATTTTAAAAATAAAAAAAATTAAATAATAAAAACACACCACTACCTTGACCAAATTCATCGGAGCGACAAGAAAAAATTAATAATAATAAAAAATGAGATACTCAATATCTGCTCCTACTATATAAGCCATTGCCAATCGGAACTTAAAAGTATGTTTCTCCAAGGCTTTCATTCCTACTATATAAGCCATTGCCAATCGGAACTTAAAAGTATGTTTCTCCAAGGCTTTCATTCCACACCACAAGGCCAACTACTATTCAGCTATGGCGTCATGAAACCCAAAAGCATATAAATTTCTTCATGAAAAACTCCAACCTTGAACAAAAGCAAAACCATAAATAATCTGTCAATAGCAGGCTTCCAAAAAGGATTAAATCCGACTAAATCATAAGATTTGACCTATCATATAAAATTTTCCACATCAGATTATATGGTGATTTGACAGTGATTCAAAAAGGCATTACAAACAACCATTTCAGCAAAATTAAAAATAAAATAAAACTTGCTTCAAATTTTAAATGGAAGAATATGATTCACATTAATGAACAAATATGATCCCCGCTTACAATGCATCTAAATGACATAAAATATGGAAACGTTAGCCAAGTTTGCTAATCTTAATTTTGGAGGGATGATTGACTCGAAATGAGCCAATAAGAGGGGCTTCAAAAGGTCGACTTAAAATTGATACCGGCTTGCTATTTCAATAACCTGCATCTCAAAACGGACACGACTATGATAGTTTAATGACCAATATATTTTCAACTATTTTGGCTTCATAATGACTATCAGCATCGATGGATGCTTTCAAGGACTATAACATAACTTCATGTTTTTAAGTTGTTATGGATTTAAGTAAAAATCAGCAATCCCCCTTACAAACATAAGGCGCAAAAATAGATATGTAACAATTCACTATTAAAAGATTGTCTGGGAGATGTATAAGTAGATACGTTCAGAATAGTAAGGTAGAATGCAATATCTAGCAACTGGGGTACCAACTTAAGTTCACTATTGAACTACCAAAAGAGAATTTAATATCTCAATTCCATTCAAATGATAAATTTCTTCCTTCCCATTTAATTGTTTTCTTAGTCCTTTAAATGTCCATAATCACCAGTAGCCTCTAATTTGGCAACTTTCAGTCCCCGTAGAAAGTCTAATCTAGAACACCAGGCTCCTGATTACCCAAAAAGTCATTAAAAATAGTTCTACCAAGAAATGCAACATCAAGTAGAAAGGCAACAGATTTGTCCGTACAGATTGTATTTCCATAATGTCATGGTCATGAATCTCACCATGACTGACAAAAGAGAGAGATTACCAAAAGAAGAGATAGGAGCCTCAAATAACTTGTAACTGCAGTCAGCAATTTGCTGCACGGCCTGAAGGACAAAACAAGACAAGGTAGGCCCTGCACCCACTGTACTCCCATGGGAAAGTAGGAGAAAACCCACTAGCATGTTGAAGTATGATTTCATGCTCTCCTCAACTTCGATAGCTCGTGGTCTGTTTCCAGTCCAAAGCATTCCGGCTGCATCATATATATAAGTCGTAGTTAATTACTCGATCGATGACAAAGCATTGAATAAATGCATATTTCGATAAATTTGAGGACTCAATTGTTTTATAAGAAACTATGACGCATCAAATATATACTTGAAGCACACTATTTGGGTATTGCAATGCCTGCAGAATTTCGTACTTTCGTGAAATAGCAGATTACAAAGGATGGAAAAAATCAGCTGACTAACTTATTTAGTAAGATCGAACACGCACTTTAAGAGACAATATGATGCGTCATATAGATACTTGAACCTCACTACGTCGATATTATAATGTCCATAGTGATTGGTGTTTACATCATGGACCAGAATCAGCTAGCTAAAATTTTTAATAAGAAACCAAACTAGACTCAACAAAATCACGTAAATGTGTTATACAACGGTATGAAAGAATAAAAGCTCATGATCATCATACCAAAAGACAATTGTTTATATGTGAATGAAATTTAAAAAAAATAAAAAATACACTTTGAATTTAAGGCCCTATTTGAATTCTTTAAGAAAACACAAAATTCCAGATTTAAAATTTCACACATTCCCCAATTTCAGCATCTAAGTCGGATACAAATATCAATATCTAAAGTTTCAAAAATTAGATCATGAATTGATGAAAATGAGAAAGAAATTCACAACTTATGCTGGAAATTAAAATTTAAACACGGAAAAACAGATTAATAAATCAAAACACCAATGAAAGAAACAGAAAAATTAAAAAGATTACCAACGGTGGCTTGTTTGGAGACATTGTCACCCATCTTTATGACTTCTTCCCAGGGAACCTTCTTCAGCGTAGAAGCTGGAGTTTGATCGAAAAACTACTTCCATTTGCATCACAAAATACAAACGAAATCACAAAATTAAACACCGAAACGTATACACTGTATACGCAGTATATGAATGTGTGTGTAGTGTATATACATATAAACGCAATACAAAGATTTTGAAGCGCACCAGAAGGGTTTCACGGATGGTGTTGAGGTGCGAGTTAAGAGCCTCAACAAGCATGTCTCTTTCTGCGTTTCTTCCCATCTCTCTCTCTCTCTCTGCAGGAACGAGTTGGTGCCGTGACAGCGAGATTCGGAGTTCTAAAGGGTTTTTGGTTGAACAAAAAAATTATTTTTCATTTCTTTCGTTTTTTTTTTTTTTTTTTTTTCCTTTTCTTTCTTTTTTACTGGAAATGGAAGTACCAATAAGCAGGAAGAACGCCACGTGGACATTAGCCCAATGGTATTTTGACTGGCCCAAAAAAAATGGGCCCGAGGAATCCATGTCCATCTCACAATTTCCTGTCCGGAAAATCCGGAGGAATGGCCCCTTTTTTTTTTTTTTTTTTTTAAATGTAAAAACAAGAGAATTAGAACTCTATACTTTTAAATAAAGTCAGGCATAATATTATTATTAGAATTACAATAGACAATTTTATATTTTTATCGATTATTTCTCACAAGTCCCAAGCCAGTTAGAAAATGGCCCTGAGGAATCCATGTCTATCTCACAATTTTCTATCAAAAAATCCAGAGGAATGCTTTTTTTTTTTTTTTTTTTAAATTTAAGAGTAGAGGAATTTGAACTCTATACATTTAGATAAAGTCATTTAAGATATTATTACTAGAATTATAACATATAGTTTTATGTTTTTATCGGTTATTTCTCACAAGTTCCAAAACCAATTATTCATATTGATGGGGTAAATTAATGAATATGGATATCATGAACTCTATAGAATAGTTATGTGTCGAAACAATACTCTTTTTTGACAATAGAATTCATGGAGTAATGTGTACCATGAGAATTAGTAGTAACGTGTAAGGAGAAATTGATACAAGAAGTTGTTCAACACATTTTTTTGACAATAGAATTCATGGAAAATCAATAGGAGCATTATTTGCCCCTTAAGCTTGTCGATCTTTTTGTCAACTTGCCCCTCAAACTAAATTGAATTTGGAAATTCTTAACGGCATGGGTGGAGGGAGGTGGGGATGAGGGGTGGCATATGGGCAAATGCCCCTTTCCCCCTGGATTTTTAAGAAATTTCGTTTTTTAGTTTCTAAAATTAAAAATTGTTTATAATTTTTCCTTATAACAAAACATTTTATAATTTTATTTCTTATTTGCCCCCTCTTAATTTTTTTAATTACTACATTTGCCATAACTTTTTAAGAAAATATTAAATAAATTCCATCCAATTTTTTATTTTTTTTTTATTTTCAAGTATTACATCTAAATTTTAGTATCTCAAATTAATCAAAATCATATTTTTAGGGAAATCAAAATCATTTATATTACTATATAAATTCACGATTATTTAAACTCTAATTTTGAAAACAAATTAAACTCTATTACAAGTAAGTTTAGTTCATTCAGGAAAAAAAAAAAAAAAAAAAAGATACAAATCGATAAATAATAACAAAAGATTTTACCATTGTAGTTTTGTTTAAATATTTTGTTTAATTAATGCCTCCATGAAAATTTTTTTTGACTCCGTCACTAATTTACAGGATATGGGATTTTTAATCTTTGAATGAAGTGCACATGGACTTTTTATCATCAATTTAACTGAAAATTAAAGTAAAATTTAGCACATTGCACAGGTAACCACTACTTTCTGTCAACTCACTCATCATCCCACGGATCCACCAACAATTGGATATATATCGAATGATTTGAGTGACAAATGGAAGGTGACACACTTTTCTTATGCATTCCAATTCAAAATTTCAACTAGCTAAAAAAAAAAAAAAAAGGAGCCTAGAATAACATTTTGCAAAACATATGTCCCCAATCACCTAATCAACCAAATGACCTCTAATCACTAACCGATGACCATATCTAGAATGCGTCTAGTACAACAATCTTCGACAACCTATAACCTAGGGATGCATATGGGGCGGAGTGAGGCGGGTTTTGCAGCTGACCAACCCGCCTCAACCCGCCCCATTTGGGATAAAAAAGAAATGGCACAAAACAGAAACTTCAGTTTAGTAGAATTTTCTCCTCAGCCGATTCATCATTTCCAAGAGAACTAATTCCCTCAAATATCCTTTCCCTTGTCATTCTTGCCTGCAATTTTTGCACAAAACATAAACATATTTCTTTAGAAAAACCAAAAATATGTAGGAGCAAGTTATGCGGAATTTCAAAAAGGTTGAAAAGTTGAACGACGTGTTTGGATTATAGATTTGAATAGTAAGTTTAAACAGAAAATTCATATTTTTTACGAGAGAACATTATAAATAAAAAAGTTTGAATTGCGAGTTCAAACTATAAATCCAAAAAAGAGGTGAGATGTGATTTTTCAAAAAGTGGAGCATGAACCTTCTTTTCCCAGTTGGTAAAAATTGTAATGACAGCGAGCATAATTGTTTGTAGAAAGGAACCAACTAGAATTCCAATCCAAAGTCCCTTCCCTTCCAACTTAAACCAGAACCCCAACACAGCAGAAGAAACCGGTATTCCGACGAAATAGTATGCGCCTAGATTGACAAAAGCCCCCATGTCCTGCCATCCACATCCCCTAGCAATACCTGATTAAGAAAGGAAACAAATTAAAAAAAAAAAAAAAAATTACCACATTTATCAGAACAGATTTAAAAACCAAAAATGAACCCCAAAAAAAAAAAAATGAAAAAGAAGAAACCTGCAAGAACCCCATGTAGACTGTCAAATACAACAGCTAAACAAACTAGAGGAGCCATGTTGGTCACATAGTCCACAACTTCCTTCTCATTGCTGAAGACGTAACCGAAAGCTCTTCGGCCAGCAAACAGGGCTGAGCTCACAATAACCCCCTCCGAAACTGCAAGAAATATCACAGCGCTTGCAGTAACACGAGCTGCTCGCGGGTTACCGGCGCCTAATGCATTCGATACTCTGGTGCTGTACAAAGCGAAAGAAACCGAAAAAAAAAAAAAAAAAAAAGTCAGTCTTAGGATCAATAAATATGAAGAGTTGTATTTAGGTGTCTTTAGAGCACAACCTTCCAGCTGCACCAAGTCCATCCGGTATTGTATAGAGTGTTGTCAGGGTTGACAAGCTGTTAAAAAGAAAAAAAGAAAAGAAAAGAAAAGAAAGAAAAAATCCTTTTGAGGAATTGGGATTTGAAATTCAAACAGTTTTATACAAGAAACAGTGGTAAGAATTAGAGGAAATACCACACAGATAACACTGAAGTCTCGATCTCGGGATTCGGTAGAAAACCCGAAAGTAAGGTAAGGAGCTCAAATGACCACCATTCAAGGCTAGAGTTATGGTCATGTGATTTAAAAAAAATGAAAAAGAAAAAGAAAAAGGAAGATAAAAAGGTTAATGTTTAGAAACTGAGCTAAAATTAACTGTGTAGAATCAAAAGAAGAAGAAATTATACCAGATCATAACAGCAGACGGTATAGCGAAGCGAAAGAACTCTCTTAGACCTTGAAACAGCTCTGAAGAGATTGGAATCCGAGTACTTTCGCAGGCAGGTGAAAATTTCATGTACAACACAAGCAAAATCACATTCAACCAGTAGGAAATACCGATGGATAATGCGGCGCCAAGGTGTTCTAGTCCGGTCTTGAATACTAAAAACCAACAGAGCGGTACATGGCAACAAAGAGAAGCGCAGGCGCTCACGAGCAAGGGAAAGATTATACTTTGCGTCTGAAAATACTTGACGAGTGGCTGGAGTGTTCCGTAAGCAAAGAGCGCCGGAATAAGCCATATCGCGAATTTGCCAGCTTCTTTTGAGATTTGAGGGTCTTGTCCCATGAATGAGAGGATTTTTTCCCATGCAGATTAATATTAGAGAGAGAGGGATGCAGACTAAGATTAAGCAGAAAATGGCAGTGCCAGTTTGGATTCCGAGTTTTTCGATATTGTTTAGCTCCATATGCTTGTCCACACAGAGTTTCCAATGCAGAAGACATTCCAAACTACTTGCCATGAACAAGTCAAGATCAAGTAAGTCACTGGAAACTAATAACACATTTTGATTTTTCGTTTCCTTTTATTTTATTTAACCATGATATAAATACCTTTTATTTTCATTGTTATTTTTAGCTTGAATGCTTCAGAAACAAAAGAGAAAAAAATTGGTAATAAGTTTTCTCAAGACTAGTCGTTAACAAAACAAATTTTTTCTGAAGCCTATTTTGAGATTTCAGTTTCTTTTCATGACTTAAAGTATAAAGAATACAATAACAAACTGACTAACAAATTACGAGACTAAGCATTTGTTTGGATTGTAGGTGTGAACCTAAGTTTTTCATCTCAGTTTTGTCCTTTTTTTTTTTTTTTTAAATCAATCAACTTTAATATAAAATTTCTACTCAACCCCGTATTCCAACAGAGGCTAAAAAATTATTGAAAAAAAAAATTCTCTAATCGTCTAGCATAAAGGAAAATAATATGCGATCGGAATTGATTTAACTTTGCAAGAATACAAAAAGAGAACGGGAGGTGACATACGAGGAGGCTGAAGCCAGAGACGGCGCAGAAGGAGATGGCAATGGCGGTGCTAGAGAGGGAGAGCTTGCCGAGATGACCAACCATCATGATAGAGATGATTTGCAAGAAGTACTGAGACAAGTTCACAGCCACCATTGGCCCTGTTATGTATCCCAATTGCTTCACTTCTTGAACAAACACGCCAAATTTTGTTGCACCAAAAAACCACCCATGTTCTCTAGTCTCCTCTTGATCTCTCTCTTTTTCCAACAATCCTTTTTCCATGCTCTCTGTGTCTCCCATGGGGCTCTCTAGTGTGTTTTTCTTATTCATTCTGTCTTTTTTATATTGGAATGTGGAGATCAACTAGTGAGATACACAAGAAAGTTTAGGGAGAGTTTGATTCTCCATCTCCACTCAAACTAAACTGTACTTTTTTCATCATGTTTTTTGTCTCTTCTGAAAAAGTTTTTTTGTCTTTTCTGAAAAAGTCATCAAAAATTACTATTCAAACTTAAAAATCTCAACTCAATTCAAACTCAACTTATGCACCAAACACCCCCTATGTATATATGATCCTTCCACGTGAACAGCTAAACAAATATTTTATGAGGAAAAAAAAAGTCCAACAAAAATACTATTGGTGATTTTTCTCCTCTATATTACTTGAAGAAAAAACATAAATTATTGAGGTTTCATTTGAGAATGCTGCGTTGGAGCATTAAAAAATTACCTTATTGGGTTTTCGAGTTTTGCAATTTTTTTCCCCTATTTTGATGTGATATTGGTCAAACTCGGGATATCCTAATATAGAAAGCTCAACCTACTTGTTCTTTTCTATGTTTTAATACTTGTACTTCTTTTTTTTTTTTTTTCCCTGTTTATAATTAGTCCTATAGTTGGTCTACTGTTGTGTGCTGAGAACAGATTAAAGTTTAAAAAATAAAAAAAAGGGACCAATTTAAAGACAACTAATGCACTTTTCCGAAACTGGGTTATGCGGGCAAAATAACTTCTATTACTATTACAATATAAAATACATCAAAACCATAAAAAGAATACTACAAATATAGAACACTAGTCTATGAGCACACTCACACTAAGGGATTACTAGCCAAAACAGCTCACAAACCACTCAAAACTACACTTGGCTTGTTGCCGTGCACCAATGAATGGAGAGGCTCTCATTTAATAGGCGAATATATGCTTGGCCATCAAGTTTGGGGCAAGTGCTAGCTGCCCGTACACTAAGGGTCCGTTTGGTTCGCAAGTTTGAGTTGATATTTTGAAATTGAAATAGTAAATTTTGTTGACTTTTCAGAAAAGACAAAAAACTTTTTGGAAAAAAGACAAAGACTTTTGAGGAAAAAGACAAAATTTGAGTTGAAAGTTGGGGTTGAATTGGTGTTCCAAACGCATCCTAAACTTGTTGCTCAAGTGTCCTAACTTGTGCATCACGCTTGCTACAGTGAAAGGTCGTGTTTGGGCCCTCAAGTTATAGCTAAGGTTTTGTTTAGCATTTCAATTCAACTCCAATTAAACTGTACTTTTTCATATCAGTTTTTGTCTTTTTATGAAAATCAACAAAAATTATAACTAGTTTTTGAAAAATCAATCAACTCCAACTTAAAAATTTTATCTCCAACCGGTCAACCAAACGCAAGCTAAGTCCCGAGTCTCAAAAATAGACACAAATTAAACCAAACATATTAAGGCTCCGTTTGAATCGAATATCCATTTTCAAAAGGAAAATTTTATTGTTTGAAATGAAAAAGTCATTTCAATTTAAAAATGAAATAGTGTTTGGATATGTAAAAATAAAAAAATAAAAAAAAAATTATTTGGAATGAGAGGAAATGATGTCTTGGAAGAAGATTTTAAAAAGATTATTTTTCTTTTTCCAAAATGTTACTCTACAAAAATAAGTTTAAAAACAAGATAATTTTTCTTTTTCAAAAGGAGAGAATGATGAAAAAAGTTGAGAAAAACACACTTTCGCAAAAATTTTCCAATTTTTGAAATTGGACATTAGATCAAACAAAGGGTAATTGCAAAACATAATGATGTGTTTACTTACACGCGTTTATTCGGAGTGTGCACGAATCCAAGTAAGTAATTGGAGTGGAGTCCACCATTCACACTCTCATTTCAAAAACAAAACGCGTAAGTAAACAAATGATTGACTCTCATTATTCACTTTTGAGATTTGAAAACATGCCATTAAAGATAGTAAAAACGTTATTTACTTCTTTATTCCAAAGACGTACAACATCTCGAGTCAACAACCTAAATTTTTCCTTACGATTCAAAAAACCATTCAAACTCACGCATTCCTCGAAAGAAAAGAAAAGGTCAAAAAAAAAAAATGTAGACATTCAAACATAGTATAAAGAAATCAAATCTCAGAGGTATGGCCACGTGAAATTTTAATAATTTCTTCATGGAAAGCAGAGCTAATTATTTAATGAAGAGCACCAGCAAGTTTGATTCCCAGGAAATTTACAGGTAAAATAAAATTTAAAAAAAAAAATCCCACCAGAGGGTTGAAATTTGAAAAAGTGTGAAAAGTTAAAAACCTCAAGAAAAAAACTAGCAGAACAAGCAAACTACTTATCATCGATGCCTCCTTATTCATCTCCTAATCACTATTGCGGTTGAAGCTTCGAAAATCCGCCATTAATGATCGGCGACAATTGCTGGTTTTTTGTTTGCTTTGCTTTCATTTCTTATCTGTCTATTTTCTTGTCCTTTTGTTGTTCATCCAATTAAATTTTGACACATTATTAATTGCATCAAATATTTTTAGTATTTAGTTATTTTTGATGTCATCAAGCTGTTAAATTTAGATGCCATGATAAATAAGTCATGTCTTAGAGAAACGGTTATACGAAAATGAAGATAGTCAGCTATTAGTTTTTGTTTTTGTTTTGAATGGACAAAAATTGCTGTTGGATCCAATTCACCAATTAAAAAAAATAAACCAAAAAAAAAAAAGCAAAAAAGAAAAGTATGCAAGAGAGCATAAATGGATTTACGTGTCACCCTCAATTTTTTGAAATTTAAATTATATCCTTATTTTTCTTAAAATTTTGTAATTTATCCTCATTTAAAAGTTTTTTTTTTGTCAAATGTGTCCCACTCAAAAAAAAAATTCTCAAATGTGCCATGTAACACTCAAATTATTCTTATATTAAACTTTTTATCATATAAAGTTATTAATTTTAAAAATTTTCTCCTTATGTGTGTCCTCATTAAGAGAAATTTCGGAATCCGTCATTACAAGAGAGACAGTGTCTTGAATAATGAACTAATTATTTATTATTAGGCCTTCTACCATGACGTAAAGGTTTTTACCTTATCAATAGGGTCAAATTTCTAGACCACACGATTGTTTTTGGATGATTGAGATTAAAAATATGCACCTAGTTATTGTAGGATGTATCACACCACATTAACACTAAAAACACAAAAAATAAAATAAAATAAAATAAAAATCTTTATTTGTTTTTCTGAACAAAGCCATGAAGAACCTCCATGGTCTCGTGCAACTCCATGAGGTCTCCGGCAACTCATTCTCCGACGGCGGTGAGATCTCCAACGAGACGGCGGCAAAGCCATGGAGTCGGCGGAAGATCGGCTGAGCAAATAACCGATCCAACGCGACCCAGACCATCCACCGACGTGGACGATCAGATCGCCGTTGATGGCCAATCCTTCCATCTCGAACTCGTCCTTTTTTTAAGGAAGAAATTATCTCTATATTTTTAATAGCACCTCCACTGAAACTATTTTCTCACTCTCCCCCTGCTTGGAAAGGACATAAAAATAGAAACACAACAAACTGAAGACTTATAAGGCTGGAAGATTTGAATACGCAACAAATTAAAATGACAAAAACGGCAGGAAAACATTTTTAGAACGACAACACTTTAATGACAGACAAATTGTCGCAAGCACCATTAAGAAACACCACTCCTATGGTCGAATCATGTTAAAAAAAAAAAAAAAAAAAAAAAACGACAACAACAACAACAAAAAAATGAGAAAAAAGAAGACAACACTACTAGCATGCAGTACTAAAAACGTTAACGTGTAACATTTCTATTGATACATAAATATCAACTAATAATTACATGTATCAAGATAAAAAGTTACATTTTCTTGAAAAATACGCCTGCCGATAGGTCAAAAGAAATGTTTGCAAAATATTATGGGGGAGTTTGGTGAATTCATTTGAGTTGAAATTTTTTAGTTTCAATAGTAATTTTTTTTGAATTTTTAGAAAAGATAAAAAAAATTTTCAGAAAAAGATAAAAACTTAGTGAAAATATTTGGGTTTAAAAGAAACCCCAAACTCCCCCTTATTCCCTCCAAATTCAAGAAACTCAGCTCAATAGAGTTGCTTGCTCACACAATCCATTATCCCCTAAAGATCTTACCTTAAATATCCTCTTCCTTGCCAATCTTGCCTGCAAAATATCAGTACACCCCCATAACTCATTTTGCACCAAAATAAACAAGGACAATAAAAAATCTTTTAAACCACATGTACCAATATGACGAGCTATTTATGGGCCAGATTCGAATTTTGAATCCTTTTATTCAGGTCCCTTCAATAAAATTATGGCATATCAATAAAAGAATTATTTAAATTAAATATCAAACCTTCATATGTTATATTAGTTAAATATGTCTCATGATTTAATTGAAACGACGGATAAGAGGACAAATGAGCCGAATTCTTATAAACTAGCCAGTTTTGGATCATCAAATGTGAATGTTTGTAACTTTTGGCTAGCTAGACAAAATAGATTAAAAGAACCAAGAAAAATGTAGGGTGAACCTTCTCTTCCCAAGCTGTAGAGATAGTTATCACAGAAAGCAGAGATGCTTGTAAAGAGGAACCAGCTAAAATTCCAATCCAAAGTCCCTTTCCCCTCATGCTAACCAGAAGCCCAACACGACACCGTTCGGAAGTCTGAACAAATAGCATGCGCCAAAGTTGACAAAAGCTCCAAAATCCTGCCAACCACACGCCCTAGCAATGCCTGGTTTAGGAATTAGGAAAAACAAAATAAGAACACTTCACTTATAAGACCATAAATTTATGTATAATGACAATGTATTATGAGAGGGATCAAAGAAGAAACCCGAAAGGACGCAATGCAGACTATCGATTACAAGCGAAAGACAAATTAACGGAACCATGTTTGTCACATAATCCACAACCTCCTTTTCGTCGCTGAATATGTAACCGAAAGCGTTCCGGGCTGCCTAGAGAGTTGAGCTAACAATAACTGACTCCAGAACTGCAAGAAACACGACGGTGGCGGTAGCAACGCGAGCTGCTCCCGTGTTACCGGTGCCTAATTCATTCGAAACTCTAGTTCTGTACGGATGGAGAAATTTTAAAAACATAAAATAAAATTAAAAAAAAAATTATCATTACGAATAAATGTTTGAAGATTTCTTGTAGTGTCTTTAGACCAAACCTTGAAGCTGCAGCAAGTCCTTCTGCTATTGCAAAGAGTGTGAAGAGGGTTGATAAGCTGTTCGGAAAAAGTAAAAGTTGAGAGTTGAATAAGAGTTCGAAACATTACTTTTTTTTGTTCAAATTCAATCTTTTTTTTTTTTTTTTGGTTAATTTTATGAGAGAAAACACTACAGAGAAAAGGGTTTTAAACCAGAACTTTCTAGTTCGAACCCTTTATACAAATAAACTCTTAAAAGCCTTTTTATACAAGAAACCGTGATAATAGAGGAAATACCATACAGATAACACAGAAGACTCAAGCGCCGGATTCGGTAGAAGACCAGACAACAATGTAAGCAGCTCATATGACCACCATTCAAGGCTAGATTTATGACATGAAAAAGCACAAAATTAAGAGTATTATTAGGAGATTGAAATACAAAAATCTGTTTGGAAAAAAGAAGACAGAGATTGCACCAAACCATTACAGTTGAAGGAATAGAAAACAGCGCAAACTCCCGCAATCCTCGAAACAACTCCAAAGAAATTGGAACACGGGTACGCTCACAGGCAGGGGAACATCTCATGTAAAAATCACATTCATCCAATAAGAAATACCAAGTGCTAATGCTGCTCCAGGATGTCTGAGCCCGGACTTGAGTGCTAAAGCCCAGCACAGCGGTACATGGCAAGAAAGAGAAGCACACGCGGACAGCAACCAGGGAGTGATCAAGCTCTGTGATTGAAAGTACTCGACGAGTGCCTGAAGGGCTCCATAAGCGAATAGTGGCAGGATAAGCGACATTGCGAATTTACTGCTTCTTTTGAGATTTCAGGGTCTTGGCCCATGATTACAAGGATTTTTCCCATTAAGATCAGAATTACAGATAGAGGGATACAAACTAAGAGTAAGTACTAAATGACAGTGCCGGTTTGAATTCCTGGTTTTCGATATTGTTTGGCGCCAAATGCTTGTCCACAGAGAGTGTCCAATGCACTAGCTATTCCATTCTAATCGGCATTATGAACAAGTAACAAGTCAAAGTTTTTTTCTTTTGTTTTTTTTTTGGGGGGGGTGGGGGGTTAAAAATAATGATGAGAAGAGAAAGGCGGGACTTACGAGGAGACTGAAGCCCGAGACGGCGCAGAAGGAGATGGCAATGGAAGTGCTACAGAGGAAGAGCTTGTCCAGATGACCAACCATCATAATGGAAATTGTTTGCAAGAAGTACTAAGACAAATTCACAGCCACCATTGGCCCTGTTATGTAACCCAATTGCTTCACTTCTTGAATTAAAACACCAAATGTTATCGAACCAAAAAAACCAGTCTCTAGTCACCTCTCTCTCTCTCTCTCTCCAGCAATCCCCTTTCATTGCTCTCCACTGTGCTTTTCTCATTCATACTTCACTCTCTTGGGTGAAAAGAAAAGAACGTTTTTGCATTGAACAGAACTTAATGAAGATTTAACGGCTTCGAACTGCACAACACCGGTATGACATTTTTTTTGCAACCTTCAACAAAGAATTCCGAAAGTTTATTGCACACTTTGAAGACCTTTTTTCATATCATGATTTATTATTGGTGCCATCAGAATTTGAAAGAAAATCATGGGGTTGAAAAATCGGGTATAAAGTTATGATCATCAGGAGGTAAACGTCTAGAACATGCAAAATAACCAGGTATAATATTGGGAAAATTTAATGGTGGGCTATTTATAATTATATATCATGCAAGCTTTAAAATCAAGAAAGGTCAGAAACAATGAGTAGTACTTGTAGGGTACTTTTTTGTACCCATTGATGAATTCTCCTATATATATAACTGGTGGTTCTGACAACGAAGCGAGTCTTCTATTTCAATGAGAATATATATATATATATATATATATATTAAAAATAAAAAATAAAATGAAAAAGTGTAAAATTCAATGGGGGCATATTTACATCTGATGCAAGCTTTGAAATCACGAAAGCTCAGAAGCAATGAGTACTTGTTTGTTGAGTTCTCCCATATGTATAACTGGTGGCTCTTATGGCCGAGCTAGCTGTCTACTTCAGTGTGGGTATATATGAGAAATATTTAGTGGGGCAGATATGAAAAACTTTAATCTTAGTTAGGGAAAAACAGGAAAATCATGAATTTTTTAACGCTTATTTAGAGACTTGAAAAGTTAGTGGGAGTGGTTGTCCCCCCCACTTGTTTGCAAGTGACTCAATAATTGAATCTGCTTACTTTTGCTCTAAAGATTGTCCTTGGCATGTTAATCTCGACCCCACTTCACGGATTTTGATGTGAAGCGTTCTGAGTGGTTAGTTTTTGGTGAATGAATATTGCTACAACATTTTGAAAACGACATGGAAAACAACAACAATCTAAAAACGACAGCTAACATAGATGACATAGAAACTAGAAGATGACTAGCACATGAAATCCACAAAGTACAAACCGCCAAACTTTGATCAAAAAAAGAAACTAAAATCGTACACACCTCTGTCTTTTTGTGCTTTTTTCTTACCTCTCTAAATGTCTGAAAATATTTATCCATATTTAAAGAATAAACTTGCAACTTGATATATTGATTGAAGATGTGTACTATTTGTTATGGACATGGTTTGGAATTTACTAATTAACAACAAGAATAACAATAAATGAAAAAAAAAGAATTTTTCTGTTTCTACTTTGCCTTCACTTGACAATAGAAAAGCACTTTAACTTATTAAAAATAAAATAAAAATAAAGAAGAAGGAGAAGAAGAAGAAGAAGAAGAAGACAGAATGATCACATTCAAAATCATCTTAGTACAAACCGAACAATCTTTAGTAAATTTACAACCTCAGCTGAAAATATTAGTAAAAGAAATGGCAAAAGCTGCTACTAGTTGGTGGCTAGATGCAATGTTCTTTCTTCCTCCAAATTGAAATTCAAGAAACTCAGCTTAGTAGAGTACTTCTCTACTCAGTCAATCAATCCATTGTCTCCTAAATGTCTTCCCTCAAATATCCTCTCCCTTGCCATTCTCGCCTGCAAAATCGTCGAGAAATCACGCAACTACTAACACACCGAAGTTAAATTTCACTGGAAAGAAAGCGTTAAAACTATGGACATTTGGGATGCATCATGCAGATCAAATTTCAGTCACTCGATGATGGAAAGAAACGATCTTTAGCCATTGAAAAAAAGCTGCCGTCGTTTAGCTTAAAAAAAAAAAAAAGACACAAACATGACGTGCAATTGTACAAAATCCAATGAGTTAGTAGACAAAACTAAACAAAATCTTTAAAAAGAACAAAAAAGAAAAAGAAAAAGAAAAAAGTGGAGGGTGAACCTTCTTTTCCCAGTTGGTAGAAAATGTAATGACAGAAAGAAGAAATGCGTGTAAAAAGGAACCGGATAGAATTCCAATCCAAAGTCCCTTTCCTCTTAAGTCTAGCCAGAAACTCAATGCGGCGCTGACCGGAAGCCCAAAGAAATAGTATGCTCCAAGGTTGACAAAAGCCCCCAAGTGCTGCCAACCACTTCCCAAAGCAATGCCTGATTTTGGGTAAAAAAGAAACAAAAAATATGAACTCTTCACTGTTAAGGTCATGAAGAGTTTATATATATATATATATATATATCATCAGAATGTATCACAAACATATATGAGAGAGATCATAGAAGAAACCTGAAAGGACACCATGTAAACTGTTAAGTATAACCAAAACACAAACCAAAGGAGCTATGTTGCACACATAGTCCACAACTTCACTCTCGTTGCTGAAGATGTAACCGAAAGAATTTCGGCCAACAAAGAGAGCTGAGCTCACAATAACCGCCTCTAAGACTGCGAGAAAAATGACCGTGCCAACAGCAACACGAGCTGCTCGTGGGTTACCTGCGCCTAATTCATTTGAAACTCTGGTGCTGTAAAAGGGGAAAATAGTTAAAATTAAAAAATAAAAATAAAAAGCTATTACTACTAACTGTTTGAAGATTTCTTCTTGTGTCTTTAGAGCTAACCTTCCGGCTGCTCCAAGTCCTTCGGGTATTGCAAAGAGTGTTGTTAGGGTTGACAAGCTGTTCAAAAAACAAAACAAAACTTCTTTAAGGAATTGAGATTTGAAGCAGCTCAGAAGTTTAGCCCACTTTGGATTTCCGTTATAAATCCACTTATAAAAAATTCAAGTTTTTGTTAGATAAAATACCGTAAAAAAAAAAAAAAAAAAAAAAAAACATTTGAACACAGGATTTGAAACAGAGATTCAAACAGAGGCAATGTCTCATAAACAGTGATAAGAATAGAGGAAATACCACACAGATAACACTGAAGTCTCAAGCTGGGGATTTGGTAGAAAACCGGACAGTAACGTAAGCACCTCATATGACCACCATTCAAGGCTAGAGTTGTGGAATGGAAAAAAGGAACATGATCAAGAATATTGAAACACAATAAACTGTTTGGAATCAGAAGACAGAAATTGTACCAAATCATAACAGCAGAAGGAATGGCAAACCGCAAGAACTCTCCCCATCCTCGAAATAGATCCAAAGAAATCCGAACCCGGGTACTTTCACAGGCAGGGGAATATGTCATGTGCAACACAAGTAAGATCACATTCAACCAATACGAAATTCCAATGGCTAATGCCGCTCCGAGATGTCCTAGCCCGGACTTGAATACCAAAGCCCAACATAGAGGTACATGGCAGCAGAAAGAAGTACAGGAGCTCACTAGCAAGGGAATGATCAGGCTTTGTGTCTGAAAATACTTAGTAAGTGGCTGAAGCGTTCCGTAACCAAAAAGCGCGGGAATGAGCCACGTCCCAAATTTACCGGCTTCTTGTGAGATTATAGGGTCTTGTCCCACGAATACGAGGATTTTTCCCATGTAGAGCAGAATCAGAGACAGAGGGATACAAACTAAGCCTAAGCATAAAATAGCAGTGCCGGTCTGGATTCCTAGTTTCCGATATTGTTTGGCGCCAAATGCTTGTCCGCAGAGAATATCCAATGCACTAGCCATTCCATACTGTGATCATCATAAACAAGTCGCAGATCAAGTTCTTAGCGAATTGTAGTCGATTTCTCCATTAAATTAATTTGAAAAGTCTTGAAGTTCAAGTGAGAGTCAAAAGAACAGGACAAAGATTTGTCTAAGATTCGACCTTTAGTTTGAGAACATAAACAACAAATGATACAATCAAAAAGGGTCAAAGAATTCAGTTCTTTATAGTCATCAAACTAATAAAGAATCAAATTTTAACAGATAAATTTAGAGAGAGAGAGAGGGAGGGGGGAGGACTTACGAGGAGACTGAAGCCCGAGACGGCGCAGAAGGAGATGGCAATGGCGGTGCTCGAGAGAGAGAGCTTGCCGAGATGACCAACCATCATGATAGAGATGATTTGCAAGAAGTACTGAGACAGATTCACAACCACCATTGGTCCTGCTATGTAACCCAATCGCTTCATTTCTTGAACAACCACACCATTTCTAATTGCACCAAAAAACCGCCCATAATTTCTACTCTCCTCCTCCTCTCTCTCCTTTTCCAACAATCCATTTTCCATGCTCTCTGAGTCTCTCATGGGGCTCTCTACTGTGCTTTCTTTGAGATAAAGGAGGGTGTCTCTTCCACTTTGACACTCACAATTTGATAGGAGGTATTTGTCTCTTTCCTACTAGCTTTTTTCTATGTTTTCTCATCCACCGTTTATTTGAGAATTTAGTGAAACCACAGGATTTCACAGTTCTCACAGAAAACGCTACGTTTAAGGACTAACCTCAAAATAAAGAGGTGGGAATTCGAACTCTAGAATTGAGACCGTGAGATCTAAGAAAAGCATCTACAATTGTTATGTTAACACTACTGATGATCCTAACGCTATAGTTAGTCATTGTTAGATTTTAGGACAAAAACTATGAAAATAAATAGTATTATTCATGGTGTCTATAAGGTTTACCTCGACGATAAATACACACTTGTCTCTAATTTTGAGGCCCGGTGTTTGAATTCTCCTTATTTCCAAAGTGGGAAAAAAAGAAAGAGAATATACTATTCATTTATATGTAAACTCTAATGTTACGTTGCACTTAAAGCAATCTCTAGCTGGTTGGTTTAAAAAACCATCCGGTGATCGTTAGCTTTATTTTTCTTTTTTCAGAAAAAAATGATAGATATCATAAGAAATCTCTTTTATGATACAAGATAAAATTGAAAATTTCAACCTTTTAGTGATAATATTAAATTTGTTAAATCAGTAATTTTAATTTTATAAAATTCACGTAATTTTAACATATATAAATATATTCATGATGAACATATTTGGTGGAGCATTTATTTTCCAATAACATAATGCCTCATAAAATCATTCTAGTTTCTAAGTTAACATGGATGGTAAAATAATAAAAGATTAATATAATATTTTCTCAAATCACACCCTTTAATAGATTGTATTGTATTATTTAATACAAGGGTCAAGGTAAAGGTCAATGTCAGGAGGATCAAGGCTGGGTCGGCCTAGGCCTGGTGACATATCATTCTAGGCCTAGGGACAAGCTCTACCCGGGCCTTAGATTGGGGTTGTCCTAGATACGGTGACAGGTTCGATTAGCATTGGCTCGAGGACGGGGTTGAGTTTGAGTTTAGCCCAAGGAACGGGGTCGGGGTTGGGGTCGGGGTCAGGGTCGGCTTGGTCCCAAGGAAAGGGGTTTGACCAGGACTTGTGACGGTGATGTTGATGGGGCTGGCCCATTCCCCGGGTCGGGGTCATCGCATGTGACTGGGTTGGTGTTGGTGTCGACCTTCCACCACAGAACCCACCGATCTTAATTCTTATACTTTTATATTGTCCAAAATATTATATTAGGTAATAAACTTTTTAATGTTTTATGATATTATATTACAATAATACAATAGGATATAATACAATACACCTTATGCAATATATATATATATTAAGTATAACACACGTGTCTAATTCTGCCATGATTCATGATTCAATCTTCTCCATCCCTTCTGCCTTGTACACCAAATGTGCTTGAGTAGTTGCCAAATGACCCTTCAACTGTTTCCCAAAAGACAAAAGAAATGGTGACTCAAAAAGGAAAAGGAAAGGAAAAAAAGACGAAAAAACAAAAAAAACAAAAAAACAAAAACAAAAACATAAAACAAAAATGCCTCTCAAGTCAGGACTCAGAAGATTCTCTAATTTGTGACAGATATATTTGTCCTTATATCTGGCCTAAGTGAATTTTTAATGCTTGCACAGTGCACACAGGAGAAATCAAAGCTTTTTTTCTTTTTTTTTTTTAGGTGAAGAACAAGGTTCAAAAAAAAATTATTACATAGCCAAAATTCAGCACAAAAAATTAAAAAAAAAAATAACAGCCGTTCATCCTCTGATTCTCCTACTATAACTTGGGCACGTAGTCAAAGTGCACAAGATATTTTATGATTAATTTCATGACTATCTTGAGTTATGACTCTACTTTATTTAGTCCATTAGATTATCATTATATCTTTTGAAATACATAAAATAATTTAATCTATCCCTCTCCTTTATTTCCCTTTTTAACTTTAAATGTTTTGCTGATTTGACATATTATTAATGTGTTTGGTATGATGGATTATAGGAAGCAAAGAAAAGGGTGAAGAGAAAAGAGAAGGAAACCTCCTTTGATGTTTGTTTGGTAAAGAGGAAAGAAAACTAAGAAGGGAAAATAAAAGGGATTTTAAATTATGAGGTCCACCAATTTTTATCTTTACAAATGTGGAAGGATTATGGGAAGGAAAACAGATTGTTCATGTACCTAACTCTAAAGTACAAATTTACCCTTTAACTTTTTAAAATCTTTTATATTTTATAATCTACTCACACCAGTAATGGATAAAAAAGTAATTTAAGTAAAATATATGTACCTTTTCTCCCCTTCATCTTCTAATAACAAATAAGTGAAGGTAAACTCTTTTTCTTTCTTTTACTCATGCCAAACATCATTAAGGGCCCATTTGGGGTGGTGTTTAGGATGTTGGGTTGAAAATATGTATTTAGAACGAAAACTTTTTAAAAAAATTATGTGATATAGAAAATAGTGTAAAAATTTAAAATGTGTTAAAAAATATATATATAAAATAAATTTTATCTTATTTTTCTCGTTGTTACGAGTATTTTGACTTAAAAATTAGCTCATTTTGATTTGAAATGAGAAAGTTATGAACTATTATAGTTTAAAGTTTTTTTTAAAATAAAAGAGAGAGAAAGTTGAAATTTTTAAATTCAAATTGTATTTTATTATCTGAAGTTACTGTCCCAAACCGGCTCTAAGGAAAAAAAAAACAATTTCTTTTGCATCATTCCTATTTTTCATCACCTCCACATTTTCTTTCCAGACTATTTTTTTTCCTTCCCACCAAACAAAAGCTAAAGGTTAAAATAAGGACAAAAAAGCGTTTTAAAGATAATACCTAATTATTAAAAGATATTAATAAAAAACCAATTACGATAGCACACAGTATTCATTTATGAAGCAATTAAACATTTGATCCCAGTTTCCTTTCAAAAACAAAAGGGGACAAATTATCAAATGGGGCATCTATTGACATCTTTTTTTTTTTTTTTTTAATATCTTTTCACATCCATCTACTTAAACCACCCACTATAAAGATTTTAAATTTTAATTATTACTTATTACACCCTTTTTTTATTCCAAAAAAACCCCCTAGAATCAAATTTTAAATATTTATCCCTTTTTCACCCACCAAACCATATCCATTAAACCAATGCTTAGTTTTTTGTCTCTTACATTTTCTCACTCACCAATCAAATCCCACGTTATTTCTTTTTTTCTTTCAATTATCCCACGGTATTGGCAATCATCTTTTGTTTTTGTTTTTTGTTTTTTGTTTTTTGTTTTTTGTTTTTGTATTCCTTTGAAAAAAAAAATTACGGCAAGGACATATATTAAAAAAAAAAAAAAAAAAAAGCCTAAAGCAGCATGAATATTGACAAAGATATATTGGAACAAAACCACATACATAATACAGCTATATCATTTATCAAAAAAAGAAAAGAAAAAGAAAAAAAAAAAAACCAACAAAGGCTATATGATTAACAACATGAAAAAGCGACATACACCTAACAAAAACAGCAAATATTGTTGTATTCTACTAAAAAAGATCAAAACATATTAAACGAATTCCAAAAATAAGAAAAAGTTAATGAAAAAATATTAAACAAACTCAACAAAAAAAAAAAAGAAAGAAAAAAAGAATCCACTCCAAAATAAGAAAAATAAAAAGAAAACAATTCATATATAGAATATAATTAAAAATTGTCAAGGAAAAAAAATCACTATTCATGTCCATCTTGTACTCTTCTGAACAATTAGGGAGCAAGATTTTTTTTTTTAAAGTAAAAACTGAAATAAATAATTTACTTTTTTTTTATAAGGGTGGGTGCGATGAGTATTTTTTATAATCATGGTTGTATTTATAAGTAATTTTATCAATAACAATATAGTGATAAAATAATTTATAAAAAAAATGAATAAATAAAGCAAAACGAAGAGTGTCAATGGATCTCATTATCATACATTGCTTCTAAGCCCGGAGCATACTGCCACAAACAAATCAAAATTTCAAATCTCATTAACAAATTCATGCCCAGAATACAATCCAAATATCTGAAAAGAAAATAAAAAATAAAAAAATTCGCAACGAAATACAAAGGTTACAACACCAATCAACAAAATCATCTAAAAATTCCGATATCATAACCTTACCTTCAATGAAAGTGGAAAACTGAATGAGAAAGATGTTGATTTGGTCCTTGTAGAAGCAACCAACAACGCCGAAAGCAACAATCCGGCCAAGAGCGTGCCTTTGACGGTGGTGCCGCCCTTCAATCTGCCGTCGCCGTCGCCGTCGCCGTCGCCGTCGCCGTCGGAGTCTCCGCCGCCATTATTGTGATCGGTGTCGGAGCTACTGAGAGAGAGCCACGTGAGGCTCTGGAGAGAGTTTGCTGCTTCTTGGTATACTTGAGTGAGGAACTGGAAGCAGCATTAGTGAGGTATGATGGTGAAGAGGAAGGAAGAAGAAGAAGAGGAAGGAGGAGGAGTCAGGATTAGAGTTAATTATCAACGTGACTTAAATAGTCTTCCAAAAATTTTAATTATCTCGACTAAGAACGACAAGGAATAATCGGTTTTTTAGACTGTTAATCCTACGTTAAAATGAAAAAAAATGTTATTTTGTTAATTTTAATTTTTGAGGTTGTCATGGAGCATGCAAAAATAAGATACATAGTTCAGGGACAATCGTAAAGTTAATCCTTACACATCTTAAAAACCCACTTCAAAATATACTTAAATTGTCGTCGTTGAAATTTTCGTGTCATATCAATACACGTGCGACAGATCAGATTATAGCAACAATTTTTATTATAATCATTATTATTAATTATTATTATTATTTGCCACAATATCTCATTGCTAAAGGAATAGATCCTTGTAGTGGTATGATTTAGTGCCGCTGAGACGGTTTATTATTTTTGATAGGGTTATTTACTAAACGATAAAATTTTTAAGAGGGAAAATCATTTTTTAGTGAGTATAAAATAAGAAAAATGTAAAGTTTTTAAAAGTAAAATTAAAATTCATGACTCTGCCCCTTGGTACCATCCGAATGTGAAAGTTAATAAGGAATTTCCCGAACCAATATACTTTATATAACATGATACACAAAATACAAATTAATCAACTAAAATAGACAAATATATATATATATATATATATCACTGTCCTTAATATCGATTTTAATTTGCCCTTTCGGATACATAAGTAGTACAACAAAGGTTGAGCCAGCTTATCTCTAGGATACAACAATTACTAAAAGTGCCTATACACAGGAGCATGAAAGGGACATAGATATGATGCACACATTTAAAAAAAAAAAAAAAAAATAGAGAAATAGATAGGTGGTTATATTTACAATTTAGACATAAACACGTTGGTTTAGGAACTAAAATTTTAACTTTTTTAATAATTAAATCGTTATAATTAATCCTAATATCCTAATAATCAGTTATCATAAAGTGAAATTTTCAATGATGATAAAATTTCTAACATGTGTGGTCTGCCTTTAACCACATGCTACAATTAAAATTAAAAGCATGTTTAACTCAGCCGCCAAAAAGATTGGAATTACAAGTTACAATTAATTTTCCCCTCTCAAAATTAGTTGGAAAAATATTTTTACAGTAGAATGGTATTAATATACAACTATTCCATCCAGTTTAGAATTTTAAGGGGGTGTTTGGTTCACCCATCCAAACCATCTAACTCAAACTTTTTTGTTTTTTTTTCCAAAAAGTTTTTGTCTTTTTCTCAAAAAGTTTTTTGTCTTTTCTAAAAATTCAAAAAAATTTACTATTAAAACTTAAAAATCTCAACTCAAACTATTCTACCAAACACCCCCTAACCCCTCTTTCTCAGCCCTCCAATCTGTTGCTCAGAGATCTATCATCAAATATCCTCTCCCTTGCCTTTCTTGCCTGAAAAATCAAAAGAAATATACAAAATAAGACAGTAAGTTCAGTAAAACTTAGATAACACGCTAATGATATTTCGTAATTTATCGATTGAGCAACAACTCGTAGACATCCTAAAAAGGAATATTTTTTGCGAACTGCATATCCTGACATAAGAAGGCTGATGGGACCAATACTTGAAATGGCAACGTATTAAAACAAGGTGAGAACGGAAAGGAAGGTTACTAAAATGGATACGATGGCAATGGATGGTCTCAACAAAGCTATGTAGACTACCCTTCTACTTTTTCTGATCATACAGACATTCCAATCACATTGTTCTTAAACATCCTTTAAATCTTATTGGGATATGCATTGCATTTGTAATGTCACAGTTTAGAATCCAAACAAGTATTTCGGATTGCGACTTTCATTTAAGATGGCAAACGTTTCCTCCTTTCATGACTTGTTGACTTAACTTTCGTAGAATTTGAATCGGAATGGTTAGTTTAGTGCTTTCTTAGTATCCTTGAATATGTGTTTATGTTTTAGTGGGGTCCACTATGAGCCACGGTGTACCTACTCCTGAAGGTCTTATGGGCGACCTGCCAGTATGTTATGTGCGTTCTTTGATTATGTTTGGATATTTGATCAAAAGAGCAGAAAAAGCTGAGATAAAAGGGTAGACCTGTTTTTCCCAATTTGTACAACTAGTTACAAGAGACAGCAGAACAGTTTGCACAAAAGAACCAGATTGTATGCCAATCCAGAGTCCTCTTCCTCTTTGCTTCACCCAGAAACCCAATAGTGCCGCTATCGGAATTCCGCAAAGATAAAAACGCTCCGAGGTTTATGAAAGCCCCTATGTGCTGCCACCCACATCCTCTAGCAACACCTGAATTAAATTTAAAAAAAAAATAAATAAATAAAAAAATAAAAAAGAAGAAGAAGAAGAAGAAGAAGAAGAAGAACTCAGAGAATTAAATTTTTTTTTCTTGAGAGAAAAGAGCTAGATAAGTTATGTTCTAACCCGAAAGAACACCCTGTATGCTGTCTAGAATAACAGACACACAAACTAGAGGAGCCATATCTGTGACATAATCCACAACTTCCTTCTCATTGCTGAAACTGTAACCGAAAACACGGCGGCTGGCAAAGAGTGCTGTGCTCACTACACTTGTCTCCATGACCGCCAAAATCATTGCGGCGAAGGTAGCAATACGAGCAGCCTGTGCATTCCCAGCTCCTAGTTCATTTGATACTCTTGTGCTGTTGTGAAACAGGTGCAGAGAGATCAGAGACGCTATCGATTTATATAGACGTTTAAACAATAAGTTTGATTGCATTGGTACAAATCAGTAAGTAAAAATATATGAGCATGAACTGCTGAATTATTTACGAAACGAGCTCACCTTACAGCGGCACCTAGCCCGTATGGTATCGTGTATAATGTTGAGATGGTACTTAGGCTGTTCAAGAAACGATTCGAATAATCACATTTTGAAAGAGGAAGTACTTGTGTTAGAAGGGCTATATAGAGGCCAAAATTAACAATTAAAAACTCACCATACAGAGAGAACTGAAGTTTCGAGCTCTGGATTTGGTAAAATACCGGACATCAGAATAAGCAGCTCAAAGGACCACCATTCAAGGCTATAGTAATCTCACCAACCAAAATAAAAGAAAATAAATAAATAAGATTAACATTGAACATTAAAAAAAAAAATGTTAGACAAAAGGGTGTGTGAATATGACAAATTACCATGTCATTACCGCCGAAGGGATGGCAAAGCGAAAGAACTCTCCGATCCCTTGGAAGAGCTCCATAGAAATCGGAACCCGAGTTTTTGCACAGGAAGGAGAGAACTTCATGTACAAAACTAGTAAAATCACATTCAACCAGTAGGAAATACTAATTGCCAATGCAGCTCCAAGATTTTGGAGTCCAGACTTGAACACCAAAACCCAACAAAGAGGAATGTGGAAACAAAGGGTAGCACAAGAGCTTATAAACATCGGAATTATCAAACTCTGTGTCTGAAAATATCTAACAAGTGGCTGGAGAGTTGCATAAGCAAAGAGAGCAGGAAGAAGCCAAACTATGAATCTGCCAGCTTCACGAGAAATGATCGGATCTTGACGGATCGAAACGAGTATCTTTCCCATGTAGATCCAGATCAAAGATATGGGAAGGCAAACCAAGAACAAAGAAAATATTGCAGTGTAAGTTTGAATCCCAACTTTATGATAGTGCTTAGCTCCGTATGCTTGCCCACATATAGTTTCCAGTGCACTCGCCATTCCTACCTGTTTCATATTTATAAATTTTCTAACTTCATGAGTTCCTAACAATTGGTATCAGAGTAATTCCACGAAGTCGTGGGTTCAAGTCGAAGTGGTTACATTATAGATTGGATTAGATGTATTGGTGGAGTCGTCAAAATATACATTACAGATAGCCGGGTTGAGTCACCGATGAGGAAAGAACTAACCGTTAAGTCAATGTCAATAATATGGATCGCCGTTGATTTGGGCCCAGGTGTGATAAATTTTGACAAACCACCATATGAAGTATGGGATTGTACGTACTAAGGATTACAGTTCTTTGTTTGTCTCTACGGCTGGGTTGACTTAGGGAGGGTTAATACGAGACAAAAAGAGGAATCCTCAAAGTGACCTAGCTGAGGTAAATAAGAGGAATGTACTACTTCTAATGTGTAGCCATATTGTTAGCACCACATAGGCTGCATGGTAGACTAAATTACTATTAAATAATGTGGTGTGAAAAGAATAGGTGTAGAATTGTTATTACACATAGATGCACGAATTAATTAGTCTCAAAGTCAATAATGTAATGCAATTCATAAAAGTTGAAAAGAAAATTTTCATGTCGCTATATATATATATATATATGACAAAAACGGTGGTGACAGATTGGCCTATTTGCCATCTTATGTGTCAGAAGCGACGTGTAAACTACAACTGTAGTACAGAATAAAATAATTATAAGAATAATACAAATCCAATACCGACAAGCAACTAAAAGCCGAATTGTCGGAACAATAAAAAATTAAAAAATTAAAAAAATAAAAACTAAAAGCCGAATTGATCAACACATAAAACTCATCTTTTGCTTAGGAGATAAGTTTAAAAAATTATTTTCTAATATTTCAATATGAAATTAGGCCCCGTTTGGAGGACATTTAAAGGCAGTATTTTAGAGATTGAGTTGGAATGGAGTAAAAACTTTTGGAAAAATACTGTTACATAAAAAATAATATAAAAATTTGAATTGTGTGTTAAAATATATATATATATATATATAATAGATCTTGTCTTGTTCGTCTCGTTATTACGAGTATTTTGACATAAAAATCATCTCATTTTAATCTGAAATGTGAAAGTTTTGAATTTTCAAAATCTGAGTTTTTAGAAAATGGATGAGAGATTTTCAAAAAAAAAAAAAAAAAAAGAAGAGAAAGTCTGATGTAAAATTAAAATTTTGACGTACAGACAATGTTTTGCCATCTGAACATATCGTCGCAAACGGACGCTAAGAATACTTTTAAATGGATATCATGGAGTAAGATAAAATACATACAAATTTTGTTAAGTTGCATTTGGAATGGTGTTTTCGAACTTATGTTTCAAACATAAACGCTGTCTGTCACGCCCAAAATAAATTGAATCCTTTTTTTTTTTTTTTCAACTTGTTTATTCCTGAAATATTTATGAGAATGACAACCTCAAAAACTGAAATTAACAAAATAACAATTTTTATTTGCACATAGAAACGAGACTGTCTTGAAAACTGGTGGCTCCCGATCATTCTCGGTTATCTTCAAAGTCATTTTCTAATAAAAATTTTTAAAAATCTGTTTGAAAAGTATTTGAGTCATTTCACCAATTGCGTCAATACAGGGACAAAGGAAACAAGTTAAAAATTACAAAAACAGAGAAAAGGACAGAATAATACTCATCAGAAACTCACGAGAAGGCTAAAGCCGGTGACACCAGAGAGAGAAATGGAAATGGCGGTGCTAGAGAGAGAAAGCTTGCCAAGATGGCCAACCATCATCATGGAGATGACCTGCAACAGATACTGGGACAGCATCACGGCCACGAGTGGGCCCGCTATGTAACCCAATCTCTTCACTTCTTCATACAAAACTCTCCATCTTATTTTGCTTTCACAACCCTCTTCTCTTTGTTCCGGCAATATTCTTGCTAACAAGCTCTCTTCCATGCTTTTCTTATCTCTGTTAATATCTTCCCTGGAATTTAAATTACAAAAAAAAAAAAAAAAGAAAAACTAATAATAAACTCAGTAGAATCTACCAGTATAGAACTCTCAGGCTCTCAGCCTCCTTAATCGCTCGGTAACCCTATAAAGGATGAGATCCTAATATCTGACCCCCCCAAAAATAAAAAAATAAAAAAAGAACAACACTAATTTGAAGGGAGTGAGAGAGAGTCTTGCGTATATTGTTATAGAGAAATGTAGGTAAATGGCCTTTTTAAATTTTTTTAGAAAAATTATAATTTTTTTCTCATAAATTTTAGGTCTTCTCATAAAATACCCCTTAAATTTTAATTTATAACATTATTTCCCCTTAAACTTTAGAAAAGTTTACGAATTTCCCCATTCAATTAAAATTTTGACTAAAAATTACACGTGACACTTGTTGAAAGCATGAGTTGTGGATATTAAATGAGAAGTGCTTATAATTGAGTTAAAAGAGAAAATATTAAGGGCTTATTGTCTTTTTTTTTTTTTTTTTTGTGGCTATAATTATCTCTTATAGAAATATTTGTAATTTCACACTTAGGCCCTGGGGGACAATGGCTGGAAAATTGTTTCCAAACTTTTTTTTATTTTATTATTTTCCTCCAATTTTACTATTCACTTTTTCAAATATTTTCCAAAAACTCAAACTTTAAAAGTCCATAACTTAATCGTTTTAAGTCAAAATAGGATGATTTTATTTTTCAAATTACATAAAATTTCGAGAGGAATAAAACAAGGTCTATATTGAGGGGAAATCCGAAAACTTTTTGAAAATTCAAATAGAAAGAATATTACAAATTAAAATTCGGATGATATTTTGTTATAAGACCTAAAGTTTGAAGAGGAAAAGTGTAATTTATCCTTTTCTTTTCTTTTTTTAAATGTTTGTTTAATTTAAATTAGAAAAAGAGCCATTTTTTTAAATAGCCAATAAATAACTAATTGATTGTTCACATTGATCTGATTAATCATAATATATGCATATATATATATATATATATATATATTGTATCAATCAATATCGCAATTCTTAATAGCCTCCAGTCATTTTCTAAATTAAAAAAATTTGATAATTTTTTTTAAATAAATGTTCAAAACTGCTTGATTTTTCCGCTGTTAGATCATCACAAATGCATTGGTTTATGTCAATGATATATTTATTAAAAAAATGAAAAATAACAATATCTTACTTTGAATAAATTGGAATCAAATAAGAATAAATTAAAAATGAAAATATTGTAATAAAGTGCTTTGAAACTTGTATAAGTAAACATTTAGTATTTAAATAAATTAAAAATGAAAATATTGTAATAATTACATAACAAAAGTGAAGCCAATAATCAATAAAAATCAAATGTTAAATTTGACATTGATTAAACATTGTGGTAAGTTTTTCACAAAATTTAGCATATAGCATATTTGACATTAAATATAACACTTTATTATATAACACTTTTTTCATCCAAATGTCATAATTTATCATTAATACAACATTTTAGTATTGCATTCGATATGTTGTTACATACTTTGTTCACACAATATGTGTTCATTTTAAGAAGATGGGGACACATCGAGTTAATTATTTTATAGGTTTTTTAACCTTTTTTGTTAATCCTAAAAACATGGCAATTTAAATATAAAAAAATTTACAGCTTGTCAAAGTTTTCAAGATTTTCTACTCATTTGGTACGCATTAAATTTGTTCCTTTTCAGTTTCAACAAAAAAAAAAAAAAAATCCTTATTTATGATTTTTAATGAGGAGATTTTGGTAACGGGTCAAAAATATTCTTTCCCTTTCAAAATTGTTTTTTTTTTTTTTTTTTTTTTCCTTTAAAAATCCATCCTTTCCAACTGAGTAACATTATTTTGTAGGATTTATAAGGAAAAAAAAAAACGGAAGAGAAATATTCTACATATTATTTTCTTCCGTGTTATTTGTTTTTTCCTTGTGAAACTCGTTTTAAATATTCAACTTATACATATATATATATATATATATATATATAATGTTGAAAACTATGAAACTGCAATCACAACTAGTAAGGAGACCAGTCATTTGACCAAGTATTTGTGCAGATATATTAGTGGAAATTGGAAATATATACCCCATTTACCTGCTTCTTGTCTTGATCCTCTGACCTCTCTAACCATTTTATTAGACAGAGAGTCAATTTAGATTCTCCATTTGTCCCTCTTTAGCTGTCATTTAATGACTGTGGTTTTTGAAAAAAATAATAATAATTAAACGCCCGTTTAGAGGATAATTGGAATTGGAGGTTTTGAGATATTTTGATTGGGATTGAGTCGAGTTTTGAAAATATGAGTTTAGTTGAGGAAAAAAAAAAACTGTTTTGAATAAAAAAAACGTAAAATCTTAAAATGTAATAAAAAAAGTAGCAATATAAATTTTACTCTCCAAATTATATACAATAAAGAAAAAATCATCTCATTCAATTTGAAATAATAAATGGACTTTTATTTGAGTTTACTGTAAACATTTATAAAAGGTTCATTCGAAGTCAAAAACTCCCCCCAAACATTTGTTTGGAAACCGGACAATAAAACACAGACACCCCCAAAGACCCTCTAAAGCAATCTGTTTGTTCAGCACCTCGGGTATTTTGGTTCAAGAATTTTTTTTTTTTTTTTTTTTTTTTTAGGGATTTTAGTTCAAGATTTTTGGCTCAACAAAATCTTTAGTTCAAGATTAGATATTGCTAAGGTTGGATGAAGGGGGAGCTCCCCAAACATTAAAAACTCAAAACAATCAACATCTAGAAAAAGACAACAAAAGTTGATGCAACGATCACGTGAAAGATGATAGCCACCTAAAATCCACAATCCAAGCAGGATTTGATTCATGTGTTCCTTATTCTATATGTCATTTCGTGTCCCTTTAATAATATAATAATACATCAACAAAAAAATATGTATTTTTCATGATGTGTTGTGTGATAATTTAATTGGTGTTGTATGATATTATTGGATTGATAAAAGAAAAAGGAAAAAAGAGAGAGAGAAACAGGAAAAAAAAAAGGATATTGGAGTCCAATTCGTTTAGCAAAACAAATAAAAATAAGAGTGCTAAGTACAGCTCTATTTCATAGGTTTTTTTTTTTTTATTTAAAAGATGCTTACTTACCATTTTGACATGTCTCGTCTTAGTTTTCTCAAACAAATACACACACCCAAAAAAAATAAAAAAATTTTGAATCATATTACAAGAGTGCCACCTTACTTTTTTCACTCATTATTTACAAGATTGCCACAAATTTTTTGTACTACGTTTGGTAAAGGGATAAGAAATGTAAAGGAATGAGAAATAAAATACTTTGGTGGTGAGGAAGTAGAAAGACTTTCTTTCTTGTTATTTAAAAAAAATAAAGAAAGAAAATGTCTTATTTAGATATCCTTATATATAAATAAGAAAAATAAAATATATCGAGGTCAAAATAATCTCTCTTTAAAAAAAAACAAATTGAAAATGTCAAAATAATCATTTTAGATATGATGTTTTTGTCAGAATTTTCCTTCCTTCGACCTTTCCAAATTTGGATGGACTAAAAAAGGGGGGGTCTGCGGTAGAGCCCCTTTGAGGGGCACTACTGTAGAGTCCCGTAGAGTCCAATTTTAGGACCATTGTGATCAAAGTGTACGGGCATGATTGTGGAGATGCACAAAAGGTCACATGCACATGGCCGTAGAGGAGCACTCCCCTGAAGCCCCATTCCACCCAAAAGCTTCTCCGTCGCCGGCGACACACCCCGACGCCGGTGACTCACCCCCAACTCCGGCGACTCACCCCCGGCCTCCCACCACCGGCCGCCGGCCGTCCGGCGACTCTTCCCCTTTCTCTCTCTTCCCCTCTCTCTCTCTTCTCCTCTCTCCTGCGGCCGCCCACCGTCGGCCCCAGCCCTGGCACCCCCCGCCGGCGACCCCACCCCTCCTCTCTTTCCCTTCTCTCTCTCTTCTCTCCTATCTCTCTCTTCTCCGCGACCCCAAGCCCCGGCCCCCCACCCAGCCCGACCCCCCCAACCACCGGCCCAAGCCCGGGACGCACCACCCCTCTCTCTCTACTTTCTCTCTTCTCTTATCTCTATCTCTATTCTTCTCTCCCCTCTCGCCGGGGTGGCTGGGGAGGGCTGGGGGGTGTCGGGGGTGGGGGGGCTGGGGGCCGGTGGTGGGGGTCCGCGGGAGAGAGAGAGGAGGAGGGAGAGAAGAGAGAGAGAGAGGTGGGGTCGTCGGCGGGCCGGGGGCTGGGGCCGGTGGGGTGGTGGGGGGCCGGAGGTGGGTCGCGCGGGGAGAGGAGAGAGAGAGAGAAAGAGAGAGAGAGAAAAGAAGAGAGAGAGGGGAAAAGAGAGAAAATTGCCGGCGGCCGGCGGCCGGCCGACAAGAGCTGGGGTGGTGTGGGGGGGCCGGAGATGGGTCGCCGGTGTCGGGGTTGGATCGCCGGCGTCCATCACCGGCGGCGGGACTCACCCTTTTTCTTCTCACTCACTTTGTTATAATATGGTTGTCCCTATGATTGTTTATGTGCACCCTCAAATATGGACCATGAGATTCAAGATTAATGGCTCAAAAAATGGCTCTATGGGTAGAGACTCTCAACCACAGCCACACCCCTAAAAAAATTGATAGGTCGCAATAATTTACCGCTTCCTCTCTTTCTATTTTCATTTATACTAAACAACTTAAATTTTTTTTTTTCTCTCTAAAATCTCTTTTCCAACGTCCTTCCTCCCATTTTCCACTAGGCTAAATTTCTACTTAAAAAATGTAATTTTTGTATACATTTTGTTGAAATGAATTTTGGGGAAAAAAATTACTGTACAATAGTAGATATTACGTATATTAAAAAAAAGAGAGAGAGAGAAAATATGCTTTTTGGTCATCTATTTCTTCTACTTCCGTTCTTCTAATATTGTCCATAAAAAAGGACAATAAAAAACGTAGACTTTCTTCTGTTGTTCAAATATTGTAATTATATATATAGTCTAATAATAATCACACATTTAATTATATTATAAAGTGTAGAATTCGAAATTCACATGTACTCCCACCAAATCCAAAAAATATTGCTCCACATAAATGGTTTAAGTAATTAAAAAAAAAACATATTCATTTCACGACAACATTTAAAAGGTTTAAGTAAGGTCAAATTCTTATGGAAAAATAGTTGAAAAGGTGACCGGATATTAAAGATGTTTGTTTGAGAATATCAAAACAACACTAGTAAGTCCTGTGAAAAACTCGACAAAACATGCGACAGCCCCATTGGGGAAAACACCAACCAACAACAGCCACTAGAAAACGACAAAAACTGCAAATGACCGTAACGACAAAACATAATAAGTACAAGCAAAAAAGAAGTCATCAACCCCGAAAAGACGATGACTAACAATATATATATATATATATATACAAATTTTTTTGGTAGTCAGACGACAAAAATATTTAAAACACAAGAACGTGCAAAACGGCCAAAATAAAATAAAAGTGGCAATGACATTGGATTGAAAAAGTATAATCACTTGGGAAACGAAAAATAATGTTTGTTTATAAGCTGGTACTAGTTTTCTCACAGTTGAAGCAAAAATTTTGTCGTTGCAAAAAAAAAAAAAAAAAAAGGGTTGAAAATCCAACTCTATTCTAGCTCGTCACTCCAATCCGTTTCTGAGAGATCTATACTCAAATACCCTCTCCCTTGCCTTACTTGCCTGATACATCAACACAACAAATGCAGTTAGCAGAGCTAAATATGCAAAATAGTTGAAAATCTTAATATATATATATATATATATATATATATTATGTGCTACATCCCTTTTGCAAGAAAATTAAGTGGCGTGATACAATTTTTAAATGTCTTCATATTTATGATGATATGACTAATTTATGATTCAGATTTCTGTCATATTGACCAAGTCTATTTGAGTGGCATAAATCTTAAATTTCAAAATCTATTTAGAAATCTAAAAGTGAGATCTTTTTATGGCAATCCTGAAAACTTCTCCGCTTCTATTTTTACGGAGCTTCTGGTCCTACCATCCACAATCATGGGACATCTTTTAGAATTTTATGAAGTGCTCTTTGGATTAGGATGGCTAGATTAAGATTCGTAACAGAATTTCTTTATAAATATGTAGGATTTGAAAGAGTAGGAGAATTGAGATATAGAAGGTAGACCTGTTTTTCCCAATTTGTGCAACTAGTTACAAGAGCCAGAAGAAGTGTTTGCAAAAAAGCACCAAATTGAATGCCAATCCAAAGGCCTTTTCCTCTCATCTTTACAAAGAAACCCAATAAAGCAGCCATTGGAATTCCACCAAGATAAAATGCCCCAAGGTTGATAAATGCCCCTATATGCTGCCACCCACATCCTCTAGCAACACCTGACCACAAAAAAAACAAAAAACAAAAAAACAAAAACCCAAAAATCACCAAAAAAATAAATAAAAACATAAAACTGCATATATTTTTTTGTGGTAGATAAGTTATGCACTAACCTGAAAGGACCCCTTGGATGCTGTCTAGCATAACAGAGATACAAACCAGAGGAGCCATATCTGTGACATAATCCACAACTTCCTTCTCATTGCTGAAAGTGTAACCGAAAACGCGGCGGCTTGCAAAGAGCGCTGTGCTTATTATACTTGTCTCTATGATTGTCAGAAACACTAGAGCAAAGGTGGCGATTCGAGCAGCTTGTGCATTCCCGGCTCCTAGTTCATTCGAAATTCTTGTGCTGTTTTTTTTGACACAGACATGGAGACACATAATTTGATGGACATAGATGATATGTACAACACGTTTGAACATGTTTTACGTTGTACGTATCAGCATTTAGACATGTATACCATGTCCAAGAAAAAGGAAAGCGTGTATACCTTCCTGCAGCGCCTAGTCCGTACGGTATTGAGTACAATGTTGCAATGGTATTTAGGCTGTTCAGGGCAGATAAGAATAGTGACATTTCAATTAAAAGAAAAAAGTGATGTAGGCAGTATTTGTACATGGGCATTGACATCATTTAATTACTCGTCTTTTCTATTTGTTAGTTTTGTCATTATTCCTATATAATTGTTTGTTTTGTTCTTATTCTATGTAATGTCGTTTGCCTTTCGTTTAATTGCTTTGTCGTTTGGGTGTTAGTTTAATGACTTTAGTTTGTTTGTTGCTGCACATTGTCCTTTGTAATCAAGGGTTTAATACCCTTGAAACATCAATGAGTGAGATTACAAACGACAATGTGCAGCAACAAACAAACTAAAGTCATTAAACTAACACCCAAACGACAAGGCTATTAAACAAAAGGCAAACGACATTACATAGAATAAGAACAAAACAAACAATTATATAGGAATAATGACAAAACCAACAAATAGAGAAGACAAGTAAATGATGTCAATGCCCATCTCCAAATACTCCCTACATCAAAAAGACTATTTTTGTCAAAACAGAATGAGATTTAAAAATAAAATAAAATTTGATAGCAGAAACTCACCACACAGAGAGAACTGAGGTTTCAAGCTGCGGGTTTGGTAAGAGCCCGGACATCAGAATAAGCAGCTCGAATGACCACCATTCAAGGCTTTAGACATTAACAAGAGAAAAAAAAAAAAAAAAAGTACGTGTATATATGAGACAAGAAAAAGGGAAAGCAGTATCGAATATAAGAATAGTTCAGAAAAGAAGAGCGAAATAAGTTGTTAAATGGGTTTTGGATAGAGCTCGTCCCTAAAAGCTAGCTCAAGAAGAGAGAGAATCCAATCCACGTATAACCGCCATACTAACCCAGTAACTTAGCGATACAAGACAAATTTATAATCAAAACGCTCCCCCACGTCTAGTGTGCCATGCAAATGGGCCAAGATCTAAACCTACAATCACCTGTAAAATCTAGCTCAAGAAGAGAGAGAATCCAATCCGCGTATAACCGCCATACTAACCCAGTAACTTAGCGATACAAGACAAATTTATAATCGAAACGCTCCCTCACGTCTAGTGTGCCATGCAAATGGGCCAAGATCTAAACCTACAATCGCCTGTAAAATCTAGCTCTTATTCTATATTAAATGGATTTGAATAGAATTCATCCCCGAAAGTTAGGTCAGAGAGAGAAGCAGACCGATTCACATATAAGCACCATAACAATCCAGTAACTTAATTAGCAATATAGGACAAATTCACAATCCAAAAAAGTTACCATGTCATTACTGCAGAAGGAATGGCAAAGCGAAAGAATTCTCGGATACCATGGAAAAGCTCCATCGAAATAGGAGCTCTGGTTTTCGCACAGGCAGGAGAGAACTTCATGTACAACACGAGGAAAATCGCATTCAACCAATAGGAAATACTTATTGCCAATGCACCTCCAAGGTTTCCCAGTCCAGACTTGTACACCAAAACCCAAGATAGAGGGATATGGAAACAAAGGGTCAGACAGGAGCTTATCAACATCGGAATTATCAAACTTTGTGTCTGAAAGTATCTGATAAGTGCTTGAAGAGTTGCATAAGCAAAGAGAGCAGGAATAAGCCAAACTATGAATTTGCCAGCTTCATGAGAAATGAGCGGGTCTTGACCGATCAAAACGAGTAATTTTTCCATGTAGATCCAAATCACAGATATGGGAATGCAAACCAAGAACAAAGAAAATATTGCAGTGTAAGTTTGAATCCCAAGTTTCTTATATTGTTGAGCTCCATATGCTTGCCCACATATAGTTTCCAATGCACTTGCCATTCCTAACTATTTGGAAGAAACATAATAAAGTACCTAGTTAGTCACCGGAGATGTTGATTCACAACTTTGATCATCTACAACATTTATGCCAATGCCATTCTTATATTTGTTACGAAAAGTATGAAAGTAACATATTTGAGTTGTTATTTTATTTTGTGCTTCAATGCATGATATTATTTCTAATGTCATAGTTATCTTTTCAATATCATTAAGCTTTGGAATTCACAAAACTAAATCCTTTTAGTATTTAAACAATATAAAAAATAATAATTTTGTAATGATTAAATGAAAATTTTAAGGTACCAATCAATAACAATCAAATGTCAGAATATGATATTTGCTATACTGTGGTGAATTTGCCAATGAGTTTAACTTTTGTTAAATTTGAGATCGAGTATGCACTTTATTGAAGAGCAGATTTTTCACTCGTAAGTCAAAATTTGGCATCGGCACATATTTTGGCACCCCATTGAAGTTGCTCTTATATCAGTTTACTGAATCAAATTGGTAAATATACTTTAATTAGTCCCTTCTACTTAAGATTAGTGAAACTCCTGTATGTGGGTCATGAACAACAAGAAAGCCACATCACTTCATATCTCAAGTAACATACATGGAATAGATCGACCACTCTATTTCTACATATAATTACACCACTCTTTAATAAATAAAAAAATTTCCCTATTTTATGGATTCTTAGGGTTCGTTTGGTGTTTGGGTTTGAGTTAAGTTTTTTAAGTTTAAATAGTAAATTTTGTTGATTTTTCAGAAAAGACAAAAAACTTTTTTAGAAAAAGAAAAAAATTAAGATGAAAAAGTACAATTTAGTTTGAGTTAAACTTAATCACCAAACGGACCCTTAATATGTTATTAGGACATCTAATATCATGTAGACATATTAACATCACATAAGGATCAAATGGAATGTATCCCCAAACACCATTGTAGGTGTGTACACATATAAAAATATATATACACACCAATGATTACACACGTGTGTGTTTGTTGTAGTCTTGGTATATGGAGATGTACATACATATATATGTAGCCCTTTGAGCATCAAAAAGTAACGAGTAGAAGAGACAAAATCCACAAACATTGATAGGACCATAATTATTGAAGTCTACCAGGGTCAATCATGTAAATTCATTTCCTAAAACATTTATATTTCCATGTACGAAACGTCAGTGGTAGATATGTATGGACCATACTCTTCCTTCAATTCCACGTCATGGGTGACGAGTATTGTTAAAACATTTAAATAATTATTTTTTTTAAATATAATTAAAAAAAAAAAAAAAAAAAAAAAAAAAAAAAAAAAACCAACAACAACAACCTTTTCACGAGAATGCAATATGATCGTCAGAGTCACACATGTTCATATGGTCATCAGGACTCAGAACATGATCGGAAGACTCAAAAACAAACTTGTTTAATTAAGATTCCACAAAAGAAAATAACAAAAGGAAATTTTGTATACATATATAACCCTATTCGAGTCCCAATTTAGAGTGTTTTCTCACACAAACATTAGAATTTCTTTAGAAGATTCATTAGAAAAGCAAAGAAATTAACTCACGAGAATGCTAAAGCCGGTGACGCTGGAGAGAGAAATGGCTAAGGCGGTGCTAGAGAGAGAAAGTTCGCCAAGATGACCAACCATCATGATGGAGATGACCTGCAACAAATACTGAGACAGCAACACAGCCACAAGTGGAGCTGCTATGGAACCTAATTTCTTCACTTCTTCAAACAAAACTCTCCATGTTAAACTACTATTACTACTTGACCTAATAATTTCTTCTTCTCTTTGTTTTGGAGATAATATTAAGCTCTCTTCCATGTTTTTTTTTTTTTTGCTCTTTCTCCAATGGATTCTCTCACTACCCTCTTTTACTGATGTTGTTGGGATCTTGACTAGAGACTTTGAGAGAAAGAGTGAGTCTTTTTTTTTTCTTTCTTTCTTTCTTTTTTTTAATGGACGTTTTACACCTCAATGTCAAGATACATATGATTTCTGACCAAAAAGTTAAAAAAGAAAAAAAAAAATTAGATGACTTCTGTGGAGCCACATAAATTAAAGATAAAATTTTGGACGGATAGAACACAATGAAATGGATTAAAATGTGAATTGGCTTTTGATTAATTTGATGGATCTAACTTTAAAGTATCTAAAATTTGATTTGATTAATTTCTTAAATTAGATTTAGAATAGACACAAAACTTCCCATTAAAGGCTTTGAACTTAGACCATTTGTCTTATTTTCTCTTTATATATATATATATATATATATAATTTTTTTTTTTTTTTTGGCCGGTAAAACCAGCATGTAACTTGACAATCATTTGAAAGTAAGGCTCCATTTTGTTCGCGATTTTGAATCACAACTCAAACCCTTTTATTATAGTGTTTTCTATGACAAAAATTTAAATCACGGCTCGACTCTTTTTTTTTTTTTTTTTTTTTTTTTACAGTGTTTTTTATTATAAAAATTTGAATTCCTATTTAAACCTCTGAACCAAATGAGCTCTAAAAGTTAGCTCAAGTACGATTCATAAAAGCAAGCAACAAAAGTCTTTGGTCGGACCACATCGATTAATAATTGAAAGACGAAGATAGATTTAATTTTTTTTTTTTTTTTCCAATGACAATTCTACTATTACATAGAATTTTAAAAGAACTTAAACATCATATATGTTAATGTATCGACATATATCTGTCAATTTAGCTTAATTTTTTGTTTAAATTGATTTTGACCATATTTAAGAAACATACATTATCAATAAAATTTTTAAAAAAAAAGTGCACTACTGTAAAAAGCTTCGAAAAAACTAATCTACGATTTAATTAAGGTCCCAAAGGCTGCATTACAAAAAATAATCATAATCATAATCATAAAAGATAATAATAATAAAAATCATAAAAGATAATAATAATAAATACTTGTTCATCTCTTCTTATATGAGCTCACAGAATTCCTTCTTCCACTTTTTTTTATTGGTTATTTAAAATAGCTAAAAGCAAGTTAATTATTTGTTGCGACTTTTCGTGTAATTTTATTTTTTTTTATATTATTATAAAATAAGATGTAAAGTTCAAGTTTTCTTCCTCTTAAATTTAAAAACGACAAAAAAATGTAGGCACTTTGTCTAGTGAGAAGCGAAAGAAAATTTTGCCACTTTTTTCCACAGAGAACAGATCAATCAGTTTAATTTTGCTAAAGACAAACAACAAAAATGCTTTTTTTATTTTTTATTTTATTTTTGGTTTTTGAGGGAACAAAAATGCTTCTTTTTTTTTTTTTTTTGCTACTAGACAACAAAAGTGCTATATTTTCCTTGAAGTAATTTTCCACAAAAGAGGATCTTTCCAGAAAAAAAAAAAAAAAAAAAAAAAAAAACTCTCCTGAAACAGACCCCATACTTACCCTTGGAAAAAAAAAAAGCAAAAAACAAAAACAAACAAACAAACAAACCCATAATGTTTTTATATCCATTTGTTCAACAGGAGTTTTTTTTTTATATTTTTTAATTTCTAATTATTTATTTATTTATTTTGCTGAAACTATATGGACAATATTCATAATGAAAATAAAATTTACTAAAAAAATGTACTTACAAATCCTTTTTTAGTTGAACTATTGTCTCCATTATCTCTCAGTTTCTTTTATACACTCATCTCTTTCTTTAACAAGTTCAGAGCTAAGATGGCCAAGAAAGAAGAGTCAAAGTTTGGAAACATCAACTACTATAGTTAAGAAGACTAGCGAATTCATCGGATCCAATCAATCCAATTTTCTCACTTTAAGGTACCGGCAATTTCCTTGAAAATTTTCGTATGATTTGTTCGATCAAAGCAATTAAAATAATTTAAGCCTTGCTTGTCCAATTCAATAAAATAAAAATAAAAATACAATGCTTATACAACTTTATGTTACAGAATATGAATGATCTTTATATTTCAAGTCAAAGGAACAAGTTACAAGTAGAAAAACTGGAACTAGTAGTGACCCATTGAGATAAAATTGAATTTCAGATTAATGACCCTGCTAGTATGTCATTTGGAAAGACATTTTTGCGATTAATGCTATTGGCACGTGTCTCGTAAGTGGGACCCGCTCCGTCATGAATGGTGTTGGACACTGCTGATCTCCTGGTCATTTTTGCGGCTAAAATTGTACTCTAATTTTAGCATTTCCTTTTTTCAGACCTATCATGTATTCTTAAAGAAAAAATCACACTGAGAATATAATTTGTCCGATTGGGATGGAAAGAGAAGAAATTTCAGGTCCAGAATCTGCATACGGTGATGGAAACCGTAGAATCAGCCATGTAGTGGGGTCAGAGGCATGCCAAGAAGGCCATTGTCGATTAGATGTTATCGGAGAAGCGAAACGACAACTGGGACTAGCAGGGCCTCTTATTGTAGTTAGTATTCTGCAGAACAGCATTCAGTTGATATCTGTCATGTTCAACGGTCATCTTGGGGAATTGCCTCTTTCCAGTGCTTCTTTGGCCACTTCGTTTGCTTCGGTGACCGGTTTTAGTTTCTTGGTAAGTGGTATTTTTCTAAACGGTTCTTTGAAATAAATGTCAAACCTACGTGAAAAACTTGTTGTGGATTCCGAGGCCCTTAAAAGAATTAGCAAGCATAAATGTATCATACTTTAAGGAAAAACATAAGAATGTAAATAAGTCATAAGTTGTTTTAGTGTACTGTTCCCGAGAACTCTATGATAGGATATGAAAAAATACTCCATCAATAAGACAAAATTCTTAATCATCAGAATCATATCAGATTAAGAAAAGTATGATAATTTAACAGAACTTGATAAAGATCTAACGATTAAAAACTGTGTCCTACCAATAGAGTATTTTTCCATATTCTACCAAAGAATTCAATTTTTTTTTCCCCAATAAAACCAAGAATGAAGGCCTTAAAAGGCTTAGCAAGCGAATTTTCTAACATGAAGATTGGTACTTTACAATACGGTTTAGATATATCATACTCCCAAGGAAAAAAACACAAGGATTTTGGAGGAATAAGCCAGTCTCAGTGTAAATTTTTTTTCCTATAAAAACTAAGGATTTTCATTATAAGATTGATACTTACAAGCTTCTCTGAATCTCCTCTCGAAACCTCTTAAAAAGTTAGGAATGGCTAGTGCCTTGGAGACTCTATGTGGACAAGCCTATGGAGCAAAACACTACCACTTGCTCGGAATTCACTTGCAAAGAGCAGTGCTGACATTGTTGTCCCTAAGCATTCCGCTATCGGTTATTTGGTTTTACACAAGCACGATTCTCATTTCTCTGCATCAAGACCACGAGATATCTACCGGAGCGGGAACTTTCAACCGTTGGATGATTCCAAGCCTATTCGCCTTTGGCCTGCTTCAAAGCCTCAACAGATTCTTACAAACACAGAACATTGTATTCCCTATGATGATAAGTTCCGGGGTCACAGCTCTTCTCCACCCCATTGTTTGTTGGCTTCTTGTCTATAAATTCGGGCTCGGGATAAAAGGAGCTGCCTTGGCAAACAACCTATCGTATTGGTCTAATGTGATTTTGTTGTCAATTTATGTGAAATTCTCCGCGGCTTGCAGGCATACTTGGACGGGGTTTTCAAAAGACGCCTTGCATGATTTTTTCAGCTTTATAAGACTTGCCATCCCTTCAGCTGTAATGATATGGTAAGATTCGGAAGCTTGAAAATGAAAAACCGTTAACCATTCTTCAGCATCTACTCCCTAATAACGGTTACCTTGTTGACAGCTTCGAATACTGGTCATTTGAGACGGTTGTTCTCTTATCTGGTCTTCTCACAAACCCAAAGCTAGAGACATCTGTGTTGTCGATAAGGTATGTTCGTCGTCTTTTCCACATTCACAAAGGTTAAAAACGTCAAAAACTTGGTAGAAAAGAACACCAATCACTCGTATCTCTCCCAAAACTATTCTTCGGTTATTATTTTTACTTTTTTGCAGTGTGAACACAATGTGGATGGTTTACATGATCTCTGTTGGCCTTGGCGGAGCCTTAAGGTCAGCGACATCTCCGCTGCAGTGATTGTTCTTTTCCTTGCATTTTTCTTTAACCTTTTGCTTTGACAAGTCACAATAAATTGCGTGATTGTACCATAATAAAGTGTTTAGTAACTCTTATTGTGTGTTGACAGCACAAGGGTGTCCAATGAATTGGGTGCTGGGCAGCCACAACGAGCCCGATTGGCTTTAGTTGTTGCAGTTGTGGTGGCTTTATCGGAGGGTGTCTTCGTAGGGATAGTGACGATTTTAGCACGCCATGTTTGGGGAACGCTCTTTAGCAATGAGAAAGAAGTGATCCGATATGTGGCTAAAATAATGCCACTGCTTGCACTATCTGATTTCTTGGATGGATTTCAGTGTGTGCTTTCAGGTGCTAACTTTTTGGCAAATTTCCCTACTTGATACTATGCATTTCTAAAAGTTCGATCACATCATTAAATCAAAAACAAACTAGTATAAAAACATGAACGAATCTTACGAAGACTTGCGCAAAACTGTACCGTACCGGTAGGGTATTTTTTTGTAGCCTATCAAATAATTCTCCAACTTGTTTGACCGTGTTTATGACTTTCTCATGATAATTTTATATCTGACTATATTTAGGTGCTGCTAGAGGATGTGGATGGCAAAAGCTCTGTGCATTTATTAACCTCGGGGCTTACTATGTCATTGCGATCCCTTCTGCTGTGCTCTTTGCTTTCTTCTTCCATATCGGAGGCATGGTGGGTTTCTCTCTCTAGCTCTGTGACTCAAACTAGTTGGTTGGTGTTGTGGTTGAAGTAGCTAAAACTCATTGGCAGGGGCTTTGGATGGGGATAATATGTGGACTCTCTGTTCAAGTTATGGCACTAGTCATTGTAATTGCTTGCACTAATTGGGACAAAGAGGTAAGGGTCTTTTTATCTTCTTGGAGTAAACATTTCGAATTTAGTAAAAAGGGTAAAAAAAATCCACTGTATTTCAAGTGTTTCCTAGCTTCTCTATTAGAAACAATAAATTTAACCACTCTTCAAGCTTCTTTTATGTTGCTTTCATGGCCTAAAGAATATTTTTCACAAAAGCCCAATTTTGGTTAGGAAACTGTATTCAAAACAGTGTAGTTTCTTCATTTTAGTCCACCCTTCTTTCATTTTCAGGCAATGAAAGCAGTACGAAGAGTACAAGAAGCCGGCAGAGCAATTGGCATGGAACCCGAAAGCTTGCTTTCAAAAGTAACCGAAACCTACCAGCGTCCGGCACCAACATAAATGTTCCTCCAATGAAAGACCGAAGAAATTATTTACGAAGTGGGTGAACAACAAAAGCAAGAAAGAGCAGATCATGAAACAAGTTCTCAACAAATTACACCAATAGAGAAATCCGCTGTTCTATTTTTTTGATACTAAATTCATCCAAGTTAACATATTGGCAAGTTTACAAGAGCCCAGTATTAATATCTCACCAAATAAAGAGACATGTATGCATATTCCAGACTATGCAAATGCTTTCACCATGTGTAATTTATCATACTGTGTAAAACATTCTGCACGCATTTTCTGATCAAAATTCATATCAAGACCCTGAGTTCTTGCCTGTTAAAGCCAGTATTACTACATTCCCATAAGATTGAAACAAATGCGAGTCTGAACAGTGAAACTTAAACACAAAATTTCGAGACAATCACATGGGACATGAAAATATTAAACCTTTTGCTATCTCATGGATCCACAGAGAAAATGAGGGCAAAACATGTTCCACTTGGTGCTCGGGAGTGTGTTGGTGATGTTTGACATTTGGAGAGCCAGTACGATCTGAAACGATCTTAATTTCAAACATCCATATTTGTTATGCAGCCACCTCAGCTAAAATATGCTGCTTGTCATACTAAAGATGATAGAGGCAAGGAAGGTGGTTCTTCTCCGGTGCCGTTGCTTTCAGCGGTCTGATCAGGGGAAGGAGGGGGTGGCTCTTCACGTTCATTGTGTTCAGGGGAGGGAGGGGGCTGCTCCTCAGGTTCATTGTTCTCGGGGTGAAAATTGATTGGGAACTTCGTGACCCTCGGTTTGTCGGCTAAAATGTTTCTCTGAACCCTATCAATCAAAACCTTTGGCGGTGGTTCCTCCCTCAGTTGTTCGTCATCGTAATCATTGTTCACATAGTATCCCACTCTAACAAACTCCTGTCCCAGATAAGAACAAGTCAGTAGCAGTACCGTGACACCGATAATATCTTCCTCTCGGATTTTTGATGGGTCTGGTGGGTCTGCCTGCAGGAGATTTAGAACATAAATAAGTTAAATCTTATTTCTGTAAGCACTTGGCGCTTAAAGCCAGGTTAAGGGTTCAAAACAGGGAGTCATAAAAATTACCTGAAGAACAAACCGGTAATTGCCAACATTGACAGGACCTACAAGCACACTCTCTAAGAGTTGGTCATACGTCTCATCCTCAGCAGACCCGACGTAAGTGAGTTTCCACTCCAAGTCTGAAATTATTAAAAATCATATCATGTCATCTCCTCTATTGAGCTCAAGATATTGAAAGCTAACAAGAAATTTATAGACCAAAAAATTCCAACATGAACAAACATCCAGTTTGCTTTATCCAGATAGACATATAATGTCCCTTATCCTTTTCAAGATAAGGGGAAAAATCAGAATTCATGATATTGATGCAAAGACAAATACCGACTTTAAAATCCTTGATTCTTCAGCTACAAGCACGATGTTTTTTTATTTCGTTCCAAAATTTGACAATCGGTAACAACGAATTTGGGAAATGGAACAATCAAAATTCTTCTAACAATGCTTATATTACGCTCCTCTGAAACGCTACAACTCACGTCCTAGTTCCCCTTCCCTTCACTAAGGAACTACCCCGCCAATTTAATACTCAGTAATCCATGCTCTGTGGAAAATACAGCTGTAATTCAAGCTATAGTCAACAAATGGATTAGCTAAAGCCTAAATGGAACAAGGAGTAAAAATAGTTATTGGGTGGCACCATGAGGCTAATAAAGAAATTACTACCTTAAATAATAGTTCATTCCAACTGTCACATTTGTAAATATGTTAATTATACATACATAAAATAAATACATATATACACACACACACACACACACACATATATATATGAACATGGCCAGTCAGCCACAACCAAACAGATGCCACCCAGATACTTAAAACGACCTTGAAGATGAAATGATAACTTAAAAAAAGAAAACATGCAAATCACGAAAACAATTGAAAACAGTTTAGGAATAAACAGGAAGGTTGGCAAAAGGAATTATCTTAGCCTGAAAAAGTAGTCCAAAAATTAAACTTTGGACTAAATTAGTCCAAAATAATAAATAAACATAAAATCCACCCAAAGAGAAAACTTTAACCCCAAAACCAACCTCAAAAAAATGAAAAAAAAAAATTAGAAAAAAGGGGAAAAAATTATTGCATCTACAATGATAATTTATGAAAGGAAATGAGCGCAGATTCGAAAGCCCTAAAGTTGTAATCAAGAACATGATTCTAGAATATTTATAGCTTGTTATGAGTAAATTAACTTGAAAACTTGGAATCAAGGCAAAAAATACACTAAAATTCAAATTAAAGTTCACAAATAAGAATTCCGACCACTTAAACTTAAGAACATTTCTGAATTCCTCAATAATAAAGCCGAATTTGCAATCAGAAAAAGGAAATTAAAAATCAAAAGTAAAGGAAAAAAAATGAAAAGTGGTGTACCGTCTTTGAGAGGAGTCAAGCACTCGTAGGAGATTTCGAACTGGAAGGGGTTTAGAAAGGCGGCGGGGTTGTCCAAAACGGCGACGTTTGTGATGTTGACGGCACTCATCTTTTTCTTCTTCTTCTAGAAACTCGAAACGACGACGACGACTCTTCTGCTGACACTGAGAGGCTAATCGGAACCCTAGATTCGATATCCTTCATCGGCCGACGCCACCGGCGAAAAGGAAAAAACCAAAAACCCTAGAGCGACGCTCGGCAGCACCGGCGACCGGCCAAACCGAAACACGGCACAACAAAAAAAAAAAAAAAAAAGGGCGGTTAAGTTAGAAGTGGAAGAGCCGAAGAGAAGAGCGACAAAAAAAAAAAAAAGGTGCGCTATTTGTGTGTGTCTGGAGTCTGGAGACTCTGGTGTTGCGTTGGACTTGTTTTATAAATGGGGGACTCTCTCTGCCAGTGGGGGTGTATTATTATTTTTTTTTAACCGGCTACTGCAGGTGGCGCTGTGGAGGGAAATGGGATTGGGAATTACGATTTGGCGGGAGTTTTTTCTTTTTTCTTTTTCTTTTTCGGACCTTTGCTCTTCTCTTTTTTTTTTTTTCTTTTTTTTTCTTTTTTTAGTTTGATTTTTTTAAGTGCTCGTTTAAAGTAGTAACATTTATAAATGATATTTTGAAAATTGAGTTGAAAATATGTATTTGAAAGAAAAACTCTTGAAAAAATTATGTGATATATAGAAAATAATGTAAAATTTTGAAATATATTCGAAAAAAATGTGCAAAATGGATAATGTCTTGTCAAGCATTTTGATATAAAAATCATATCATTACGATTTGAAATTAAAAAATTATGGACTTTTAAAGTTTAAGTTCTTTGAAAATAAAAGAAAGGAAAAATGTAATATAAAGTTGAGATTTTAAAATCTAGATAGTGTTTTTTTATCTCCAAATGATGCTCTAAATGAGCCCTAAAACAGTAATATGGATAAAAATTTATGTTTCGCGCGTTATTTTATAAATGAAAAAAGAAAGTCATTTTGCAATGAGCAACTACGAATGAATATGTTGAAGAAAGAAAAAATGAGTGTAAAAAGAAATGTAAAAGTGGATTTAAATTTAAAATAAAATAAAAGTTCAAACTTATACTTCAAATTTTCTAATAATGGTCTTTTTTAGGAAAATTGAAATTTTTGTACAGACAGGACGTTCAAACCTATCTAAAGTATTTACAAAGGTTCAATATCATTTTTGGTTCTGAATTAGTGTCAATATTCATCATTTTTGAAACATAATTATTTTGTCCTAAATTGATTCCTCCATTTATATAAGACTATCAAAAGATATAATCATAAGGCATGTGATTTTCTTTTACAATATGTGAGTTTTTTTTTTTTTTTTTTTTTTAAGTTCATGTGAGCTTTTTTTTAACGTGAAGTCTAGTTAAAGTATTTACAGAAAGTTAATATCATTTTTATTTTAAATTACAGATCAAATCTTATTTTGATTTGGTAACTTTTAAAACGTGGTTGTTTTGTCCTAAATTGATTCCTCCATCCACAAGACTATCAAGAGATAGACAGCATAAGTCATGTGAGTGTAATATGCAATTCAATGGCAGAAGTTTTTATTTTATTTTTCTTGAAATGAAAAATATGAATAGTAATTATCCGGACCCCATCTCCCCTGAAAAATAATTATGAAAGAGATTTGAACCATTAAAAAAAACATTTTACTTAAATAAACTCATAATTTACAGAAAACCAAAACATATGTTAGAAACATTCTATCAAATACAGTTGGGTTCCCAACACCATCTCTCCCTCCCCAAGAGGGGAAAAAGAGAGAGAGAGAGATACAAAAACAAAATGTAGTTAATTGCATTTTGTGAAATTAAATAAAATAAATAGAAAGATTTTAAAATTTTTGAAACTAATAAAATAAATAACAACATTAATTTACTAAGGAAAATATATCACTATTAACGTATGCATGATGCATGTATAAATTTTGAGTGCAATAACCACGATTATCAACAAAATATTGGCCCGTTTGGCATTACTTTTGGAGGCTACTTTTAAATTATTAAAGAATCTACAGCAGGTTAGAGGTGTATGGTAAACCATGCTCTTGCCCCTTAGATTCTAAAAATTACTGCACTATAACAGAATTTGAGAAGTAGTTCAAACGTTGCTTCTACATAACTACTTATGCTGTCATTTTACAAATTTACTAAAATATCCTTAATAATAAATAATAATTCTAGTATACCCACTTTATTTATCTACAAACCAAATAATAAAACTATTTATTTAAAATTTATACATTATTTTCCTCTTAAAAGTAATTTCAAATTGTAAATTATAACTTACACCTTTATTTTGTAGCATTTTTTGTACAAAAAAATCATTACAATTATACTCAATTTTTATATTGATGTATAATTTGTCATCTTAAATAGATGTAATTTTTTTAGACATCTTTTATTATAAAATAAAAGTTGTATATTTTTATAATGTGGTGTAAAATTTTAAAATGTTAGACAATAAATATGTAAATTAGAGTATTTATTAGACAAAAATATGATATGTCTTTTTTAGTCATTATATGTCTGCACAACAGCTTTGTAAACACCTATAATTTTATTTCTGGTATTCACATCAGCTTTGAAAAAAAATTTGCCAAACGCCTTCCTGCTTATAGCCACAGTAACTTTAAATTGACAGCACAGCTACAACAAAAATTTTCCACAGCACAGCAATATCAAACTGGCCCATTATGATAAATCAAAATTTAATAGACATAACTATATTGTCACGCAAATACCATATAATCAATAAACATGAGAGTGTTCATAAGTATTGAAGCAGGGGAAAGAAAAAGGACGAGTTCTTATTATGAATCGAAAATTCACAAAACAAAGCAATAGAAACCTAATCAATTCAACTGAGGATAATGAAGTGCTATGACAAGGTTTGTAATGTGATGATGGGACCAGCTAAACGTAAAGAAACTTAGAATTTGGTCGTCAAGGCACTCCTTCAATACCTGCAAAATAAAGGGAAATTAGAACAAAAGAGAACCACAAGTCATCGTGAGAGATGGGGGGAGAATATAGATAGTGAAGAAGAATAATGGTGTGTGAGCTGTTTCTAGAAGTGAAATTGATGATCTTTGGACGCCTTTTTAGAAGTATGTGTAATGAGTGGTTAAGGGGATGAGCTAAGTATAATGAAGATTATGAACTTGAAATAAGCTTCTGGGTTTTTGAGAGGATTTTTATTGGGATTTTGACATAGTTTTTCTAAGGTAGACTAAGATGGTGCTTTGGAAAGAAAATATGGAGTTTTTATAAGAGAAAATAACACTCTAGTTGACTGGTATGGAGTGCAATGGCATCTACGGCGACCCCTTCTCGTGCTCTGACAAGAACTACGACTACACTAAAACTTTGTTTGGGATTCCAGTTTAAGTCCAATTAAGCTGTACTTTTTCAGCTCAATTTTTGTCTTATTCTGAAAAGTCAACAAAAGTTATAATTAGTTTTTAAAAAGTCAACTAATTCCAACTTAAAAATGTTATCTCCAACCAATGAACCAAACGCAACGCAAGCTAAACATTTTTTTAAGCGAAGGATGGGATATGTCTTCGCTTTGATGGCTCAAGGTACCTAAAATAGCATGTCTAGAAAGGCATATTGTTCTTTCACCTCAGCAAGAGTGGAATTCCCAGGAGAACAAAAGGCTCCAAAAGATACCATTAGTGTCATGTTGATATACAGAGTCCGTTACATCTCTAGAGCGTTATGATATGGTATAGTTATGGTAAGATACTGTCAGTTCTTTAAAGTCATCTTCATAACATGCTGTCGATGTTAAAGACATATTCCTTTGTCCTATGTACAAATGCATCAGCCTCCCGAAGGGCGAAGTTTTCTTCGCCTTGGCAAAGCTGTCTCTGAGTACACAAATTACATAGTGGTTAACAAATCTTATGCTATGTTTGGTAAGAGGGATGGAAAATAGAAAAGAATAAAGAGTAAAATCTCTAGGTGATTAAAAGAATAGAGATTTTCTATCATGTTATTTGATAGAAGAGAAATAAAATATCTAATTAAATGCATTTTATAATTATAACCTCATATAAATTAGAAGATAACGATAAATTAAAGTCAAAAATAGGTATTTTACTCACATTTGTTTTGTCAAAATTTTCCATCAACCTTTATTCCCAAAGTTGAAAGGATTAAAAAGTAGTGGAGCCCATGGATTTTCAATTTCTCTTTCTTTCTAATTTCTTCTCTACCAAACAATCAAAATTACATTTTTCCCTTCAAAAGTCCTCATCTATTTTCGTTCCTCCCCCTTTCCACTCTACCAAACAGAGGCTTAAGGCCTGATCTGTGGTCCTAATATCCTAACGAAATTGGGCTTGTTTTGGGCTTTTTGGACATAAAAGATGGTTTTGAACTCTTAGGTTACCAAAGGTAAGAAGGTGGTTCTTAGGTTATTTATCCCTTTTTAGTCTAGGAATTTAGTATTTAAATTAATAAAAACAAAAGAATGGATATTTTGGTATGATTTCTTCGTTACCCACTCATTTATGACTAAATTACTCTTGAGATTACTAAGTGGGATAAAAAGGTTGATCTGGGTCTAGAAATGAATGAGTCTATCTATCTTCACATAGTTCATCAAATCAAGATCATGGATAAGGTCTATTAAAGGAAGTGGACTTGGGCATCATGAAATGGGCTTTGTGCAAAAGCGGGCATCAACAACTAAGTACAAAATTATAGATTTGACAGTAAAAGCTTATTTATTTATATTGTTCCACAAAACTAAAATATAATTTTTATGCAACTATATTCATTGTATAAATATGTCCCAACTTCTTTTTGTAGAGAGGTTTTTATATATCTATATAGGAGGAATTCTTAAAGTCCTATAAACTATGCATGTTGATGCAAAAAAATCTTTGGCACAATACCAAATGAAATCACTTGATGTTATTGATCCAATGCCTTCTTGGTCTGCCTATTCACCTACAAAAACAGAGGAAGCACCTTAAAGTTCAGGGAACACCACTGAGTTGTCTATTAAGGGCACTTTAATACTTAAGTAAAAAAAAAAGTTCTGATGAGCAAGCAAAAAAACAGAGTTTAATCTAGGAATGCAATCCATACCTAAGGGATTGATGCACTCCGCTATATATAGATGTTTCCGATGGACTTGGATACCATGTTTGGACTCAACAATTCAACATGTGTTAGATGTACTAATATTTTGTGACCATTGGGCTGATGTCATGTACCTCTTTACTTGGGTAGTGGGAGGAGGTATAATGTAAGTACTAGGTTAGTGGAGAAGGTACCACGTGAATCGATCAATTCGAGTGAATGTCAGAAAGGTTTGTGAAGGTCAAAAGTGAATTATCCTAGTCGGCGTGGTCTACTACCAGTCACCGTCTAGTTACTCGAACCACATCTTCAAGGGCAGCCCTGGTCGGGTGGCGCCGTAGGAGATACTTGGCTTGACAGTTTGACTCCCGTTTCTAAGCTGGTATTCCCTTCTAGGCTCTAAGGTGGTCAGATTGGCATGAGCACTTGGTTGGCTTGTTGTGCCCACCACTCTAGAAGAGTGTGTTGACCACACTAACAACATTGCACTCTTGTCCATTTTGATTCCCTTTCAAAACCATTAAAATGTCATTCGATACACACAAAACAATTCTCAATCTCTCCTCTCCGTCTAGTTCTATTCATCAGTTTGACGGAAAAACATCAATATAATATGGTTGTTGAAAATAATTACTCTACTAACACATTCCCTTCAAATTCATTTAAAACTCTCAGTTGTATATTGAATACCCTAATGTCATCAATTTTGGCCTCTTCTACAGATTGACAACCATGAGGAGCTCAAGTAAAGATCGTGATCATAGTTCTCATCCTAATACTGATTTTGGGAAATCAAATTTTCAGTGGGTATGGTCCTAGGGGTGTTTTTGTCCGGCTAAAAGGATAATTCGAACTTTAATCAAGGTGGGAACACATGTAGAAGGTTTTTTTTCTTGGGTGGGTGTGAAAGATGTAAGGTAATATTTGTTTTCTTTTTTGGTTGTATATATTTTTTTCTTGAAAATTTTCGTAGGATTCTATGAATGCTCGTGCTTTAAAATGAAAAAAAAAAAGTCCGTTTTTTTTTTTCTCTCTACTTGTGGTTTCAATCTTATTATGATTAGTATGAATTTAGAGTTAAATGATATAAGATAACAAAAATCCCCAAAACCCAAAAAAAAAAAAAATTCCAAATTAAAAGATACAAACCAAAACATGGAACTCCAAACCGATTAGAAAAACGACCCACTAACCATTTCTCATGGTAATAAGCTATATTCACCCTAGTTGCATAATTTTTCACAGATTTTCCGAGAAGAAAATGAAATTCTAATTTTCAAATTAGGGGTGAGAACAAATGTTACGCGGGCTTGTTCTTCTAAGGGTATTATGGTCAAATAAGTGTTATAACACCTAACCACTCATGTGTGTTCAACCAAAATGTACGCAATAATTAAATATTATTGACTGAGTTTGGTACCCAACTTGTCAGGTTACGATTTTATAGTTCAAAAACCATTGCCCAAACTATTATATTTCGAACCCGCCCTACATTGATTACGATTTTGGATTCGGTTTACTCTCGTTGGTCGGGCTGGTTTCAAATCAGAGACCAAAAAAAAAAAAAAAAGGAAAAAAAAAAAAGATTACCTGATTAGCCACTATGGTGTGGTGGTTAGGCCAACGGTGGCTATGCCATTTTGGTGTCAATGGTTTCGCCGACGGTGTGGTGTGGTTGCATGGCCGCACGGGGGTAGTTCAGTAAATTAAGTCCACTTATTAGAAGTCTGAACTCCTAATAACAACAACCAATATAATTTTTGGAATGCTCTTGGGTGCGGCAGCTGAATGTCCGGCGTGACAAGTTCGAGGTTAAGAGGCCAAGCCGTCGGTGGCTTCCCATTTGTCGGCGGTGAAGAGGCCAAGCCGGGAAGCTCTTCGGTAGCTTGCGGTGATTGTCGCCGGCGAAAAACTTCAGCTTTCCGTGCCGTTGCTGTTCATCCTTGGGGTCCGGCTTCCGGACGTCGTTTCTGCCATCGTCGAATTATGTTTTTACCCTCTTATTTATTTATTTTTTTCATTTTCCTTTTTTTCTTTCCAAAATGGTTGTTTTCACCTTTTTACCTTTTCCCATTTAGCCATTTCTGCGTTGAGCCAAAGCAATCATCCACAACAAAACGACGTTGTTTTAACTCATTCACTCAATAATAATAATAATAATAAAAAAAAAAAAAACAGAATATTCGAAAAATTGGGTCACCGCAGCAATACATATACCCCCCACAAAAAGTCCACAAACCCTAGTCTCTTTCTCTCTCTCACTCTTCCCCTTTCTCTCTCTAGAAAAATGGCTTCTCGTAGGCTCATATCTTCCCTCCTTCGCTCGTCGGCACGCCGATCAAGTTCCAAATCTCCGATCGGAACCCCCGCCCCCAGGATCACCCCCTCCCCGGCTCGCCGATCCTCCGGATACCTCCTCGATCGCGTGGCCCACTACTCCGCATCCGCGCCGGCGCAAGCTCCGGCGCCGCCGGCTCCGGCCAAGGATGCTGTAAAGGGTGGTAAGATCACCGATGAGTTCACCGGCGCTGGATCGATCGGCCAGGTCTGTCAGGTCATCGGAGCCGTCGTCGATGTGAAGTTCACGGAGGGTTTACCGCCGATCCTGACGGCTCTTGAGGTGCAGGGCCACTCGGTCCGCTTGGTGCTCGAGGTGGCTCAGCACTTGGGGGAGAACACGGTGCGGTGCATTGCTATGGACGGTACTGAAGGGCTCGTCCGAGGACAGCACGTCCTCAACACCGGCTCGCCTATCACGGTAAAGTTCTCTATTTGGCTTTAAATCTAGAATATTTCTCTTGATTGAGCTTTTAATTTGTGTTTCGACTGTGATTTTATGAGAAATGTGGAGTTTTTGTTGATTTTTGTTGGGAAATGTGATTTTTTTTTATAGTTCTTTTGAGTGTGTGGAAACGAGTTAGGGTTTTGTTGATAGCTGATTTGATTTTGGAGATCCTGGTAAAAGTATGGATCTACTTGTTCTTTTCTGTTTGGTTTCCGAGAAAATGTGGGAAAAAGGAATCTCTAATCTACATTTCTCCAATCGGAAAAAAATTAGTCAAATAAACCTGGAAGATAAATATCAGAAAAAAAAGGGGAAACTAAAGAAGGTGTTTTTCTTGGCGATTAAAACTAAAGAAGTGGTTATGTTGTACATTTCCATGGATTTATTTGGGCTTACCCATTTTTTGTTAATTTATATTTTACTTGGTAATGGAATTGGTTGACAAGAAATTTCTAATTAGCTTGGCGTGTGCCTAATATCTAGTTTTTTTAGTTACTAACAATTTAATCTTATTTTACTTTCAGGTGCCTGTTGGTAGGGCTACCCTTGGACGTATCATCAATGTTATTGGGGAGCCCATTGACGCCAAAGGCGAATTAAGTAAGTAAACTAGACAGTGAAATATTTGCTTGGTGAAAATTTTTTTGTAGTTTCTGTAATGACAGGTTTAACATCTGGTAATTATTGTTTTGTGATTACTACAGAAACCGACCACTATCTGCCTATTCACAGAGAGGCCCCTTCTTTCGTTGAGCAAGCTACTGAACAGCAGATCCTCGTTACTGGAATTAAGGTTTATTATCAGTTCTCCACATAATTTGCACTTGTGAAAGCATTTTTCTCAATTTCAATCACACGTCTGTCCTTTTCATTTCGAAATGTATGTTATATTTATCTTTTTGCCTTGTGCAGGTGGTCGACCTTCTTGCACCGTACCAAAGAGGAGGAAAGATTGGTCTTTTCGGTGGTGCTGGTGTGGGCAAAACTGTGCTTATCATGGAGCTCATTAACAATGTTGCCAAGGCACATGGTTGGTTAATGACAATACATATGGAACTGGTTTTAATTTTTTTATTACCAAACATGTTTGTTGAAAACTTTCTGGTTTTCTTTGATCAGGTGGTTTCTCTGTGTTCGCTGGTGTTGGTGAACGAACTCGTGAGGGTAATGACTTGTACAGAGAAATGATTGAGAGTGGTGTCATTAAGCTAGGTGACAAGCAGGTCATACAATGCAGTCCATGCGCCCCCCCCCCCCCCCCTCTTTTTTTTCTTTCCCTTCCAGAAACCTTAAAAAAAAAAAAAAATCCAATGTGTTTGTTTAGAGTTATAAAATTCAACTTTTTAAACATTTTTAAACATTGTTTCAGAGTGAGAGCAAGTGTGCTCTGGTGTACGGTCAGATGAATGAGCCCCCGGGTGCTCGTGCTCGTGTTGGACTTACTGGGCTGACTGTTGCTGAGCACTTCCGTGATGCTGAAGGGCAAGATGTGCTTCTCTTTATTGACAACATTTTCCGATTTACTCAGGTAAATAAGCTTTCCAGTAACCAAAATGTTTTCTTTCTTTATTTGTTTTGGGTGTTTTGAGAACTCATTGTGCCCATTTCTTTTCTTCCTGCCTTCTGCAGGCTAACTCTGAGGTGTCTGCTTTGCTTGGACGTATCCCATCTGCTGTCGGTTACCAACCAACTTTGGCTACTGATCTTGGAGGTCTGCAAGAGCGTATTACAACCACCAAGAAGGGTTCCATTACATCTGTGCAAGCTATTTATGTGCCTGCTGATGACTTGACTGATCCCGCTCCTGCTACCACCTTTGCTCACTTGGATGCTACAACTGTGTTGTCGCGACAGGTTTGCTTTTGTCTAAAGGATTTTATTTTGAAGAAAATTACTGATTCCCGTTCAATGTACTTACTCTCGTATTTTCAAACTTGACAGATTTCTGAGCTTGGTATCTATCCTGCTGTCGACCCTCTTGATTCTACATCTAGAATGCTTTCTCCCCACACTTTGGGTGAGGACCACTACAATACTGCTCGTGGTGTCCAGAAGGTTCTCCAGAACTACAAGAATCTTCAAGATATCATTGCTATTTTGGGAATGGATGAGCTCAGTGAAGATGACAAGTTGACAGTGGCCCGTGCTCGTAAAATTTCACGGTTCTTGAGCCAGCCTTTCCATGTTGCTGAAGTATTCACGGGTGCTCCTGGCAAGTACGTCGATTTGAAGGAGTGCGTTAACAGCTTCCAGGTAACCACCCTTTATCCTTACTGGATTCTCTACACGTCCAATCTGCCGTCATTATAACTCACCATGATAATACTTATATTTTTTAATTGTTGTGTTTTTTGACACAGGTAATGTGGAAAGTGTCCCGTTTCTCTATTTCTCATATTTTAGTTTTGTTTTTGCTTCCCTCCCTCTCTTGCCTTTACCTTTTGTTTTAAAAAAATTTACTTAATTTTCCCCGAGACCTTATCATAGGTTGATATGACCGCGTCTTCACATAGTCTCTTGGAAAATACTCTCTGAACATTCATTTACGCCTTACAGTAATGGTTGTGGTACGATTATGATTGCCCCTTTGATTTACACTTTGCTTTCTATGGTTTCGACAGGGTGTGCTGGATGGAAAATACGATGACCTTCCAGAACAGTCGTTCTACATGGTTGGAGGTATCGAAGAGGTCATTGCCAAGGCTGAGAAGATTACCAAGGAATCTGCTGCCTAAGTCGCCTCCATCTCTTTTGCCTAATCTGTTTATTCTGTTCCCTTGATAGTTGCGAAAAATCAATAATGCAAGGAGCCCGCTGGCAATGCCGGCAAACAGGATTTAATTATCATTTTTTTTAAGGACAGATGTCTCCGAGTATTTTCCATTTTCCGCCTTAAAACTTTTTTTTGTCAAAGAGTGATTTTGAAAAATGGATAAATTGGATTCGACCCTCCTTTTCCTTTCTGTTTTTCTTCAATAAGGGGAAAGGGAAAGACGGACTTGTATATTTTTTTTTTCCTTGGCTGATTTCCATAGATTAGATGCAACCTGGTTTTAACCCTTGTTGTTTAATTCCTACATTTTTCCTCGTCCGTTTCTGGGTTAAGTTGGTGGAAATGGAATGGTAGAATTTAAGTGCCAAGAGGAATGCACACATTTTTGGATATTTGAATTCAATAATAGAGAACTGTTTAAACAAGAGTATTTGCAATGGCTTTTTTATAGGTTAATTGAAGGGATAAAAAGAAAAAAGAAAAAAAGAAAACTGTGTTATCTGATTTTGTCGAAACTATTGCATTTTGGATGGTTTGGAGTTATGTTACTAGGATATTAGAATATAGAATTTTCCACAATTTCATCTACGTCACAGCGCCAGAGTTGGAGAATAGTTTAGAAAAGTTTTTCATTTCAAATGGATTTAAAGTTTTTTCTTTTAACTAATTTGTTATACTTGTAAACCCTGCATTTTCTGGTGCTCAGAGCAAAATAATAATAATAATAACAATAAAAAATATCTGGTGTCTGGTGCATTGCTTGGTATCAAATTAAAATGGTCAAAAAATTAAAATCTGTAAATAAAATTAAAAGTTTAAACGTTTGTAATGTGATCCGAGGCAACAAAAGAAAAGGGAAAAAAAAAAAAAAAGGGTAAATTGTTTATTTAATCCGTAAATTTTTAATTTTGTGTAATTTTGATCCATGAATTTTTTTTCGTGGTTGAAATATTCCTAAATTTTTAAAATATTGTTAAAATAGTTATTTTTATCAATTTTTAGAGGGACTCTGTTAGTATTCTGATCAAAAAGAAATGTTAATTACGGATTACGTCTAAAAATTAACGAAAAGGATTACTGTAGTATCATTTTTAATAGTTTATGGTTTTTTCAACTACGAAAAAAAGAACAGCGAATGCCTCTAAACTATTAAAATGTTGTTAAGATAATCATTTCTATTAATTTTTAAACGGAATATGTTTGTAATTTGATCAAAAAGTGATACTAACTAACAGATTTCATCCAAAAATTAACGTAAATGACTATTGTAATAATATTTTAATAGTTTCGGACATTTCAGCTAAAAAAAAGTTTAAGAACTAAAGTTGCACAAAATTAAAAATTTAGGGACGAATTTAACAATTTATCAAAAAAAAAAAAAAACAAAAAAGAGAGAGAAAGAAGGAAAACAACATGAAAGAAAAAGACAAACGAAAAGTGGAGAAGAAAAAACATAAAATGTTCATCCAATCCAACGGCTACCAATTGCTCAAACTGCTAAACTCTCCAGCAAAACTGGATCATGATCATCCAGAACCGCGCCACGTGGAGTTTCTCCAACCCAAAAATAGAGCAAAACATCTTCATTTTTCACACTCACTCACTCACTCACCACCGCTTAACGGTCTTCGCCGCCGCCATTTGCGCCCAAATCCCCCAAACTCTCTCGAAGGCTCAGCCGCCTTTATTATTTAAAAAAAAAAAAAAAAACATTTTTAAAAAACCATGTCTTCAATTGCCTTCTCACCCGCCCCTCTTCCCCTACGCACCCATGCGCACCGTAGCCCCCTCCTCCCTCCCATGGCTATCCTGCGCCACCTGACCCTCTACCACCACCGCCACCACCACCACTGCCTCCGCCGCCGCCTCGCCGTTGCCGCCGCCGCAGTTCGCCAGGACACCACCGTCTGGACTCCCGCGCCTCTCTCCCTAGTTGAGCCCGCCGCCGAGTCCCTCTTCCACGTCACCGTCGACCTCTCCGACTCCCCCGACCTCGCCGCGTCCCACACCCTCGCCGGCCAGTACCTCCAGCTCAAGGTCCCCGACTTCGAGAAGCCGTCGTTCCTCGCCATCGCGTCACCGCCGTCGCTTGCCTCCGGGAAGGGAGTCTTCGAGTTCTTGGTGAAGAGCGTCGCCGGATCGACAGCGGAGATCCTCTGCGGGCTCCGGAGAGGGGACGTCGTCGAGCTGGGTCCTGTCTTGGGGAATGGCTTCGATGTCGACCGGATTCAGCCGCCGGAGGAGTATTCCACGGTTCTTATCTTCGCTACCGGATCTGGAATTAGGTTTTCCTTCTTGCCTTCTTCTTTCGGAATTCTGAAGCTTACATCTTTGTTTCTGAATTGTTTGCTGGGTTTGGAATTATTCTGAAAAATTGCTGATTGATTAACTATGGAAAATTGGTTTATTAATTACTTTACGAACCTTGTTTATCTAATCGCTAATTGCATTTTAGACTAATTGGAATCAGTAGAGAGATTATTTTTAGCCAATGTTATCTAGTGAAATTCAGTAACTTCATTTCATTGCTTTACTTAGATGTTAAAATGGATAGTAGAAGTTTCTGGTAACCTCGGTTTTTCATTGTTTTAGTGATCTTTATTTCTTTGATTGAGTGTAATTCATATTGGCCCTTTAAAGTAGATCTGGATTAACATTATTGTTTTGTTGGATGATTTTGAAGCATTGATTCTGAAGTGAGGACAAAGTTAGAAGCTTTTTCGCATGGCAGTGCGTCTTAAACTGTAAAGTTAATGTCTTTTGATTTGGTTAGTTTGCAATCGATGCTTATGTCAGGTCTATACTGAAAATGGACTTTTTATTCCTCGCTATTTTGATTTTTGTGATCTTTGAGTTTTTTAATTTTGCTTTCAGTGTTCGGATTGGATTAGGTTTCTCTTTTCTTTACATATGGGGTAGTTAGGGTGGTGTAATTTAATTTTCTTTGCAGCAACACGTCTTTAAACTTTGTCTTCCAAATCATTCTCCCGGGTTATGAGAAACCACTGTGGACTTGGTGGTTTTCGTGTTAGTGGAGCCTTTTATTGGATAACTGAAAAGATAAGCTAGTTAGTTATCGAAATCGACAGTATGTAAGAATTATTATTATTTTTCTTACCTGAAAGTCAATTAGTTTGCTTACAGGAAAAACAAATACCTTTTCTAGGATTGCATAACTGTTCTTTTAAAACTTATATTAATTTAGCAAAGTTGCTATTTGCTGTAAAAGCTTTTGACTTTTCTGTCATGGCAGACCTAATTTACTACAACATATTGCTTGGAAAGAAAGTGAAAGATTGGTTTAGACATCGATCTTGGCCATAGTTTGACTGACAAATGGAATTTCAGTCCCGTCGTGGATTCAAATGAAACGTAGACTTTCCTTTCCTCTTTTTGTATTTCAATTTCTCGTTTCAGAATTCCAATCCTCAGCCGATGAGTTCTTAAAAATCGATACAGATGAATTCATTCTAGAGTAGAATTTTAAAAGGCTAGCTCAGTGTAAACTTTGCTTCGCTTAATGTCTAAAGAGCTCATTCTATCTATTGTAATATTGTTTTGTAATTCAGTTCGATGTGTGGTTTTTATTTTTCTCTGTATGTAAATTTTCTAAGTAACTAGTTTACATTTTTTATGCAGTCCGATCCGGTCTCTCATTGAGTCAGGATTTAGTGCCAGCAAGAGATCCGATGTAAGGCTATATTATGGGGCTAGAAATCTTCAGAGAATGGCTTACCAGGTTCGTTAAACTTTTATTTTTTCGTCAAATCAGCGAAAGCTTGTCTGCTTTATTGTATATGGTTTTGAAGCTTCTGATTCTCCTCTTGCAGGATAGATTTAAAGATTGGGAATCTTCTGGTGTTGGAATTGTGCCAGTATTATCACAACCAGAAGACGATTGGAAGGGTGAAACCGGTTATGTGCAGGTAGCGTGTGACCATGCCATGCTTGTAAATTTTGAAGATTTTTCTAGTCTTGTTGAACCAATTAACGCTTTTATAATTTCTTTTGCAGGCTGCCTTTAGGAGAGCTAAGAAAATTTTTAACCCTCTCTCCACAGGGGTTGTACTTTGCGGGCAGAAGCAAATGACAGAGGTTTGCTATCGTTTTGCTTTTGCTTTATTTGTTAAATTTGCTTAGACTTCTGTGAGCATTTTTGTGTACATAGAAACTGGGAGAGAAACAGCTAAGTTCTTTGTTTACTTTCATGCTTATTCGTTTTGCTTTTGGCTTTTGGTGTTTGGGAAAATGCTCTTACGCTTATCAGAAGTCCATTGAGATCGTTGTCCATTCATGACTCGGGCCTCAATATCAGTGGACATCTACCTTTCCCCCCCCCCCCCCCCCCCCCCAATAGTTTTCTTGAAATTGATATTGTCAGGGACGGGCATGAAAGAATGATTATGTCTGAAAGAAGTTGACTAAAAGGATTGCTATTTTTTTTTTCCTGGTTTCAACTTTTAATTGGAAGGAAGGAATTTTCTATGCAGAAAATTATTTTATCACCGAAGCACGTGATAGAGCTAGAATTGCCTACAGATTTGGGCCGTACGAAATATGTTACAGAATTTTGGTTGTTGCTTCATTTATGCATCGACATTGCTGAATATCTCCATTACTGAATCAGAGTGATTTGCATAGAAAGTTTTAGTGGTTTATAGGAGAAGTTTTTGTTAATGGCTTGATGGGGTTGAGGCAATTTTTCTTTACCATATGCACAAACTCTTTTGACTTACTAGAGGGGTTTTTTTTTTTTTTTTTGTCTGACTTGAGTTAATTTGTTCTGCATTCTCTCTTGTAAGAATTGCCTCATTCCACAGATTTTATACCTGAAATAATGTCGAAATTTACTTTTACTTTTGCAGGAAATTACCTCAATACTTGTTGCAGACGGTGTATCAAGTGAAAAAATACTGAAAAATTTTTGACCGCCCTAGGAGTTCCATACTGTTGTATTTGTATTCTTTCCTTCCCAACGCTGAGGATAAAATGTCTCAGATTGGAAAATCAAAATAAAGTAGTCGGAGCACAGTAACTTTGTACGTTGAGATTTACAGTGACAGCGCAAAGCTGTTTGAATAGATTTCACCACGGATACAAGTGGCATTATTTATTTAAATTAAAGTTGAAGTAAAGGTGTTCAAGTCAAACAGTAGTTCTATAATTTACTTCATTGCTGTTTATTTTGTTGTCCCTCTTCTCTATTTTCTTAGGGCATGGTTACTTGGCATCAAAAATAAACTATTACAACTATGCGATACGTAAGAGGAGGAAGGTATGGAGTGATTCCCTTTTCATTCTAATAACGTACTCACTTATACTATCAGTAATATATAAGTAATAAAAATTTAATGTATCCATTACATATAAGGAATATGGAACGAGAAAAGAGAATGTCGATATTTGCATTCCTCTTACTATTCATTTTCCGGTCATGAGTGCCAAATCTATTTATGTATTACTAATAAGTGGACATGATATAAAATCAATAATTGGTTGCAGAACGAGGATTTACAGATGATCTGATTTGGCTGATCCCCGCTGTTACTTGTGTAACGAGCATAGTGAATTAGTTGTTCAGCTTTTTGGAGCTGCCCCGTGGATAAATCGATCATGACTTTGCAATTGCAGTGGTCAGCAAAAATGACCATGGTCTTGTACTGAAATTAAATAAAAATGATCAATAATATTATTTCTAGAAAACAATTCAAATTTAACAAACGTGAGCAAAATAGGTTGATGGTGTTATTGGTTGTCAAGAAAAAAAAGTTCAAAAATGAAATCATACAGTTCAAAAAATTGAAGGGATGAGTGTATAAAAAATCCTAAAAACAATCATTGGTTTACCTATACATTGACTAAGTTATTTTTGTGAACAATTCTCTATTAATAATCACTTGAAACAAGTTTTGTACTAGGATATTATTACGAGTTTTTTCCTCGATCAATTGGTATGTATGAGTGACATGTTACAAGATATTGTTATTATTTAATTGTTGAAAGAAAAAAATGGACAGATTATTGACTCATTGTATATCAATGTCGTCTAACGCCAACGTTTCAAACTAAATATTGATTTGATAAGAATAACAACTTGTTTATATGTTAAATGGGATAATGAATATGTACCTTAAAAAAGTGCTTTTTTAGAAGCATTCTCTCCTTTACAAGCAATGTGGGTCAATTTCAAGAAAAATTTGGAAACAAATTTAGCAATTTTTAACAATAACTAATTGGAAAATTATTTTCTTTCTTTTTTCTATTTCCTAAACGAAATATATTCCATAAAATAAAAAGGAGATACATAGCGAATTTGATAGAATACAACTAATAGTTGTTTTGGGCATTATATTAGAATTTTTATATATGTGGATTTATTGGAACCACTTCTTGAAACCCTTCTCATAAAAAGGATTTAGATATTATCTTTTTATTTATGCCAAATATATGAAAGTTTCTAAAATTCTGTACTCATTGTTCATCAATTGGACACACTATATTGAAACAAACCTCACATACAGAACAACAATAAAGAGATGGTTAATCAACAGGGACGACCAAAGCCAATACAAAAGCTCCCGTATAGTGAAAAGGCTACCACGGAGCACATAGAGGCAACTCAAATTGGAGGAAAATTTGACCCTTTTATAAATTACAATTGATGATTATATGCTGCAAAGGATATAATGAGGAAATTGCCGAGGACAAAGAAGTCTCATTAAGTCGCCTAACCGCAGTTGCTGTCGGCCGTTCTGTTCTATCATTCCATGCATGGAATGTGTTACGATTGTCAAATATTTATTGAAATTATTCTTCATGATTCTTCTTAATTTTTAGATTGATTGATTGTAATATAGGAGAATTAAATTTATTTGTATTAATTTTCATATTAGGAAATAGGAAATTTCTTAATTATAGAATATTTGATATTTTTGGCTAACGTACCAATTTTCGTACTTGTAAACTTATATTTATATGGGTGTTCATTCATAGTGCTCCTTATTAGTGAATCTTCTTTCTAATTCCTAATCTGTGGATGAAACCACGTTAATCCTCTCTCTACTTCTTTTGTATTTTGTTCTTTTATTCTTTTATTTATTTATTTATTCAAGATGGTAGCAGAGTCAGTATAGCCAAATCCCCTGTAGGCTTTTATGAAAATTCTATATCCATCGTGTAGGAGGTTCCATCATCGCATCCATTACTGAATCCGCTGCTAAATCACAATTGATGTCACCGTCATCTGAAACTGATGGTAGCCTTAGAGTCCTCTAAATAGGTACTATTTATCTTAGTGCACATGCAAGTGCAATTGTAAGCGTGTAAAGAAGTTTAAAAAAAAAAAAAAAAAAAGGGAAAAGAGAGAAAAACGAAAAGAGAGAAAAATATATATATATATATATTGAAAAAATTGAGAAAAAAGTGAGTGTAAACAAAATTAAAAAAAAAACATGTAAGTAAGGAAAAAAAGAAGAAGGAAAATATGAAAAAGAAAAAAAGAAAAAATGAGAGAGACAAAAAATAAAAACAAACTGGAAAAAATTGCCAAAAAATGAGAAAAAAAATCATAGCATTAGTTTTGTTTTGTTTTGTTTTGTTTTTTTTTTTGGTGTCATACGACCATGAAAAAGAAAAACAAAAAAAGAAGATTGAATTTGAAAAAATATATTTCATTTTTTATCCCTTGATACCTCCTTGATCTCTTGTTCCCATTATTCTTTTGATCCCATTGATACTTGATCCTATTGATCTCATTGAATCTAATTAAAGCATGTACTGTAAGCTTAGCATGTGAAGCTTCTAAAATTGAAGCCAGTGATGTGAAGTTTGTGTAGATTTGAGTCTGACATGTGAAGCTTCTGAAAATCAATATGCAGTAAAACTCATGTGAACTTGAGTATGGCATGTGAGAATTCCAAAGGTGTTCTCGAAGTATTCAAGGCAAGGCAAGTTGGTACGCGCTTGAGGAAGAGTGTTGAGATTGTCAAATATTCATTGAAATTATTCTTCATGATTTTTTCTAATTTTTAGATCGATTGATTGTACTATAGAAGATTTAAATTTTTTTGTATTAATTTTCCTATTAGGAAATATGTAATTTCTTAATTATAGAATATTTGATATTTTTGGGTAACTTACCCGTTTTTGTACTTATAAACTTACATTTATATGTGAGTCTATTTATAATGCTCCTTACTAGCGAATCTTCTTTTTATTCTTAGTCCGTAAATAAAACCACGTTAATCTTTTGTCCCATTCTTTTGTATTTTATTCTTTTATTTATTTATTTATTATTTTTATTTTTCAAGAGAATGCTCCTTCCCTCCTAGCTCACCACCCGGGTGAGGAAGGAGAGTCCCACCTCTTTGAAGTGGGAATTCTTCCTTGGAAAGGCTTGGAAATCCACCAGAACTGGCTCATCGAAGACGAAAAGCGGGCTGTATCCGCCTTGTAGAATGGAAAGCCAATTCTTCGGAGAGTCAGGAACAGATTCATGTCGAAAATTCTAGAAAATAAAGAGGTGGTGATGCTCTGGCTTGTTGGGCTAGAGTGTCTCCGGTGTGTGGTTCTCTCGGACTTGACGAGGTACCACTTGATGTGGTTTCCCTCCTCAGTTTGGATGGTGTTTAGTTTTTCTTCGTTTTGAATGAAGATGCTTATTCAGCCAAAAAAAAAGGTGGTGATATTGCCATCTAAGAAACACATATAGGGTAATGAGGCATTTTGATCTAGGAGTGACGCAACCATTCCTTCTAAAAGTTGTAACTGATAGGAGAGACGTAATCAACTCCTTTAAATACCACCCATCATCAGACTTGGAAATCCACCCCAAGCACTATATGTTTGGGCTCTTACTTCAAGCAGTCCCTTACAAATCCATAGACGTACCTAACGGATGAGCTTAAGCACTTCTTCGAGGCCCAAACCACATAGAGCGCCTCCCAAGTTCAAGTATGCTCCTGCATCACATTTTATCGGGCATTTTTCTAGTCTTGTCTAACTCCAAGAACCCATTAACACTTCAATAATTTCTTTTGCAGGCGGCCTTTAGGAGAGCTAAGCAAATTTTTAACCAACGATTTTCTTCTGATCACCATCTACTTTGTATTTGAAGCACTGATGTTTGTCATCGTTTCGCTTTTGGATTTCGGTATTTGGGCAAATGCTCTTACGCTTATCAGAAGTCCATTGAGATCATTGTTCATTGGTGGCCTGGACCTCAATATCAGTAGACATCTACCTACCCTTTTTTTTTCATAGTTTTCTCGAAAATTTAATTATGGGTTGATACTATCAGGGATTGGCATGAAAGAACGATTATGTCCGAAAGAAGTTGCCTAAAAGGATTGCTTTAATTTTTTTTTTTTTCTGGTTTTAAATTTAAATTAGAAGGAAGGAAATTATCTCAATTCTTGTCGCAAACGGTGTATCAAGTGACAAAATACTGAAATTTTTTTGACCGCCCTAGGAGTTCCATACCGTTGTATTTGTACTTTTTCCTTCCAAACGCTGAGGATAAAAAATGTCTCAGATTGGAAAATCAAAATAAAGTAGTCGGAGCACGGTAACTTTGTATGTTGAGATTTACAGTGACAGCGCTGCTTGAATAGGTTTTTCATCATGGATTCAAGTAATGTAATTTATTTAAAGTTGAAGTAAAGGTGTTCAAGTCAAACAACAGTTGTATAATTTAGTTCATTGGTGTTTTATTTTGTTGTCCCTCTTCTCTATTTTCTTAGGGCACGGTTAATTTGCATTAAAAAGAAACGTAAAAGGAGGAAGTTTGAGTGATTTTCTTTTCATTCTAATAAGGTGTTACTTATACATCCGTAATAAAAATTTGTTTGATCCATATTATGTAGGGAATGAGAAGGGGAAAAAAGTCAATACTTGAAAAAAAAAATTTTAACATAAAATTTATTAAACTAAAAGGTCTCACTGACACTAAATATAATGCGGATGACCATGTGATACACAATATAAAGCTCTCGATAAAAAATTAGTTACATCAGTAAAATCTGATAAAGCATAGGGAAAACAATGTAAGACAAGACCTGATATCAGGAAAATTTCTCGACGCATCAATTTGAGTACGCATAAGGCTCTTTTTGAAACCACTACAATCGATAGAAGCTTTCGATCCATCGAGAGCATATACCATGTAGTACCAAGACCACAAAAATCTCTGCTAAGACTTATAGTTAGCGGAACTTCTAACTCACCAAGACCTAAATCTGATGGATCAAAAACAAACTCAAATGATGAGAGAACTACCTCCATAATTACAATGAAAATACTAAAACTATATAGCGAAAATATCAACGCCTTTATTAGACTAAAACATAAAAAACTAAAGACTAAAGCACAACCATTGCAAGCCTTCAATGGAAATGCAGCCAACAAGAGAATTGTTAGAGTAGGAGGAACGCTTTGGAGGATAAGTGGCAAAACCGATGAGATGCATTCAAACAACAAAACGTGAAATACACGCGCTACCACCATCAGCAATCAGAGCCAGAACCACCATCTCCACAAGAAGCTCACCACCGTTCAAAACAAAACCCTAAAAGAGTACAACTACCAGACAAGAAAAGTGTCACAAAATGCCTCCAAGCAATCTGAAACCATCCTCTAAACGACATCAGATCCACTCTATTGAAGCCACCTTGCCAAACACAGCCACCAACATAAAAAAAAACTCATAATGATACGAGCTCAGTGATCAATTTTTAAGGTTGAAGGTCCATCGACTCACTCGGAGGTGGTCCCAGAACCCTAGCCGACTCACTCTCTCCTTTTCTCTTTTTCTTGTTTCCTAGGGCCGGTTGCTTGTTTTATCCCTTGTTCCTCATTTTCTAGATCTTGTCTTTCTCTCAATACTTGAACTCTTTAGCATTCATTATTCGGTAAAAGAAATAAATATTAAAATTCATTTATGTATCCTTAATAATTTAACATTATAGAGAATTAATAACTATTTATCTATAAGAATATTTTAGTAATTATATTGGTAAGATTCCTATTCTTAATTTATCAAACACTATAAAAAAAAATTTAAATTAGATTGTTTTGTTCTTTCCACAGTAAACCTTTAAAAGGGAATCAATACTTCCTATTTTTATTTCTTTTATTTACTATAAAAATTTTATTATTGTAAGTTTTTTTATTATCAAGTATATCAGATTAAAAAAATAAAATCCTTGAAAACAATTTTTTTGGGGGGGGGGGGGGGGGGGGTGGGGGGGTTGGGTTGGGTGGTGTGGTTTGTTTTTCCTTCCTTAATGTTTTAATCTAGAAAGTCTGCATTTACTATTTTGGAAACCTTTTAAGTGCCACACCAAGGAAAAACCAATCTTATTGTCCTGTATTAAAAGGAGCATCAACATACCTTCTCATATCAAGGAAATTATTTTCCTCTTGTGTATTTTACTGCTGCTTCTTTTACTACTAGTTGAGCACGAGTTGAGTTAAAATAGTTTATATTAGAGTTCCTATGTTAAGGATTAGTTTTGTCTATTTAAAACATGAAAAATAAAACTAGATTTTCTATCTCTGACTCCAACATAAAAGTATGGAATTTAAATCTCCCTATTCTCAAGTTAAATAAATTAAAAAAAAGGGTCTCCTATAAAAACGGATCTTGCACTGTCCATTTCCTTGTTTTCAAAGAGTAAACTTCAGTAATTAGTACTACACCCATAGGGGTGGATGGGTTGGTAAGGGTGGGTGAGTTTGCTAGCTTCTCCCCTTCGTCCACCCGGGTTCAACTTCCGTTGCCTTTCCTTAGGCCTCGCTCCAGTTTCGACTGTTGAAGCATTGGTTTGGTGATGGTAGGGTAGACCCCGAATGGCCAACTGTGAGAAATTAGTATAAAGAACATGTCTCCCCCATGCCTAAGAAAGGGGAACCTCATATGATGGGGTCACCCTCATATCCTTATTTATTCACCAAAAAAAAACTTCAGTAATTAGTACTTCCACCAAAAAAAAAAATCAATAATTAGTACAATTTAGTACTTCCACCAAAAAAAAAAATCAGTAATTAGTACAATTGCTCTTGGGCTACGTATAAGGGGGGAAAAAAAGAAAAGAGCTTTTAGTTCTATTGTACATGGGAAAAAAAAAAAAATAATTCAATGAGACAATTAGGGGGAAAAAAAAAGTTATTATAAAACCACATTTAGTGAAATAGTATCTTAAAAGATTGTAAGACAAAAAAATTATTTACATGAAATGACCACTATTAAACCCTCGGTTCAAAATTGATCTTTATAATTTCTCCATTTTGTTCTTTGAAGTTATCTTATTATATATTTATTAATTGTAAAGTACAATTGCCATTAATAATCAATTGAATGGAGTTTTTATTTTTATTATTTTTATTATGGTAGTCGGTGATTACAATTCATAATAGATAGGTTTTATTTCCTTTTTCTCCTCAACCAATTGGTACTGGTAATGCATTTAGAAGTAGCATGTCACAAGAAATTCTTGTAAAAAATGTTCAGTTAAATAATACAACCATACTTGTTTAAAGACAATGAAGTTATTATTGAATTTAATACGTAAACTAATTGGGGTCTGGTGGATTCATACCAGTTTTAGAGAATAGGTTTGACAATAATAAATTTGTATCCATTATGTTTCAATATAAAAAGAGAAGACGATAGTGTACATAAAAAAGGGAACAAGGATAAATGGATGTTCTTATTATTTGAATAACTTTTTAAGATACAAAGTGTCGATTTGAAAAATATATTTAAGTGGATATAAATTTAAAAGAGTTAATTTCTAGAAAGGGAAACTATGGATTAAAAACAACTTTTTTTCAGCTCTCGTCATTAGTTCACTAGATGGACAAATTAATATATAAGTATTTTAAGAAAATATATTAAAGAATTAAAACTTCTACAAAAAAAAACATAAACATGCATTAATTAACAAATTTTATTTATATATAAATAAAAAAAAATGATTTAAAAGTTTAAGCAAAACTAACCTATGATGTCCTTATAAAATGTTTTATTCACAATCATTGTCTCACTTGAAAGCGATGTGGGTTAATTTTAAGAAAATTTGGGGAAAAATTTAGTAGTTTTTGCTATAGTAAAAATATTAGATAAAATAAAAAAGGCGATCGAGGGCAATGACAATGCAGAGCAAATTTTGCTAGTATATGACTGATGGTTCATGGTTGCTTTTTTTTTTTTGGCTGAAACTAATTGAGTTATAGGGATAGAAATTGAAATGCTCAGCTAGGAGGTGGATGTTCCCCCCTCTCTGTGTGATATATGGATCTTTTATGAAATGGATTGGCCATATACCTCAACTAACGTGGTGGTGACAACTCGAATCCAAGCATTCAGCGAAGAGAACGAGCGTCCTATCAACCCACTTAAGGGACGTTGGCGGTTCATTGTTGCTTTGGGCATTATGGTAGAATTCTTGTAGATGTGGATTTTTTGAATCTCTTCTTGAAACACTTCTCAAAGAAAAGGCCATGACATTATAAATCTTTTTATTTCTCTCAAATATGAAAATATTGAAAATTCTGTACTCGTTGTTCATCGATTGGACATTCTATATTGGAACAAACCTCTCATACACAATGACAGTTAAGAGACAGTTATTCAACATGGACGACTAACGCCAAAAAGCTCGTCTATAGAGAAAAGGCTACCACGGAACGGAGCACGTAAGAGGCAACTAATATTGGAGAAAAATATGACCCTTTTATAATTGATAATCCTGCAAAAGATATAATGAGGAAATTGCAGATAACAAAGATGGTTCTTCGGAGCGTTAGGAACACATTCATGCTTAAAATTCAAATGATAAAAAGGTAGTGATATTGCCCTCTCAGAAGCACATATCCACAGATAATAATCAGATTAGGGACGTAGCTAGTGAAGGACTAAGGCCCCCTCAACTTTTCTTTTTTCAAAAAATACCCTCACTTTGAAGAAAATTTCATAATAACCCCGATCATCAGGAAATAAATGACAATTTCACTTCCAAGTCACCACTCCATCTGGTATCAATTTGGAAGTTATAATCACTTGTCCTTCTAATGTGGTTACAGTTTATCACTCATGACAGAATGTGACAAGTCAATTTTGGACTGACATAAAAGACGATGACGATCCAAACCTTAATGAAGATCAACGCCTAAGTTGCTATTTTATTTTCTTATAGTTTGGTTATTTTCTTAGTTGGATTTTTATGTTTTGAGTTTGTAGGTCCTTCTATTTTCTTTTTCAATGAAGTTTAAGCTTCTTAAACCAAAAAAAAAAAAAAAAAAAAAAAAAAGAAGTTAACATGAAAAAAACATCATTCCATGTTCATATTTCTTTCAACTACAAAAAGTGTTCATCAAACCGATCAAACCAATCAAACCACTTTGGTTTGGTTTGAATTTTTGAAAAACCAATTAAATTGGTTTTATTTGTGGTTTTATTCCTAAAAAATAAAAACCAAACTAAACCGATTTCTAATTAAAATTATATATGCATCTTTTTTAAATTATCTATATATATATAATGTAATTGATTAGTTTATTTAAATTATAATTTGTTTATTATATGTATTTCAAAAGTCTATTTATAACTAATTTATGTATTTATGTAATTTCATTGGAAATGCTTTACTTTTAATTATGAGTGTTTTATTTTGATTTGGATATTTGATTTTCAGTCGTTAATATATATGATTTAAAAATACATAAATATTTATCATAATAATATTTTTATCCTATTTTACTTGTGACTGAAAAGGGATTGATGAATATTAGTTCAAACCAATTAAAAAATCAAACCAAGCCAATTGCAATCTATTTGATTTGGTTTGGTTTTTATTCCTTAAATGGTTTAGTTTGGTTTGAAAATCTTCAAACCAATATATGTTTGGTTTGCACTTTACTAAGCAGTTTGGTTTGGTTGAACATCCTTCGACTACAACCACTTGCGTATGAATTGCTGAAAGGAAAATAGGACATAGGATTTCACAAACGTAAACCACTTAAAAGAGGTACACTAAATATTGCGCGAAAACATAAAATTTTATCATAATGGCATAATCTATTACAATATATTTTATACTTCTTTTTGATATTGTATGTATTTAGTAATTCTTTAAAAGCCACTACGATTTAAATTTCTTAATGCAACCCCACTGCATTAAAAGGCCGACTCTGTCACTACGGAAAAGAATAGTCTTAAAACCTCAATGTTAATCTCAACTTTTTAATACAAGCCTACGTCGAACTTCATTTCTTCACCGGTAGGTATTATAGGTCGAAAACCACCGATACATTTAGTTACATTCCCACTTTCTACCTGTTAGATGCTGGACCAAGCTAATTCATGCAAGGAATGAGAAATGGAAAGCCATAGGGAATGATTTGTATTTTTGAAAAATAAAAGAAATTCATGACTAGGAGTAACTTCTAAGAAACTGCGTCAAAGTAATAAATCAAGGAACAAATCACGAAAATGTCATCCGGTTCAAGTTTGACTGGTCCTTTACCAATTATAAATGGAGAGACGAAGCAATTCATATCATTGAGAATTATTACTACCGTCGGTAACCTTAGCGTCATCAATTGGGTTTCCGCCCCCCTCCACTGACTTTCCATTTGGTTCGGCCAGATTCTGAAGAGGCCAACTTTTCTCATCATCGGAGGCATGGTTCCGATGTTTGTGATGATGATGGTGATGGTGATGGTGATGGTGATGGTGACCATGTCTCTTATGCTTTGATTGCTTGCCAGCTTGTTCATGATCGTCCTCCGAAGACTTTCCCAAAGATTGACTCCTCCGGTCATGCCTCTGGAAATCAGAATCTGAGGACCTTGAGACAACATTATGAGATCGCCGATGATGTCTATGATGTTTTCTGCCGCCTCTCTTTGTTGCATGGTCATCCTCGTCACTTGAAGGACCTGACGAACCAGAGTCTTCTGACCGCCGGTGGCGTTTGTGGTGCTTTGCTTGCCTTCCCCTTCGCAATCTACCACTTTCCTCGTCACTTGAAGAATCAGAAGCATCGGAATCTGATCTGTGATGATGTCTGTGGCACTTTCTGTGGCTTCTCCTCCTAACAATTGCTTCATCATCCTCGCTTAAATCAGAAGCACTAGAATCTGATGCTGAATCATGGTGCCTGTGCTTTTTGTGGCCATGCTTCTTCCTCTTCCTATCTTCTTCAGAGTCATACCCATATTCATCACTGCTGTCATCACTAGAGCTCAAAGATAGTCTCCTTGGCTTTCTCCTAGATTTCTTTTCTTTCCTCCTCTCATTGTCGCCAAAGTCATAGTGGGCATGTTTCCTGTGCTTCTTGTGGCTTCTTTTACTAGACTTCCTTCCACCCTCGCTACTGTCATAGTCACCGTCACTGTCAGTATCAGACTTTGAAACAGATCTTCTTTTATGCTTCGAAGCCTTTGCTTTCCTCGCGTTGGCTTCGGCATCAGCTTCTGCCTTCGCTGCAGCTTCTAGCTTCTGCTCCCACTTCAACGGGGCTTCCTTCTTCTCCAAAGCTCTTTTCTTCTTTTCTTCAACCAGTTGGATGAATTTCTTGGTGTCCATTCGGATATAAAAACCAGTGCAACACCTGTATTTTGAAATGATGACCGGAAGTACATCTCACAAAAGAGAAAAGTCCATGTTAGTTGTTTCATCAACCAGTTAAAGTTCAATAAGAAAAAAAAAAATGCACGACAAGAGCCTCAACATTAGAATATTTTCGTGCCCGCTAATGCACAATATCATTTACTAGTCTTCCGTATAAAATAAAGATTAACATAAGAATTCCCTATATAAATAAACCTCAAGCAACACACTAATGCGTTTTATACATCCCAATATGACACAGGAATAAGACTGAACCTAGTGAAGTTCTAAGAGAAAATATGTGAAGAATGTAAATCACTTCAGAATTAGCTATAAATATTAAATTGGATGCTCGAGTTACATAAATATCATGCAGTAGTGGAAATATATGGGACTTAATCTCCAGAACTAGAATCATAACAACATAGGACACACGAAAATGCTTAATATGAACTACAATTCGTTCAGTCTTTCTTACCTTATATGGAGAAAAAGCAAAGTTCCAAGTCCGAAAGACCGGCCTCAACAGCCCCTAAAGAAAAAGTATTCCTCCACACTACGCAACAAAAGTCTGCATAGAGAATAACAACAATATGAGCTTGTTAGGTAAGTAGGAGTGAGAGGATTAGTGGAGGGATTTCGGGACCTACAGTTGTTTGGTAGGAGAGAAAAGAGGAGAAAATATATTGGATGAGAATCAAATCTTCCAAAAAACAAAAAAAAAGAAAAAAGGTAATAATATCACACTAAGACAAAGGTCCTCCCTTTCCTCTCCACTTTTCCTCTCCTACGTAATTTTCCTTCTATTTTCGTTCCCACTTACCAAACACAGCCTAGAGTCCAAAGAAATAGCTCTCAGTCACAGTCCATAATTTCTAACCCTAAATCTATAAAACCCAAATCATGATTTACAAAATAGATTTCTTTTAGTTTAGAACAAGAACTCAGTTTCAAAGAGATTAACTTTATCCTTTCCAACAAACATTCCCACAAAAATACATCGGAAACGCGAAAATTTCTAGCAAATCAGCTTTCTTTTGCACATAACAAAAAAAAAAAAAAAAGAGACAGAGACACGATATCAACAAAACTAAAATCAAATCGCAGATCAAAAATCGAACTCGACCATTAGAGGAGCAGACAAAATAAAGAAGACAAAAAAGAAGAAAACCCTAGAGAAGCCATGAAAAGGAGGTGGAAGCAAGGTAAAAGAGCAGAAAAACGAACCGGAGAGAAGAGAGGAGGGCAGAGGAGCAGATCGGAGAGAGGAATCGTACGGCCTGACGGACGACGAGGGAAGAAGAGAAGGAGGGTAGAGCGTCTTGAATTTTCTTCGGGTTCCAGAAACGTCTAAATATGCCGCAAAAGAGAATTAATTTCTGACAACTGACCATATCTTTATACAAGTCGTGGGGACGCGCTTACTGGCCGTCCCTTTGTCGGGTGGAACACGCTAACCGGTTTCATAAATTATACGGGTTAATTCTACAAATATTCTAAGACTAAAAAAAACCTTGTAATTTATATCATCTCAAAAAAAAAAAAAAAAAAAAACCTTGTAATTTATATCAATTTTTATTATAAAAATTTTATTAAACTTTTTTTATAATTATTATAGTATTAGCATTTCTAAATTATTTACTTTTATAAATTTCAATACTTAATAATGATAAAAGATACATATAATCTTACAAATGACATTTATTTTCAATATTAATGTCTTATATTTGTATACATCCTGTGCTTTAATAATGATTGTTGGATTGGAAACGGACGGTTCTGATTACATGAAGCAAAGGAAGGGCTTCCTGCATAGAAATGTCTAACTGTTCTGAACATAGACTGACAGACAGGTGAAGTGTATAGAAAGCGAAGTGAAAAAATAGGAAACAAAATGGGTTTCAGCCAATGGGGTCGTTATATTAAATATGGTAGTTAGTAAGGGGGAAAAGTTGAGTGGATGGTTCAAACCGGCCGCAGAAGAGACAAAGAATTGGTCTAGTTGGGATACATGCAGTAACGGATCCAGAAATTTCTCTTAGTGGTGACACACGTAAGGAGAAAATTTTTAAAATTCATAACTTTATAAGATAAAATATTTAATATAAGAATAAGTTGAGTGTTATAGGGCATATATGAGAAAAAAAATTTGAGTGGGATAAATTACAAAATTTTAAGAAAAAATAGGGGTAAAATTTAAATTTCAAAAAATTGAGGGGGAAGGGAGGTGTACGTGCCCCCTGGCCCTAATGTAAATACGTTCCTGGCTACATGACCACTAGACCTTGAACTCGAACATGCAGAAATGGTTAGAGAAGTAAGGTTTGTGCCGGAGTTCGAGTCAGAGTCACTAACATCGGTGTTGTTGTAGGGGAGGTATTTTTAGAGGAGGGTGTCAGAAAACATGTAGGTAGACATATAACCGGTTTTAGTTATAATCGTAACCCCTTGTTTTTGTATTAAACACACCACCAACGCCTTTCTACATTATTACATATAAGTACTTGTATTCTCATTGTGTTTTATCTCGCAATACTTGTCACACTTTTCTTTTCTTTTCTTTTCTTTTTTTTTTTTTTTTTTTTTTTTTTTTTATGCATTGGCCATCTAGTCCCTTACGTCGTCAATAAACATCCCCAACCCCTGACATCTTTCACTATGTCAATACTTTAGACATAAACCGGTCTCTGCTCTTTCCTAAACTTTCGGAACCTATTGTTTATAGCTCTGATCCCCGGCACACTTAGGTTTCCATGTCTGTGCCACACCGTATCTGGTGGTAGATAGCAGACCACGTCTATTCACATAGACACCATCAAGATCCTGTCAAAATTTAAAATTAAAATACAATTTAATCAAAACTCCATGGATAGGATTTTTTTTCCACAAAATTATCATAGTATAGATGTAAAATATTGAGAAAATTATCCAAATAACTGAGAAAATTACCAAAATAATCATATTTTTTCAATCTATTGACCAACATGATACAAATTATATATTCTTAACTAATATGACACAAAATATAGTTAACTTTAAGTTATTTTTGTGTTATATTGGTATAGTACTTATTTTTTATGTCATGTTAAATTTGTGTAATTTAGGTGTTTTCCCCCAAATAACCACCTTTTTTTTTTATCTCTTGACCAATATGACATAAATTCTCATATCTTGACCAACATTACACAAACTTTAGTTTATTTTAGTTTAATTTGTGATATATTGATCTAATATTGCTTTTTTATGTCATGTTGGTATAATATTCTTCAAATTTATGTCATTCAGATACTTTCTTCGTATATATTATTTAGAGGTACAAATATGGACCACCCAATTCATGCAGGCCAAGAAAGAAAAGTGGACTGGGTTAGACCAACCTCGTGTAATAAAAGGTTGACCCAACCTGGTCTTATAGCTTGATTGGCCAAGGGTGGCATGTTGCCAATTTTATGTGTAAAATAACTTTAAAATTTTTTTTAAAAAGCACTGTAGATCGAATTGATTATGGACCATAAACTTAGGTTCAACCCCGTCCGTTAAGTAAGGTCGAGAAAGGCTACGAATTGGCCCATTCGAATTGGTCCATTTTTACAGCTCTAATAAAGGAGAAGACATTATGGTTGTCCCATGCATAAAAACCTAGGTCTAATACGACGTGGATTCTTATACGGATTGGATAGGTCAAATACCGTGTTAAAGAGACATGTTACGATCCGATCTATATTTACACCTCTATATTTTTTAAAGAGATTTACACCCTCTAATTCTATGATCATTAAAATAAATTAAGATCCATTCTTTTAAAAAAAAAGTAGATAATTAATATCCTACACACCTGTTCCACCTTTCTCGCAATTTTTAACATCATAGAAAGGACGACTAATAAACTTACTTGAATGTCCCAAACTTTGACTTTCTGCCCATCCCATAACTAGAAAAGGAAAATAAGCAAAAAATAAAAATAAAAATAAAAAAAATAAAAAAGAAATTTCACACCCAAAAAAAATAAAAAGAAAAAAGAAAAAAGAAATTGCACCAAAATAACTCATTTCACATCGGTTTCCTTTGTGAAGAAGAAAAATAACAAAGGGCCTGTTATTGATTGAGGGCACAACAACAAACAAACCCAGTCAATCCTCTCCTCACTCCAATTATAAAATCAATCTCTCAGTCTTCTTCTTCTTCTTGATTTCTCCAAAAAGCTCCGACAATGGCCGCTCCGTCGTCGGCGTCGGCGACCACCAACGTGATGCTGGCCCTCTACGAGAAGAAGACCACTTCCATCGACCTCTACCGCCCTCTCCGCAACTATATCGCCTTCAACTACTCCGAGCGCGAGGCCCAGAACCTCGAAGACGACCTCCAAACCCTAAAGCAGTTCCGCTCCGACGTCGAGCGCCAGCCAGACCCTTCCTTCCCCGCCCGCCGCGACCTCCTCCAGAGCTACTTCAAAGCCCTCTGCCTCGTCGAGACCCGCTTCCCGATCTCCCCCGACAACGACCACGTCAATTCCCTCACCTTCGTCTGGTACGACGCCTTCAAGAACAGGCAGAAGGCCTCTCAGCAGAACATTCACCTCGAGAAAGCCGCTGTCCTCTTCAATTTGGGCGCCGTCTATAGCCAGATTGGCCTGTCCTACGATCGCTCCACCGTCGATGGCCGGAGGCTGGCGTCGCACGCATTTATCGCCGCCGCTGGGGCGTTTGCCTTTCTGCGGGACAACGCCGCGACCAAGGCGTCGATCGGGAGCTCCACGACTGTGGATTTGTCGGTGGAGTGCGCCGGGATGCTCGAAAGGCTGATGCTGGCCCAGGCTCAGGAGTGTGTTTTCGAGAATTCGATCGCCAAAGGGAGTACTCCCGGAGTCTGCGCCAAGATCTCTAGGCAGGTGAGGGTTTTAGTAGTGCTTGGACTTTGTCGAAGTTTTATTTGTTTTGATCAATGTATAGTTCTTTTGTTTGATTTATGAATTTGATAAAAGTTGATTTCTAATCTCGATAATTTGGATCATTGGATAGTTATGGATTGATTAGATTTTTCTGGTGATTTTAGTTTGTGGAGTGTATGAGTTGAGATGAAGTTCTTGAATTGAACTGTTTTGTTGTGCAATTCATGAATTCAATTTCGACATCTAATCTCGATATTGGGTAATTGGATAGTTATGAATTGATTAGAATTTACTACTGATTTGAGATTGTGGAATTTAATTTGTTGAATTGTTGAATCAATGCATACAGGTTAAGATGAAATGCTTAAATTGGATTTTTATGATTCACAAAGTCAATGTCAGATTTCTAATTTTGATGATTTGGATCATTGTATAGTTATGAATTGTTCATTTCCTAATTGAATGATAACAAAGGAAAATTGATTATGGGTCTTGCAATACACTTGGTTTTGTGCTGTAGCGTATGAGAAATTGGTTGTTATTGGCTGATTTAAAACGAGATCTAGTGCTGGTCTTATGACATGGATGATAGTGTTTCTCAGATATTACGGCGTTTCATTTAATTTATGGACTTATAAATTTCCGCCTTTCTCGTCTCTGTTTGATGAATTATCTTTAGGAAGCATTTCAATATTGTCTTTGTCCGTATTGACAGTTTTAATGACCACTTGTTGTTTCTAACAAACTATTTTCATTACAGGTTGGCTTGTATTATGAAGAGGCTTTAGCGGCCCTGAATGCTGCACCTTTAAACCAGCATTTTGATAAGGGCTGGATATCTCATGTTCAGCTAAAGGCAGCTCTATTTTTTGCGGAAGCTTGCTATAGGTATGGTTTGGAGTTGCACGAGAAAGAAGAGATTGCGGAGGAAATTGCACGGCTGAAGAATGGAGTCGCTGCACTTTCTGAGGCTAAGAAATCTTCAAAAGGGGCTCCTGCACAGCTTGTGGATGCAATTAACAAGTTGGAAGCCAGTCTTAATCGCAACCTGGAGAGGGCAGTGAAGGAGAATGACAGAGTTTATCTCATGAGGGTTCCTTCCCCTGGTTCCTTACCACCTCTCCCGGCATTTTCCATGGTGAAACCAATGGCTATGAATGAGGTGTTGGATGCAAGCAAGGAAAAGATATTTGCGAGTCTAGTTCCAGACAGTAGTGCAAAGGCTCTTTCCAGGTACACAGAGATGGTCGACGAGATTATCAGAACACAGGCAGAAAAATTGCAACAAGCTAGTGAGCTAACCCGGGTGAGGCTTAAGGAAATGGACCTACCAGAATCTATTCTGGCTTTGGAAGGAAATTTCACTCTTCCGACGGATCTGAAGGAAGATGTGGAGGCAGTGCAAATTTGCGGGGGTCCAGCTGGTTTGGAAGCTGAGTTACAACAGCTTAAAGATCTGAGGAGGGTCAACCAGGAAATGCTGCTTCAAGTTGAGGAACTCTTGCAGAAAGAGGCAAGAGAAGATGGTCAGTTTAGAAGCCAATTTGGAACACGATGGACTCGGCCTCAATCTAGTACTTTGACAAAGAATTTGCAGGACAGATTGAACCGCTTTGCTGCTAATTTGAAACAAGCAACAGACAGTGATGCTCGGATTGAGCGTTCAGTGAGGGAGCATTCAGCTCTCATGTCAATCCTTGATCGCCGCCCGGTATGTGTTTGAATTTCTTATTAGGCTCTTTCGGGGGCAGCCAGTACGTCAGTGAATTGTGGGCATACCTGTATCTGTTGGACAATTCTGTATTTAAAGCTTTTTTATGGTTTAACAATTCAATGTCAATGGACTATGGTCTTAATCGTATAGCAATAGTAGGTATGTTGCATCTTCTCCATAATCCATGTGTGCAAAATAACTGAATGTGTTTTCTATTTCCTTTTTTTTTTTTTTTTTTTGGGGCTTTTTAGATTGAATCTGCACTCCCAACTCTCGCCAGGCCAATAATGTCTTTGGATGCTAATGAAGATGCTATTCTGGGGGCACTGAAACAAAGCTTGGTAATCTTTTCAAGCCAAACAACTTGTGTATTTATTTCATGTGATATATATCTCGTCTGGTGTCATGAGTTTCTGTGCTATGATGTCCTTTCTTAATTATACATGGTTCAAGCTACGTCTTAAAAGGAAAAGTTGTTTCTTTTATAACATTCATTCTTGTTTCTTTGTTATGACATCTAATAGTAGTGTACTAAATACGGAATTATATCGTTTATTTTTGTCATTTCGTTTTGATCGGAGATGGAATGTATTCTGGTTTGAAGAATATGAGTATGACCTGTGGTTGTTCCACCTGAAATAGAAGTGGAAATTTATTCATTTTCTGTTCTTAGCTATGGAGTTGGACATCATTATGGTATAGATGTGGACTTACTGTGTTTCTCTTTAAAAAGTTGTAGATCTAATACTAAAACATAATAATGTCCCTTCTAGAAGTTAGGTAGTGAAGAATTTGATTGAACTAACCAATTTGTAAAAGTTTGTTGAAGGTGAGGGGCTCCTACTATTTTCAAGTTTATACTTGCATGTACTGCCCTTTTTTCCCCTTCATCACCTTAAATGTTAGAAACTGAAAAGTTCTAAATTGTAGATTAGTCTTTTGGACATTTGTAGTTGTGGTACAAACATTAGTAAAAGTAAATTATGCTGGCTTGCATATGCAACCCAACCATGATTCTCACAAGATGATGAACATGCGGTATGTTGACTCACGTGATTGTAATTTGTAATTTGTTTGTTTTATCTTTTTCTTCAAATGAAGGTTTTTGAAAACCTGAGAGACTCAAGTTAGGCCTATCTTATACTTTAAATAAATGGAAGAAAAAATGCTTCAAGGAATACATGCCAATATACAACAAATATTAATTTTACAAAATGTGTCAGAAAATAATTTGAGAATAATTGTGGAACCAATGGAACAAAGGGCTCTGCCTCCTGAAACTAATGTATGGTGAAAAGAAACAGAATCTGAGCCTATTTCAGTTATCTTAATACTGAAGATGGTGTCTTCTTTTGCTGGATCTTTTGTGACGTTAGATTTTGTCTGTGTTCAATAATGCAGAGGCAGTTGGAAACTCTTGGTGCTGAACGGGCTGGTCTTGAAGACATGCTCAAAGAGATGAAAAGGAAGGTTGGTTCAATTCTCTGATTGTATGACAAATTTGGTCATGTCACTGTATATTAAAGTTCAAAACGTGAATATTTGATTATTTGTTTCCCTTTATTACAGGCTGCAAATTTCGATAGTTGAAACAGAATGTTATCGTGATCAATAGTTGTCTTGTCCCTTTTGATTTTTGCTATTCTGTTAATTTTGATTCCTCTCTGCTACATCAAGGAATTTTTTATTTTTTATTTTTTATTTTTTATTTTGGGCTCATATTTTTTTTCATATGGCTTTAGGATGATATATTACCAAAGTTGATGACATCAACTGGCTCCTATGAGGATCTTTTCAGAAAGGAGATATCAAAGTATGATCATATTTGTGAAGAAATTGCCCAAAATATTGATGCACAAGAACAATTATTGCTGCAAATCCAGGTCATTTACAATAAACCATAGTTTGGCGTTCGTTTTTTGCAATATCTTTTTGTGATGGAGTATTGTTTGTAACGTTGTACTGTTAGTAATGCCTTCTAAATTAAATTGATAATCTACATTGACCGAGTGAAATCCAGAATTAAATTGTCACTTTTCTCATCCCCCACTGGTTTTCTTTTGGTGGGCTATAATCATAACCACTATAAAATTCGATGTTAAGAACTAACTTGAACCAGTTTTTGCTATTTTTTAAATCTGTTTGTGTGATCGTTTTTTTAAGTAAGTACTATTGATTTTGGATAAGAAGAAATAAGTAAACAGATAGTGTAGAGAAAATGGTAGTAAATATGACAAGTAAAAATAGCACAACCATAAAGAAAATTGATAAATTGAATTTGTCATGAGTCCTATTCATTGTATTTTCCTTCTTTTAGAAATCATTGCGTTGATAGAATTCGGCTGGAAATATCTCATGTCCTATGGTAAATTCTTGGAATAGACGGCAGCAATCATTTTCATGTAAAATGAATGGAACCCTTTCTTTCAAAGTGGATAACAACTGCCTTTTCATCTCTGAACTTGAATTAAATTTTGGTGGTTTCTCTTTGCCAGTTGAACGCTTCATTATCTAATATGTATTTGTTTAGTAGCGAAACAAGTCAGTGCAATGGAGTATTATTGTGTTTCTTAATCAGTGTTTGTCTTGCGCAGGCACAAAACGAGGACTTTTCTGCCGTCTTTAATCTTGAAGATTACAAAGGTAATGCCTTCTAGTTTATGATTTGCTAATCAACGATTCTCTTTCTTATAAAAGTGCTGTGTAATGAAATCAGTTTTAGCATGCTTTGATGTTTCTATAAACAATCTAGTAGAGCATTTAAAAATAAAAAAAAGTACAATCGAGATTTCCTTTCATCTTCAATCTGTCAGATGGATTTGAAAGGAAATGCCCGGTCTTGATTAACCAAGCAAATTGCTGGAATCTGCTTTTATTGAGTTCATACCACATGATCAGTCCCAGATCTATAAATTGGTGTTGGTCCGTGTCCATCTTTTCCTTGCCCATGTAATCTGAATTACTCAGTGTCTGTTGCCACTTAGTCTGAAGTTTTAAATCTGCTGCCAACTGGTCAGACTTACATTTCACGTTTCAATACTCTATACCTTTCTTTATTGGGTTGTATGACTTGTATTCGTTCCCTAATTTTTGAACATTTTCCTAGGGAGGTGCACCTTTTTAGTTCCACTTTAGAACTTTATTCCTTGCTTTCACAATGCTTTCTTTGTTCACTTTCCCACCCAATGAGGTATGTTATTCTTCTTTTAGTGAATCTATATTTACCTCTCTTAACTTGTTGCAGCATCTCGTGAGAAATGTTACAAGCAGATTCAAGCTGGCATAGCGAAGTTCCGAGAAATTAAGGACAACATCAACGAGGGGTTAAAGTTTTATGTTACTCTTCAGGTAAAGAAAATAATTTTGGTTTTTGTTTTTTTGCTTAAATTGATATCTTACAAATTGTAATCAATCTTAATGAATTCACAGCATTGTATTCAACTTTTATGTGGTCAATAAATCCAGAAATGACTTGCTTTTTCAATACCTAAAACAGGACGCAATAACGAATGTGAAGCAGCAGTGCAGTGATTTTGTAATGACCAGAAACATGCAGTGCCGGGAAATGATTGAAGATGTGCAGAGGCAAATGGCCGGTCTCTCCTTCCAGGACAATAAAACTACAGGTGCGTACAACAGCAGCGGCTATCCTCCCTCGGGCCATCAGGCTCAGAGGTCCAGTTCACAACCACAGATAGATACTCGTCCTCAATCAGCGCCATACTACCAGCCTCCGGAGCAACCTGCCATGGCTGGATATGGTCACCCTGCCCCTCCTTACAGCTCGCCTCCTTACAGCGCACCACATCAGCCGTCGCACCAGCCACCTTACCATGTGCCACCTCCCTCCGGGGCTCCATACCCTCCTCCTCAGGTCCAACAGCAGCCTCCCCCAGGCCACGAATACGGCCAACCTGCATACCCCGGCTGGCGGGGTCCATACTACAATGCTCATGCACAACAATCTGGTTCCATGCCCCGGCCTCCTTATACAGTTCCATCTCCGTACCACCCCCCTCCGCACCAAAGTGGCTACTATAAGCAGCAATAATACAAAAGCATTTGTGGGAAATTAAATTTAATTGCTTGTTTGTAAGGTGTTTGATACTTCATCACTTGGTGATCACTTCTCCGATTTTATGTTGTTTGCTGTCAGATGAGATTGTACAGCCTATTTTATGTAGCATGTTTCTTGGACTATCGTAGTGCATTATATTGTAGTATTTTACACAATAATACAATGTTTGGTAAAATCATTGTTTAATACGATTAAAGTTTTATACGATCAATTTCATATTATCTAATATGACGTACTTTTGGTATACTAGACTGTATTACTTCATATATGGGTAAATGTTAAGGTCGGAGTCAAGGCTAGTCCAGGTCTAGGGTTAGTGTCGGCTCGGGGTCGGGATCGGGATCGAGGGTTGAGGTCAGTTGGACCGAGTTGGGGTCGATTCAAGCCTGGGATTGGCTTGAGGATGGGGTCGGTGTTAGCTCGTGCCTAGTGTTGGGGGGCTAGGGGTCAGGGTTGTCTTGGACGGCCTTGGGATTGGGTCGGGGTCAAGGTCAAGGTCATTTAGTTGTTGAAACTAGTAAATTTTGAAAGAATTGGACTTACATAAAAGTCAATAGCAACATTCAAAAAATTATTTTGTTAAATTTATTACTTCTGCATTTTTTTTTTCCTTCAAAGTTCTATCTTTTGTCAATTTCAAGAATAAATATTAACTAAGAGGAGAAATAGAAAGCATGCGAGAGGATTTGAAAGAGAAGAAAAAGGTCCAAGTGGGAAATACGAAACTTGGTAAATATATAACGATAATTTTAAGTAGAGAAAATAAAATGGAAAGCGGGGGGGGGGGGGGGGGGGGGGGGGGGGGGGGGGGGGGGGGGGGGGTAAAGAATAAGTGGAGATAATTATGATATGATGCTAAGACCTTTATTTTTTTTTCTACTAATTTTAATGCTATAAGAGTTGACATTGAGTAATAAAAGCAAAAAAAAAAAAAAGTGGTTTGCAGGCATGATCTAGCGATAATTTTATACTTGATTCCACAAAAGGTACATGGTTTGAATCTTCCCGTTCCCAAGTTCAAAAAAAAAAAAAAAAAAAAAGAAGAAGAAGAAGAAGAAGAGAGGTTCCTAGTTCTAACCATACACTTGAGAAAAAACATCTTGATATTTTTATCAATATATTTTAATAATTAAGATAAAAAAAAAAAGAGAAAAAATATTTGATTAAAATAATGCTAAGAACATCAACTTTTATGTTTTTTAATATTAATCTGATTATTTAATTTATATATCTTAAATAATTATCACATCAATTAAAATTAAAATATTATATTTATTTATGAAAAACATAATAATTTAAAATTTTATTTATTTATTAGAATTGATGTTCTTAATATAATCATTTATTTAATTTATTCCATGGACCACCTACATCCAAAAGGAAACTACATACAATGTTATATCCCCAAAAATCAAAAAGCAAGGCAAAGGCAACCGGTTCTCTCAATACATATATTTTTCAATTATGTCTGTTTTTTTAGATGCGTAAAATGATCCTGTATGAAGCACTGTACTCGAATTAATGCATAACTTAATACGGAAATAATTGGAGATAGAATATAGGTGATTATTATTGACGATCTTCCGTTGTCGAGCCATTTGGCATCATGTGACAACTATCATAAGGATCCGTGAAAAATTAAGCTGTCATTTTAGAAAACAAATAGACTTATTTTAATAAAGTTCAAAGCTATTTTCAAAGGACAAAGTTATTGTTACGTATTAGAGATTTTAGTTTGGGCTTTCATCTAAAGTAAAATTTTCAATTTTTTAAGTAATAAAATAAACTTTTTTTTTTTAATTTTTTAGGGAGTTATTTGTAAAATTAGATCACACACACACACACATATATATATAAACGGAAATAAAAAAATTTGAGGGGCTTAAGACTTTACGTCCTTCATGAAAGTAAACTAATTTAGACATTTGTTCTTGTTGTTGTTGTTTTTGTTTTTTTCTTTTGTTTTTTTTTTGTTTTTCAAACCACAAATTGTGTATCTTCAATTCATATTCAAGCTCAATGATGTGAGAACTTTCTTGAGATTTCATTCATGAATCTTGGGTTATAATTCCGCAATGTTAATATCTTATAAAATAAGTACCATACGTTTATTTTAATTGCTTGCTAAAAGTAAATTAGAATATTATTAAATTTTGTTTCGTTTTTCTTCATAGGAAAAGATGACAATAACATAATTATACGTCGAAGAGTCATTGTTGTTTAAAATGTAATGAGTTGTGGTTATCATTTTTTTTTTAGGAACGAAAAGATGTAATATACAGAACATTCTTAAGTTGGGTCGAATACATTTTTTTTTTTCAATTAGATTGGATAATATTACTTAGATTTTTTTGAACTTTATCTTAAATTCATTTATTTTGACAAAGATGTTTTGAAAGAGCTTGTCTTTCATCACTAATCTATGGAATACGACATGAAATTAAGTAGGAAACGTTAAGGTTGAGAACATAAATCTCAATTTTCTTTTTAAGTATGCGAACTTTATAATATTATTAAGAATCATATATTTACTTAGATATCTTATTTCTTGTAACAGAAATTAAAACAATGTATTTTGCTCGTGTTGTAACATATACTATAAAAGTGTTTTTAAGTTTTTTTTTTTTCACCTCAAATTGATTTTTTGAGAGCTCTTTTAAATTATAAGATCAAATACTAATTAAATTTTTTTTATTTTTAAGGCTGAAATTTAGTTAAATCCATCAATATTCTCTTAGTAATCAGGTATTGCTAATTAAGATACTAATTTAGTTAACATCTGATCATTTCAAAAATGTTGCAGGTTCAAAATGTAGTGCTCGAAAATTTTATAGATGCAAGTGAAACGTTTTTTAAAGGTTTGGGTTCAAAATATAATTCTATAAAATTTTAATGACAAAACTGAAAAATTAAAAATATTTAAATCACTAAAAATTTACGAATTAAAGAGATTTAATAGGAGATTAGTTACAATCTCAATGAATTAGAACTAATAATGAAATTACATAAAAGAGAATGACACTATTTGCTAGAATATTCTCGCAGTTAAAGCCAATTCTATATATCTCAAACTATAAATCCACGCAGTTATCAAAACTGTAAAACTTTCTTGCCTCCAAGCAAATAACGTCTTATTTTTTTTATCAATATCACCTTTATTTCCGCCTTAATATATCGTTTGTTGACAGCTTGTTGTTTCTAAGGTTGTCGGTTATTATTATTATTATTGGAGACACTAATTTTATGCACACAAAAATGCAAAACTGCACGTTTGCATCCATTGGACGACAGCCAAAGAAATCCAATACAGCCAAAACAAGGAATCTAACCTCGTTTTCTTTTCACCAATTAAGATACTAATTAAGCGAAACATCATACTTAATTAAGCAAATAATGAGCTTGATCAGGAAAAAAAAAAAGATGTTATCTTATTTAAGAAAACTATAAACACATATAGAAACTTTATCTTTCATATAATACTCAATAACAAAGCTTAAATTAATAAGCTGTAGGAGTAGACTAGGAGATACATTATAATCATTTAGATAACTTTCTCGCCTCAGGCTATAGCCTCTGTGTTTTTTTTTTTTTTTTTTTTTTTGGGGTTTTAATTATCCAGTATTTATTAGGATAAATTATTAGACTAATAATAGCTAGTTAGAGATGCGCTTAAGGAGGACAAATAGAACAATAGACTTTTGATTCTCAGGGTTTAAGAAAAAGGAAGATTCAGCAACTTTCTCGGAGAATCTTTTTAAACAGCTCATCCATGATCTCGGCGCCAAAATGCTTAACGAGCAATCCTTCGAGAGCAGCTCTCACGTACAAAACACGCATTTCGACGGTCGGCATTTGAACATGCTTCTTAGGGTTATTCAGCTTCTCCATTTTTTCAATGTTAAAATGCTCATTTCTTTCAATAATGGCCTTCAATTCGCTTGGTGAAGTGTAATACATGGGCAGATTGAAATTGTCCACTTGTTCTTCCCTCACTAATCCCTGCAACCAAAAGCAATATTACCTTATTGAATTAACACTTTTTTAAGAATTGAAGGAGAATTCTATAATAGGGACAATAAACAAAATTTTGAAGAAAAAATAAAAATTGATTGTACCATTTACTATATATTAGGGACTATTTCTACTAACAGTGCATATTATATTTAAGTATATGTATATACATATATATTATAAGAATAATATTGCATGTTTTGAAAGGCTAAAGGTGCGATCGTTCTAAGGTTCAAACATAAAATTCAGTTTTTGTTTTTGTTTTTTTTTGTTTTTTGTTTTATTTTTTTTCTGATAATTTAATAAAAGTTACAACACGTTTTTTTAAAAGTCAACAAATTTCAACTCAAAAATTTCATTCTAAACCCGTATACCAAAATTAGTTTATTGAAATCAATTAATGATAACGATAAAATGTGTTTGAGTACTAATACATTTATTGATTTTGAATATGCATAACCTACACAAATTTATGAAACAATTAGGTAAGTAAAATGTTCAATTTGTTTAAACAAACGATCATCTATCAGGAAAACAAAAACAAAACAAAAAAGAAGAAGAAGAACAAAAAATAGAGAGTAATTTACCATCTTGGTCATGTCCAATAGGCAAGATCCGAGAAGGTCCTTTTCCGTTCCATTGGTGGTATCAGAAGGCAAAAGAACACCAGGTACCGCAGGCACAAGAAGCGCCATAAGCCCTCCGACGACAAGTTCTTCAGCTCGGGCACATAGGAACGACATCATATCCATTGCGAATTGACTCGCATATGCCTCCACAACATGCTTGCTTGCGTCTGTGTAATGAATCCTCCCTTTGTTCCAGGCAAGGAAGTTTCTGTCCCTAACTTGTTCGGGGACTTTGGAGAGCCAATGAAGCGAATAAGAGCAGTGAATGAAGTGAATAGAGGACTCGGGAAACAAGAGACCGTGGAATGAGCCCGGAACGCCATACGCGTAGTAGTTTCGGTTTGGAGGGAGGGAATTGAAAAGCGTGTTGAAATCGTTGGTGAAGCGGTCGTTGAAGAAGACTTGGAATGTTAATTTTGGAATTTGAAAATCTTTTTGGTCGTTTTCTAGTTGGTATTTGAGTTGTAGGGATTCAAGTATGTTTTGGGCAGCAAGGAAAGTGTTGGGACCAGTGGAACAGCCTAAATCGGCTACGCTAATTCTGTTTGGAGAAGAGGAAAGTGTTTTCTTGATGTCAAAGTTCTTGATAATTGCTTCCTTGATCATTTCTTTGGAAGCCTCCACAGCTCCCCTCTAAAGATTTTTTTTTTTTAAATAATAAACAAACAAAGAAAGTCAATAATATACACATTAATTTTGAGATCATATACATATAAAAAAATATTTACGTAAAAAAAATACCTTAAAATATTTGAAATGACATGAGATAATACGCAAATGAAAAGGAACTATATATTCCCCATATACCTGATAGTTGGAGTTTTGAACATAGCTAAAAGGCCCTTCTCCGCCATTCATGGGATGCGATTCTGCAACTTCATAGTTTCTATTCTTCCCCATCTCTCCCTCTCCCTCTCTCTCTCTCTCTCTCTCTCTCTCTCTATATATATATATATATATATATATATGTTGGATCCAAAGGAGGTTCAGTCTCTCTTCGAATATGTTGATACTTATAACGTACATATAGGCTGCAATAATTTAATATCATGGCGTGCCCTAAACTTCAGGAGTTCATTACTTGTAGCTTTTGTCGTGTTTTTGTGTGTGTTTATACTAAACTTATGGTTGACATTCGGCTCCCTCTAAAACTGTCATGTTTCCACTTTTACTAATGCATCTCTACACGCAATTGTAGATGAAAAAATATTTGGCTTATTTTGACAAAATCTTGTGTCACTGAAATTATTCCAAAGTTAATTAGACCTATATAAATGGTACATCTCGTCTCTGTCCTATTCTCTTTATCATTTTATGTTCCCATATGTTGGAAATCTCACGTGATTTTCTAAAATGGTCCCCATGTTGTCAATCTTTTACATTATATCACGTCGTCAGATTCTAACCATCATCTTTGATACTCTATCGGCTCGATAATTTGCGTTGTCATTCCTCAATCTTATTTATCTATTTACTAGTCTACATCGTCACTCATCGGCTTGTTAATAAAAAAAAAATTTAAACTAAGTGGAAATAAATAACTATAAATGGAAAAAAAAAAAAAAAAAAAAACCAAGTACATTGACGATTTTATTGCTACAACCAAATGATTAAAAAAAACTAATTCTTTATTGCTACAAAAATATATTAAAACTAATTACATTTTTTTTTTTGGGTAGCGTGTAGTCCTTGTCTTTTTTTTTTTTTTTTTTTCCCTTCAATAGGAAGTTTTATTTTAAGTTTCTATTCGTGTTCATCATTATTGCTTTATGTATTAATAAAAAGAACTTTTACGATATGAATTGTTTTTTTTTCCTTTAATTTTATAAAATTTAAGATCTGTTTGTTTTCGTTGTTAAAATTTACTTTTTAACTGTTTGATTTATGAATCATTCTCAACTATAGATCAAGCTGTTGAAATGTTAATCCAACGGTTTAAACAATTTATTTCATTTTTTTTTATACTAATAGTGAAAGTGAAAAAACGACATAAATTCCCATTACTAAAATGCAAACTTCAAAATATGTTTTCCAAGTTTCCTAATGATGGAGAGAGTTGTTTTAAATTATCCTTTTCTTTTTGTTACATGTGTGTAAATTAACGTATGGTGAGTGTTGCAGAGTTGTGTGGAGTTAAATTTTTACGGAGTCGATTAATATTTTTCTTTATAATCAGATTATCTTTGTATAGCAAATTAACAGAATTCTTATAGCAAATGGGCATCCTAATAATTTTGATTTCATTGTCAACTGTTAATTTATTTATTTTGATAAATATGATACATGACATCAAACTTTTGTGTCAATATCAATCAAACTTATAAATAACAAAAGCATTCTCCACAGTATCGCTACGTTTAATGTCAAGGGTGGCATATGCAATGCATTATCAAATTTAATACCAAGAATAACATATGTTACAATTTGACTTTTAATTGTTTATTTTATATATTTGTTGACTTTTTCTAACAATATTGTCATTATTAATCTATAAAAATTATTTAAAAAAAAAACTCTCGTTATAATTTCAAAGCTTAAAAATTGAGGACAATTTTGTGGTAGCTTATGAAGAGAAAAATATTGTTGATTAAAGTTTTTTAGATTATATCATAATAAAAAATCTATGACAATTTTTCTTACGCACCAAAAAATTCTCCGACAGTCTATAACCAAAAAAAAAAAAAAAAAAAGGGGATATATAATAGAGCATTGTACAAAAACTAAAAGAACAAATTAAATGTATTATAATAACATTTTCTTGTACTAAATACAATATGAAAAATATTAAGAACATCAATTTTAATCTTAATTTTTGAATACCAACTAATTAAGTGTCATGTGAGTTATTATTATTTTATTGATAGTTGTTTAAATGATTGTTATATCAATTAATTGTGTCTACCAACTAAAAAAAATGACAATCCACCGTCATGTAAGTTCATATTTAAGAATTGAGATTAAAATTGGTTTCGTAACAATACTTTAGTCAACGTTGACGCTGACATTTGACTGGGACAATTAAATTGTCTAGAGTGGTATAAAACATGATCTACTTGAAGGGAAGTACCAAATATACAATAACCACTTCTACACGGATATCCTTAAAAAATAATCAACCGATGTGGTAAGTGACTTAAAAATTGGACTTTAAATTAGAGGCTGAAGACAGGAACACGTGAATCAACAATTCTAAAAAAGAAAGAGAAAAGTACCTAAATAATTACATTTTTTTAATCTATTGATCAATATAATATAAATTCTTTATTTTTGATCAACATGACATAAATTTTAGTTAATTTCAGTTTAATTTTATGTTATATTGGTCTAATGTTAATTTTTTGTGTTATATTAATGTAATGATCTTTAAATTTGTGTCATTCGGATGCTTTAAAAAAAAAAAAAAAAAACTTAATGTAGCATATATGATCAAACTAAACCAAGCTTTTTGATATATACTGGAGGTTGGAATATTAATATATTTGCCCCGTGATGTGCAAAAGAAGAGACTGATACTACTAAAATAAAATAAAAATGAAAATAATTAATTAATGTATGCGTGAATGATGAAGTAAAGCATAATATTTTTCAAACTTAACTGCCTGCGGTTGTAACATTAATCTTATCAATGACCATGCCATATAAGGAGGGACAAACGCAGAAGGCAAAATATCGATTCCCCTTTTCTCATTAACCTATAAATTAAGTTACTATCTTATCAATCAACGTAAATATTCCCTAAGCAGTAGTTTTTTGCTTTGTGCAATTATAGGTAACTCAAAATATATAAATATAAATACATATCCGAGATAGAATTTTGATCATAAATGTTCCGCAAATCATGTTAGGAATCAAACACCTTTGAGAATAATAAAAATTACAAAATAAAATAAACAAGTATAAACATTCAACAAGTTGGTCTTTGTACGAGACTACGACTTGTTTTAGTTACTGCTTTAATTCATACGAGAATCAAAAGTTTACAAGAAAAACTCTTATCCCCTCTAATTTCATGTTTGTTTAAACCTCTCTTATAATACATCCTAATAACATTGTCATTTATAAAGAAAAGCAAGAGCAATCATAATTATAAATGTGAAATCCCCAAATCAATCCACATACCATCTTTATATGAGATATATTAGTTGGACTTTACAACATATCAAATCATATTGGCCCTTTTTTATGATTAATTAAAATCACGTGTACACACGTGTGAAGCGCATACATATTAAAATTGTTAAATATTTATTTTATAAACATAAATGTCAAAGTTTTTAATAATATTTTATGGTAAAAAATAAGAGAATAAAAAAACACATTTAATAAAGTTATTAAAGAAAAAAAATAGAAATCAAGAAAAAAAAATATCATCACAAAAGATAAAGTAACTTAATCAAATTTTTGAATAGTGTTTTTAGAAAACTTTACTCTTTTAATATAGTCATATGGTCATAGATATAGTAAGGAAATTATCAAATAAAGTGAATAAATATGTGTTATATATTTTTATTCTTTTGGTAGAAATATGTATTCAGACGTGTTAGATTTTTTATTTTATTTTTATAGTCTAATTTGTCCACCCATAATGGTGCATTGTCAAACGTAAATGGGGAAGATTTTATTGAGACTAAAATCAATAAAGTGAAAAGTATCATTAACGGATTGAGCTATCAGGACTAATATTTCCTCTCATACCAAAGTGAGAGATAAAGCTATAAGTGTATGCTTAATCTATCGTCCTATGTATTAGAAATATTACGCAAAAAAAAAAAATTCACCGATTACTTTTCTCTCCTCTCTCAATAGTTCCACTGTGTGTGTGTTTTTGTTTTTGTTTTTGTTTTTGTTTTTTTTGTTTTTTTTTTCAGTTGTTGGTTATTTTGAATATTCTAGTAATATCCACACACCTTGAAATATCGAAAGACTTCCGACACAATCATTAAACCGGTATCTATTTGGAATTCTGACTCGACAGATATGAAAATATACGCTTCTGTTAAAATGACATGTAAGAAAACAATTGAATGGATAGACAACGAAAAACGAAAACTAAGCAGAGGACTTAAAATTCTTAACGATTAATTACAAGATCATCTGGCACATTTGACCCTATCCTTATATATAAGATGAGTCTTTAATCAACGGGTAGTATTTTGTCGGACAAAAAACAAGGGCATGCTAATAAACACGGTGAAGTATAGATTTCATAACTTTTTATTTTTGTCCGAAACTTCAAACAAATTATATATAATAGGAAAACATGATATAGACCGTCACTTTTAATTTAAATACTAAGACAAACCCTCCTCCTCCTCTCGTGAATCTTTAGACCAACTTCAACATCATTTGTAAAAACTTAAATTAAAATAAGTAAGATAGAAAAGAGTGTGTCAAAAAAAAAAGATATATATTATTCTATTAGAATAAAATAATTTATTTACCTATTCTAACAAAGTTTATAAATATTAGGTAATTCTATAATATTAGATCAATAAAAATAAGACAGATGAGATAACTTGACACAAATATTAAAAATCAGGGCTTTTTGAGATTAAAAGTGAGAGAAATACTAACGGAAATAAATAGATGAGGTATTTTGACATAATTGTTATAATTCTTTGATATAACATATACATTTCATAGTTCACGGGATATGTTGACACTAATAACATAATTCAGGGAGGAATTCATGAAATTTTCCCTTTTAGTCTTTTATAAATAAATTCACTAATTAGAAAATAAATTGTTTACTTGATCTCATAAAACATTTGGTATAAAAAATTGATAGGTTTATTCTTAACATATATATTCTATTATTATCTTTTTTTTTTAATGAATATATAATCTAGAGTAAAATTACGGTAAACCCCTTTTATATACCCTATCAATAGAGCTCATTTTTTAAACCGTTTCAGATATAATCAAACGACTGAAATGTAACTTATGTACGATAATTATTATACTCTTTACCTTACAGTAGTATTGACAAATAATTAAAAATAAAAAAATTATTTAAAAAAAATCTACCGGTGGTGGTGGAAGGTTGAGGGAGGGGGGAGAGGTTTCCGTCGCCGGGGTTGGAAGGAGGGAGGAGTAGGTTGGTCGGCGTCGTGGGGAGGGGGGGGGGGGGGGCAGATTTTGGTCGGGGGGGGAGAGCGTCGCTGGCGTCGGCGGGGGGGGGGGGGGGGGGGGGGGGGGGGGGGGGGACTGGGCTGGTCGGTGTCGGGGGGAGCAAGGGTCTGTCGTCAGAATCAAGGGGGGGGGGGGGACTGGGTCGACACCGACGCAGGGGGTCAGCGGGATTCGTTGCCGGCAAGGAGGTTGGATTTTTTTAAAATTATTATATTTTTTATTTTTTAATTTATTAGTCAAATACTATTATACGGAAAAGTGTTATGATAATTACCGTATGCAAACAAAATCTCAACCGTTTAATTACATCTGAACGGTTTTAAAAATGAACTCCATCGATAAGGTATATAAAAATGACTTTATTGCAGTTCTATCATATATTCTCTTATTATATATGTTCATATTTTTATCTAATAAAATTATGCCGTTGTAGTATAGTGCAATTGATCTAGTGGTGGTTTTCTACACACGGGAAGCTCCTAAGTAATAACATGCTTAACTTCTATAATACGATCAACGTCAGTGGAAATATATATACATATATATTAGATATGGGAAATAATACCATTTCACAAAACTCAATCAAAGTAAAAGCAAACTCGATCACAATCAATCATTTTCCTGTTCTTCACTCAGTGGCTTTTGATTACATCAAGAACTCGACGCATGTACTACAAAGAATTACACCCAAAAAAAAAAAAGAAAAAGAAAAAGATCACATGTGAACCATAAGAACTCAAAAGAACTGTGTTTAACTATTTAAAAAAAAAAAAAAAAAAAAAAGGCACTAGAAAAACCCCATCACAAATTCACAATGTTACCATTTACTCGTTCCCTCCACTGCTGGATTTTGATCAAGGCAAGAACTCCGAAAATTTCTCCCAAAGAATCAAAAATAATATGTAAATCAGATAAAATTTGCAAGAACGCCATTTGCCTGTCTTCCGCAGCCGGCTTTCGGTCAGGGCAGGAAGCACGTAATTTTCTTCATCCACTAGTTCTATGTACAAACGATAAAGTTTAAATAACACTGGAGCAGCCACATGCAAATACTCAATTCTGAACAGCAGTTCATGGTTTATGTCGGTTTATGCTGGGCCAAAATTGAGGAATGAACTGCTTGCTGAGGAGATAGAGCCTTCCCATTCACAAGAACTTGTTCTAAGAAATCCACACGGATTGATTTGAACTGGTAAATCTGGCAAGAACAATAAAGGACACAAGTAAATACAGCTCGGTGGTAGAACGTCCCGTTTAAGAATATTATACTCAAGTTTGAGCAAGTTGGTCTAATCAGCCGATCATTTCTAAGTTGGATAAATCAAGTGACAGAAGTACCTTTTCCTTCCAAGATAAATCGATATGGCGATAAAAGGGTTCCAATACTGCTAGCTGATCTCCTTCTCTGACCTGCAAGAACAAGGTTTGAGTAGTTCTTTCAGAAACTACTAGGTGTATTAAAAACAAGACATCGGCATAGTAACTGTTATCTTTAGGAGATCTACCAATTATCGTCCTCGACTACGCCAGAGATCAAAGCACAAATGCTAGTTCTGACATGGGTGTAGAAAATCGAGAATGCAGAAACTGGGAGACGCTAAAACCCATCCGATAAACTATATGCACAATTATGCATTTTTTTAAATTGCAAAAATCAAGGGTGCTTTCATCACATAATGACAGCCATAGAAGTATATTTGAAACTGGGTCTTGCAGGGAAAAATGGTTATACTTGCACTAAAAAACTCACGCTCATAAGTCATACCACGGAGGTTAAAAAGCTAAATTGACCAAGATTTGGCAAGTATTATGATTGAATCCTGAAGGAAAAATAAAAGATTAAAAAAAAAAAAATCTGCAGTTTCGCATGTTAACAATTGTATGGTAACACATGAGGTGGTTCACCCCTGAAATAGGTTTTACTGAGTGGATTTACTACTGTCCCAGCTACAACTTTATTATTACTTAAAAGAACGAAAATTACACAGTTGATTCCAGATTTTTGGAAGAATAATAAGAATATCTTTTAAGTAAAAGGAAAAGTGATAATGATGAATTAAAGATACGGGAACTTTAATTAGATAACCCTTACCACATCATATTGCACACCGTACACTGATAGAATAAAGCATGTTTGTTTTGAATCACATATCAAGTAGTACCTGGAAGAAGAAAAAAAAGGGGAAATAAATAAAGGCATAGAAGTAATCTCAACTTTTAATAAATTTAGAGACAAGAGGACGGTTCGGAAGATTGATGAAGAAGGGAGAAAGAGGGAAGGAGCTAATTCACTTGACCACTTCTAATTCATATTTTAGCAACATGATGTAATGCCAGTGCCGAACAACCAAAAACGAAAAATAAATTACAGTACTCAAGTAGAAAACCAAAGTCCGTCAACCAGAGGACTTACAAGGGAGCAACATTCTCATGTTTGATGAAGAATAGCACTTTTCCCACTAATGCCACTCCTTTGTTCATGCCCTCCAGCAGATCATCAATAGTACCCTTTCTATAGGAGGAATTGACTAATAAAGAAAAGGTAACCCAATAAAATGAGTGTAACAAATAAAAAAGGAAAAATGACAAAGCTCTCACTCAACCTGCAAATGAGCATAAACTAAGAGTCGAGGTTGCTTACAATTTACAGCAGTCAGAGATGATGCTATTGATGCAAGTCTTTTGGCTTTAGCATATCCCTGTTTAAGGAAGGAGGACAAAAAAAAAAAAAGGAGTTTCAAGGACAAGCTTTCTCTACTGATGGATATTAACAGGTTTCTCCTTTTTGTTTTTTCCATTTTAAATAAGAGATTTTAAAATATTTTACAGGATACTAAAATAAAACAAAATAAAACAGCGATTACAATAGACTAACATTATGTTGTTTGTAAATAACAGTGTTGACTACTGAGTGTCCCATAAGTAGAATGCTTGTTAGAGACTAATTTATGAAGCAATACAAGAATATGCCTGATCCTAACATTTATATCTATGACTTGATTGGAAATCAGTTTCTAAATTTATCCGTCGCCAAGGACATCTTCCAAATATATATATATATATATATATATATATACATATATATATATATATAGAGAGAGAGAGAGAGAGAGAGAAAGCACATATTGGAGACCCCTTAATACAGCAATACACAGAGAAACGCATTACCAAAAGGTTATCTATCTTGTCAAGAAGATTAACAATCTTCTGAACCTCCTCGGTAGCCTTGAGACCAGGATCCTTTAAAGCAGCAGCTTCAAAGCCAGTGAGGGCCCTCTCATAGTTCTCCAGGTATTTGTTTACCTGAAATTCAGAGTCAAAAGTTATTGCACAAGACAACATGCATATACAATAATACTTGGCACCTGCATAATAACAAGTTCATATGAGTGGTATGACTTGAGCTATCAAACTCACGAGAAATTTTAAAATCACCAACGCTATTACCATATCTACAATTATTCAAGACAACAACTAAAATGGTGATTGTGCTTTTTCTTTCTTTCTCATTGTTATTCTCTCCATGGAAATATTTTGACAACTATAATTAAAAATAAATAAAAAATAAGAAATCAATATAAGCATAATTCGCACCCAGCCTTTCATTTAGACATGAACACAACAAAAACCACAAGGAAGCACTCTTTTGCTTAAGTTTGAAGAATATGTAAAATAGTTGAGTTATTAGGTTATCTTAACGCCAATATAAATCAGAGTTCTTGCCATGCCAATAAGATAAATTGAAGACAGATTTCATTATCAAGGATGGGTCCGTTGGGACCAACTAACGAACACGTCATTAAAGATTCTGAAAGGACCTTTAGAATCCAAATAGGAAGATTAAAAAATGATAAAGTAGATTGTATTTAATCTCTGATCAACTTCTCACAGTCACTCACGCAAGACAGTCAAAAAGTACATAAGTTCATAACTTCAAAGTTATGCTACAAGCCTTTTCAATTTTCATATACTGCAAGCTAAACTGATGATCATTACTATCCCCTACTTGAACTCTTAGGATCATTTAGAAGGAAGAACCGGGAAGGAAAACCGAACTTACAGTGGCACAGTTAAAATACAAGTCTGGATTGGACTTCATTCTTTGATCTTTCTCCTGAAATATGTGCATCATAAAACATTTTGAGTAACTTCTGGATTTGTAAAGAACCCACCCAAATGACAAAACAAGAGTTATTACATAATCCCTCTATAAAAATGAATACCAAGAAACTTAATGCAGTTAAGAAACCAATCAAATGGATTCCTAGGGAAGTGCTTACTCTGCACACTTACAGCATTTTGGTATGCCTTCAAAGACTGCCTAAGTTTGTCGTGATCCCAAGCACCAGTCACGAAGAAACTAGTAAGACATGCATTTCCAAGGTTATCTGTCAATATGGCATGATTATGAGAAGTTGGATTAAGTAGCATAAAATAAATATTAAGGAAAAAAAAAACGTGATTGAAAAAAAAATTAAAAAGAAAGAGAAATCTAAGAAACTTAGAAGTAAGATTTATTGGTCAGGAATCGAGTATTACACCAAGAATTGCCATCCTTGACATCCAAACTTATAGCTTCTTTGGCATGTTGAATGCTCTCTTCAATGATTTCAGCCTGATTCTCAGAACCTAGCAAAGTAGATGGAAAGCTTACATGGTTTTGACAAAGCACGCATTTTGAAGGCCAACGTAACATCCTCACACATCATCTTTTTGAAGAGAAAAAAAAATATGAAGCTCATAACTCATTCTTATAACTAGATAAACAAACCTATTGATCACATCAGAAGAGACTATCTTCACCCAAAACAAGGGCGGAAGTATAATAGAAAAATAAAAGAAACAAAAAAAACTCGGGGCAGACTTTAACCAGACTAATTTATTGACAGAAGGTGACTGCAGAAAAAGTAGCTTAACTGTGGAATGGGCAAAGCATAACAGCATGATAAGGATTTTCACTGGTTTTAATCTAGGTATCTGTTAATATAATTCTTCCAGTCATCTATTCATTGTTTATTTTAAGAATTTATAGATAAAAAGCAAACTTAAAAAACTTGTCCCTTGATTGTAAAATCGGCTTCAAAAATATCTCATGTACATGAAGAAAAAGAGCCATGGGTGAGATAGATAAACAGCTAACTGATTCCTCACACTATGTAGAATTACATCTAAAGAGAGCAAGAAAACAAGATAAAATGTAAACAACTTACCTTGAGCTATTTTTCTATTAAGCATTGACAATTGACAAAGTATATTTTTGTTTCGACCCTGCAAAGGAAGCAGAACACGGGTCAATCTACTAGTCACAAACCTACAGAGGTCTGATAATTAGAGAAAGAAACAACAATCAGTCTAGTGAGAAACAGATATGAAAAACATTAATCTTACAAACATTGACCTTGCTTAATGCAAGAATGAAACAATTCTTTGCTGCAGATAGATCTCCCTTCTTCCAAATGCAATTACCTAAGCATAGCCAAGCATCTGCAAGGGATGGGTTCAACTTAACCTGCACAACAGGGCAATCAATTTTTACAAAACTCAATTCAATATAAACATCATAAATGGGTCAACTACAAAGCCAAAATCTGCTATTGCTTACGGCTTTCGAGAGATGATCCTCTGCTTCTTTCCTGTAGTCGGAAAATACATCTAGTATCTTTCCTCTCAGATACTCATAAGTTGCCCGTTGCAGGGGAAGTTTTCTTTGTTCTGTAAGAGGATATAATGTTTTACATACATAGATACAGCCAAACAATAACTTTACGGCAAGAACAATCTTTTAAACAAATGGGAACCAAATATCATTGGTTGTAACACATAACGTCAGCTAAAACACTATAGGATTTCATCCCAATTCCATGAACAAAATATATGAATGGATATTTTCTGTGATATTGCTTACTTTGGCATTCCTTACAAACAGAAGATGCTAAGAAATCGAGACAACAATAATTCGATTAATAAACATGACATTGCATAAGATTCACACTTCTACATAAAACCATGAATGCATTAACAGCATCAAAATTTTGAGTATGTTTCATAAGTTGAAGTTATCAACTTTAGTTCAGAGCTTCCTCTAAATTAAAATAAATAATAAATAATAAATAAAAAAGAAACTTCAGTTCAGAGCAGAAACTGTCGGGAAAATTATACCACAACAGAGCTCGTAAACGAAGGTTTTTACTCCATTTTCAGTAACCTTCAAAGCTTTTTTCACGAATAACAGTGCCTAAATCATGGAAAAAAAAAAAAAAGATTCAACAAACTGTTTCAGCTTATTAAACAGATTGGCTAATTTTCTACTTCATCTCAAAATCATAAAATCATTTGCAGAATATTCGTTAACAAAAATTCCTTAATTCCATCTATTTTCAACAACATGAGGAACTGAAAGTCCTAAATCAAACCTTAAACCATTCGACAAATGATAGAACAGTTAGACATCTTTGAGAACAATACTACAACTTCAGGCTCTTCAGACAAGCAACGGACCCAAGGAAGACGCGGCGAAGAGAAAGTAGAGACGAGAATCAAGATTTGAGAAAGCGGCGGAAAGGGGAAGAAGTACCGGGAGGGATGGAATCGAGGAGGCTGAGAGCGAGATCGGATTGAGTCTGCAACTTGGCGGTTTTGTCGTCGGGATTGGCCGGAAAATAAGTGTCCCGGAGGAGGTAAAGATCGTCGACGGCGGCGGTGGCTCTGGCCAGTGGATCTTCTCCGGCAGCTTCGCCGCTCATGTCTCGGAGTTGAGAGGTTTCAGACAAACAGACGTCGTTTTTGGACTCGAAACGAATCGTTTCTCCTCTCCGCAAGGTTAATATTGTTCTGATTTTACGAGGGACGTGGGTAAATAGTTTTTTTAAAGCAATTTTTTTAGCTTGCAGTTTGAACACCAAATCAAAAAAAAAAAAAAAAATTAAATTGAAATTGATTACCTTTTGATTTTAAAATTAATTATAATTTTTTTTAATTTTTAAAAAAAAATTAAAAATGGGAAGAAAAAAACGGATATAAATTTTATTAAATTAGTAAAATAATTAATTTTTGAAAAAAGAAAATAATTGATTTTAAAAAATCTGATTGATCACTTAATATACAGTAAATTATTTATTAATTGATGTCAATATGTATTTTTATTAGTCAATTAATCACTGAGTAACTGAATAGCTAATAAATATTTTAACTATTAGTCATTTTTTGTAAATGAAAAGAAAATATTGTCTTTTAAAAAAAAAAGGTGTACAAAAATGGTTTACTTATCTAATTTCATATTATGTTTCTTGGATTAGGAGGTTCAATCTCATTTTAGTACTCAAATTTTAAATGACCTACAATCAGTTTTCGAATCATTAATCTGTTCCAAAATAATCCTTGAATTCTAATGGGATTAGAAATATGTGAAATAAAAAATAACAATATAACATTTTTAAAAGTTTTTCAAAAATACATTTTGATAATTATATGGTTGGATATGAAAAAACTAGTACTGGTAGGGTTTTAATATTGAACTGTCAAATTCATTTTAAAAATTGTTTATTTTACAATATACTGTATTATTTTGATGTGATTTTTACTGAATTGAGCATTTAAAAACATACACTACAAATAAAAATACCTTACTATAAAACGTTTCATAAATATTTTTCAACAAAAAAATCACATAACATATTGCAGTAGCTCATGAGTAAAAAGAATAAAGTTAATTTTAAAAATAGAGATAAAACTAAAAGGTAAAGCTCAGTGTAGACATATATAAAAATTTTAAATCTTAATGAGAATATACATGAAAATATTGAATCTCAATAAGGGTAAAATGAAGAAGTCATAGATTTTTAAGGACTTATATTTAATTTTTTCAACCAAAAAAAAAAAAAAAAAAAGAGTCAATAAGAGTGGCTGCCCTTACTCGGCGGCTCCACCCTTATTATGACATGTTATTTAGATACTGTTATAAATATAATTGTGAAGATACACAACATACTACATTTTTAAGATTAGCTGACTTAAAACTTTAAATTCTCTCAATTGTTTGCCTACGTGTTATTTTCTTATTTTCTTTTTTATTTTTAAGAAAAACTTAGAATATTTCTAAAAACATAGGTCACTGGATGACAAAAGTCTATTATTTATCATAGAATATATTGATAATTAAAAAAAAAAAACGTCAACATTGAAACTTTCCGATATTTTCATATCCATTGTTATTTCTTCAAAATTATCCTGTTACACAAATTACGCCGAGTCTTTACCAAAATCGATATTTTGACATAAAAGATTTTACACCCAAAAGATGCTTCGACGCCTCCTCAAAACCAAATTTTCAGCGATATTTTGTCAATGAATACCGTTGTGTAATCGGATCCAAAAAATAAATAAATAAAATAAAATAAAATAAGAGAGAGAGAGAGCCAGCTGTAGGACAGCTAAAAACTGTTTGAACTGTTTGTCTTTCCAATATATAGACAAAGGTAATCAAGCAAGATAAAGCATGCGCTTAATGCACTAAGCTCGTGCATTCTGTTGCATTAACTTCGTCATGACATGTACTTTTTCCTCGTCACCTTTCCTTTTACTCATTTATATATATATATATATATATATATATATATATGTTTATCTAACGTTTTCCCTTGCCTTGATCTCCTTCATACAAAGTAGTTTTCATATTTGAGGTCCTAAGATTTTATAAGGTGTTTTTAATCTACAAAATGGAGAGGCTGTTTCGTGTTGTAGTACTACTAGTCATTCTTGTTGCTAGCTCACCACAATCTCTTGGCTTGTCTTCTAGTTCCAATCTTGCGCGGGCGATCTTCAGCTTCGGCGATTCCATTTTGGACGCCGGAAACAACCACTTCAATAAGAATTGCACCGCTCAGGCGGATTTCCCTCCCTACGGATCGAGTTTCTTCCACCGCCCCACAGGGCGGTTCACCAACGGAAGAACGGTTTCTGATTTCATTTGTGAGTAGTTTACTTTTGACACTTCACTTGGTTTTTCCTCAAAACTCCTTATTAAGGCTTATTTGATTGACTTCATTTTGTGGTTTAAGTGTTATGGACTTGTTTGTATTTCTTTGACTGGTGTGATTTTGGGCAGCACAATTCATTGGCATTGATCTCCAGAAGCCCTTCCTCGAGGCGGAGATTGCGGTTTCGAATGGGAGTTGGAAGGCTTATCCCTCCAATGGCATCAACTTTGCAAGTGCTGGCAGTGGTGTTTTGCAGGCTACAAACAAGGATTTGGTAAGAAAAAAAATCTTATGTTTGGATTAGAAGATCCATTAAAAGATGCTATATTTAATACTAGTTATTAAAGATGCAAAATCTTGTTTTTAAGTTTTAGGCAGAACCAGATTTGATTTGGGCAACACTTACTTTCCTAATTAATTGTGTTATCTGTACTAAAATTCTAATAAAGAAGTAATATGTGACCTCAAGTTGGGCAAAGCACTCTTTAGGTTTTTTTTTTTTTTTTTTGGTTGAAAGCAAAGCATTCTAATGGAATCCACTTTGCCAAATGCCAAGCAAGATCTTGATCCTAAATGTACCCAAAAAAAAAAAATACACCTCCCAATTTTATATTTTAGCACTCTTTATAATGTCGTATGTGTATAAATATATATAAATACATACACACACACAGCCCCTATTATCCAATATGATCCACTTGCTATTGCAAGTTGACAAAACCAGCTAAATGGCTTCAAAGAGAAATCGATGGTCCGGTTATGTGAGAACATATGCTGAGCCATGAAACACTTTCTTCAAGTTCCAAACTTAGGGTCTGTTTGAACAGTAGGTTGGAGTTGGACATTTAGAATTTTGTTTGAAAATCATCTTATTTCGAGTTGAAATAATAAAGTTGTGTTCTTCTAAAGTTTGAATTTTATGAAAATAAAAAAGAGGGAAAGAGAAATGTAGACTTGTGTTATGGGTTATTTACATGAATATTTAAATTTCTTTATTTTACAAGAATGTCAAATTTAATACTTATAAAGACCACAATACCATTTTATTAATAATTGAATATAAACAAATAAAGAATTCATAAAAAAGGAAAGAAAAAATCTCTAAAAAAAATTCAAACTAAGCAAATCTTTTATAAAAGGAAAAGGAATCATTTTTATTGATTTATTATAAAGGAAAAAATAAAGGACTATAACAGATATTAGTTGTATTGTAAATGAAAAATAATCATTATAATAAATAATTGGTATAAAATTCATAATGAACATATAAAGAAAATTAAACAGAAATTATATAAAAATATTAAACACTTTAAAATCTAAAAAATACATTTATGATACAATAATTATCATAAAGAAAAAAAAACATTATATTGATATAGTAATCATAAAGAGAAAAAAAAACATACCACGTTCAAAAAAGTATCATAATGTTATAGTAATTATCATAAAGAAATAAGTAATTTCATGCGACATTTAAACATTAGAAATTAACTATTAAAATAATTCCAATAATAATAAATATAGATTATCATAATAACATTATAATTATTATAAAGAAAATAAATCATACTAAATAATTAGGTTTTTTACGAAATATAAATCATACTTAAAGAAATAGGTTTATAAAAAAACCTAAATCTTACTAACAACCAATCACTATAATAAACAACTAATCATTAACATAAAAATTCAATAATGATGAATAAATCAGGAAAAAAAATAGAATCATGATGAGAGAAAATGATGTTAAATATATTAAAATGACAAAATAAGTATTATAAATTGTTATTTTTATAAAAATAGATATTTATGTAATATTTTTTTTTTTTAAAAGGACATATTATAAAATGAGGTTTTAAAAATAGACTTGTGTAGTTATTTATTGTATTATAGCTCATTGAAGTATAAACTTTTGAAAACCAACCTAAAAATAGAGGTAGGAGACGAAAATCCAAACGACCCCTTAAGTCGAGGATTCAAGTGGGCTGAAAAAAGGTATCCCACAATGTTACCCAGATTAAGTCTGCAGGCCTAATGGGCCATGCTATTTCAGGTCCTGGCGTGAGCTCTTTAGCCCACTCCATCCAGCAAAAAACCTGGTCCATTAAACGACTAGATTCTTAATGCTGAATTAATGATAGGAAATTGTTAAATACCATTTTTTACAAAAATAATTGAAGTAACTAATAAGATTTTAAAATATTAAGTAACTAATAAATTTATTAGATAAAAACAAATTTACTAAGTAAGTAACATATGTACAAGACATAAATAAATAATTTATATGATAATTTTTTTTTATTATTATTATTTACTCTAAATATTTTAAAAACACGCGATTTACTTCAATTTTTTTTAAATTATTATTTATTTATTTCGATCATCGCCGTTGTTAATATTGTTGCTATTATTGTTATTTAAAAGGTAAACTATTTGGTGCGTTAGAAACATGACTTAGAGAAAGTTTTATTGTAGAAATTCATGACCAAATTAACAAGTTAGCTAAATTACTAATACACCTAGACCTCCTCACATCTAACTCCATGTTGATGCAATGCAGGGAGTCACCCCAATCCAAGTCCAATTACAACAATTCCAAACCCTAGTAGAGCAAAAACACATAGATAAAACTCTTGTGAAAAACTCCATCTTCTTCTTAGAATCAGGCTCCAACGATGTTTTCAACTACTTCCTCCCACTTTACACACCAACACTTACCCCGGACGCCTATGTGCAAGCTATGTTGGTGGAAGTCGGGAAATTCATCGACGAGCTTTACAAACTTGGTACTCGTCGAATCGCAGTGTTTTCTCTAGGGCCTGTTGGCTGCGTACCCGCTAGAGCGCTCTTAGGTGCACCTACTAGCCGATGCTTTGGGAAGATGAACAACATGGTGAAAGATTACAACAAAGGATTGGAAAGTTTAATCAAGGACATCCCTGTTAAGTACCCTGGCATGGTTGGTGTTTATGGGGCAGTTTATGATATTGTTCAGCGATTTCGAGCTATTCCAACGCGTTATGGTAAGTATCTTTGCCCTCTGAAAAATTTATAGTTCTATAATTATAATAATTTGATCCTCAAATTTGAACAGTTAGTTGAATTAAGGGAAAATTAAAATTTTTTTTTTGTCATATTGCATGTGCAAGGAAATTAAATACATGGTGACTGCAGTTGAGCATAAGAAATTGGAAAATAATTTTTAGAAAAAGGGAAATCTAAAAATTAACTCTTCTTTGGTCTCTATGCTCTTATTGTTGCTACCACATGATTCAAGCACAATATTTTCGGTCATAATAGAATAAACACAGGAGACAAGTTAGCTTTGAATTTAGCCTAATAATTGTTAAATTTGGTAAAAACAAAGAACATTTATACATAATCGGAAACATGTGAAAAATGTTATGCAACGTCAATTTTATTCAAAATCTATATTTTTTAGTTAACTGCGTAAATTTTAAAAAAATAATAATTAATTAAAGAGTTATAGATAAACATTTCAGATTTATAAAATGTTTGGATCATGCATTGCATTTGAATGTTTATTCAAACTGAATGTCTACATTCAAATGTGGAATTCGACTTGTGTATTCAAATTAAACGTGTGTTAAAATTATTTTGGTTGAATATAACATTAAATAGTATAAAGATAAATAAAAAAATGAATGTGATACGGATTATTAAAAAGTAAAAAAATTTAAATTTGAACATGAATTGAATTGTTATGAAATGATTAAAACATTCAGATAATTTTACTCTAACAGTTTGGCCTACCAAACGGATATTACATTGGTGTTCAACGGTAATTATGATAATGGTTCGTCCAAACACACCAAAAGATTAAAAACTTCTCGCGACAAATAGAATTGGTCCAAAATCATTTGAAAATATAGGCTAATACAAAGAAAGTATTATAAAAATGTGTAGGTTTTGCGGACGTGGCAACAGCATGCTGTGGAGAAGGGACACTTGGAGGTGAGGTGCAATGTGGGACAGAGGGCTACAAGGTTTTTTCAAATCCCGATGAGTTCTTGTTCTGGGATTACTTCCACCCAACAGAACACACTTACAAACTCATCTCCAAGGCCTTCTGGGCCGGAAACACGGCCCAAATAAGGCCCATTAATCTGAAAACTCTCGCCAACGTCACCTTCTAGCCTCGAGTTTAAATCACTCTCTTTGGAATTGAATAAATTAGAAACTGATCATCATATGGATGTATTCTTTCTTGTGATGTCTACCCATGAGAGACAGAGAGAGAGAGAGTTGTATGGCAAAAGCTGTTTTTGTGTTTGTGACAAATGTGCTTGAATAATGATTAATCACCAACGAAAGGAATGTTTTGTTTCACAAGATAAGAGCTAACGTGGTTTTTCCTTATAAAGGAATCCTTTTAAAAGAAAAGTTTATGTGTATGATATATATATATATGTATATATATATATTTATATATTTATATTTATATATATACAGGGGCGAAGCCTCCATAGCCAAATGAGGGTTTTCGTCGTGAAATTTTATTTTATTTTTTCAATTTTATTTCTAAAAATTTTAAAATTTTCTCATTTTTCTCCTTGATAATCCTTATACAAGTCATTTTAAAAATTTTATCTTTTAGACGGGTCCTATCTGACAGGCATCAAACTTATACTAATTACCAGTATTGAATAGGCATCAAACTTCATTATCATTACAATTATGATCCTTGAAAAGCTAAATACACGTGACACATTTTGCATTGGTCCCTAGTCTAATCTATGAAGGGAGTAATCTAATTATGATTAGCAGTTGACATTATTGACTGAACAAAAGGCAAACCAACATTTCTTTGAGATATTAAAAACAAAGAAGAATATAAAGGATATTCTGGACCGTTTCCGATAAATTTTAAAATTTTATTTTGCATTTTGATCTGCTTTAATCTGGTACATTAGTTTTACTATTTTTCCATGACTAGTGATGCAACCTTTAGTTTTGAGATTCAATATTGCAAAACTCACTAGATCTATGAGAGGCAAACAAAATCTAAAAAGATAGTCCTTATGTTTCTTTTTGAATAGAAAGAGACTAGTGATGTTCTCACGTACCTTTCTTGAAATTACTTTGAGAATATGCTTGTCGAAACTATATATGAAAAAAAAAAATTTAATTAACGCTCTCATTAATTATCTTTATAGATCCATACACACCAATCATACAATTTCACTAATAATGCAAAAGCAAAAAGTAAAAAATAAAAAAAATCAAATCTCTTAATTATAAATAAGAAAAAGAGTTATGAAACGATTATCATTTACCATCACGGAATCACCACGGGTTGTAAGATAGGCCTTACGTTGTAACCAAACAGATTCAATGTCTTGACTCAGGGATCAGTTGTGTCCATCATCAGGTACTACATTAAATTGCGAAATGAATTATTTTGATTATTGCTTGTACTGCGTATACTTTTTTATTCAGTTCCCCACAGTAGTCTGTATTGATCAATAAGTATTTTATTGAATATGATCTCTAATTTCTAATCAGTTATAATGACATTAAACTTTTTCGGTGTTAGTTGCACAATAATTATGTACAGTATATAGATCCACCTAACCTAGACGACCCACTACCTATATTATAATACAACTTATTAATTAAGATGCTGGAGCACCAAATTAACCCTCACGACCAATTGTCCACCAAATTTATGACTTGCTAATTCAAATGAATGGAAGATTAACTACATTTTCTTTGTTTATCCAAAAAAAAAAAAAGAAAAAAAAAACCTACATTTACTGTGCTTTCATTTGAAAATATTGTCATTTTTCTTTTTTATATTTTTGGTTTTTTTTTTTATTTCTTATCATTTTACGATAAATTATAAGAAGATACCATATCGATAGGACTTTATTATTAATTAGTAATCATCAAATCTATCTATCATTTTTACATACTTAATGTTGTAAAAATGTGCATTACCGATACCCATCGGTTCTACAATTTACTTAACCCTGAAAGCTTTTGGCTAAATATATATGACCGAAGTAAATATATATATTGATTATGACATTGCACTGGTACTTGGGTGCACCATATATATTTTGATAATTACTTAAATATATACCATATTGGATGGTTGTTCATCAAATAGTCAAAACTAATCGAGTTTTGGACAAATTCCACTAATTATAAAAGCCAATTTAAGAGGTGACCACTATTTTTTTTTATTAATATTGTTTTTATTTCTTTATGTTAATTAAGTGGACCGTGGTGATTAATATTGTTAATAAGTATAGGATAAGGTTCGTGTCCTTATAACCGTACATTTCATTTCAAATCCAGACGTACTAGTTCCAAAGCTGTCTTGAATGGGCATATACACAAGATAGCTGTGTGGAATGACATGTGTGCAGCCTACCGACACAAAACACTAAGGACCTGTTTGATAAATGAGTTGAGTTTAAGTTTAGATGAAATTTTTAAATTTGAGTTGAGTTGACTTTTTAAAAAAGTAGTTATAAATTTTATTGACTTTTCAAAAAAAGACAAAATTTGAGATAAAAAAATATAATTTAGTTGGAGTTAAACTCAAATGTCAAACAAAACCTAAAATTTGTCTCCATATAAAAGTAAGTGTGTGTGTATTTTAATAATGAATTTGCAAATATATTCCATTTCATCATAAAGAGATATGTACAGAAGTACGCGCAAATATGTTTCACTTGAACTCTCAACTTGGACTTGATAAGATCAATTTATGTAGAAAGCTCTCACGTACGTTAGTACGACAAAAAACGACAGTTAGTAATATTTTATTATGTATCTTATAATTATTAATATATTTATATGTAATTTTTTATTTGAAATGTTGTAATAGTAAATATTTAAATTAATAACGTATCACTAAATATTACAATAGAATTATTTAATTGTTACAGTAATGAAAAAAAAATTTTAAATGCCTTTTGTAAGGATGTCCCATAGCTCCCCATACATATATAATAAAATTTGGGCTAATTGAAATTCTAATTAAGTAATTAACACTGTGGTTTTTGCAGCAAAGACACCGCGGAAAGCTAAGCTAGAAAGGTATAGCACACCGATTAAACAGACATGTAACACCCTATCCAGCAAGTAAGTAATTAACCGCTAGTCAAATTCAACTACAAAAGCAAACAATTAATTAAATAGTAAATGTTTAAGCTTAATTTGGATGTGAAAACGAGTTTGGTATGATATTAAGAGGTATTTGGGGCATTGACTAAGACTCAATTGTAGAAATCATATCCTAGCACGTATTCAATTAGTTAAAAGTAATACTAATTTATTGTCTCTTTGCACTTGTCTTGACTTTAATTTAAACTATATATATCTGGAACTCTTAAAATGCCTATTTCATAGAAAAATGTGAACATATATAAAGTATATGTATATATTAGTTTTATATTGACCAACATATAAGAACGACATCAAGAAATTTAGTTGTCCTTATCAATAGTAATATTTTTATTTGGTATGAGAAAAGATGGTCCCAAAGGATCATAAACAAACATTTTGAGAAATTGATTTTCAATCCTAAACTATCTTATAAAACTTTAGTTGCACTTCCATTTCAAAAGAAAAATTACAACCACGTCTTTACATCAAGTTTTTTATATGTTAATTTTTACTTTTAACATTTCAGTAAAATTTGATTATGTACCTATTTTATTTATATAAAAAAAAAAAAACATTGTATTATGTTCACACTTAGCTTATATTTGAATCGTCGGTTGGAGTTGAAATTTTTAAGTTAGAATTGATAGACTTTTCAAAAACTAGTTATAATTTTCAGTGATTTTTCAAAAAAAAAAAAAAAAAAGACAAAAATCCAGTTTAAAAAATACAGTTTAGTTAGAGTTGAACTTGATTACCAAACAAAACCTTAATAAATAAAATATACTAATTTAAAAAAAATTATCTTCAATTTTTCATAACAGCCCATTGAAAAAAAAATTCCTGACTCCGCACCTATATATATCTGTTTATTTATATTTGAAGACTACTGTTTATAGTATTTGGGTTACTATATATATAGCATAAGGAGAAATAAGGAAGCAAAGCCGGCCAAAGCCAACATTTCTTTAATTATTACCAATTATATTTATACGGCAGACTTAACCAAGTTGATTGTGTCAAGAAAGATCAAAAATATCAAAAACCCCCCACTTGTCCCAGAAAGCAACAACGAAACTGAAAAACTTGGAGAGATCAGGTTCAAAAACTGTTGGCTATTCTGTCTCTCTCTCTCTTCTCCCTCTCTTCCTCCCCCCACCCCACCCTCTTTCTTTTTTTTTCTTTTTTATCATATGGGGAAAATGCCACTTTTCATATGGAAGTCTTCAAGCAGACACAAAGGCAAAAAGGGGGCAGTTAACAAAACAATATAGCTGGAATAAATAGTCATCAAAGTGGGTCCCACACGCATTTACAGCCCAAATTCGCGTCACAAACAGACATCTAACCACGTGTCTTTGTAACTTCTCTTCCTTTCTTTCTTTTTTTTTTTTTTTTTTTTTTTCCTCTAGCTAAATTTTTTCAATCCCAAATAACGCGCATATAATTTCATTGATTATATTTCCTTTCAAATATTAAAACAAAACAACAACTGCCAAATGAACCAACCCCACCAGTCCACCAATACATACCACACAGGTTCCGTATTGACATTGTATATCCATATAGTATATGTATATAGACTACTCTCTCTCATCGCCTATATATAGTACTACATTTCCCAGGCACATTTTCTTCAAAGCACACCAAACCCATACCAAACAAAGGGGGGAAAAAAAAAAAGGAAGCTAGAAGGGGAAAAAAAAAAAAAAAAAAAGAGAGAACTCATTTTCTCTTTTGGTTCCTAACAAAGACTTCAACATGGGAAACTATGTGTCATGCACTTTGGCAACTCCTCTAATGAAGAACTCCAAGGCGGTGAGGGTCATCTTCCCGGCGGCGAGGTGCGGCAGCTCCGGGAGGCCGTCAAGGCGGCGGAGCTGATGCTAGAGCTCCCCAACTTCTTCTTAGCCAACTCTACGGGTCTCCACATCGGCCGGAGATTCTCGGCTCTCTCGGCGGATGAGGAGCTCGAATTCGGCAACGTCTACGTCATGTTTCCCATGAGGAGGGTGAATTCCGTCATCACGGCCGCCGACATGGCGGTGTTCTTCCTCGCCGCCAACTCGGCGGCCAAGCGGATTTCCGGAGGGAAGGTCAGGATCTCGCCGGACTCCGGTAATGCGAGAGAATTGACCGCGGCGGCGGAGGGAGTTGATTGTGATCCTCAAGGTTATAGTCATTCGCATGATGATGATCATGATCAGAATGGTCATCAGATCAAAGGGTCAACGTTGAGCTTGGAAGGAGTTCATGAGGGTTTTGATCAGGTTTTGCCGGAGTACAAATATAGATTAGCTGCTTGCAGGTCCAGGAAGCCTATGTTGGAGACCATCAAAGAGGAGCCGATTTATTTGAGATAGAAAGATTTTTCTACACTCTTATAATTATAAGGTCAAGGGTAGGTTTTTTTTTTTTTTTTTTTTTAATTTCTCATGATATTTTTTACTAATATCAGAGAAATGGTTTTGGCCATATATATATATATATATATATATATATATATAAGTAGTTTAGTTAATGTTATCTGTAAATTTAGGGAAATATCATTCAATTTGTGACTCGTGTGATGTGCAAAATTCACCAATTTATTTTGTGACATGTAAAATCACAAAATAAATTTATGATGGCTGTTATTATTATTGTTTTGGATCAAGCAAAAGTGAATTACTTCTCAAGATATATTATTTTTTACTAATATTAGAGAAATGGTTTTTGGGCATATGAAAAAAAAAAAGTAATTTAGTTAATGCTAACTGTAAATTAAGGGAAATATTATTCAATTTTTGTTGAAATGAAAATTATCATTCAAGATAAAATGGGATACAAACACCAATATTAAAGATAAAATAATATTGTGGTGCAAGACACATAACCCTGGATTAAGATGAATTCCATCAGTAGAATCTGATAAAGCTCGGTGAAGAGGATATAAGTCGAGACCTGTTGACGGAAAAATTCATCGAATTCATTGGCAATTCTATAATCGAGTATGTACAAAGCTCTTTTTAAAAAAAATCTACAATCGAGAGACAGTCACTCGCAGTACAGAGACTACATCAAATTCTGCCTAGCCATAATACTAGTAGAAGCAATAGACATATATTGCTAGAAAAGAACTCAAGCAGAACACACGCAGAATAACAAATCGAAGGTGGGGGAATTACCTCATTTATTACAAAATTAAAACTAGAATACAAGAACAAACCATTAATATAAAAAATATCAACTGCAAAATTCTCGCTCATGTGAAACAACCACTCCGCCGTACGCTATAACTTGAAGGAAAACAATCGGCTCTAATAATAGATCGCCTCACCTACCATCGAATAGCCAAGGCATTGCTGGATCTCAAACCACCGAAAGCTTGTTGGCTAGATCTGATCGATAAACTCTCGTCTAGAACCTTCTAACTTCATTCCCGCTGAAAGCATCAAATTGCCACTCACTCTCGCCAGTTGTGGCGACGGTGGCGGTAGAAGTCCCACACAAAGGGAAATCATAAATACGAAAATTTTGAGAGAAGAAGGGGTAGAGAGAAATTGGAAATATCATTCAATTTGTGACTCACGTTGATGGGAAAAATTCACCAATTTATTTTGCGACATGTAAAATAATTATAGATGGCTTTTATTATTATTGTTTTGGGTCAAGGAAAAAGCGAATTAAATTGTCTTAGCATTTAATCTTTCTATATGTAATGGTCCAAAAATTTTATGAAGCAAATGGGGCCGTGTGGGAGCCAAGGAAAACAATTGTTGGAATTTTCTTGGTCCAAGAAATTGATCGAAATTTTCCTGGGAACCTTAATTGGAACAAAGAAAAGTATACGAGAGAGGGAGCTTCCATGATAGGCGGGTCTGTGTCAGATTTCCCAAGTAAAAAGATGCGGCTACACATTGAGTCTGGACTACATGCATAAATAAATAAATAAATATACTTACATGCGCGTATACATATTATATATATATATATATGTGTGTGTGTGTGTTTCTATAAAAGAATTTTTTAGGCAAGGATCAAGGTCGACCAAGGAATTTGTTAGGCAGGATTAATGAATTTATCTGGCCTTTGATCTGCAAAAACAATAATTAAAAAACGACCAAAAGTAGATCTGATTTAAGCAGACATTGATATTTTTTTTATTTGAATATTTAATATATTAGTTTTAGGGATAGTTGGGCATGCACTTTCCAAGAACTAACAAGCAATTATGTCAGAATAGAGAAATTTAATTAGAAAATTAGACCAATGGTGAAATTGACACTGGAGTTGTATTTGCCAAAGAATTTAGAACGAGTCCCTCAAAATTAGCTAATAATACATTTCTATTGGTAAAATCATAATTATTATATTTTCAGTAATTAAAAATTGCTAATTTTCCTTTGTTATATCATAGAGAAGGAAAGAATAAATACGTTTTTCTACCTCTTGTGCTTAATAATCTTCTTGTTAGAAAGTGATCAAAGATGTGAGAATCAGTATTTTATTTTATTTTATTTTTGTGTGTGTTGATATTTTCACCTGTGGCCCGCGAATTAGAAGATTAGTCCCGCTTTACCTCTTAATTTTTTTTAAATGCCTCTTAATTTTAAATTAGTCCCACTTAATTGTGTTTATTGTAATTTTTATTAAAATAGACAGAAAAAATGAGTAGTTCATCACATGGTCATTCTATTAATATTTTTGTTAAAACTAATAGAAAAAGATCATATAATCACACTTAATCCCTACTTTTTTTCTCTGTTTTATTAGTAGAAATTCTAACATGGAGGTTCATTGGGACTAAACTCAAAGTTCTAAAGGCAAAGTGGTTATTTTTAAGGTTTAAAAGATTAAATAGAAAGGATCCTTTGGTTCAAATGGCATAAGTGAAATTCATCTTTTTTTTATTTTTATTATTATTTTTTTTATAAGAACTATGTTGCAACACCTCCACCTATCCTTTCAATTCATTATTTTTTTTAGTTTGTGTTATTACTAAAAAAGAAAAAAAGAAAAGTCCCTCAATAAAAATACATTTTTTGTAATACGAATTTGATAGAAAGAAATTCTTTCCCCAAGCCTCTTTCAAAATGAAAAATTTTAATACCGTATCTTTTAAACACAACTCTTGGCAAACAATGAATCAACAACCTTTGAAAAAATAATTTAATCTAATAGTCTCATCTCTCTCTCTCTCTCTTTTAATTTTTTTTATACTACTTAATTTTTAAAAGATTGTTTATAATTTGATATCTTATTTTCTATTACCGAGAGTAATAAAACTGTATAAGAAAATTAACAAAGAAAAGTGCACAAAATTTATAGTGTTTCACCTCTAATGTTATAATTACGTCCATTTTAAACTACTCAGTAATTTACTATGTATGATGATCAAGAACCTTACAAGAGAAAATTAATGTTCACTTATCAATATCTCGGTGTTTTTTCTCTAACATCTTTAATAACCCTAAAATCGATATCGCTTTAAATTTAATAAAAAAACTAAGGCAATCGAAATTAAAAGTATGAAATTCTCAAAATACTTTTATTGAATAATTATGCTCCACAATTTAACACAAGTTTTAATCAGATGTTGATGCTTTATGACTTTATCAATGTAATCTATATGTATTTAATTTTTAACAAATTTAAAACCTGGAAATTTATGTGCGTAATTCCTATTTGAAGATGAGTTTGTATTGGAATATTGTTGACTTCCAAGACCTAAACCAAATAAAGTCTCAGCCCCCCTCTTTCTTCAGCGTGTGAATAGTGGCAAATATCAACTTTGAGGTGGCCCACATTATAACAATAGGGGGTTCAATTTTCCTCCTAATTCCTCTTTTAATTCATTTCTCCTTTATTTTTTTTTCTTTTCCGCCATAAATGCCATAAATTCAGTTTTGAAATGGGCCATGTTATAATTAAGTGACAGTTTAAAAGTATGTTAGTAGTTACCTCCGAAATTTACAGCTCATGGTATATATCCTGAATTAATTGGTCAAATATGTGGATGTTCATCATCCAACAAATTCATTTTATTTTCATTTTTTATTTTTGTTGGGACAAGTTCGTGTGGATTTTAACTATAAACTTTGACACTAATTCCCCTTTTGATTTCGGTTTTAGTTGTGTCCTCTTTATCGAATCACAGTCGGTGGTGGCATAATGATAAACATAAATTGCATTGAGACTCGCTATTTTTTGTCTGAGGTTTAACTTTTTTACATCCGCATTTTTAAATAATGAGATTATGGGACTTATATATAAGAATTTATCAAGATAATTGACAAGTGTATGAACTGAATTTTTTTTTCTATTTCATCTATGATTTTGGAAAAAAAAAAATATGCATTCATGTGTTTGGATCCACAATCCAAACCTTAAAATTACAATCTAATTTTTATCTTTTTCCCTCAGTTTCACTATTCACACAATTTTATTACTCAAACTTTAAAAGTCCATAACTTTGTATAGAAAAATCCAAATGGGATGATTTTTTTTACATTACATAGAATTTTAAGATGAACGAAACAAGTTTCTTATTGATATATATATATATATATTTTCAAAACACATTCATAATTTTATATTTTTTAACTCTAATAATTCAAACATTTCGATAACGTACAATCAATTTAAATCTAAATTCTACAATTTAAACTTTAATACCAAACGCATGATGTTTCTACGGAATTCACAACAATCAATTCTCAAATTAAATTCCTAGTCCCAACTCTAGAGTGCTTCCGAGTAGTTCAGTTGGGGGAAAGTCATCGTTGCAAACAAGTTTCCAAGTACGGAAGAAATTTTTAACAAAAAATAAGTCGTCTTATTTATGATTTTTTTTAATGGTCAATTTATAATCTTTTCAAAGGACAAAGGAAAACCAAAAAAAAAAAAAAAAAAAGATAGATATGATGAGGCCTAAAAACTTTTTTGTAGCCCAACAAATAAGAAGTCCATATTCTCAAATACGCTGATTCATTGGGTTGCTCCTCCGCCCAAAATTTACATCTCTGTCAACTTGAGGTATCTATGAAAATCTGAATATATATGGTGAATATGGCTGACAAAATAAAGAAGTCAATTAGAGTAGATAACAATGTAAAGTAGTTGTGATTCTCGAGATAATTTAGCGGTAATTTCATATCTGATTTTATTATATATGAGATAAGATTTTAATCTCTCCACCTTTAAATAAGAGGGGAAAAAAAAAAAAAAGCAATGACAAGTAATTTGTTAGCTGGATCATTCATTTTTAATGTTCTGGAACAAATTAAACAAACCATTGGCGATTACTAAACAGTGTGTTTTTGTAATTTTAGTTGTAAGTTGCAACACACTAATGCTTAAAAATTAAAAAAAAAAAAAAACAAACAAATATATTTTTGCAATTTTGTGTTGGTATTTTAAACTGTGAATTCAATTAGAAACCCTATAATAAATCCAAGTTATATTGTTATGATGGCGATCAACTTCTGTATTACAGTATGATCTCTTGTAAACTTTATGTTAAGATTTATAAACTTAAGCTTCACCAACAAATCATGATTACCTTCCCCAAGATGTGCAAACATACAACACTCCAATGGTTTTTTTCAAATTTTCGGAAAACGAGCTTCAATTGCTCCATACACCACCATATATAATGTACACATAATGCGTCTATATGCAATGACGGAGTTAGGATTTTTGTTTCGCATGAGCTTTATTTTATCTAAATATTTTGTTTGAGACAAATTGACATTTTTTTTTTATTTTCATTTTTATTTTGTAGAGTGGCTATATTATAATTGATGTAAATATATGTGAGACTCAAGTAGGAGAAAAATTGAATTTCCTCACTTTTCTTAGGGGGTAATTAAACTATATGAGGATTTGAGGGGTGATAAAATGGATTTTCTTAATTCTTTATGAGAGCTATTTGTTAAAAATAGCAAGAATAGAGATAAAAGCCCCAATTATAAATTATATCTTACTACGTACTAGTTTGTATATATAGATATATGTATTTATGTATAGGCACATTTATATATATATATATGTGTGTATAAATTATATCTTAAGATGATAAGAAAGCATAAAGTAATGGATACGTAAAATAAACTAAATCAAAGCATCCTTTCAATTAAGATTTGCTCAATTGAAACTAAATCAAAGCATAAAGTAATGGATACATAAAGTATATCACTCTTATTTTTAATATTATGACTAATATTTTTATTATTATTATTAGGGCTACACCAAAAAGATTCCAACCAATAATCTTCATCATCATGCATTTCTCCAGCCTTTGCTTTGTCCTCACCTCTTCAATTCTCTCCCTTAGAACACTCAAATTTGCATCCACAATATTATTATTTGCTGATTTTCCTGCAAACCAAACGCAAGAAAGATATATCGCTAAACATTACATCAATTTTTTTACGTCAAAACGTACTGACCGACATGGAAGGGAAATGAAAATATTCGGATTCGTGTAGTAATATATATTATCTCCTTTCTAACATGGAGAGATTTGTATATAAAATAAACAAAGAGTAACTTAAAGGTAAATTCTGCTGGAAAGAAATTACCTTCATCCCTGGAGATTTGGGATCTCACTTGCGGGTGCTCAAGAATTCTTTTTTTGTAAAATGGCCTGTAATTTAAGCTTCTGCAGAAAGATGGCAAAGATCGATGAAGCCATAATATTGTTTCTTTTTCTTTTCTTTTATTCTTTTTGAGCGTCTACATATGTGTATCTATATATATATATATATATATATACGGGGTATGTATAGCACCTCAGAGAAACACCTAGTTCCTGTACTTCAAATATTAAAAAAAATTATACTAAACGATAAGAATAATGTAAAGTTATAACCCGAATAATTAATGTACTTTAAAAATCTATTTGTACGGCTTTAAGAAATTAAAAATTAACCACAGGATGATGTTTTCTACCCCAAAAAAAAAAAAAAAAAACACGGGATGATGTAACATATAATAACATTAACAAAAGATAAATAAATAAAATAAACAAGCCTACGAATTGATACAATATTTTAAAGACGCGTAACTATTTAATGTTCCCAATCCCATGTCAATATATATTATATTCACCACATAGCTTTGGTGCACATGTCAAACTTATGCATGGTCTTCAGACAATTCAATCATTTTTTTTTTTTTTTTTCTGAAAGTTCGAGGAAACCAGGTCAAAACAGTACTTACTCAATGTTGATCAGTCATTAATTATAATTATAAGCTCTAATGAACTGCTAATGTATTTTTTTAATAAGCAATTAATTAACTGTTGCCTCTAATGTGTAGCCAAATGTCTCTCTCTCTCCGTGAGTCCAAATTAATCAAGCCACGCAGCATGGAACTAGCTTGGTAAGGTTTAGGTTAATTGGAGAACCTACTGCCTAATCAAAGTTTTTCTTTCCGTTTGTATATTTATATAAATATATGGAAAGGTCTTATATCTAATATATTTGATACCGGATATCATATGGTATTTTTTATTTTTTGTTTAAAAACTTGTAATATCAATTGATTTATATGTAATTTCTTATTTAAAATCTTACAACATAGTAACTTCTTAGTTAGAACCTTATCACATGATATTAGTTGAAAAATATTACATTAAAGGGGCATTTGGACTTCCAATCCAAACCATACTTCTACAATACAATTCTTGTCTTTTTCCTTTAACTTTACTATTCACACAGTTTTGTAACTCAAATTTTAAAAGTTCATAACTTTGCATTTACAAGTCCAAATGAGATGATTTTTTTTTTAAATTGTATAGAATTTCTTGATGAACGAAACAAGCTCCATATTGATATTTTTTTCCGAACACATTTCAAGTTTTTACATTTTTTAACTTAAGCAATTCAAACGCCTTGATAAACGCCTAATCAATCAAAACTCAAATTCTACAATCCAAAACCTTAGTACCAAATGCATGTTAAAATTTTTCACCAAGTGTCGTATAAGGAGGGGTCACTTGTAACATGATTTATGTTATATTGTATCAATCAGATAATTTAAATGTAAAATTTTTCAATGTTCTATTTGTTATTTACACCAATATGTAAATAGTATCATGTGATAATATTTTAAATAAAAAGTTACATATAAATCAATTTGTTTGTAACAAATTTTTAAATAAAAAGTTAAAAGGCCGCATAATATACGGTATGGCATACGAAAGAAAAAGAAAAAGAAAGCAATTAGAATTGTTGTGAATTATATGAATAAGGTTTACGATATTACAGCGCAACTCTGCAATCAAAAATTAATTAGTGATTGAATTGTGTAGTTTTGATAGAAACACTCTTTTCACCTTTTTTTTTTTCTTTTTTGTAAATTAAAAAAAAAAATCTAGTGACTAGTTATAGAAGTCATGTATTTACTATTTTTTTTAGAAAGAAGAAAAAAAAAAGGAAGGGTTTAACAATCATAAACAGGATTAAAAAATTTTGACATCCTAATTGGGATAATTAGCGTCTATGATATAATTAATTTACTGACTTCATTAATATTTAAAATATATATATAATATATATAGAGAGAGAGAGAGAGAGAGAGGGACTATATACTGAGCATTTGGCATGGTTACAAAGCGCCGTCCTGAACCTAATCTTTAAGTAAAAACAGTATATCTGTCATTCATATAAAATCTTGAAGTACAACAGATAAAAACTAACCCTTCACTAATTTAGAAAGGCTGTAAATTTATCTGACTTACAAGTTTTGAAATTTTACTTGTCCCACCTGGTAATTACCTAAGAAATACCTTTAAAGTAAATCTACATAACAATTTATCAATCTTTGCACAGTTTCACAACCTTCCTATATAAACTTAAATATTATGCTAATCATGGCCAACCCTCTAGCCGATCGGAAAATGTAGATATGTGAAAGTATAAAGAGCATGCATTGAGGAGTAAAATTTCAAAGGAAAACTTAAAAAAGAATTGGTTGGGAATCATATCTATTCCCCACTGTAGGGAAATTATATTATATATTTTAAAATATTCAGGAGTAACTTATCAAAATTAAAAATTTTGGAGTTAAGTTATGAATGATCGATAAATTTTAGAGATATAAATGATTATCTATAGGTGAAACTATAATCATTTGACATTCTCAAAATTTTTTACATTTAAGAAAACTCAATTATCTGTTGCTAATATGTAAACCGTAATTGTGGACCCCTATAATCAAACTAGGATGGATGGATTGAATTTTGACATAACTAAAATAACTGTAGTCAAAGTTACTATGATGTAAGTAATGATGTAATAAATTAAACGAGATAGACCAAAATACCCCTGGATAATTAGGATTTTTTTTTTTTCTCATTTTCCTTTCTTTCTTCTTCGCTCACCCCTCTCCTTCTCTCTCCTACCGTAGAAGCGCTTCCCTGCTGTCGTGGCTGGGCTTGTTGGAAGTAGCAGGCGCCAGCTTCGCTTGCTGGAGATGAGAGTGTGAGGGGGTTGGGATTTGGGTCTGTTGCGATGGAGTCGTAGGTATGGACAATTGTGGCGACGGAGAGGACGGGAGAGCCAAACTTATTTGTCTGAAACTCCCATTCAATGTTGATCTTTTTTTTTTTTTTTTTTTCTCTTTTTTCTTTTTCAGAAATGTGTTATGGTTCCCCTTGAAAATTATATATGCCACCCCTACACTGCACTTCAGTGCGGCAACACTGCTTGTGGACCTCAGTATCATTTTATTCTTTTGTTTTCTTTGTCCACAGCTATCATCAGCCTTTCGTTCATCTTAACACTTTTCAGTACTAATTCTTGAGATGATGAACAAGGTGGTAGAAGAAAGAGATGTGACTGGAGATGGTTTGCGTTGGTGGTTAAAAAAAAAAAAAAAACTAGAGAAGGTTTCAGATCTAGAAATAAGAGAAAACAAAATGTTTGCAAATGAAATATATACATTCTGATAGCATACGAAAGCCAAACACACACACACATACCCAAGAGAGAGAGTAGATGAGTTTATAGAAGAGATAACATGTGAAGACGCATGTTAAAACATACGGCTTGGTTAAGTTTGGGATGGTGGAAAGTACAGAAAGAAGCAGAACATTAACAAGAAAAGAAAAAAAGAAAAGAAAAAAAAAAAAAAAGGGAAGGATCAAAAATAAATAAGTGGGTCCCCTCATTTCTAGTCAACCATACCTGACATGGTGGGGCAGATACCCTAAGCTTTATTCGGCCGAAACCTTAGAGGTGTTGGAGTTATGATTTATAAGTTTTAAATAATAAATTTTTTTGAATTTTTTTAAATTTTTAGAAAAGATAAATAATTTTTTAAGAAAAAAAATAAAAAATATGATTAAAAAAATACAATTTAACTTAAATTAAATTTTTTATCAAATACTAATATATTGGTTTATTTTTCAATTCTGCACCCTACTCTGTTAGCCTGACAAGTCAGTATTTGGTCTTAACTTACCCTCATTTCACTTCATCATATCAGACCGTTTAAATCTCATCCAATGGTCATTAATTAATTACGGATGTGTACGGCAGCACACACAAAACTCTTCCCCTCTCTCTCTCTCTCTCTCTCTCTATATATATATATATATATATATTGTAAAACTCAATCCCATATATCAATCTATGACATTCCTGTGAAGATCACATTATATAAAAGTAGAGGTGCTCTTTTTCTTTAAAAAATGAAAAATAAAAAGAGACTTTTGCCTTCTTTATATTTAATATTTGGCTATTTTATCCGGATAAATTTAAAATTTTTTGAATTTGATAATTTATTCCTTAAATTTTTTTTATTGACAACTAACCTCATGAACTTATAATTTTTTATACTATCAATCATTCTTACTTAAATTCGTTAAAATTTGATTATTTTTTACACATAACTTACAAATTATAACCCAAGAAGGTATTGTCAATTATTTATACTTAATTTTAATTTAAATTTCTTCGAAAACTTGAATATGTATATTCAATTATCATTCAGTCTTGAACATAAACTTTTAAAACAATTTGTTCAATAGCCCAAACTATCAGTTAGGTTTGTGCACGAAATTCGCAAACCCGTCCAAATCATCCGGCCCCGTCCCTCCCATTTGAATGGGTCCACATCATCACCCTTTTGTTTTGGGCGGGTTTTCTACCCACCCGTCATCACTTATAGGCATGTGTGGGTTTCAGTTTTATCTTGCTGGTTCAACCTGTCCACCCGTCATTTTTTAAATTAATAATAACTATATTTTTCTTTAATAAGAGTATAAAATTCTTTGACGAAGTTACTAGTAGTTTAATTGATTTTCAGATATTATTATCATTATTATTGTTGTTGATATTATTTTGATATTGTATTTGTAATTATAATCAATCTTACTCCTTTTTTTTTTTTCAGTCTCTTCAAGCTGAAAATAGCAAGTTCAACAATTGAATTGAAATTCCAAGCTTGTTTCGATTAAAAAAACAATTGAAAAAAAAATTAAAAGGAGAATAAAAAAATAACAAAATTGTTTTTAAAACTCTCTACCCACCCACCACACCGCACGCCCCCACCTACCTCCAGGCCACCAAACTGGCCCTCATGATGGGTGGGGTTGGTTTGGGATTTTGAAAAAATCGTTATCTTTCAACCCACTTATCACCCACCCGCCACCCGCTTAACCCACCCATGTACAACCCTACTATCAGTCAATTATCACTCAATTATCACCCATGATCACTTGCACATTATAACTCAAGAAAGCATTGCTAATCATTTTTACTCAATTTTAATGCAAATTTTTTTGAAAACTTGAATGTAATGCAATTATCACTCAAACTTGAACCTAAATTTTAAAAGAAATTTGTATTAAATTAAATAAAAATGATAAGCAATGCCTTTCTTGGGTTATAATGTGCAAGTAATGTGAAAAACGATTTAAATTTTAACGGATTTGAATAAGAAGAATTGAAAATACCAAAAATTATAAATTCAATGGTAGATGTCAAGGAAAAAAAAAGACATTAAATCGTCAAATCCAAAAAATTCATGTGGTATCTACACAAAAAAAGCCTATTCTTAATTTATATTGTTGAAATACTATTTTACTTTAATGTGATACCATTTAAATGAAACTTTTACAAATTACATGTTACTTTTTAAAGGGGCAAATTATATCTACTCACTTCAATATCTTTCTTACAATCCGTTAAAATAATATTGTATCAAGACTGGTGTAATTCGTAATACAAATATGTGAGAAAAAATAAACTAGCATTTAAAAAAAAAAAATATGATAAATTATAGTCTAAAATTTTAAACATTATAATATATAGTGTAATCAAATTTATAACTATACAATGTCAAAAAAATCCCTCATCATTTCTCTCTCCTCCGTGCTCTTTCTCACTCTACATAAAACTGTACAGATAATCTGTTAACATAAAACTGTGCAAAAAAAAAATTTATTATTAAAAATTAACTGTAAATTTGTTATTTATTAGAAAATCTAAGGATTTATCGAAAAAATCTAAGGATTTACTCATAAATATATGCTTTAATTTATCATCTTTTAAAAAATCTAATATAAACTTCAAAATTACATATAAAATATGTTATTTGCTATAATTTCGCTACAATATTGCTGATAACCCAAAAATAATTTTTCCAAAATTTTTCTGCAACTTTTTTTTTTTTAAAATTTATACATACATATAATTATCTATTTGGTTTATTTAATTTTTTTCCTTCTTTTTCTTTCAACTTGCTTTTGGAGTTTTGGAAACACGCATGCTACTTCTGTCATCTCAAATCTCACTCAGCTCAGATTAATTTTTAATCAAATTATGCTTATTACAGTATTGCTCCCTCAGATCACGTTAATGTTTTGGATAAATTGTCAAATAAATTCTAAACTATGGATGTATTTTTATTTATAATAGAAAGATAATAGTTTTATCTTTATTTTTATTTCTTAAAATAAATGGTTTCATTTAATAAGATTTAAAACACATAAAGATATTAGGGGCAGAATAGAAAAGCAAAAATAAGGAAAAGGGGGAAAAAAAATTGGAGGACCAAAAGAAGGAACAAGTGGGAGTTTGGTCGTTTTGGTAACTCAAAAAAGTACACATTTACATTTACAAAGTATAATTTAACGATAATTTTTTATATAATTTTATCATAAGGTAAAAAATTTGGATCGTGAATCCATAAGTTTAATATATATATATATATTTACATTTATTAGGTATGTAGATTTCAATAGATATTTGACTCCTCTTTTCTTTTATTGTTATATACCCTAGTTTATGTTAAAGCTTCACGAGTGTGGAATAAATAAGGAAAAAAACAACGTAATGAGGACGTTGTCATCATGTGACGATGACGTGACAATCATATAACGATTACGTGGCAAGTAGGAAAGGGGGGACGAAAAGAGTCATTGGCTCTTTTAAAGCATATATAAATATATTTGAGATTTTATGTCCCCTAATAGTATTATATATATTGTTTAGAATATTATCTTAAGTGCATTATATTATCATACTAATTAAAATACCAATATATATCATAATGTTATTATGACACATAAAGAGATTGAATACGATAGATGTATGTAGATATAGATAAATGGCTACACAAATGTAGGTATGACCTACGAAGGACTTTCAGCCAAAAATAAATAAATAAATAAATAAACGTTAGGGTTATTCTTATATTTGTCTCTTGAACTTTAAGTGCATTCCCACTTTGCTCCATAAATTTTAAAACAACTCATTTTGTTCCATGAATTTTTTCACAAAACCCCTCTCATTAGAATTTCAGTTAAAAACATACGTGAAAAATTGAGTTAAGTGTAGTTATGTTTTTTTCGTTGTTTTTTTTTAACAAAAATCTTAACATAATAAATTCAGTAAGACTTCTTTTGTATATTTTTAATCAAAATTTTAATAAAATGATTAAATGAGACAAATTCAAAATTCAAAAAATAAATTAAATATTTTTAAAATAAAAAAATAAAGAACATTGATGAAAATAATTTAAAACATAGATATGAGGGCACGTGCTTTACACGTTTCACTTTCCACTGATATCGATATATAACTGGATGGGAAAGGGTTTACACATTGTCCCCAAAATTCATTTCGATGTACAGTTGGACGGGAAAGGGTTCATTCGTTGTCCCCAAAATTCCCTCTTTCGTTTCCTAAAAATATAAAAATAAAAATAAATCCCTATTTCGTTTGGCCTCTTTAGTCTGAAAGAATTAAGATATCTCTCCCCACACAAAACAATTGATAGAACCCTAAATCAGTAGATCAACAAATTTGGATCCGACAGTTACAAAGGTGAGTTGCTCCCCACTTTCTACACCTTTTTTTTTTAAATTATTTTTTAATTCCGAAATTTAAAATTTATTGGACAACTTCCTGGGAATGAATGAAAGGCACATATAAACAAATCAAATCTGACCACTTTATAATTTGTCTTTGTTCAAATGTTTATCCACTTCCGCATTCCGAGTTTTTCAGGTTAAACTGGATTGTTCGCTATGTATATTCCATTTCGTTTTGTCCAGGAGTGAAATTGGCTCTTTTCTTTATATTATTGTTGTCTGTAATATTTTCTTATATTTTTTGCACTAAAAAAAAGGATGTTGGGTTAGTAATGGATTAGTTGGAAATTGCAGAAATGACGAGTTTTTGCCATCTACCGAAAGAGGTACTTGAGGAGATCTTATTGAGAGTGCCTCCCAAGTCTATAAATAGTTGTAAACATGTTTGCAAGTTATGGTATGCTATGATCAAGGATCAATCATTTATAGACAAGCAACTCCACGTCAGTATCGTTGACAAACATTCGCCTTCTGTTACCCTATGTTTGAACTGGACTTGTCAAGGAGCATCATTGCAGAAAAAACGAGTATTGTCTGTGATTACGATCCATGACAAGAATGGGGATGGCAGTGAACATCTGTCTTGTCTTGTTGAAGAAATGAATTTACCGCCTACTCCGGAGACAGAGAAAGAAGATTTTCCAGTGACATTAGTAGGATCTCATTGTAATGGCATCATTTGCTTTTACGATCTTCATTCGTTTAGAAAGGAGACGTTTATTTTGTGCAATGCAGAACTTGGGGAATTCAAGCTTATCCACACACCACGTTTTCATCCTGAATTCATGTTTTCCGGAGCTGGATTTGGATATGATCCGAAAGCTAATGATTACAAGTGTTTTAAGCTGTTTTGTTCTGTACATGATGAAAAGGTATCTCGAGCTTTGGTGTACACTCTGAGCACTGATTCTTGGCGGGAAGTTAAGATTGATTTGAATTGTTGTTGCTATGTTAAGGCCGGCGGGGTGTATTGTAGAGGTGTTTATTATTGGTGGAATATGGGAACTCCGAATTCGAAGCAGATGGTTCTTTCATTTGACTTATCTGGGGAGGAATTTCACAAGATACAATTACCCGAACATGCCCAAGATCCAAGAATAAAAGTAAAAAGACTTGCTATATGGAATGAATTAGTCGTCTTTTTTATCTCTACTGAAAACTCAGAGCATTCAACATCATTTGAAATGTGGGTGATGGCTGACAATTCTAGTGGTGTTGAGGGTTTTACTTGTTGGACCAAGCATCTTACAATTGGGCCGCTTGCGTCCATCCATTCTCCTCTAGCATTTTGGAAGGATGACGAGCTGTTAATGCAAACTAAAGATGGTCGATTCGAATCATACAACATTCATAACCAGAAGTTTCGAAAACTTCCAATGGATGGAATGGTAGGGCCTGCAGGAAGTCATGCTTATTTATATTCCAAGAGTCTAGTTTCAGTCAAGAGAAGAAATAATGGTGATGCCAAGGGCAAGTCACCCTTGTTCCTATTCTAAGAGTCTAGTTTCAATCCAGAGAAAGGTAGATGCTTAACTAACCAGACTCTTTTAGTATACTCTGCTGCGACTGTCTATTTATGATTTTTGTTTTGTTTTGTTTTGTTTGTTTTGGGAACTATTATATTTATGACTTTTATTGTTTGTTTTAGAAGTTGCATTTGGATGGAGAATTATACCCCTATCAAATCTATTCCTCCTTATTCTAAGGACTACCGTCTAACCAACATCTACGTCTTGCATTCACACACAAATCTATTTCTCACACACATGCGGAGACGCCTTAAAGCTACATTGCATTCTCATACTCACACACTTGCTTAGAGTCGCTCAACTGACCAGGTTCCATGCCTATTAGCTGCTGAAAGTCGGATGATTACTGACTTTGGGAAGATTCCCATAAGTTGCATGATTTTCCAAATTTGGAGCTTTTACTCTAGGCCTATGGAGAGGCGGGGGGATGATTTTACATATTTGATTTTTTTTTTGTTTTTTTTTGTTTTTTTGTTTTTAATTTTTGTTTCTCTTTATAATTTATATGAGAAGCATTTCCACAATTTAGGATAGCCATTGTTTATTTTCTTTTGTCATAAGCTTTGAGGTTTATTTATAATTCATTTCTGTCATTTATGATTCAGCTACAGTTGGTCATCTTTTATATCAACTTGGAGGTGTACATGTAGGTTAATATTCGTATTTACTTTTACATCCGTTTTTTTCCCCCTGGTTTCAGAAGAAGCACAATTGGGAAGGAAGATACTCGACATGATCCAAGAGATCTCTGAAAGTTGGAACAAAGAGGTCAGGGCCGGGGCCAAAATCAGTTTTATGGTTTTCTGCTTCCATTGCATTTTGACTATTTATTAACTTGAAATTTTGTCTGACATTTGAACTGGATTGCAGGACTACAAGAAACCCTGGGAGAACTTTGTAGGTTTTTTAAAGTTTGGATGCACTGAGGATGTGGCAATCGCAAGAACAGTACATTGTTCTTTCCTTTCTTCTGATTGTATCGAAAACATCGGTGAGAACCTGAAAGGATTTGGCAACAAACAGCCTGAAAATTCTGTTTGACAAATGCGCGACACACTTCTAGATATTGTTCATTGGTTAAGTATCTTTTAGTACCTGTCACTATAACAAACTGTACTGCTGATTTTAGGTGAGTTTCGCTGCCCTGGTCAACTGATGAGAACCTTTTCACTTAGATGCTATAGAATATAAGTTGCATTTGTCCGACTAGTACGCCGCCACACTACTGAGTTTAAAATAATAATATTTTACTGAAATTTTGATTCTAGTTTCTAAGTCAATTTGGGATAAGTTTCATGTGATTTTTGATTTTTTTTTTTTTTTTAAGTTAAAACTGCGAAACATATCCCATCATGATCGATCGTAATATCTCACGACATCTCTACGTGCATAATGCATACAATGTCATGAAGAAAGATATTCGCAAGTACATATGCAGATGGCCTACGAAACCTTGGCCAAAAAAAAAAAAAAAAAAGAAAGCGGGGGGCTAAAAAAAAAAAGAAAAAAGAAAAAGCCCTACGAGAAGAAGACAACAAAAGGAAGCGCATGTGACAATAAATAAGAATATCTGAGTGCCTGGCTAGCCTGCATGTGAACTGATTAGTTTATGGCATATTAAATTAGGAGAAAGATCTTAGATCATCTCTTAAAATAATAATACTTTTGGACTTTACTCCAGTTACGTGCATGTGCCGACTGGCTTCGAACAACTTAATTTTATACATGCATATATGAGAAAAGCATTTGAATGATATAAATTTAGAGACTATTACACTAACATGATATAAAAATTAAACACTAGATCAATATAGTATAAAATTAAATTAAATTTAATTAAAATTTGTATCATGTTAATCAAAAATATGGAATTTATGCCATATTGGTCAATAGATAAAAAAAATGATTATTTAGGTAATTTTCTCCATATTTTTTTTATAATATAATATATTACGGTAAAAGTATACAATTAATGGTGTGCACATGACAAAATTCACAATCCATGCATTGTGGAAAATGTAAGAACGTATTGACGCGAATTGTGTGTGGACATAAAAAATGTATCGTATAACATTTCTTTTTATATGGATAACACTATTCTTATGATCAATACTTTTGGTTGATAATTCACTACGTATTTTAAGTGTTGATTTATGTGAATGCCAAAACTTTTGCAATCTCCTTCTCTTTTGTTTTTTTAGTTTTTTTTTTTTTTTTTTCGTTTTTGGCATGTATTTACTCTTGCACTCGCATGCTTTCTCTCTCTATATACATACACACACATACATATATATAATATCCATATACATATTCATGTGTTGTTTTTGTTTAGATCTCAAATCGTGGATCTGGAGTACGGATTATCACTTTATGCACTTCTATGCATCAAGATGCATCGAGGCTTTTGTAACCATAACATTTTCCAATTTCATTTTTAATTTCAATTCATTCTTTCCCTTGAAATTTAAACGATTCTCCATGGGATGTCGATTTAACCATCGGATTGAAAAAAAAAAGTTGATTTGCTGAGTACAATTAGATCAATTTCCTCTTACGATATATTGTTACTCTTAAAATATATTGATATCTAGAGTTTTGAATCCTCTAAATGGAAAAGTAAAAAATAGGAAGCACCAAACAATGTCCATATCAATTTGCTTCTTTTTCCCCTTATTTTTTCCCTTCCTATATTTGGACAAGGGTATTCTTCAACATAAATAATAAAAGGAAAATTACACTACATGACATGTTTATAAATATGGAATTGAAATTAGTAGAATTTTATAAAGCGTAATTGCGTAGTAATTATTGTTATGATTCTCAAGTTTTATCTATATTATTTTGATGTGATTTTTTTCATTTTTTTAGAATATCTTAAATTTATTTAGAATAAATTGTTAGGTTAGTCCCTGAACTTTTAATCTTGTGCAATTTTTATCCCTGATTTTTTTTTGTAGTTGAAATGCCCGTAAACTATTAAAATACTGCTACAATAGTCTTTTACGTAAATTTTTTGGACGAAATCCGTTAGTTAACATCACTTTTTGACCAAATTACTAATATTCTACATAAAAATTAACAAAATGTCTGTTGTAGTAACATTTTAATAGTTTGGGGACATTTTCTATTCTTTTTTTTGAGCTGGAATGATCATAAACTATTAAAAACGTTGTTATAACAGTCTTTTTCATTAATTTTTGATAGAATTCATAGTGAACACCACTTTTTGATCAATTACAAATATATTTCGTTCAAAAATTGACGAAAATGACTATTGTAGCAATATTTTAAAAGTTTAAGAGATATTACGAAAAAAAGTTTAGAAACTAAAGTTGCATGAGGTTAAGATTTTAGGAACTAAATGTATTTACCTTTTTTTTTTGTTATTATATTTCAATTCCATTAACTAGATCGTGCGATACGTTTAAAGCACTGGTTTTTGGCCAAATGATAAAATAACTATTGGAGTTGAAGTATGGTAAAAGATCCTAATTTACAATGTCATAATTACCCTTATGTTTTATCAAAAAAAAAAAACCCTTATATTTCATAATTATTTTATATTAATCACAATTCCTTAATCAGAATGACGTAATGTTAGTCATGTTATTGCGGTTTATACATGTCATTATATTCATATCTATATATATTATTATTAATGCTAGACCTATAAGTATGAATACCCGTGTCATTGTATTTATATATATATATATATATATATATAATATCATTATACAATGATCAACTTGTCATTATGGAATCATGGACCATTACCATCACCGATCAGTTTGTGCGGCCTCCGATTTCCTATTAATATCATTACCGTGCTAGAATTGTCTTGTCATAATTATTTTTCTCATTATCTTCATACCATTATTTTCCTATACATATTCTTTTAATTTTTCTTTAAATCATGATACACATATAATAAAAAAATGATTTTTAAATCAACAATAAATATACTCTAAACCGTAAATTAAAAAGAGAATAATTATGGTTATTATTAGCGTAAATCAGGTCAATTAAAATAAAATTGACCTATATGAATAAACTTAAAATTGGAGACTGCTATAATGGGGTAAACTTTTTATCCCATTGATAGGATAAAAATTATTAACCATTATTGGATCGAAATCGGTTAGAAAGGGCTAAAGACCACCTAATTGAAATAAAACCTATCCCAAATATGATTTCAAAATCCAAGAATTAGATTCAAGGAAAAAAAAAAAAAAAACCATTATCGATGAGAATGCCGGCGAAACCAGGGTGATTTTGGTGGCTCGACTGCGTGGAACCGCGACAGAGGCGCGACGATTGGCATTTGTCCCCCATGGGCGACGGACTGGAAAGTATGCGAACCCGGCGAGGCTCACATGGCAAAAGGATTCCGAGCTCGCGGAAAGGGGGGGGGGGGGCGAGAGGTCCTGGGTCACCGTTACGGAGGAGGGCTGGGTTGCCATCGGGGGAGGGGTCTGGAAAGTTTGCCACTGGGGCTGAGTTTTTTTTTTTTTTTTTTTTTCACATGTTAAAATTAACACTTTAATTCGATATACTTTATTAATCTACTTATTTTATCTGATAGATCTTACCATATTGATTGGGTAAAAAATTTTACCCCATTATAAAATCCCCTTTAAAATTTACTATTTCTAAGATATTTTAAAATTTTTGCTATATTTAAACTTCACCACCAATTATTTTCTTATAGCATAATTTCTCGGAGGAACCTAAATAAAGGAAATTATGACATATTACATATTTTATACATAGTAAGGAATATATAGTATATAGCAGATTTTTTAAAACGTGATAAATTATATAAAGTATTTTAAAATTTCTCATTAAAATAAGATAATTATTTCTAATTTTACCCTTTTTTTTTTAATTTAGTTTTTTCTCTCTACAGTCCACAATACTCTCCCTCTCCTATTTTTCTCTCCCTCTGAATCTCTCGCGTACCAAGGATGCCCGCCGGTGGACATAGAAACGGCGGCTCTCGCCATGCCGATCAGCTTCCAACCTCCCTAGTGGATGTCGCGAAGGCTGTGGAGGTCTACGCGGCGGCGTAGGTGCGGCGAATCTGGCGAGATCTAAGGCGGAAATCTATCCAAACCCACCAGAAAGGAGGCCATTACCTCAGAAGACGACGAGCGCGGGTGCCCGACGACGATGATTTCTCCAGATCTCGAAATCGCGGAGGTATGCAAGTGTACCATCGACGACAATGGTGAAGGACTGCTGGTGTTCCCTCGACAACAATGCTGGAGGACGAAGTTGGAGGCAGGTCCTACGGCGACGACGGCAATGAGGATGGAGAGCCTAGGTTGGTTTGCGATTTTCTTCGCCGTGATTTTTCCGTGTCGGGGTTCGCGATCTACTCGCCTGCGATGACGCCGGAGTTGTTATTGGCGATGGACTGTTATTGCTGCAAGTGGAGATCTGCAGCTGAGGTGGTGGAAAAAAAAGGTGTGCAGGGTCATTTTGCAATATTTCAAAACGTTTAGGGGCCGAACGTAAATATTTAAAGTTGGGTAAATCTAATTTTTAGAAAATATTTTTAAAAATTTAAATTGTGAAATTTCAAATGCTGTTTCAGTATTTTTTAAATATATTTAGCACACTAATTAATCTTTTTTAATTTAATCAAGTGTAATTAATTTTAACGGGGTTAATTTTTTCGTGAAATCTTTGATATTAAAGGAGGAAACACTACATATGCAACGCTTTTACGAGTCCTTGCAAGTATTTTCGCTTTCTACTTTCTCAAATTCCTATATACATATATTGATGACTACAGTATGAACCCTCTAGTTGTATCGAACGACAAACACGTGGGGCATTGAGGGCAAGCTAAATCTATAGGGATCGTTTGTCAGAAGAAATCGAGGTTTTTTATTTTTTTTATCCTTCCTTCGTTGGGTCAAGGAAAAAGTGATTGCTGTAGCGGCAGTGAGAAGTAATTTGTAAAGGTGTTCATGCACCGAATTAGATTAGAGCTCAATTCGTAATGTAATCCATGATCTTGAGATTAAGATTAAGAAATGACCTCATTTTATGATGTGAAAAAAGTGGGAAAGCCATGCTTTAAAATGACATTTCTATTCATAATACAAGTACGCGTAGATACCCATCCTATTAAGAATGGGTATAAGAGATAAAAAATATATATATATATATTTAAAAAAACAGATATAAGGATTAAGATTAACTCTTGATGCTGGCTCGGGGTGGGAAAACTTCCAATACCTATATGCACCCACTTATATTCACACTAAAAAAATATATATATATATTTACGACTGCTCGTTTATCCGGCACAGGCGGACGTGCGGCAGCTAGTGAACTTGTAGGGCAGTCAGAGATAGCAGGGTGGTGAGCAACGTGGCAATGACAAAGGAGGCAAGCATGTCAATGTTGACTACTAAATTTGGAGTTGAAAAATAAGTTGTCAGACAAAAGAATTTTAAAATAAGGTGTTGAATGGCTGAACGGTAAATTCGGACATATTTTGAGGAAAGAAAAGTCCAGTGTGAAAAGAGGGATGAGGTATTGTAGAAGGAACGAAATTGAAAAGGTTTGTACTCACGAAGGAGAAGCATTGTCCCAAAGTGTCTGATAAACCACTTACCATCGTCTTTCTGGTGGCTTCTACCGTCAGTAGTAGTACTACCAATTTGGTTTTCGTCCTCAATATCTTCTTTTGCCGGTTCTCCACTATGGATCTTAAATATTGCGCAAGTCTACAAAATTCACCCTATTACAATCCCTAACTCATCCCAAAAGGCACCTTGTGAAATGAGGTTTGGACCCATATATAAAGAGGATCTTGGCACTGTCCACAACCGATGTGGGATCTAACACACCCCCTCACGCACAGCGTGGACAAAGCCAAACAACTGTGGGAACATGGGGGGTCGGGGGAAACCCGGTCCCAACAACGGGGGAAATGGCCTTGGCTCTGATACCATATTACAATCCCTAACTCATCCCAAAAGGCACCTTGTGAAATGAGGTTTGGACCCATATATAAAGAGGATCTTGGCACTGTCCACAACCGATGTGGGATCTAACACACCCCAAAACCCTTTTCTATTTTTTCCAACTTCTGCATCCCAATCTCCTGATCGCTGTGAAAAAATAGAATTCAGGTAAGGGCCACAAATATGTTTCCTTTACGCAATGTTTCGATTATTAATGTTACATTAACTATGGTTAATGTCCTCTCCTAAAAAAAAAAAATCTATGGTTGTCCTCTACTTATCCTTCGGAGTATTTAGAACTAGCTTATATACAATGAAGTCTTCGTCTCTTAATTGCTTCCCTCCTGCAACATTTTACCTCTCTAACAACCTTTAAATTTTTTACTATTTTTTCCGCATACAAAATACTATTAATCTTGACTGTTGTGCCAGTCTATCCTAACAATACTTCAGGCTTTTATTCAGACTACCTTGATCGTCAGCAATCGATTGTGACCATCGGTTCTCCATCCAACGGCCAATATTTCACTGTCATTTGTATCCAACAAAGGCCTATGCTGTTTACAAGAGCATTCCTATATATTGATATGTTTATATATTTACATAATTCGAATTTTTAGTGTTTTAGTTTTTTTAATAGTTTTCTGGAGATTGGAATTATTATAAGATTTCATTTTTCATTTTCAATACATTTGTGATTATGTTGTCTAATGTTGTGAAAACTTTAATAAATTTTGTTTTTGAGTTTTTTTTTTATTTTAATTCTTAATAGATAAATGGATAGGATAGAGTATAATACCCCAGTAGGAATACCCGTATCCGCATTAAAATAAGCAGGTATGGGGATAAAAAAAGTGGCCAGTATGTGAGTAGGGAAGCAAAACCACCTCAGTCTCTCCACGTTGCCATCCCTAGATGCTTTGCAGACATGCAATAATTTTAAACAGAGGGATGCTAAATGCTAGAACACTTGCTTTTGCACTCTCTTGCCTCAAAACATACACGTGTCTAACTTTTTGTGTCCAAAAAAGCACCAAATATTTTGATGTAAATAGCTATAATGATCCCTAAATTTTTATCGAGGGTACCGATTAGTTCTCAAACTTCATTTTTTGTTAGTTGATACCTGAATTCCTGGGTGCAAAAGGGTCAAACCCTAACTGCCGACATCCATTAAAAATTGGATGAAGTGTATGTTTTGTGTCATTTTTAGTGAACTTACTAAATAACGCTTGGTAAAAAAAAAAAAAACCCCCCAATTTTCACTTGTGTTCATATCTTCCTCCTGTGAAACAAATAAGGGTTTCGACAGGACCTCAAACGAATGCAATCAGTCAAAGATTCCATGCCATCAAACAAAATAGTCACTTGCCACCGCCTCCAACACGAGGCCAGCACGCCACTACCCACCGTCATGAAGCCCAGCAGGCCACCACCCACTGTCGCCCCTATCACAAATCCACGAACCCAAAGCCCGCACGTTGAAGGAGAGAGTGGGTAAGAGAATCTTCAAGCAAGTGCACATACCATCCCCTGAATTTTTAAAAGTTTCTTTTGTTTTTTGGTTTGTTAAATTTGTTGAAATGAAAACCAAGTGGTAAATCTTTTCAAGTAGTGCAGTAATCTTGAGGCACTGCAATAGTAATTTGAGCATAATTTTTATTTTCTTAGACAAAACGTGTAAGAGCTCTATTCACCCACACGTTGCATAGGAATGATACTATATCTCAAGGACGCTATAGTAATTGGCTGATTTATTTTTTTTCCACCAGTAAGTAATGAAATTGTTGAAATGGAAACGAGTGTGTGATCCGAGTAATTAAACGTTAATACGCAGTGGAATTTAACACTAATATACAATATAACATTCTAAAATTGTGGTGGGATTTAACACTCATATACAACACGACATTTTAAAATTGTCGCTAATATTAAACCAGCAGAATTGGTGTACTAATAATATTGAGATTCACAATAAGAGCGTGTTTACTAATAAGGAATCCAAGAAATAGAAATTAATTCCAGAAAAAAGTACAAAATCAAACCGTCACCAACCAAGAATCCTCTTTATTACTCGTTCGATTCATAAACTTCCAAAACTTACAAACCCTACAATCGATGTCAAAAAAGTTTTGACATATTAACCATCGAATATTTCTCAATGGTTGCCTCGAATCACAAATCATCCATAAGATATCCATCTGCCGCCATATACAAAGGGTAAGCCTACGAGTAACCCATATTTACTAAATAGAAAAGCTTTTCAAGCAGCTTGAACGCTTTGACTTACCTTAAACAGCAGAAACAGAAACTCTGGTCATTCACGTACCAAACATCACTCGAGTTGGTGAAATACCCAATCCCTTCACTCCATCTAAACGGTGATTCAAATACAAATGAGATATCAAAGGTTAAACGCATAATATATATTTAGTTTCTATGTTTTCAACCATTATTCTAACATCTAATTTGCTTAAAGCATGCATATAAACAACAATTATGGAACTTGGTAGCTCTCTACTGTTCAAAACTAAGTTTTCCAAATGAATATAGACACAGACAACGATATAATCCCTGCTCTTTGGAATATGAATCAGAAGATGTTCTCTCGAAAGAAAAAACAAAATGTGGGGGATATCATCTTTTCCCTTGTACTTGTTCAAACCCAACTTTATCAATGGGATCCTTCGGATGGCCATACTATCTAAATGCTACAGAGAGATTGTATCAAAAGAGAATTGCAGAAAATATCAAGTACCTAATGCTCGTGAGTCCCCCTGTATATCCCGTTGATTTAATGGACAAACCATCACTTCATAAACCGTCAAACGCCTTTTCTTGACAGGACAACCATCCCGACTACAATTGTACCATGTCCTAAGAGAGAGAAGGAAAAAAAAATGTCAGTTAAATAAGTGGTAGAAGAAAGAAAAAAATGTTATAAAATGTCTAAGATTCTAGTCTGTACACTCGAACTCTATCTCCGTCATCCCGTAGATCCATTGCTTATTAACACGCTCAAACTCAACATCCCCAGGGCTACTTGAGGCGTCGGAAGGTGATGTTGTCTGAGGTGACAGCGGATGAGGTTTCATCCTAAGAAGAAGATTTATGTCCTTTCCCTTTCCACCCGCACCTCCTTTCCTCACCGGTCCAAGCAGCTTAGCACAGCGTATGGCATCTAAATCTTTTCTTGCTCCTGGAACAGGACCTCCTTCCCTCACCGGTCCACGCAGCTTAGCACGGCGCATGGCTTTTAAAGTTTTCCCCGTCGGTGGAACTGCCTTGCATGCCCCAATCTCAGGACCTCCAGACAATGGTTGACCGCTTCCCGGAGCTCGAAGACTAGGCTGTGGTTCGGTTCGACCGACCTCATCAGCTGGAGATGTAACCAAGTCCACAATGCCTTTGAATTGCGATGATTCAGGTGTGGACGAGCCACAATAAAGGGGCAGGTTGCTCAAATCAGCCATGGACGTCATTCTCATCCCCAGGGCTACTTGAGGTGTCGGAAGGTGATGTTGTCTGAGGTGACAGCGGATGAGGTTTCATCCTAAGAAGAAGATTTATGTCCTTTCCCTTTCCACCCGCCCTCCTTTCCTCACCGGTCCAAGCAGCTTAGCACAGCGTATGGCATCTAAATCTTTCCTCGCTCCTGGAACAGGACCTCTTCCCTCACCGGTCCACGCAGCTTAGCACGGCGCATGGCTTTTAAAGTTTCCCTGTCGGTGGAACTGCCTTGCATGCCCCAATCTCAGGACCTCCAGACAATGGTTGACCGCTTCCCGGAGCTCGAAGACTAGGCTGTGGTTCGGTTCGACCGACTTCATCAGCTGGAGATGTAACCAAGTCCACATGCCTTTGAATTGCGATGATTCAGGAGTGGACGAGCCACAATAAAGGGGCAGGTTGCTCAAATCAGCCAATGGACTGTCATTCTCATCCCCAGGGCTACTTGAGGCTCGGAAGGTGATGTTGTCTGAGGTGACAGCGGATGAGGTTTCATCCTAGAGAAGATTTATGTCCTTTCCCTTTCCAGAGTGGACAGATTCCTTGCCAAATAAAGAAGTATTGGAACCGGACAGACCTTCTGAAACAACAAAACCATAACCTTAATAAAATCTGTGCAAAGATGGCCCAAATGCAAAAACTTCCTAAATGGCTACCACTCACCATGAACAGATGGCAGGGGTGCTGGCAGTTCATCCACATCATCCTTCTACGTTCAAAGCATTGGCATCTGGATGCTTTTGCGCTTTTGTAATCAGGCCAACACCAATTGAAATTTCTGGTTCAGTTGCACGTTTTGTTGAATTTTTGGATTTTGTGACTTTTGTTTCTTTCCACTGTTGTCTGTTACAAAGAACATACCTATCTTAGAAGTGCTTGCCAATGCTTTCAACATGCATAGGACAATTAATATATGCTTAAACTGCTATGGATAAAAAGACGAAAAATTGAAAACAAACTGTAACCTGAAACTTTTGCCTTCTTCAGTTGCCCGGTCCCCTTCTCTGCTTCAGCTTCTGCCCTCTCAATTCTGTCCACTTGACTTCCAGCAAACCTCACTTCTCCATCTTTCTGTGAACATAGCCACATCAAAGTCTGAAAGCAAGTAAACTTTATTTTCTTTCCCCTTTTCCATTTTTGTTGCTAAAGAGATTGCAGTTCGCAGGTCACTATTGAAAACCAAAACTAAAATACGGTAGCAGCAGACCTTGGGATTCATGAACCCTATTTAGAAAATTAGCTTAATTTTCAAACAGCAGCCAATCTAAGTGATTCGAAACCTATTAATTGAGAAATCATCAAGTTTCTCAATTAATAGGGAGGTTCGGAAATATATAAGACTTGAACATATCCTGATGTACGTAAATGGGGAGTATAAATAATAATAAAAATTGCCTGACATACCAATTCTTAAACAACAGTTCCGGTTTCCCAATTCTGTGACCAGAAGATACAATCAACCAAGGTCGCTTAGCTGCATCGACATATCCTTTTTCATCAGCAAGTGAAAGTTGTCCAGGAGGCAAATTAAGCTGCTTCAATACCTTAAATCAAAAAGAAGGAACCATTAGCTTGCAGTTCATGCAGCCATATTAAGGCGACCTATCATAGCGTATAAGAAAGCTTGCCACAGAGAAATCTATGGCCAAGGGTTATTACCTCGAGAGAAAGGATGGCATAAAAGGTTCTAACAGACATGCAAGAACATGTACTAGGCCCAATAAAGTTTTCATAACAATGGCACAGCGTGGTTTATCCTCCTCGAATAGCTTCCAGAATTGGCTTTCCTGTAGAAACATTTTACTTTTTACGTGCATCATGAAGCAGCAACTGAAAATTGGCTTCATGGTATACCCTAACCAGAATAGATTAAGCATCTATTGAATGTAGAAATGACAATAGAAACTACATCAACACAGTTAGAAATGATCCAAGCTTTACTTGCAGATATGCATTTCCCTCGCTAGAAATACACATTGCAATTTCCAATCCTTGCGGTAGTTCAACCTATGCAAATTGGAAACAAAATTTTTACATCAGTGTAAAACATATGTGGGGTAAACGACAAGCTTCAAGTTAAATGCACCACTCTATCCAGAGGATCAATTACCTTCTCCATGGCTTCAACATATTGTTCCACATACTTTCCAACCTTCTCTGCTAGATTCTCGGTCAAGGGATCAGATATATCATGCGGAGCATCTGGTATGTGTAATCATATCCTTGACCTGCAAATGAAAGATTAGTTTATATTTCTGTAATGAGTCACAACTGCATTGTCTCTTTGGTCCAGTAGAAGGCCAAAAAGCGTACATGAAAGAGGCAAGAAAGAGTTAATAGGATGTTCAAATAACCCAAAAGGATTCAGTTTTATACAGTAAAGATGATTCACTCCAGCACTTTTTTCTTAGTTTAAATCACTTCTGTATATAAATCGAAGAGTATTTAGAGAAGGATGGTAAAGAAAAAGTATGCCAACAAATTAATACTAATAACTACATCATGATAAAAACAAACAAAGTTTATGACCGAGAAATATATCAGTAGTGTAAAGGAGATGAACTGAAGGCATGAACTTCCGAACTTGGTTCTAATCTGCCCGTCTGCACCCATAACTGATATGCAATCATAGATCTTATGCAAAATGATCCCTCAAAACTGATCATCAAGACACCAAATTTCAACTAACCTGGCGGTTTAGCAATAAAACTCAAAACTTGATTTATGAAGTTCCCCAAATTATTGTGCAATTCACTGTTCAGTTTTGCTTGCAGATCTGCCCGTGTAAATAATGTGTCCGAAACCTAGTTTAACAAAGCAAATTTTGAAACATCAGTCACATACGAAGGAAGATATAGGTATAAATTATTAAACAATTACAAGAATAAATAAACATTAATTATTCATTCTTACCTCAGGCCATTGGTAAGCAAGTAATATCTCCAAGCTTCCATGGTTATGTTTGTTTCTTTTGCATTGTTACCAAGCACGCCTATACCTTTACCCGTATAAAAACTTTCCTGTTAAGTTATTAATCAGATGCATGAATTCAAGATGTTAAATGAGAACATCTTGCAAGAGAAGCTTGTAGTTTGGAAGAACTGAAGTGCGATTCTTCTTATTGACTTAATAATTGAACGTACAACTTCCGACTTAAATAGGGAATTTACCACTTGATATCCTAACTACCCAAAGAGAAAAAATAGGAACTAAACATCCTACTGAATCCAAGATATATCTTGGATTTTAAAAAATAAAAACATAAAATCAAATCATAAAAAACTTCAAAATCTTTTCAACAAAGCTCTACATCAAAATTAACTATTTACATGATAGATAGAAAGAGTATTGGATGGACTGACCCTGCTTCGTATTTCAAGTATTCCATAACACTGATTGTCTTCATCACTATCCAATCTTCACCAGTTCCAAGGAGGTATCTGGACAAATCAGCTGAAATCACAAAATCTACCAGCTCTTCAACAAAATCTAAACACATGCCCCAAGTCAAGTTTAATCCTGAAATGATACTGTACCGGCTGCATTGTGTTCCTGAGAGCCAATTGTTCTCCAACTGTTTCTTGAGTATAGCTTGGCAACCTCAGTCTGCTGTGGGATCGTTGTCGGCCCAAACTCATCAGAACTTATGTCAAACCACTTATAAACCTCTCTATGAATTGCACGGTACCTAAAAAAATTAAAAACCCCCAACACAAATTAAGGGGGAAAACACTCAAAAATAACAACATAACCCTCCGTATAAAAGCTTATGGAAAACCAATTATAATAAACCTCTCTATGAACTGCATGGTTCCTATAAAAACCCCTACCAAAAATATCACTCCATAAATCACAAAACCAACACGCCTCATAATCAACATAATGCATGTTTAAAAGCATTAGAGTTAAAAGATAAGAAGCATTACTCATCGCAAATCTCTTTGGGACTGCATTTCTCTTTGATGGCCTTGGTCTCAGTGGTCGTGCCGTACTCATCGGTTCCACAGATGTAAGTGGCATTATAACCACGCAAAACGAATGTATCTTGCAAAGGCATCGGCTCTCAACACTCTACCCCACCAAAAAAAACAAAAACAAAAAAACAACAAACAAAACTAAAAACAAGAACAAAAACAAAAAACAAAACAAAAACCCAAAACGATAAAAAGTCTCCAAAACAAAGCCAAAAATTCTTCTTTTTTTTTTTTTTTTTTTTTTCCTACTTCTTAAAATGGCTCAGCTACCATTTGGGAACATTTGAGAATTTCCATTTGAATGGTCATTTGAAATATGCTTTGTTAAAAACAATTGGAATTAGAGCATCAAATGTCATTTGGATTTTTATTCTTAAATGGCAAAAATCCCTCTGACAAAAATTACTTCCATTTTGATGATCTACAGAACTTTTAACCAAAAAAAAAAGTTTTGAAAATAATTTGAAATGTCATTTTCGTATCTCTCTATATCTTCTAGATGGTACTAAATATATTTAAATGATTCGGTTTAAATATTTAGTTCAAATGTTAATATCCAAACGTTAATTCGAATAACAGTTATATAAATGATTCTGTTCAAATATTCAGTTCGAAATGTTAATATCCAAACATCAACTCTGATGACATTGTTAAAAATTTTCCATTCAAATATTTTTGTCATGCTAAAAAAAAAGAGAAGGAGAAATAGACTAATTACTTCCAATGATGTTGCCGAGGTGAGGAACGTTGTTGACGTAGGGCAAGGCTTTGGTGATGAGGATATTTCGCCATCGAGGGATGGGAAACTTCGGTACCATTGGATACGGTTCGAGACGACTTCCATGGCGGTTTCAGTCTTCTACTAGAGAGAGAAAGAGGAGAGAGAGAGGCGGAGGCGGAGTTCGGTGGAGAGGGAAAGCGAAGGAGGAGAGAGGAAGAGAGAGAGAGAGAGGCGGAGTTCGGCGGAGAGGAAAAGCGAAGGGGAGGAGAGAAAGAGGAGAGAGAAAGGCGGAGTTTGGCGGAGAGGGAAAAGCGAAGGAGGAGGAGGAGAAGAATGGCGAGTGGGGCAGACGTTGTGGTTCCGGGCTTGAGAAGAAAAATGTCTGCCTTTCAAATTTGGGTTTATTCACGAAAGTGGGACTAGTGTGTGAGTTGGCGAGGTTTGGAGACGGATCTAACCCCAACAAT